>OZ038497.1:3649537-3653572 GCA_964036315.1 Acanthosepion esculentum
AATATATATATATATACGTATATTATATTTATATTATATTTATATATGTAATGAAATGTATTACTCTTCTAAAAATCTGATATTATTAGTGACGACTGGGAACAGACCAGTTGGCAACCAGGGAATAGGCCTGGTGACGGTTGGAGAGACAATTGGCAGGCCGGGAAGACGGTTATTGGGGCAAGTTGGGTTAGCTACCCAGCTTGCATGTTCCGCGAGGAGCAACCCAAAAAATGCTACGAAGTACCAAAATGCATCATACCCCCAGGGGATCCCGAGAGGGGGGGCGAAAGAGATCCCCAGAAGGACGGAATTAATGGTAACGGACGGAAATGCCCAATCGATTATGAGAAGATGCATATGCGGCAAGATTTGCAAAAATCAGAAAGGCTTAAAAATACATCAGAGCCGGATGAAATGTCTTGAGGGGGAAAATCAGGAGCAACGTGCAGGTACATTACCTGGTAAAACGGAGGAGGTGCAGGTCCAGGAGTCATACCACAGTGTCCAGTCACTCCAAGCTACGGTTTCTCCCACTCAGAGCACGGAATCCAAAAAGAAGATAAAGTGGCCCCCAGCGAACAACAAGGGGCATGGCAGAATTTCGACACGGATATTTGTGACATACTCCAGTCAGCTACAAAGGGAGACGTGGATAGTCGCCTGAAGTTCATGACCACAATAATAACTAGCATGGCTTCGGAGAGATTTGGTTTCCTCGAGCTACGCCAGCCAAAGACGACCTACACTGCCAACCGTAGGGAGAAAAGAATTAAGGAATTAAGGAAAGAAATAAGATCCCTTAAGAAGATCTTTAAAAGGGCGAACACAGAGGAGCGTCAACCCCTCGAAGAGCTGCGAGGGATTCTCAGAGAGAAGTTAAAAACCATACGGCGCGCTGAGTGGCATAGGAGAAGAAGAAAAGAAAGAGCAAAGAAGCGAGCAAGTTTTTTGTCCAACCCTTTTGGCTTCGCAAGAGCATTGTTAGGAGATAAACGCAATGGAAAATTAGAGGCATCTCAGGGAGAAATTAACAGCTATCTCCAAAATTCCATGAGTGATCCTTCGAAAGAGGAAGAACTAGGTATAAATACCAGATTGATCACTCAGGAGCCACCAGTGTTCCAATTCGACATTGGCTTGCCCACCTGGAAAGAAATGCAAGAAGTTGTGAAAGCAACCAGATCTGCCTCAGCACCAGGACCGAGCGGAGTGCCCTACATCGTGTATAAGCGGTGTAAAGGTATTCTCAAAAGGTTGTGGAAAATACTAAAAGTAATCTGGAGAAGAGGCAGGATAGTAGAGCAGTGGAGATTCGCTGAGGGGGTTTGGATCCCGAAGGAGGACAAATCAAAGTCGCTGGACCAATTTCGTGTTATCTCCTTGCTGAACACCGAGAGTAAGATCTTTTTCGGGTTACTGTCAAGACGCCTATCGAAATTCATTCTAAGAAATGGCTACATTGACACATCTGTCCAGAAAGGCGGGGTCGCCGGAATGCCGGGTTGCCTTGAGCATACAGGAGTATTGACACAACTCCTAAGAGAAGCTAAAGAAAGCAAAGGGGACCTGATTGTGTTGTGGTTAGATCTTGCCAATGCCTACGGGTCCATGCCACACAAACTGGTGGAGGAAGCTCTAAAGAGACATTACGTACCTCCATCGGTTTGCGATCTCATCGTGAACTACTACGAGAATTTCCAGTTGAGAGTTGGCGCAGGTACCACGGTCTCGGAATGGGTGAAACTGGAAAAGGGTATAATAACAGGTTGTACAATGTCTGCTGTCTTATTTTCTTTGACCATGAACATGCTGGTAAAGGCAGCAGAGGTTGAATGTCGAGGCCCCATGTCTAAATCAGGAGTTCGCCAACCACCGATAAGGGCCTATATGGATGATTTAACCGTGACAACGACATCTGTCACGGGAGGCAGATGGCTATTAAAGGGCATCGAAGAAAATATGTCCTGGGCCAGAATGAAATTTAAACCAGATAAATCTAGGTCTCTAGTATTAAAAAGAGGCAAAGTCATGGAGAAAGTCCACTTTTCAGTTGCAGGAGCAACAATTCCGACCCTGAGCGAAAAACCTGTGAAGAGCTTGGGAAAAACCTTCAACTCTGGTCTGAAGGATACGGCCGCAATCCAGCAGACTAAAAAGGATCTTGAGGAGTGGCTTACAAAAATAGACAAATCAGGATTGCCAGGGCGTTTCAAGGCATGGCTTTTCCAGCATGCAGTATTGCCCAGGATATTGTGGCCGCTGCTAGTTTATAATGTCCCCATTACCACCGTGGAAATGTTAGAGAGAACTATAAGCAATCGGTTGAGAAGGTGGCTCGGTTTGCCGAGATGCTTAAGTAGTGCGGCCCTCTATGGTAACAGCAACGCATTGCACCTCCCCTTTAGTAGCATTATAGAAGAATTTAAAGTCACAAAAACAAGAGAACAGCTGCTATATGCAGAATCCAAAGATCCAAAAGTGGCAGCAGCTGGAATTCAGACTAGATCGGGCAGGAAATGGAGCGCTAAGGGAGAGTTGCAAGTGGCGGAAGAGAGACTTAGGCATAAAGCTATACTGGGGTCAATAGCTAAAGGCAAAGCAGGGTTGGGATTTTTTCCCAGCAAACTAAACAAAGTTGCAAAAGGTAAGGAAAGGCGACAACTCATCCAAGATGAAGTCCGTGCAAGCGTAGAAGAAGCACGGTACTGCAGAATGGTCGGCCTAAGTCAGCAGGGAGCCTGGACAAAATGGGAGAACATTGATCGGAAAAAAATTACCTGGTCAGATTGCTGGCGATCAGATTTCAGCCAGATTAGATTTCTGATCAAATCGGTCTACGATGTTCTTCCGAGCCCAACGAACCTGCACATATGGGGGAAGAGCGATACCCCCAATTGCCAACTGTGTGCAAGGAAAGGGTCACTTCAACATGTCTTGAGTAGTTGCCCAAAAGCTTTGGGTGATGGTCGGTACCGGTGGCGCCACGACCAAGCCCTTAAAGTGATTGCAGAGGAGGTGACCAAAGCAATAAGGGCTAATAAACATCAACCCGGGAAGACGCTAAACCGAATTAACTTCATCAAAACTGGAGTAAAGGTTCAGAAACAGAAGAGAGAGAGAACGAGCCTGTTAACTACCGCAAATGATTGGCAGTTGATAGTGGACCTAAAGACCCAGCTGAAATTCCCCAAGCACATAGCCGAAACATCACTCAGGCCAGATCTGATATTACACTCCGACAACACGAAGCAGTGTATAATTTGGGAACTGTCGGTGTCGTGGGAGGAGTTTATCACACTGGCCAATGAGAGGAGAGGTCCAAATACGAAGAACTTGTCGAACAATGTCGTCGCAAGTCATGGAGAATACACTATGATCCGATAGAAGTTGGTTGCAGGGGCTTTGCAGGTCAGTCACTGTGTAGAGCTCTTGCAAAAATAGGCATAGTAGGTACAGAGAGGGGGAGAGCGTTGAAGGACATTACCAATGCAGTTTTAAATGCTTCAAAGTGGATTTGGCTTAAGAGATCAGAGCCATGGAAGAATTAAATGTTCCAAACATGCTTGGGGAAATGGAGGAGGGTCAATCTATAAGGTAACATTGAGGAATTTAATTTAAGGTAGTTAATCCAGCATGGAGGGTGTTGAGAAGTGTTAGCGCACGTTGGGGGAGGGTCATAGGAGTTGTTTTTTATCAATTTCAATTCTTATGTATGTAAAATTAGATCATAGTGTTCATAGTTTAAAAGTTAGTGGTAATACTAGTATTAATTTACCAGATTCATGTCGAATCATATTTATAATTAAAAGCGAATATGTTACTTATTTGAGTAGTTTAGGTTTTCTTAGATTTTTTTAATAAATTAAGTATATTTAATTATTATTCCTTGCTTAGATTAGGTCATCGTATTATTTTAATTCATAGATTACAAACTAGTAAGAAATCTCAATAGATAGAACGACGAGACAAAGTTTGCAATGAACTGTTTCGTAAATTCGTCTATATTACTTTAGCTTTTTAGGTTTTAATATT
>OZ038497.1:3653772-3656272 GCA_964036315.1 Acanthosepion esculentum
ATACATAAAGATATATATATATATATATTATATACATAAAGATATATATATATATATTATATACATAAAGATATATATATATATATATTATATACATAAAGATATATATATATATATATATTATATACATAAAGATATATATATATATATATTATATACATAAAGATATATATATATATATATTATATACATAAAGATATATATATATATATATTATATACATAAAGATATATATATATATATTATATACTTAAAGATATATATATATATATTATATACATAAAGATATATATATATATATTATATACATAAAGATATATATATATTATATACATAAAGATATATATATATATATTATATACATAAAGATATATATATATATATATATATATATATATATATATATCTTATATACATAAAGATATATATATATATATATATATATCTTATATACATAAAGATATATATATATATATATATATATAATCTTATATACATAAAGATATATATATATATATATATATTATATACATAAAGATATATATATATATATATATTATATACATAAAGATATATATATATATATATTATATACATAAAGATATATATATATATATATATTATATACATAAAGATATATATATATATATTTATATACATAAAGATAGATATATATATATATATATATTATATACATAAAGATAGATATATATATATATATATTATATACATAAAGATATATATATATATATATATTATATACATAAAGATATATATATATATATATATATTATATACATAAAGATATATATATATATATATATATTATATACATAAAGATATATATATATATATATATTATATACATAAAGATATATATATATATATTATATACATAAAGATATATATATATTATATATATTATATACATAAAGATATATATATATTATATATATATATTATATACATAAAGATATATATATATTATATATATATATTATATACATAAAGATATATATATATTATATATATATATTATATACATAAAGATATATATATATATTATATATATATATTATATACATAAAGATATATATATATATATATATATATTATATACATAAAGATATATATATATATATATATATATATTATATACATAAAGATATATATATATTATATATATATATATTATATACATAAAGATATATATATATTATATATATATATTATATACATAAAGATATATATATATATATATATATATATATTATATACATAAAGATATATATATATATATATATATATTATATACATAAAGATATATATATATATATATATATATATTATATACATAAAGATATATATATATATATATATATATATATATATATATATATATTATATACATAAAGATATATATATATATATATATATATATTATATACATAAAGATATATATATATATATATATATATATTATATACATAAAGATATATATATATACATAAAGATATCCAGCCTTCCAAAAATCACCTAAACCTCTAAATATCTCCTTCTCTAACATCCGCGACTTCTGCAGCGTTGAGTCTTTCCTCATAGCTAAGTGCCCGGATATACTCGCCCTGTGTGAGACCAATCTTAACTCCTCTATCCCTTCCTCCGATCTCTCGATCCCTGGATACCTCCCACTCCTCAGAAAAGACTCTCTAACCCACATGCATGGTCTTGGTTGTCTACGTCAAGGACCATCTCCCCCTGGCTAGAGAGACCTCTCTCAAATCGCCGGATCATTCCTACTTATGTCTCCACCTATCTCTTCTCAATGCTGTAAGCTATCTTTTCTTCCTCTACCGCTCTCCATCCTCTCAGGACTGCGGGATACTCGATGTCATTTCTGACAGCATTGATAAGGCCCTCTCTGTCCATCCGTCCGCTCACATATTTGTGTTTGGTGATTTCAACGCCCATCACAACCAGTGGCTACAGAACGCTACCACTGACCTCGCTGGCGTTCATACTCTTAACTTTTCAATCTCTCAATCCCTCACCCAGATAATCGATTTCCCCACGCGTTTTTCCTACAATCGTGACTGTAAGCCCTCACTTCTCGACCTGTGTTTTACCTCCATCCCTGAGTCGTGTAGTGCCACGCAGCTCTGTCCTATCGGTAACTCCGATCATGCTGTCGTGTCTGTCAGTATCTCCTTCAGCCCCACCCCCTGCAAAGAACCTCCTACCACCAGAACCACTTTCTGCTACCAACGGGCTGACTGGGACTCATTTCGGGACTTCCTCCGCGATGTCCCCTGGGATGCTGTATTTAAGCTCCCCACTCATGACTGTGCTTCTGAGTTCTCCTCCTGGATCAAAGCCGGTATCGAAGCTTTCATCCCCTCCAGGAAATTCAAGGTCAAACCGCGCTCCTCCCCCTGTTTCACAGCTGCTTGCTCAGCCGCCATTGCCCATAGGAACGACTTCTTCCACCGTTTTCGTAGTG
>OZ038497.1:3666272-3701272 GCA_964036315.1 Acanthosepion esculentum
TTTTGATGCTTTCAGAAAAAAGAAAAAAAAAACTACACACACACACACACACACACACACACACACATATATATATATATATATATATATATATATATATATATATATGTATATATATCTCTTTGCACTTTTAGTTCAGCTTATGCAATATAACAAGTTTAACATGTTCAGAAGAGGCACTGATATCTCCAAAATGAGAAATCATTTTTTAAAATCAACTATTTTGAATTCTAGCCCAGCCCAAGTAATAGAATAGAAGAAGTATTGAAAATAGAAATTAGTATTTTTCCCTCCCTACTTTTGTGGGGAAGTTGGTGAATGTTAGATTTAAAAAGATATGTGCATGTTTGTTAAAGGGGAAATATTGCTGAAGAATCATTTGTGTTAAAACTTGTCAATGATAGAATTATATGCCTCCTGGGGTAGGGAAGAATTTATAATTATGTAGTCCTTGTGTATGCAAAGAAACTTTAGTTCTGCTTGCAAAAAATTGAAATTTTGTTTTGTTTTTATTTTTCCTCTTTTTTTTTTTCTTGATTTTTGAATCCATTTTCTTTTATGTTTTTGTTGTTGCTTGCTTTGCTTGTCTCCCTCTGCATCTTTTTTGTTATTGTCTCTTTGCTTTTTGTCACCAATTTCTTAATTTGCTTCTTGTTCACTTTGTATTTGTTGTTGTATTTTATATACACACTCATCACACTCTTCTCACTTTCAAAACTCAATTTACCTTGTGAAGGGTGATTTTGAAAAAAAAAAAAAATTTTATTTTTATGCTAAAATACTCATTTAATACTTTTATTTTGGTAACTAAAATTTATTAATCTCTAAAGAAAAAAAACATTATTTTGCATCCTCATTCCTGGTTTTGCATTTTTCTCCAGATCTATGTGATACATTTGTTTATCTTGATTGTTATTTTTGCAATAAAGGAAAAAGATCTACAAATCATCACCCAAAAAAATAACTGGGAAGGTTGTATTTTTTTTTTTTTTTTCTTTCTTCAAAGAAATTAAAACCTAGGAGTGGAAACACACGTGTATATCAGATGTACAATATGCCATGTGTGTGTCTTGTGGTAGTAAAAGGGTTAATGAAGCTGTAGTATGTAAGCAAACTGGTATTTTGAGGTAGGCTAACTTTGTTAGGTGGCTCCTAAGATATTCTTGCTTTTATTTGGCAGTCATTTCCTTGTCCCAAGTAGAGCCAACATTCTTCAGAGAACACTTGAATTACTTCTCTGTATTTTTGCTCTTATCATTGCAATATTTCAACTAATCCATGAGAACAAAAAAAAAATAAAATAAAATCTCACAGTACAACCAGTAAAGAAATTCCTTATTAGTTTCCAGATTAGTCTATTTTTTCCATTGACAGGTTAACAAGATGTCCAAGTGATTCCAAGCTATACTATGAGTGGGAATGTAGGGCTTCCCCCACCACACACACACACACACACACACACTTTACTAAGCAAAGAGAATCGCACACTTTTCTTTTTCTTTTCTTATACATTATACTTGATGAAGGCTCAAGAATGAATTGGCTAAAATATATTAGCAGCAACAACAACAAGAAATATATAAAAAAGATTTACTTCTGAGTAGTGCCAAATATACTAATGACTCTTCTCAAAATTCTAGATAATGTATCAGTATTTATATTTACAATTGGGCTAATTATAACTTGCCCTGCTCTTTCCACTGCTGTTTGTGCTCACCTGGAACTAGTGCCTTGATAAATAAGGGTCTAGTGGGACATGCTTTTGGTCCTTCCATCTATATGAGAATGTCAAGGAGTTCAACATTTTTCATGGAGCTTTTCTAGTCACCCCCATTGGAACATTACATCGGGTTTGTCCCAATTCAATAATTTCTGAATTCCGAATTTCTTTGATGAAGAGTTATTATTATTCATGTTATTTACAGTCAGTCTATTGTCCTCATCATGTTAATAATTAATGATAACTCCTCATTTTAAAACCAACAATGACATGTCCTCATCTCAAATTCAAGCAGAAAATACAGCAGTATATTCTTGAATGATGAGCACAGCTTTTTGCTTCGTCTTCTGCAGTAATGTCTTAAATATCAGTGAAAAGACCTTTTAGAAATAAACAGATGATTCAAACAATGGAACCCTTAGAGAAATGCAGGATCTTAATGGAAAGTTGAAATAGAGGCTCAGCTTGAACAGAATTTGTGGGACTATGTGTGATGGTGAAGAGTTTTTTCTTCCCTGATACCTACAACTTGACAAGAGAATCTATTTACTAATAAACAAGTGGCTGAACTGCTACCAAATGTATTTAGCATAATAGAATTTCACCAATTACCAGATTTGTACTCAGTTAGCTGTAAATAAAAAAAAAAATGAAAAAAAGGATTTGAATTCATCCCATTATGAAGTTGTAGATTATAGGTTTTTAAAATAGTTAAAAATTTTGACTTTGAACATTTTTATGATTTCAGGACTGATGTAATTATTTCAAACACTGCTTCTTTCCCTTCACTTTATTTTTTGTTTTATTTTTTAGCTTTTGTTTCAAATTTTCCAAATCCATTTCCCCTAGAAACATTATGCCAACGAACGTCTCAGATGAACATACCAGAAATTAATTACTCAAGTCGAGCTTCAGGTATTTAGCACAAAATAAGAATCAAGTTGTTTCATTATTATAACAATGTAATTTATTATAACTATTATTCATATTTCATTATTATAACTATGTATTTTAATAAAGTTAACCATGACAACCCTTTTTATGTATTTTTATCTTTCTGTTCAAGTATGTGTCACAAATCCAAATTCTCTTTCATGTTTTGAAGTTCCTATAAAGTCGATGTTTCATTTACATTTTTCTCACAAGGTTTTGGACAGTTCATCAACAATGACTAGATTGGTGTAGATTTTATTGAACAAATGGATTTTAATTTCTGAGCAATAACTCACTTAAATCTGAGTAGGTGACTGTATTCAACTCTTGAAAGTACTTTAGCCATTACTATTATTGTTGATGGGTGTTTTTCATGTACTGATTTAATAAAAGTACTGTTATTTATTCAAACTAATTAATCAAGCAGACAATGAGCTTATGTTAGCTAAATTTCTGGTAAACTTGGACCTCTGTGCCCACAAGAAAACAGGCATGTCAAAAGGACGTTTTTCCCTTGACACCACTATTATTTTAGCTACCTTCACTCCTCGGCAATGTTTATTGTTTTAAAAAAAGTGAAATTTGAATTGTAACAAAACCTAAGCATAATGAAAGTGAATTAATATATTTTTTGGCTTTTTTGTTTTTGAGAATTTACAACAAAAATATTAAACACTATTTATTTATTAGATTGTTTATTTACAAAAATAATTTCATATTTATGAAAATCTAAAGACTAATACAATTAAAATAATGCAATGCCATATTTATCATTTACAAATTTATAAAGATCTATGAAAACAATTTTTATTCATGAATTTATAAACATTTACTAAATTATTAAAATAGGTGAACCAGCTATAAAGAAATCCTTATTTACTATTTTGTAAAGTTTGAATCAATTGGCAATTAAATGATGTTTTGCCAGCCATTCAAATAAATAATATAATTAATAGTGTAAATAAACAATCTAATAAATAAATAGTGTTTATTACTTTTGTTGTCACTTCTCAAGAACAAAGAAAATGTATAAATTCACTTTCATACATTTCGATTTTATTCCAATTTTTGTTGCTTTTTAAAACAAATATTGTTGAGGAGTGAAAGTAGTTAAAATAATAATGATGTCAATAGAAAAACTGTCCTTTTCATTTTTTTTTTTTTTTTTCTTGCAGGCACAATGGTTCAAGTTTGTTTCCCTGAATTAAATGGCATTGTTTGCATTGATGCTTGTCATAATTTAGTGAAAACTTCTAAATGCATATATATTCACTTGAGATGAGTTAAAATTCTCTTGCTAAAACAAAAACAAAAATGCCGATATTATTGTTGTTTATGAAAGGTAATAAAGAAAAGGTCTTTTCTATTAGGATACCATTATTTATTATCTATCATCATCTCTTTAAAATGCAAAAAGACTATCATTTTCAAACAAATTATATTCATTCCTGATTGTTTTACTAAAACCTTTCCATTTTATATTCATTGAAGTATAAAAGGAAGATATTTCTATAAACCTGTCTCCTCTAAGCTGCTTATAAGTATATTTTGTTTGTCTTCTTTCCGAGAATGTTCCCTACAACTGAAATAATCCATTTACATTGAGTGTGTGTGTGCAAAGGTTTCCAGCATTTTTTTTATTATTTAAATTATTAAATATTTTACCCATGTTGTAAAAGTGACTGAATATTTTGCTACTTGTTGACTATTATCAAGTTTTCAAATGTAAGTCTTTGAATATTGTTTTCCAGTTATTATATTCATGTAATCATTTTTGGGAAACCAGTTTATTAATAATAATGGTTAATCAAGCCCTAGTCATTGTTATGCAGTCATAGGATTTTCTGATTTAACAATCCTGTAAATTGCCTTTTTATTCTTTAGTGCATTCACTTGTAACATTCAGTCTACCATTCTCTTTACCTGTTGTCTTGTCCAGTTTGAAAATGTGCAACATGCAATCTCACACCATGTCTTTTTCCTGTAGTCATTTTTCTCTCTCTTTCTCATGTTAAATAAACACCGAATTCAGAACACTCAAAGTCACTTTCTTACTGTCTATTTAGTATCTAGTTTTTGTAAAAGGGCTGGGAATTTTTGCACATGCATAATAGAACATCTACAATTATACACTTTCTTTCAAGAAGCAATGATTGTATCTTTGGAGTAATTTCAGGACAAAATTCATTGCTATAATTTATAGCTGCTTATGTGATATTAATTTGAGAGATTGTTGAACAAATGTTTGCAAAAAACTGTTCCATCAAGAACTAGACATAAGTATAATGTTTTTGTTAATGTATTTTTTAAAATCATACGACTCAAAAGTATTTAGACTAAGAATCTATTTGAAAATTTCATTAAATTGAAAATTTTCTCTTATTTTCACAATTTTCTCAAAAAATCCCTTAATCTATGATAAATTTTCTTTTTCCACGTTTTTAGATTTTAAGGCGACTATTCCATATTGTGTAAATTCATATCCCCTTTCAGCAAGAGTCTCACACCTAAATAATTCCAATGATATTTCAGGTATTTAAAACAAAAAAAAATCTTTTCATCTGAAAATTTTGAATTAAAAATAAAATTCTAATGTCTACTGCTTGATATTTTGCTCAACATTATAAAAATGACATCTTTGTTTTAAATTCTTTTTAAAATGTAAAGATCATAAATTTTAACTTTCATCTGCATTTAACAGCTTAATACAAATTATTTAATCTTTTTCATAAGTACGTTGTTATTTTGGATTTCATGTTTGTAAGTAGCAACGGTACTTTGTAGAACATAAATTATTGCATCTTGAATACTGTTTAATGATTTTGTATTTTGTTAATTTTTATATTCTCTTTTGGATAAGTACTTTGATTTGGTAATTAAAATTAGTAAATGGATAATAAGTAGTTAAGCTCAAAACATACTGTTAAAAAAAAAGAAAGAAAAAAGCTTTTGATTTCACTCACCCTTTTACTTACAATATCTGACTCTTGACTGTGAGCTACTTGGACTGTATTTTTGTCAGACAAGACCAAACTAGAAGAATTTAAAAAAATGAAAAAAAGAAAGAAATTTTCCACATTATACTCCCTAAATTAATGCCAACATGCATAATGCTTTTAATGTCTGCATTTCCATAACATTTTGCTTTTGCTAATTTTTGTTTTTGTTTTGTTTCATATTTTCATATGCCATTTATTGAAAATGTATTTTACAAAAAACTAACGACAACATAAATAGACTTTTTGAACTTATCAGATACAGTGAGGCATTAATGGAAATTTTATTCTCACACTCTCTCTCTCTCTCCTTGTCCCTACCTTATATTACTGAAACTCTGTATAGATTGTCATATTCTGTAAGTAACTTGATAGAATTAAATAACACAAGATACAAGCAAGTATTCATTTTGCTGCCTTCTCGTAAGTTTGACTGAATTACCAGGAAACAATAGTCAGTTAAAAAAAAAATTTTTTTTAAATCTTTGTTTATCAAACTTCTAAACTAAGTCATATTCATCCCCTACTTTCAATTCTGCGGCTGTTTCATTCTGGCATCAGCTAAATCTCTGAGTATTTTTTCGTTATTATTTTGAAAGTAAACGTGAACAACAAGAATTTATAAAAGCACTAATTTTGCTGCAAATTAATATGAACTTAGTTACAGTGAACATTGACAGTAAATCTGATACACTGTCTATTGGAACTACTTTCGAAGCAAAGATCTCCAAGACTTCCTTTCAGAACAGGTGATGCCAAAAGAGTACAACGGGCAAAATACACCTGGAAACAGAAGGGGCGAAATTGACAAACACCTGACGTGAGTTAGAAATTTGTGTGGTGGGGAGAGAATTTGCTTGCATAGAAGATTAGAAAGATACAATTAATGCTTAAAGAAATAATAATTAAACCTTGTTGTGTTCTCTGATCAGAGCCAATTATTATATGAAAAATTTTGGAAGTAGTTTCTAAATGCAAGCACTTACATCATCTACCTGCACAGGTACTTATAAATATACAATGAATCTGACTTAATACAGTAGCCTGAAAATTGCTTGTTAGTATAAAACTTTGTGGCAAATTGACATTGTTATTTGAGTTTTAACTGGTTTTCCCACACATTATTGATATTAAGTACTCTTTGTGTAAAGACTACTTCTCAGTAATATCTAGTGAATATTTATTGAATACAATTTATTATATATATAGATATATAAGCATCAAGTGGTAAATATATAGTCATATTCGTCCCTTATTTGTATTTCCTGGTCATAACTAATAAAGCCATGTTTATTTTAGTCTTTCACTCTTAGCATTTCCCTTATAATGCATTATACACCATCAGGATTTGAAGAAATTTAATGAAAATGTTGGCCTTTCACAAAGGCAAGAATAACTTCCACATCTGTCAACAATATTTTAGAAAATAAAGTTCTATGATTTGGCTACTCACCAATGAACCAATATAGCATTAATATAATTTTTACCAGGATTTTTTATCCAAGAAAATACTTGTGAACTAATAATATAACAAAATAAATTATTTAAAAATGATAAATAAAACTTGAAAACTAAATGTTGATTATACATCAGGTGAGACATGCAGAAAATGTAATCAAAATTCAATTCTTTACTATTTAGGAACAATTGATTAAAAGAAGAACACGACGTGCAGCAACATGATGCATTGTTTTGCTTCTTGTGAAAAGTGATGGTTCTTGTCACCATCATTATTGAGATGACACGGAAATACGACTTTGATGTCATCGTCCACCAATTTCATTATTTCTTTCATCAAGCCATTTCTAAACAAAATGGCTTAATTCAGGATTTGTTTTCACTTCCAGAATATTTTGCTTATAGTTGAAAAAAGTCCCAAAAACGTTGTTCAAATGCAGGTAAAAATTTTGAAAAGTCAAACAAATGTGTCCATTAATAGAAATGCTTTATAAATCGGTCTCCTTTGCTAAAGATCTCAAGAAGATTCAAAATATCTGCTTTAACCTGACGTATATGTACTGTACATTCTTTATGCAGTGTTTGGTGGCACCAATGCAGTGGCATGAGATGTTAAGAGTTAATCTGATAGAAATACAAATGATGTCCTGTCTGTTTCCAGGCTTTTTATATATTTTTTTTCTTCATGAGAGACTATTGAAAACATTCCATTCTTAAAATTCCCTCTCTCTTCAAAGGATTTAGAGTTTAACATTTAATTTCAGCAGACTCTTTTACTTGTTCCCACCTGAGACAAAGGCAGTGGATTCCATGTCAAGAGAAACAAACCAAAAAAACCTCAATAGACATTTCTTTTTTGTTTTATTTAATAGAATGCTTGAACATACATACATACGTACACACACATATATATATATATATATATATATATATATATATATATATATATAGGAAGCTTAATTATTAAATGTTTATGACAGTTATTTCTTTTTTTATCATTAAGATTTGTCCTTGGCTTCTTATCATCCTCCAAAAGTCTGTTAATGTTGTCAACACTTTAAAAATTGGCATTTCTGAAATATGAAGCAATTTTTTAAATTTACATTAAAAAAATTCTTAAATGTTTCCATTCTCTTTTTGAATCCAAATTTGATTTTTTTTTCTTTTCTTTTCCTCCCTTCATTTTTAGCAAACCAAATTCTGCCGTACGACCCTTCCTTAAACAATTTAAATGTTTTGTCTAAACATGAAATGAAACCTCTGTCCCTTTTTAGTACCAACGATGAGACAGGTATTATTTTGAAAGATGTTTTTTTTTTTTATTTTATTATTAAACTAAGGAAACTTACAACTAACCTCAGGATTTTTTTGTATAATTTTTTAAAATCAAGCATTAATAATAGTATTTTTTTTTTTTATTTCTTAGGTATTAACCATTTTATTAATCACTGGAATCAATTACAACAATAGAAAAGCTACTATGAAAAGTTTATAATTCAATAATCAGAAAAAATATGTCTAACCCATGTTTGCATCAACTTGAAAAGAAAAATGCTGTATGAAAAGTATATATTTGATATGGAGCAAATTGATAGTATTGGCTGGAATTGTTTTCAGATTGGTTATATAGAAAATTGGACAGGCCAGACTATTTTGCCACCAATTGCAATAATTTCTCTATATTTATCAGCTATTTGCTGTTCTGTGTTACTTGTCATCATATTTGGAATTAGCAGGTTTTGGTACAAAAATCATTCAATAACAGATCAATATTTATTTTTCAAATACTGTAATTATTTGCCAATTTGATTTACTGGGGATTTTTTTTTTTTAAATTTGGATAGCTATGGTCCACCACCTCCTCTTTCTGTGTCATCTTAGCTGTAGAGTTCAAACCTTTGGTGTTTTTCCTCCTGTTTATTATACCAGCACATTGGAGGTCATGTAATATTTGGATTCTCATTTCCTCTCTTGTTCTTTTTTTTAAGCAGTTTTTATAAGTCATATTTTCAGTGTGCATATGCTTCTATGGGTAGCCTTAAAATATATTTCCAGAGTCTGTTAAACACACACACACACACACACAGTCATTACTTTGTGAAAAGTGGTTGGGTATGGAATACTTTGTATTCTCTTCCCCCGCCAAAAAATATAATGTGTACTTCAACAACAGTCTTTCATTAATACAAGTTGATTAAAAGCAATAACTAGGAATTTTTACTAACTTTTTTTTAATGTAGTTTTCTTTATATGCAAAATGATGTATGTTTGGATCCGACAGATGTAAATAGATGTCCAAACTCTGTGATCAAGCACTTTCAACCATTTTCAAGACGACAGACAAGAACTGTGGATGTTCTGCAGCTTTTAAACTTAGTATTTATTGATGATCTGTTATGATGAGGCACAATTCATCATTCAAACAGAAAATCTTTCTCTGGGATGAAAGAATCTCTATCAATTGTCAAATATGTTTCAAATATCAATTCCCAAATTAAAGAAGGATTTATTGACTTGTCTTTTTCTTAGATTTATGATAACTGCTTCAAGAATTTGAAGCTAGTGTATATATAAAACCATTTCAGCCTAAGTAATGCAATAAAGCCACTAAGATGCAAGGGGTTACTGAGAGTGAAAGAATTTGAAGAAAATCATAATTAAGGAGAGAGGATGATAGAAAGAACAAGATTCAAGGAGACAGAACATGATGGTTGACATTATATTTAAATTTTTGAAGATCAAAGTTGATTGGAAAGAAAGAAGTCAAAAGAGTTTCACAAGTGAAAGTGTAAGGGAAGAAACTGTTAGCATTGAATTTATGATTCCATCTAACAATTTCAATTATAAAATGCTGAGACCTAGCTGCCAATCTAGTACTACACTTAAATTCATAAAATTAAAGTACTTTATATACATACAATATTGTATAGTATTGTTTACAAATATTTGGTGAATATTGGAGAGAATACCAGTACCTAGAAATCTGTATTTATTACTATAAGTATGACTAGCACTTTGACTTGAAATGGCAAAATAATTGATGAGATAGATTGGTAGTTATGTCCAATGAAAAGAAAAAGAATATATATTGATTTATTAATCTATTTGGCTTTGTATTTTTAACCAAGATGGTTTGAATGAAAAATTAGATGTTTGCATTGCTTTGCTTCAAGTTAGTTTTTCCACTGATGAGGAACTCATTCCAAAATGGCAAAATGAGTCTCTGCTTTGCACTTTCAGTTTAAATCCATTAGATTTCCATTCAGTTATTGTTGTAACCTAGGGAAGGTTACTGAATAGAATAATCAAATAAAGGTTGGTAATGAATGATAATACTTAGGACAAGAAGAACACATATAAGATTTGCCAGCGGCACATAGAAGCTGCTAGAATTGAGTCAAGTGAATTCCACACTGAATCTCCAACTGCAGACCAACATACAGTATTTACTACTGTATTTATGTGAATGGGGACATAGCCATTATCGATCGTAGGTGATGCCACAACAGTTATCTTCCCTACTTTATCATGAAATCTTTAATTGATGACTATTAATAGTTAGAAAGATCACTGCAGTCACATTTACCTTTTAGGACACAAAAGGATTTCATCTTTTGTCCTCTGTAACATTGATAAAGGCAGTTTCACTTTCAATATCCAATTGAGCCATACTTTTTTTACAAGGTTTTCTTTATCTGTCTACAAAAATGCTGGATATTTAATTATATTTGGTGTCATCTTTGATTTTCATTTGTAAATAAAATAAAATCTGTAAATATTACACAGCTTCCAGTGCCCTGATATATTATGACATGGCTTCAAATGGATGCCTGTGTTGTGCTTGAATGAGTAGCAAGGAAGAAGTTACCCCCCCTCTCTAAATGCACCCCCATAAGCCATACATCCTGTCAGCTCACAAGTACGATATATTTGTTTATTGGCTTAATGTCTGTCAAAAATGACTTGGTAATTTACATGGATCAATAGTTTTTCCTTGGATCAGAGTGTGGTATCTGTACGTTATGTGAAATGTGTTACACACACACACACACACACACACACACACACACACACACACACACAAACATATGCCTTTAACAAATTTTTCTGAATTGATCATATCTGCTCATGAAACACATTTTAACATAAACAATTGCAACATATTATGAAATGGATTATGTCCGACAATTATTTTAATATATCTTCTGTTTATATATATATATATATATATATATATAAAATCAAATTCACCAAGGCAGTAGATGACTAAGACACAGGGTGTGGGTTACTGGATGTGGAAGAATTAGGAATAAAAACATTACTGCTTTTTTATCTTGATGCCATCATTAATTTTGACGGGGCTGATAATTTTATTGTCTACAATTAATATCCCAAAAGATTATTCCACATCCAGTCTCTGTTGCTTTCTAAGTTGTGATCTTTGACTGTTTCCAGGAAGATCCCAGCCATCAGTTTCATCCAGTGTATCTTTACATTCATCACTAAAAACTCTCAACTCAATTTTCATATTCTTTTTTTTGTTTCCTCTCTTTGATATTTACTTAAAGATAATAGTTTGGTTGCTTTCATGTCTTTAGAGCTACACCAGCTTTTTGAAATATTTCTGGTCAATCCACTTTGTTAATTTTTCTGAAACTTTTTCTTGCAACATTTATAAAGCCAGTCTTACAAAATCATGAACAATCCTCTAGTTATATAATTTAAAACACTCCACCAAATAAGTTATTGTAAATATTTATAATAAAAATAGATGTATTGTGCCAATAGAAAAAGAGAGTTTCTTTTTTGGTGCCAAGTACTTTTCTTTTATTTTTCATCCCCCCAAAAATTGTAATCTTGGAAAATCTTTTTGTAAAGAGAAATAAGGTTAATTTTTCTCTTTTCTCTTTAATTAATTCCCTGGTGCATTGCTAAAGGAAGAAAGAGCTTGCTTCTGGGGTGGCATGTTAATTGGTGCTTAAAATTTTGACACTCCTCTTTGAATGATCAAAGACCTCGTCAAATAGTCCCTTCCTCCATAGATCCTGGAAAGAGGTCTTTAATTTTTTTCCTTTATTTTTTTGTCCCTAAGAAATAGTCCCTGATTATCGTTTTCTACTCGGCTGCTTGCAATTTCAATAAAACAGAAGAAGAAAAAAAAAACAACAACATGCCCTTGCTAATTAGCCTACCTCCATGTTACTATATCCCTCCTTTCCCTCATTTGCTTACTAATGTCACTCCGAGAGAGAAATAAATGAACAAGTAAAGCTGAGATTATATGCTATTTTTTTTTTTTTTTTTAATTTTTTTTTTTTTTTTTTTTACTTCTCGGAAAACCTACAAAATTCCCAGATTTTGCAGTTCTCCTACTCTCCTCATTTTGCTAACGTCACATTTCTCTTCCATAAGGAAAAAGAAAAATGTAACATTAATATGTAAAATAAATTGAGGATGCACATTGGCAAATTTCTCTATTGTAGCTTGAAGCTGCACATTTATTCATATTCTATAGAAAAAGGATTTCTTATTTGCTCTTGAAAAACTGATGGAATAACAATGACCTCAAATATCTTCCATTTTCTGTGAAACTCTAGAAATCACCCTCCCATTTCTGGAAAATAGTCATAAGGTAAAGTTTATTTTTCTGAAATAAGACAAGTTCTTTATAGAGTCAAACTTAGAAATTAATTCATAGATTTTTTTTTCTTTTTTTTTTTTTTTCAGTTGTAATAATTATTTAAACTCTCAGGTTTTTATTATCTTCAAGTATCATACTTGAAAGAATTACATGTATACATTTATATTTTCAGATATGTGAGATATTTAACCTAATAAACACATAAAGAAAAAGAAACTAAATGAAATTGGCTAGACTAGAAACCCAAACATCTTCACCCTTATGCAAATTAATTAGGCAGGAAGATGTGGAGAGCCATGATCACCTACACCCTTATGCAAATTAATTGAAACAAAACAAATAATTTTGGTATTATTTACTTCTTTTCATATTTTTCCAATAAAACATGACCCAGTGCACATGTTAGTACTTTGTATGTCCATTCCATGAAGTCATTCCTTACAGATTGACCACAGATTCTCGATTGGATTTAAATCAAGAGAGTTTCCAGGCCAGTCTAGTATTTTGATTTGCTCACTGGCAAGGCTTGTCAGTGTGTTCATGCAGCATTACAATTTTTTGTATGCTTCCTTGGAGTAACGTCCATCACAAACAATGGCCATAGAACAATTAATCGACAGTTGAGACAATAGTGTCTGGGTGTGATAAAAATCCACTGCAATCATGGATGATGCAATATTTTTCAAGGCCAAATTTCATCATACACACCAAAAATAGATGCATAGTATTGCACACCACTGCAAATGACCTAATCTGAGGAAAAAATAGAAATCAATTACACCCTGTCACTCCAGTGGGTCTAACACTGTATTGTGAAAGAAAGGAAACTAAAGCCGTTGTTTCAATTAATTTGCACAAGGGTGTATTTAAAAAGAAAAATTTGTTAAATTTAGACTTAAAATTTCAACATTTTTAGTTCAATGAAGTCCTATTGGATGAAACATGTCACATCACTTTGTCATAGATTTTCCGAAAATTCTGATATATAAAAATTTAGGTATCATTTTCCATGTTTTTTTTATATATGTATATATATATATATAGGCATGTAGCTGAGTGGCCAATGACCATGAGACTCAGGTTCGAATCTCACCATGGTCAATTTGTCAGTAATGAGACTTCCTGATGTTATCAGACTGGAAGGGGTGATATCAGCATGCAGCACCTTTGGAAAGTGCCTGAAAACCATACTATGTGTTGACCTAAGCCTTGTGAGTAAAATCGGGGAGACAGAATCCTTCGATAGCTGTGCTAGCACAAAATCACAAGTCATTGTGCCTTGAGTATGCTGGCCTTGTTCAAATTGTTGATCATGCTAGATAACATGCTCTCTCCCAGAAACTGTAACTAAGGTCTGCTCAGTATAGGTGCAGTATGCCACAAGGTGGGCTTTGTGGGTGTTGCATAAACACAAATGCGCCTGAGCAAGCGACTGCAATAGGGATTGGCTAGTCACCCTCGTAGATGGTTATCCTTGAATACGAGTGGCCGAGATATATATATATATATATATATATATATCTTTTGAATTGGACAGAGTCCGACAATTTATTTAAAGACATTTATGATATGTTTAAATACTTGTATCTATTAAAAGAATGTTAAACATATCATAAATGTCTCTCACTCTCACTCTCTCTCTCTCTCTCTCTCTCTCTATATATATATATATATATATATATATATATATATATATATATATATATAAGCATTTTAAATATAAATTAATAATCAGAGAATTTCTATAACCACTACTTTTGAAATTTATATTTTCTTTATTAGGAAGTCATTTTCTCAATCTGGGTAAAAAGAAGGACAGAAAAAACTTCATTTATAAGGCTTATTATTGTTATTAGTTCATGCATTGATGAGGATTAAGTGACAGCAAGTCTCCTCATTTTTTCAGCACTTTGCTCATTATCCTCACAGACTCCAACATTACTGTAGTCTGAACATTCACAATTCTCCTTCTTTCTCATCCACTCACTTTTGACTCAGTTTCATTTCCAAGTGGCCTACTGAGGAGCATAGATATAACCTTTTTTTTTTTATTTATTTTCTTTGACTTTTATCCCATGATCCATCATTTCCTTGTTCATAACAACCAGATCCAATCTTCTATTGAGTGGAGACATTAGTCTGGATCTCAAAATCCCAGAGTATTATTACTATAATGAAATGGATACCATTTCATTTCTTTCAGCTTAGGCAATGAGAAACAAACAATTGGTATGTTGTAAAAGTTATCCTTGTCATTATATTTATTCTATTGAATTAAATCTGAATTCTTTCTCTAGATTTATCAGTAGGTGATGAAGAGTCTGTCTCAGAATGTTTATATTTAGAGGCTCAGTACAGCATATGCACCAAAAGGAGAGCCTTGTTTTAACCATTGCTAAACCCAGTTCTATTGACAAACGACCTTACAATAGTAAATTTGTGATAACTTTATATTATAAATGTGTAGAATTAGTAGTTCAGCAACTACTATAGTTGCATTAATTTGGAATTCAATATATAAAACGTGTAACGTCTTTATTTCACTGAGTGATCACTTTTATCAACTGTGTTCCTCGTGTTTTTAGATTATCTCTGATATGCATAAACTTCTAGATCACATATTGTCGTAATGTCAACCAAGAAGTAGATATTTAATTTGTCAGTATTATAGATTTATCATTTTTAATTTTTCCCTGGTTTTTCACTGTCAAAATAATTTGCTTCAAAGTAACCTGTTAAATAGGCATAACAGTAGCAAGTTGGAAGTGTATGTTATGTTATTTTTCAGGTTTCAAAAGTTAAATTTAAAGACAGACCTTTTTTTTCTCTGGGGAAAATTAGCTCTCACTAATCTTACCAATTGTGTGTAATCATAGTCTGCAGTAATAAAGTGATAAAACTTCATGAATCCCCAAATACAAGGTTGTATCTTAAAGTTTCTTTCTTAGGTTCTCCAAAACTGATTCCATTTATGTGAAACAGCTGATGGATTATTTGGCAGTGATTTTTGTAGATGACTTCACAAATTTTTCCTGGCATTTTGGTTGTCCTAAACACTCATCATTTTCAAAGGTCTTCATAGTATATTTACTGAGTTTCTTGTAAAATTTGTTGCAAGCACATTGTTCAAATTGGTTAATCATTGTAAAGATTACAGAGACATTCCAATATGTTATCAAATTTCACTTAATAATTGAACACAAATCCATAGCATGAAACTATTTAGCAGACTGACTCCGTCATCTGAGTACCAATGAAACAGCTGTTGAATGGTTGTAATCATAGTGGGAGGGGGCTGAACTGTCCAACACCCTGCCTCATATTTACCTGCTATTGGCTTATATTTACGACATATGTAAATATGAATATTGAAGTTTTCGCGATAAAATTTATTTTTGTTTTTGTTTTTATATATGTAGCATAATTTAATTGAGAAATTAATTCAGCAATGGTAATACATTAAACATTAAATTTGAATTTTTCAATTCAAATTAAATTTTTTACTCCTTTTTAGAACATTCAAAATTTTGATTAAAAAACAGTTTTTTTTTTTTTGTGTCAGGGTTGTACAAACTTTTACCATAGCAAATCTTGGCCTCTTTTTTGCAGTGACAGACACATTAATTTGGAAATTCTTGGAAAAATCAAGTAATTGTTGGATTTTAATAAAATTTTCAAAACTTATTCACAAATTGAATGAAATTATTTTTAATAGAAAATCTTGGTAAAAAAAATATTTTTTTTTTACATGTCTTTCAGCCCCTTAATTAATTTTATGAAAACTTGAGAAATCAAATGAGATAATTTTTAGTGACTATATTAGTTAAAAAGCAGAATTCTTTGAAGAATTTAAATCTCCAAATTTTTTTAATTTTTTTTTTTTGCAAAATTGGACCTGGTCTTACCAAATTACTGTTCTGAATTAAAAAAAAAAAAAAATAAAAAACGCAATAAAATTAAGAAATTATTTAATTAGAGAAGCTTTTAATTGCTTTTATGAACAATATATTTTAAAGACAATATTGTCTGAATAAAAAATTTTTTTTTGACAAAAAATGAATTTTTACAAGATTTGTTTTTATTTTTTTTATTGAATAACCTTTTAAAATTCTTTTTCAATGTGATAATTCTTAGGAAATATTGTTATTAAGTAAAACTTTATTTACTAATCATATATTGTAAAGCTTATTACAATCTGATGACACTGAATATTTTTAAAATAATTTCAATTTGTTTTTGTATGTGATTACTTGCAGAATTTCTGAAGTATGGATATACAAACCAATAAATCTATCATTAAATGGTCACATGTTTTAAGGGTTGTCTCCCTTTTACAGCTTAAAAAAAAAACCTTGTGAGCTTTATTGTCTGCTCCCCCATATTTAAGTATGAACACTTTCAGCTGCCAATCAGATGTCAAGAAATCAATTAACATGTCAGGAAAACAAGACGCCGTAGTTAAGAAATGTTTGTATACAACATTTTATGCTATAAATAAGTAATGTTTCAAATCGGATTAATTTAAATTTGCTAATTTTTCTCAAATAATGTTTCAGAAATATATATTTTATTTTTGCAAGATTTTTTAAAACCAAGAATTAACTTTTGTTTACAAAGGTATCAAAATGGCTGTTTTGATTGATTTTACTGGGAAAAAAATCGATTCCAATCAATATAATTTGTTTGAGACGTTTTACAAAACAATACATCAAATGCATTGGTTGCCCACTGTAACAAGGCTGACCACAATTTTGACATAAAAATAAATGCTACTCTGATCAAAAGAGAAAACAATTCACTATGATGAAAATGTCTACAGTGTGTGCCTTGATCACAAGGTCATCTACAATAAATTTGCAACCGGGCTCTTACAACATTTCATCATTCCTTCTATTATCCCAGTGTGGGATATCTACTAAGAAAAGTGATGGAAACAAAAAGAATCTAAATGAAATCAGCTAGATTTAAAAAAAAAAAAAAAAAAAATTCTTTTTAATTCTCAGTGTCTCTCATTAATGCACATCTAGTTGCATCAGCATAACAAATTTAGTATGATGAAGTCCTAAGGGACAAAACATGTCCAAGAAAACTTTTTCCACTTTGTCATACATTTTTGCCCATATATAGCCATCTCTATCTTGCATAGCATAGCATGCTCATTTTCAAATATGTCTCTGTTATCTCTTTTGTCTACTAACGCGTGCACATCGACTAACATATTATTTCATTCTTTGCTTTTTGTATTCTTTGTTTGTTTTTTGCTTTTTTTCTTCTTCTTCAACTTCAAGGATTTTACAGTTTTCTTTCCTAGGGCATTTCAAATAATCAAGCATGATATAATAGTTATTCAGTTGGTATTAACATTTTCTCTTTCAAGCACTAATAAAGTCTTTAGTTGCGTATAACAGCATGGATGTATTTGCTTTTGGTTTTTCTTGATTTTATGTTTCATTGTTGTTGTTTTCATGTTTTGTTGTGTTTTTCCCTTGTTGTAATTGTTTTTCTTTTTTCATTCATGTTTTGTGATGTGAAAGATTTTTTTTTTTAAGCAGAAACAGAAAAAACCTGCCATGCACATTTCTGCTGCTTTTTACAATGAACGAAAGGAATTGTTTTTCAACCGAAAATCAAAATGATTGAATAGGGTGCCAGGAAAAAAGAATAAAAAATTTTTAGGCAAACTTAAATTGATCAATGCATTTTTCTAATCATTTGTCTGTATTGCAGTTCAAGCTGTGTATTCAAGTTGTTTTTAAACAATTCTTATGAAAGTTTAGACAGATATTTATAAGTACATTAATTAGCAAAAAAAAATTATATGGACTGTTATGGTCTTTACATGAAAATTTTATTTTATAATGAAACTTAATTGATACATAATGAAAAATAAATGATTCTTTCTCTGGATATTATTAGATTTTGTCTCGTGTCAAAAAACTTAGATTTATTTTCACAATTTATTTCTAAGTAAAATAACGTTGACTTCAGAAAAACTTCTTTCTTTGTAATTGTGAAAAATTTTTTTTTTTTTAATGAATAAAAATGAATGCATTTCTAATACTTGAGTGACTTGCTTTCTCTTGTGTCATTTCTTGTAGAAGTGCATTTTGATTTTCAATTTCATATACCCAAGAAAATTTCATGTTAAAATTGATTTCTCCAAAAAGTAAATTTAAGCTTGTGCACTTTAAGGATTTCCTAAAAGCATACAAGGTAAACCAATGGCCGCAAAACCTTTACAGACAATTAGTTACTCTCTGAATAAAACAGGTTAGAAATTGAATGTTTATCTATGTATTTCTATGAATTTGTTTTATTTTTAATTTCTGGTCATTCATTTTGTGTGTTGCTGTGGAAAAAAAAATAGTGTATATAAGATTTTAAAAAAAATTTTTTTTTTTCTTTTTACAGTTAAAAACAAAAAATCTAAAATAGAAATTCTTGTTACGCACAGGGTAGACCATTCCAATAATTTTGGCAAAGCTTTTCCTGATTTCATTTTGTTATGTCTATGTTTTTTATCTTTTATTCTTTTTCTTTCTTTACTTTTCATTTCAGAGAAAAAAATTTTGTTACCTTTTGACTCTTTATTCTCATTTTTTAAAATTTTTTCTTGTTTTATTTTATTATTTTTTTTACCTATTTTTCTTTTTTTAATTTTTTCTTCATGCTTTTCTTGCTTTCTTCTTTTCAATTGATTTTTAGTTTAATTTTGTTATTAGCTCTTCAACTACATTTCTGTACCTGGAATAAATTTGATTTTTCTTTTCAAAATAAAAATATCTTTCTCCATTATAGTTAGTTACTTTGTTCAATAAATGAAAAAAAAAAAAAAGTTTTTACAAATGAGTCACATACATTCCTTTTCTTTATTAAGAGCAACTTCTTGTTTTGATTTGATTTATATACAAGAATTTCATAAACACTTAAGTCATATAATAGGATAAGAACCCCAAGGAGGCTTGAAAGTGGTCAATAAACAAAGTTAAAATAGTTTGTGTTTATCGTATAGAACCAAGCCGAAAGAAAGCATGATTGCATTTCATGATTATTGGAATTAAATGTGGAAAAAAGAAGCAATTAAGAAAGTTAGTTTTGAAAAATGAAATGGTTCTGTGAGGAGTTGTTAAAGAATCAAATCTTATTATTAAATTATACCGTCTACATTAAGTCAGGTGAAAATTCTAATTACTTCCTTAGTCCAAAACAGGAAAAACCTCTTAAAAAAAAAAAAAAACCTTTCGATTAAGGTGTTTTCATAAAGATCTATCCACTAGATTGGTGTTGTTCCTGAAGCAGAATAATTTTAGAGAAATGATTTTCTAGAAACCCTTGCCAAAGCTATCCCATAGTCCATTTACATCAAGGCAGATTCACCAGAGGGTGAATACTTTTCAAGAAGTAGGTTATCAGAACTCTTAATTGGCTAGCTGGCTATAAGCATTCTGGGACAAAGAGTTTTAAGAATGTAAAGTAAGGGCCAACTTGTACCAATGGTACGAAGGCTGCAGGTTGAATTCCATATAAAGAGGTCATGGTCACATTTTAGACACTTCCAAGAGATGTGAGAGGCCTGGTAAATGCAGATCATAGCTGAGCAGTTATAAGAACAAACTGCCAGATTAATACCTCAATTTTTGAAAGGTAAGAAAAAGGACAAACATTCATATACAATTGCTGTCCTATAATCATCAAAGCTGTGAATGAGCAATTTGAAGTTCGTATTTATCCATATTGCTGTAAAATGTTAGAATTCACAGAAAGAAAGCTGTTAGTTTGAAGCTCCTACACTACAGGCCAAAAATTTGGGGCCACTCTGCAGGTCTTTAAAAAAACACCTTCAACAGATATTTTTGTATTTTTTAAAAGTAAAAGATAAAATTACCATAACTACATTGTATTTGCTTTAATTTTGACAAAAAAAATAAGCACTTAACTATAAAAAATATGATCATACAACAGCATCATATTTTGTTTTCATCAATAAATAAAACCACCACCTGCCTTAATTAATCCTTTACAAATTCTTGGCATTCTTTCCAACAGTTTTTGAAAAAAAGTTGATGGCAGACCTTCTCAAGCATTCTTAAAGCACTGAAAAAGCTTACTCTCACTCTTTGGGTATTCTCATCAAACTCTTTTATCCAATTCATCCCAGACTAATTCATTGGGAATGGAAGAGAAGTCAGGAGATTGAAGCAGCCAAGTCATAATTTCCAAAATATTGTTCCTTTTTTTCTCTTGAATGATATTGTTTTTTTCTTCATGATTTCCTTGACCCGAATCAAATCTACAGCCCTCTCCCCCTCCGCCTCAAAAAAACACCCCCACACCATAACAGAGCCATCACCATTGCTTAACTATTGGAATTCATCATCTCGTCTTTCTCCTTTCTTCTCACATACTCTTCAAATGTGGACTCATCTGTCCGCAATACTTTTTGCCACTCTTGCAATGTTCTCATACATTTTTTGGCCCAGAAGTCTTTTCTGCTTACTCACCTCTTATAACAGGAATTTCTTGATGTCTATGCACCTCTTGAACCCAGCTGATCTAAGTTGATTTTCCACAGTTGAGAGCAACACTGGTTGCTGTCGAGAGAAATTAAGTTCAGCTGTCAACTCTGGAGCAGTTTTCCTTCTATTTATTTCTTTTGCTTTCAATAATCAAGTGTTTCTCTTCAGCAACAGTTGTCACTTTTAAGACTGCAGCTTTTTTTCTATCAACATTTGTGCCAGTGTCTAACTGCCTTTGTAACGAATATTGTATCCCATGTCTAGAAATCTTCAACTTCTTGCTAATTTGTCTTTGAGAGAAGGCTTCTTTGAATAAAAAGTCAATTTATGCCCTCATCTCAATATTTAACTGCTTTGATTTTGCCAGTTTGTGCAAATTATTTTAAAATTAAAAAAAAAAAAAACTGAAAATACTGTTGTAATGTCACAATTTGTTTTTTCTTCAAACAAAGACACCTACATATGTTTTTACAACATTAGTCAGTGTTGAGTTAATACTTAGAACATAGATTAACATTTAACTTGGTTGAAAATTTTCATAATCTCAAAAAGTATAGAGAGGTTAATGGAGAAAAACAAAATATAATGTTTCTCATACAAAATATTCATAATTTAACAAAATGTATTCAGAGGCATTCAAATTTGAACTTTTTGATAGTAAGAGGAACCTGGGGAAAGACTGAAAAATAAATATAAATTCACTTTCGGCACTGAAATTTTATCTTTTATACTTAAAAAAAAAATACAAAAATATCTCATTTTAAGATTATTTTTTTTTTTGTTTTTGTAAAAATACAGTGTGTCCCAAAACATTTTTGCCTGTAGTGTATGTAACCAACAACTGAAAGAAAGTATATTTTATTAAAATCTTGTTAAGTTATTCTGGTTTTCTTTATCATTTTCCCCAAGCCTGGGATCATTCTTGGGAATCAGTCAATTTTAGTTTGTTGTGACACATAGCTAGTGACCTTTCAACCTTGAGCTTGTGAGTTCTTCACATCTTGTCTAAACATATTTTGTTTGGAACAATCTCCTGTCGAGGACATTGCCAGATTAGTCTAGTTCTTTATCTCTTCACAAGTGTTACATTTGGAACCCTGGCCAAGGGTTCTTGACTTTGAGATGACCATGAAAAGACACACAGCATGTAGTTCTACATTGAGTGACAAGAATCAATGCCTGTGCCCTGAACATAGTAGTACAATAGAAAATCATTTTCCTTTTCAGTAGACTTTCTTTTCATGCCTTGATAGGTAAATGTGCATGCCTGCACATATCTTGGTGCAGCATGGATTGTGTTACATGTGTTGTTGCAGAAAATTATATCTTTTTTCATCAGCTCTTTCTTAATTTGCAAACAGTAAGCGCACACTTTGGTATTTGGTGATGACTGTCACTTGTATTGTCTATGAACCAAAAGACGAATTAAAAATGATTGTCACCATTAAAATTCTTCATGTTATCCAGAGAAGATTTTAAACAAAATGCATTTATCTGGCAGTTACATGATTTTAGTTTATTGTCCTGTAGCAATAGCCTAGTGGATTAAATCATTGATTTGTGAATTTGGTAACATAGTAATTGTGAGTTCAATCTCTGAGTAGGGCATTGTGTACTTGGACTCAGTGGAAACAGCAATAACTGAGCAGTATTAAAAATAAGAACTAGACAAGATATTCCTAGACATGGGCAGTGGAATGAGAACAGTCTACCCCCATAGATTAAATAAAGAGTTCATTTTGGAATTCCCTATAGGTTATCCAGATATACACACCTTTTGTTGCTGGTCACAATGGCTGAAATGTTGTGATAAAAAAAACAACAAAGATGAGGACAATAGACTGAATGTAAATAGTGTAAAGAATGATAACTCCTCACCCCAGGAATTCTAGACAAATGAATATGATAGAACTTGAATAAAACGGAGTTATCTTCTCTTCCTCCCCCAGAAGATTTACTTAAAAAAAGATTTATCCTACTTTGATTGTTTCCATTTCTCCCAAAATAAACAAAAAAAATTAAATAAAAGATAAAAGAAGTGAAAATAAAATTAATTGTTCTAAATTTAAATACATTGTACTCTGCAAATGAGCCATCAATTGAAAAATAAAATTTAATTTTCAAATTATAGTTTAAAATACTGAAACCTGTTTTTACTTTTTCTTTTAATTCTATCGATATTATTGTAGCCATATTGTCTGACTTTTCCTATTCTGCTCATTTTAAACATTCCATCAGAGATTCACATGGAAAACATTGGTGTCATCAATTAATGTTGTTTCATTTATTGTACATTTTAACATGCATGGATCAAGTATTAGTATTAAAAGATAGTCATGTCACTTTCTTTCTTTCTCTCTTTATAGCTCCAGAATTTTGGTGCACAATAACTTATTTTGAACTTGATCAGCAAGTGGGAGAAACCTTTAAAGTTCCTTCTGGTTGCCCAAGTGTCAAAGTAGATGGCTACACCGACCCATCAAGTATTGATCGGTTTTGCCTCGGTCAGCTATCGAATGTGCATCGAACCGAAGCCAGTGAAAGAGCAAGGTAAAAGAAGAAAAAAATCAATTTGTAAAAATATTGACCACTCATCTTTTCTGGTCACATATCATATTTTTTGTTGTTTTTAGCTTAGCCGCAAACAGGTCATTTTCTTGAACATTTTTCTAACATCTGTCTCTATTTCTGAGATAAGATATTGCAACTATTTATACTATTTAAATTGTTTGGACTGTTGTCCTCATCTTTATTGTCATGTTCACAACATTTAAGTCATTATACACTCCAGTCTTCTTCAGATGATATATGTTGCAATTTCGAACAGAACGCTTTATTTTGTCCACCAGGGGTAGATTGTTCTAGTTCCACGTGCCCTGCCTTTTCTAGATATCTCAGTTTCAGTTATTCCCCTTTAGTAATTAAACTCTCCAGTGGATAAAAGCGTTGGTTAAAGTCATCCAGTGACTTGACCCAAAGAGTTGTGAGTTCAATACCTGGCCACAGCAGAGGTGAACAAAAACTTTGAATAGTTGACTTACTAAAAGGGAAATAACTGAAACTGAGATATCTAGAAAAGTCATGACACGTGGAACAAGAACAATCTACCCCAAATGGAGGAAATAAAGGGTTCTGTTCGAAATTCCAACATATATCACCTGAAGAAGGCTGGAGTGTACAACAGCCGAAATGTTGTGAATATGACAACAAAGATGAGGACAACAGTCCAAATAATGTAAATAGTGTAATTTTTTTTTTTTTAATACTGTGTGTGTAAGCTTACACAGTGCATCAAGATGGCCTTCATGTCATAATACTTAACCTTATTGTGGTACATGTAGTTATCTGAAGTTCAGACACTGCTATGAATGTTACTACACCACAGGATAGCCAAAGTCTTTGAAATTTTAAAATCGACTTGAGCCTTTAGGGCAGTGGTTCTCAAATGGTGTGGTTCAAAAGATTCAAATGCTAAAAATAAATATGATTTCAAAATTTGAAATATTATGGATTACTTGTAATTGCATGCATGAGTCCCAGTATAAATAGTTATAAATAATTATTGACCGATTTTATCATTGTGATATTTTTGCATGATATCAAGTATTAGGAATATAGTAAGTAGGGTTTGCAAATTGGAGGAGGGAGTTATCAATAATAACGTTCTGAATTCGAATCCAAAGTTATCTCTCTTTAATCCTTTCTCTGGACATTCTTTGCTGTATGACTGTTGGTGAGTTTATCTCAAATTAGGCCTAATATAAAGGAGAATACTCATTAAAAACAAGCTCATACTTTTCATTAAATTTGTGTACCACTTTAATCATATGAGTTATTTGTGTTACATTTAATGCACTATTATTAGTCAATGGTTTTTTATTTTTAAATGTATTTTTTATCGCATAAAATTTGGTGAGGTGTGAGCAAATTTTAATTCTGAAAATGCAGCCCAGAGAAAAAAAAATTTGATGTGATGCAATATTATTTCCCGTCTGTGGATACAGGCTTTCCTTTTTCTTTTGTTTTTTCTTATCAGTCATGATCCGAGCTTGTATAACATTTAAATAAAAAGATAGGTATTGAAGAATGAAAGAAATAAGGTAGAGATAAGGGAGCATACTAATCTTTGTTGCTAACACATCATTTTCATGGGTCTAGATTGCAAGAAAATGATAATTTGCATGAATTATTTAATGTTGGAAAACAAATTTTTCTTATCTTTTTTGCAGATTGCATATAGGCAAAGGAGTGCAGTTGGATTGTAGAGGAGAAGGCGATGTCTGGATTAAGTGTCTAAGTGACCATAGTGTGTTTGTACAATCTTATTACCTTGATCGGGAAGCTGGTCGGGCACCAGGAGATGCTGTTCATAAGATTTATCCTGTAGCGTATATCAAGGTAACAAATGAAATTTTACTTATTCAGCCATTTTCTTTCCCCCTCTAAACTCAAAGTTGTCTTTTAAATTTGTCACAGTTGCTATTGGTAAGTTTACCAAAGTTGCTCCCATTAACTTTTAGAAAAACATGACAGGGGTAATTTAGTTATTTTTAACAGGAGGCAACCTTGGTAAACTTTACACAGGCAACCATGACAAACTTAACAGAAGCAACTTTTGCAAACAAGCAGCTTTAAGAAATTTAAGGGGAGCAACCTTGCAAAGTAAACAGGAGCAACTTTAATAAAATATTAACATGAAATTTTGGTATATTAGAGATAACTTTTACAAACTTGATAGGAGTAACCTTGTTAAGCAACTTTGGCAAACTTAACTGGAACAACCTTGGTAAACTTTAGCACTTAACACAAGCAATTTTAACAAAGGTAACCATGGCAAGATTAAGTGAGGCAAATATAACATAAGCCACTTTGGTAAACTTAATGTTGGCAATCTTTGAAAGCTTAATGAAGGAAATTTTGGAAAACTTAAAGGAGGGAACATTTGCAAATTTAAGAGGGACAACTTTCACAAACAGCAGTTTTCATGTGCAAGCTTTAGCAGAGTTGCAACCTTTTGCCAACTTAAAGGGGTAACTTAAAACAGACAACAACGGCAAACTTAATGGGAATAACCTTTGCAAATTTAACAGTAGGATGTTTACAAGAGACAACTTTAGCAAACCCAATGGTAAACTACTAAATTGAGGCAACTTTGGAAAGCTTAATACAATCTACTTTGGCATCATTGGCAAGCTTAACGGGCCTATCTTAGCATAAGCAATTTTGACAAACTTAACACAAGCAACCAAGGCTTATATGAAAGAGGTAAACTTAACACAAGCAACTTTAGTAAAAAATTTTTGGCAAAAATATTAAGAGGATGGGAGATCTTTGACAAACATATTAGGAGGCTGGCTACCTCTGGCAAAGATTAATAGTGAGAGGTACCTCTGGAAACCGGGCCATCCCTACCAAACTATGAGTAATCTGATCATTTTGGTTAAATGAATATAATAAAATCTTCCCTTAATTTCACTTTCATAAATGTTTTCTTTGTGTTGTCGTTTTCTATTGTACTTTCACTTCTTTTGTTTCTCTTCAGGTATTTGACATAAGACAGTGCCATTGTCAGATGCAGCAACAAGCTGCAACTGCACAGGCTGCTGCTGCAGCCCAGGCTGCAGCCGTTGCAGGTAATGTGCCAGGACCGGCATCTGTAGGTGGGATTGCCCCTGCTGTAGGTAAGTAAATCATAAACAAAAACAATACCACCCTCTGTAATTGAAATTGATGAAGGCATGGCCTTTATGGCAATTTCACATATATTTTTCCCCCTAAAAAATATCCCAATGGATTTATTTCAATAACAGTGCTTATTTCTTGGAGAATTTGATTACAATTAATACTATGTGTTTGTGTGTCTACTTTGAATTCTCTGTTCTGATTTCAACACTCTACTACGATATGATCTGTGTGTCTCTGAAGTTTCTATAACCAAATAATTTCACATAAAAATAGAAGTGGTAGGAAATATATTTGTGTAATAAAAATTTATTACTTTAAAGTTTTTAAAGAAGAAATTTCTTATTTAGGTTGGTGTTGTTTCTAAGCACTATTTTAACTTTAGCCAATGAAATAATTTACATTATTTACATTATTCGGACTGTTATCCTCATCTTCATTTCCATATTTACAATGTTTTGCCTTCTTCAGGTGATTGGATTTTTGAACTGAACCCTTTATTTCGTCTGCCAGGGTAGATTGTTCTAGTTCCACGTGCCATACCTCTTCTGGATGTCTCGGTTATTTCCCTTTAACTCAGCTCTCCAAGTATTTTGGTTCCACACTGCTTTCTCCTGGTATTGAATTTACAACTCTTTGGGTTTAGTCACTGGATCTAACCAACGTCTTTATCCACTGGGCCAATCACCTGAAGAAGGCCAAATCATACAGCAGCTGAAACATTGTGAATATGGCAATGGAGATGAGGCTAACAGTCCAAATAATGTAAATAATCATGATATCTCATCTCGGAGATATAGACAGATATTAAGGAAATAATTTAGAGAATACTTTTTGATATTACTGTTTTGAGATTTTTTTTTTTTTTTTCATAATCCCAATAACTGGATTAAAAAAGATTATTTTAATCTGTCCTTATTCAACTTTAGAAACTAAATTGGTACATTTAAACAAATTTTAACCATTTTTTTTCCTGCTTTCTTCAGAACTAATTTCAAAAATTTTAATCTCATTTTCCAAACTTTTATGTCATGCCCATATCTTCCCCATGCAGAAAGTAGTATGTTTTTATTGCTATTCTATAAGCTGTGTATATTTGTGTGTATTTATGATGGAGCTATACATTTCTGTTCATTTAGACATGCATTCTGGTGGCTATAGTTTGATTGGATAGATGATCTTTAAATTTTCAAGCAGAGAAATTGTTGGTATTAAGTCAGTAGTGAACTTGTTTAACTTATCAAATAAGTTGTTGGAAAAATTGTTTTTAAAGTCGCATTTCTTCTATTGATTTTATTTTGTTTTCAGGCTAATTTTATTGTGAGGAATTTAATTTGTTCAGGTTCTAATTTTTGGAGTTTTTTGAAATTCTATGAATTAGTCACAGGCTGTGAGATAACTTTAGGAATCGAGTTATTCAACAGAAATTTAGGTGACAATGAGGATTTTGCTAATTTTATGGATTGTCACTTTCAAATCTAAATGACTTGTATTCATTCATCAAAGTTTTAAAAAATATAATAAAATCTTAAAGTCCAATTATATATGTTTTTGGGTTTTTTTTTCTTAATAACTCTATAGTATTATTTATGGTAGTCTTGGTACTGGAGACCAATCTCTCACATTGTAGCTCCCCCTATGCACTAAAAATGAGGAATGTTTTTCTCTGATATCTACTATAATTATTTATGGTCAGTTTGTGTTTGTGAATTCTGAACAAGGGAGGCAACTCATATCCAACTCAAGGGAGGCAACTCATATCCAAATTATAGATCACATAACTATTTTCTATATTGCTTTGTTAAATGTAATTTATTTTCAATGTGTTTGAAATTGTTTTTTAGTTAGAAACAAATAAATTGTAAATATTTTAAAATAGTTAAAAATTAGATTCAGTCAATGTTTTTATATGTAATGAAGTCAAAGATCAAGTTGAATGCTTGTTTTGAGAATCAAATAAGACTTTATAGATATCAATTTACATTCAATGTATTAACCTTATGGACTAACTTGGTGTGAAAAAGGGACCTTCTAGTATTTACTCTTTGAATTTTATTCAAGACAATCCAAAAGAAATAGCATGAATTTGATAGTAAATCACCTCTCAGGCGCTGTTTTTTAATTTCTAAATCATCATTGTAAAAAAAAAAGAAAAAAATTTGAAGGAATTATTTACACATGAAGCTTAATACAAATTCCAAAGAGTTTAAAAAGTTCCTTTTATAGTTCTCAATTTCTAAATATTTGCGCTTATTATTTTGCAAATATTTTATATTTGATAATTAAAAAGAATTTCTCCTGACAACCATTTTCTCTGAGAAACATTTGAAGATTTTAGTGTTTGACTGATACAAAAGAATCAAATATCTGTGCATGATTCAGAGTTAATTTTGTTTGTTTGTTTGTTTCTGCTTTTTCTGGAACTTTTGATCTCTCTGTTATGGCAGTTTAGAAATTGAAAATGAAATAACAGTCTATTAAGATTTTTATTTTTTTTAATTACTGAAAAGTTTATTTAAAAAAACAATTATGTATAAAGAAATTTGGTTCATTATGAGTTAATTTTTAAATCCTGTCAACATTGAAATGAATAATGTCTGATAAAAATGATTACTCTTCATGTTCAACATTGTCTTTTTCCAAACTTTGGTTACTACAAATGCAAGATGTTTCTTAATAATATCAAAAGTTTTAAAAATGTTTTTTTTTTTTTTTTCAATGTTAGTTTCATCCACCCACCCATTTCTCTTCTATGATTGTCTTACTGTGGCATCATATTAAATGTTACTCTCTCTTCTATCGTCTTGTTTAGGACATCAATTACCCCCGCCCTCTCCTTCTCTCTCTTGTTTTCTTAACGTAACTTTTCTGCTGGGGTTAGAAACTGACATGTCTTTTTTCTTCTTTTCCCACAGGCCTATCTGCAGTTGCTGGTATTGGTGTGGACGACCTCCGACGTTTATGTATCCTGAGGTTGAGTTTTGTGAAAGGTTGGGGGCCAGACTACCCAAGGGGTAGCATCAAAGAGACACCTTGCTGGATTGAAGTCCAACTCCACCGGCCTCTGCAGCTTCTTGACCAAGTCCTTCAAGCAATGCCACTCAGCGATCCACGGCCAACTCGACTTATCCCGTGGATTAACTGACCCAACCCGTCCCCCTTCCCGTTCTCAACTCGATCCTGAACCCAAATCAGATCTAATAGTCCCCACCATATCCCCCGCCACCCCCTTCCACCCCGACACCCCCTCCGCAACACAACAACAACAGGCACCTAAGAATCTATCTACCTACTTACTCAATCCCACATCATTATCAGTATCCCCTCTTTTCTTTTCACCACTTACAAGATAAAGAAGAAGAAGAAGAAGAAAACAACTTTAAAGACACAAAAATAAAAAAAATAAAGAACAGACAACAAAAGAAATTGAAAAAAAAAATTATTAGCAAACAGAAAACATTTTTCAGTAAATTTTTTTCTGTCTCTGTGTTTTTTGTTTTGTTTTTTTTTTGTTTTTTTTTTTTGTTTCTTTATTTAAAAATATTTTTCTTTTATTAATTTTTTTTTTTTTACTGTTTATTTTCTTTTTGTAGGATTTACAATTAATGAATAGATTTCTTATTTTTCTTTACAATAATGTTAAAAAAAAATGGGTCAGGAAGAGAAATCAAAGCGACTTGTGCTGCTGTTACACCACCACCACCACCACCACCACCACTACTACCATAACTACATTTAAGCCTTAGACAAGTCTTTCTACTTCCATGCCCACTGTAGAAAGAGTCCATGTGTTCACTTGTAAAATTCTCAGTTTCTAATGAAATAAACATTTGTAACTACCAATATTATTTTAGCATAAAATAATAATAATGACGACTAAAGTGTCTTGGGTCAGGTGGCATAATAGATACTAGTTTCATTCTTTCTACCTGAATGTGTCATGAAAAACAAAAAAAGTTATGCTTCCTACCCGGAATAAAATGGAGTTCAAGAATGATAGACCTCAATTTTAATTTCAGTCAACTTTATAAAACTCATTTCATTTAATTTAACCATAGACATTTGTAAAATACGGTGAGTTAAACTATTCCAAAAAGAAAAAGTATGACTGCCACATGTAAGCCTAACTCCTTACAGCAAGATCTTCCAAACCACTACTGCAGACATTCTATTTGTTTATTTATAGAAGAGTATAACAGTCTGCTACTCCTGTTTGTACTCCTTGTATTGCAAATTGGTGATGCTTATCTGATTCTTTGAATGTGCAGATTCAGATAAACATAGTTGGTATGAATTTCAGCTTTTGTGCAGTCATCTAGTAATGTCGGTGAATCGCACTCATTTAATGCTTATTAAATAAATGTATTTATGTACTTGTAAAATCTGCAGTGTTTGACTGTATAAAAATTGTGTGTGTGCGTGGAAATGTAAAAGAACAATATGAATAAAAACAAAAGGAAAACTTAGACGTGTTTCGTCATCTGATTTTCCTTGATAAAGTCCATCAGAAGACAACGTATCAGCTAAAATAAATTTTCCTTTTGTCTTTTTCATTTTATATATATATATATATATATATATATATATATATAATGTGTGTGTGCATTTGTATATAAAATATGCCTCATCCTGCTTTCTGTTGGTTTGTCTTTCTGCTTCTATTTTTTTTCTACCTCCCCGTTTTTTTTTTGTTTTTTTTTTGGTTCTTTTTTTCAAACTCACGAGAGTTTGAAATCTTAGGTACTTCACCATTCTCAATTATGTTTATTGATATTCCCCCCACCCACCTTTTCTTGTAGGCATAAATCAAGGCTATTAAATAGGTATAAAAGTGCAGAAAAAAAAAGTGTATCTGTTAGTGAACCTTCATGATCAAATTAAAGGGAAAAATTTTGATTTTAAACTTTAACCTTCCCCCCCCCCCCAGCCAAAAAAGGCCTTTCTCTTTATTTGTAATATGTTCAGTACTTTTAAAATCCAAAGAAGTTTTGCATAAATAACTCTGTAATATATGTGTCCCCCCCCCCAAAAATAAAATAAAAAAATAAACAGATATTAATTCCTTAAATATGGTGGCAGTGGTATAAATAGAAGTGAAGGCAATTTTATTTTAATCCTTACAATGCTAACTCCATTTTAGGGGGGGGGGGTATTTTTCATTTATTTAATTTTCATAAGAATCAAAGAATTATTTTCACAATTTTAGTTGTTCTTCCCCACCTCATAATTTTCATTTCATTTAGTACCAAATATCACTTCTTTTCTTTTTTTTTTCTTTTTTTAAATTTTTACTTTCTGTTGATTTTTCATTGGCAAATGACATGTTTTTTTGTTTTACTCTTATTAACCTTTACATAATAATACAACTTCTGTGATCCCATAATGGTTGTTAGATGAAGTGACTCAAGTATGAATGCAAATTTAACTACTATTATGTGAGAGAAGTAGTAATTAAGATTATTATTATTATTATTATTATTATGGTTCGAAAACAACTGGGATTTGTGCAAATGCCCCTAATCTTTTCTATTTGTCTACATCAGTTGTCAGAAAATACACACACACACACACACACACATTGTCTTCCCTGTTGCGCATATATAGACTGGAAGCAAAAAATAAAAAATTGTTTTCCTTAATAAACGGGTCACCCTTTGACTCCCTTTTGTACAACCAGAATGATTACTCAATATTTCACTCTATAATTGACCACTTAATATTAACAGTTGACCAACTATTTTTTAAATTTTTTTTTTATAAACCGGGCTGTCTAAAATTCCTTTTCTTTTTCAGAAAAACTATAAATAATTTCCTATGAGAAGAAACGTTGATGTAATTGTGGTTTTCTTAAATGAAGCATAATCATCATCATCATTATTATTAATAATTTTTTTCTTTTATTGTCTTTATGTTGCATTTTATCACAATCTCAGGTTTTACAAGCATTAAGTAAAAAAAAAATATCAGTAATTATGAAGGGTGAATATTATTTTATTACTTTATTCTACTCTTTCTCGACATTGTTTTTCAGTCACTTATTATTAACAAACTATTTAAAAAATCAAGCATTTAGTCTTTTTGTTTACATAATCTAGGCTATGTATAAGTTCATATGTCTGTTTTATCTACCTAGGAGAAGGAAACAACAACAGAAAACCCCAGTATCTTACTAAAAACGTCCCACCTAGCCTACCACAGATGCAAAAAAGCCTGTAGCAATCACAGAAAATCATCCAAAATCTTTATTTGATAACTTTTATGCATTATATATATACATATATAGTTTTAAGGTATGTTATATTTATGGGATAAAGTGCTTAATATCAGAGATGGTGTATGTAAATATGAAAGTGGACATTGAAGTCAACACCCAGAGGCAACAATCTATTTCATGCTAAATGCAATCATCAGACCTGACGATTGCATTTAGCATGAAACAGTCTGTCACTTCTGGGTGTCAACTTCAATGCCCACGTGTGTATGAGTTGGGATGAAATATAGATCAGTCTGACAGAATAAGATAAAGAACAAATAGGAAACTTTTATCAATCTAATATGTTTCACTTTTATCAAATTAGATTCTATTACGTAACTTTAAATAAAAGTGAAATGTGTTAGATTGATAAATGTTTCCTCTTTATTCTTTATTTTATACATAGTAAATATTTGTTTTGTCTATCACCTGTTCTTATGAAACAATGTGGGATGCAAAAAACTTAAGAAAAATAAGTATATAAATAAAAACTGAGTTAAAAGTAGTAAAATCTAATAAAATTAAAAAAAAATCCACCATTCATATTACTAACGGGTACTACGTTGTCTTGACAATGTAGATTCAGTTGGAATAAAATCCATTTTCCTAACGATGCTCTTTGGGAGCCATGCCAAAATAAGAATTTTTTAAATTGTCTTTGGTATTTATCATTCCATTTAATTCTCATCCAAATTTCAATCATATATATATATATATATATATATATATATATATATGAGACTCTTTAAGAATATGGCTTTAGGTTTTAGATGAATTATTTTGGTTTTGAAGCAACTTACAGTGTTGTGCCAAATAATCTTCTAGCACAACCTATCTTTTATTTTCTTTACTAAATTTGTTATAACTGATCCATCCACCAAGGTCTTTGAAGTATTTATTATTTACCAATTCCACATCCTGAATTTTTATGATGGAATCAGGACCAGTGCCATCCCTGCTTTGATTCCAATTCTAGACCATTGTTTCTGTTTTGGAAAGGTTTATCTTGAATTCTATTTCTTGGAACACTTGGTAGAGGATGTTGATTTTTTTTTTTTTTTTTTTTGTTAAAGATCATTCTTAACACAACTATGAACACTTATGTCATTACACGGGCCTCTGGGAGGAAAACAGGAACATTGTTAACTATTAGTCGATCCGTTTGGGACGTGGTATGAAATTTTGAAATAATCAGTTCCCATCTCTGCTTGTATATTCACATCTGTCCTTGTATATTCACTGCAATGCTGAATAGCAGATTTATAAAGGTGCAAGATAGATTTCCTAGCAATTGAAACAATCTAAATTTCCCATTGATGTCTGAAAAACATGAGACTGAGAATGAATAACTCTCCTGGGGGTTAGCATCTGCCATGTGGATGGAATGTAAAGAAAAAGAAGACGACAAATACACATAATCTGAAGAGAGCCAATGCAATGGGTCAAGGCAGTGAACAGCCTCCCACCATCAAAATCAACAACTATGACCCGGACGCGGTTCATGAATTCACATACTTTGGCTCCACCATTTCAGGCACCCTCTCCCTAGACAATGAAATCATCAGATGAGCTGCCACCCTGTTTACCAAGCTAATTTCCAGAGCCTGAGAGAACAGAAAGCTTACTGCAAACACCGAAATTGCAGTCTATAAGACATGCTCTGTGGCAGCAAGACTTGCAGCCTCTACTATAAACAGGAGGGATGCCTCAGTGCCATAGTTCTTACCCATGTCATCACTTCAAGGACATCTGTGAAAGGAACATGAGGGTGATAGTCATGGACATTGAGAGATGGGAAATC
>OZ038497.1:3706272-3756272 GCA_964036315.1 Acanthosepion esculentum
TGATCAGAGTGTAGTGAAATAGAAGACATTACTTTCTCTCTGATTCTTGTATGTGTGTATGTATATAATGTCTGTGTGAGTATACACACACACACGCAGATATATAATACAAAAGTCTTGTCTCTTAATGCTACTTTTGTCTGTCAAAGAATAAAAAGGATAGCATTAAAAGAGGATTTTAATTTATTAATTTTTTTGGCTGCTTTTCCTCCACCAAAGCCGATTGATCTTCAATTGGATGAGTTGCACAATGGCTGAGAGGCCTTCTTAAATTTAGCAAAACTGTTTTGAATAACTAAATCATAGACATGGAATCGGTATGTAGGTACTGTTGATTCCAAAATCGGTTGTTTGTTAATAATACAAACAGTTTCTGGAAGGTGTCATTCTAAAACCCAATTTAAAAAAAAAAATTATTTTTCTCTATTTGAACAAAAACAAAAAAAAATCAAACTACTATCTTTAAAAGAATAGAAATATACTTCTCGCTCTCTTTGACAATGGAAGTTTCTAAATTAGTGAGTGGGAGGGAGGCTGTATAATGATTTGAACTTCTGCACCTTGATTTCTCTTCAAACACTTGTCCATCTTTTTCTTTTGATCTTTACCCTGAACTTCTTTTGATATCAGCAAGTAGCAATGCAAATGATTCTACAATGCTACTGATATTGACAGGGTTTTTGTAAAACTTAAATCCTTTCTGCTTTTCATTATTTAAATTGGCTCAGTGGCAAAGCAGTGGACGGGTAGGAGGGAGATGTACAGTTCCATCCAACATAATTGTTTGGTGAGGCTAGCTATGATAAACTAAAATGAAATTTTATATATATATATATATATAATTAAGCTATCAGTTTGGTACTTATAAAATCCATAATACCCAGTGATAACAAATTTCCTGTTCCTTAAATTCATCACTTGGATTTCTTTTTCAAATGCTTCCCACCCCCCTCTCTCTCTCTCTCCTTGCTGTGTAACTAGAAAACTGTTTGTCAATTCAACTAAATCACTACCTCTATTAGATTTTGGGGGGATGAAAAAAAAAATTTAAACAATTTTTTTTTTTTTTTTTTTTTTTTAATAGAAGAGTTGCAATCTCTAATTCCAAAGATTTTATGCCGCTCTTACCGGTTAGAAAAGGTAGACAACTCGATCTTATAAAATGTTGGCATTAGGGTTTGTGGCTTGGTTTCAGCCAAAATGCCAATTAACAGTCAGTTGGGGAGAGGATAGTAAAACTAATATTTGCATTTTTGCACAGATTGTGACAAATTGTTCTTCCTTGTTTCATCTTGTTCAATTCAGCTAAAATGCACAGCAAACTGATTTAGAAAAGTTACTATTGCTGACATAAAAATTGTAAAATGTTATTTGCTCCAGCAAAAAAAAAATAAGTAGAACACTTTAAAACGAAAGTATGTTATACACAGAGGTTTTTTTTTTTTTTTTTTTGCATTATGAATTCTAACGAAATTTCAAATAGACTTAAATTTGGATCAAAATTCAACAAAATGGAAAATGAGTTTTCAAAATTGTCTTTTAAACATTGAATATGATGAACAAAGCCTATTTCATTTTATAATTTTGTTTTTCTTTTTTGAACACTGGTGTATAGAGAAATTTCCAATTATGTGTATTTTACTGAACGTTTTTGGCTCTTACTTCAGCCATTTTATGGGGGAGGTAGATAATTGGCGGGGGGACAACCTAGTTGTCTTGTCTTAGTTTAGCAACTAACCAAAAACCTCCACTAAGAATGAAATGACTATTACAAGAATGCCACTTGTACAATACACAGTACCGAAAAGAAAAGGAAAAATGAAAAAGAGAAACACATTAGCAATATTCATTATAACAAAAATACTCCACTTCCTAAAAATAGTTGAAGTTTTTATCCAGAAGCACTTGGTCCAGTAAACAGTGTGGACAATTCTCCACATGCACAGTTGTCAAATAAGAAAAATTATGACAAGAAAAACTGAATGTGAAAAAAATACCCCCAAAAATTTGACAATTCTTTGTACGTCATATTCAATAAAACCTGCATAAAAGGAGGACTGTTGCCCAAATATGATATGCACACACACACACACACACACGCACACAAACTAATCTCGAGAAATATTTGCATATATAAAAGGCTAAAGAAAAGTGAATGAGATGAAATTAAGTTGTATCATCAAAATTATAATGAAAAGTTTGTATTATACAGAGTATGGCAGAAATACTTGCCACATAATGGTGCCGCCATTAGCTAGATGACGGCACCATTGCTGCTAATGTCTTGCAATTATGTGGCAGGGACTTCTATCGCATCATGTACTAGATGATTCCTTTTGTCTTGGTTTGTTTTTAACTTTCTTTTTCACTCAACAGAAATGAAAATAATGACCAGAAATTCTTCTGATTTGAAATATCCTCTGCTCCAATGAATTCTAAGAATGGTACTGCCAACCCAACATAATGGTTGAGATTCAGCTCGGCCTTTTTCTTGTTTCTTTGTGATTTACAGCATTTAAATTTATCAAAGGACTTGAGTTGAATCAGGTTGAAATCTTAGCAACATTGAAAAGACAGTTGAAGAATGTCATGCAAATTACTCAGACTTTTGGTTTCATAGACAAAAATCTACTTCTCATTGTTTATCACTCTTACAGCATGAGATATGAAGAGGAGAGAGACAAAAATCTTTAATAAACATGTGTATGTGTCTTTTTGTTGCCCAGTTTTGTTTTTTTTTAGTTTTTTTTTTATTCCCAGAAAAACTGGATCAGGTCTCATTGGCCGCTAATCTCGTAAATTATGGAGGGGAAAATTTCTACTTACCTCCCTTTAACCTGATAAATTAACGTTTGGAATTTCAATGGATTATTTTATTCCCTATTCTGTTTTTTTTTTTCACCCATCTCATCCCCACGCCCTTCTCATTCAAAGATTTTAGGCCTTCTTCTTTTCTTTTTCTTTTTTCTTTAGTCAAGGGTAATTATAAACTGCAAATTTCAGATCTCGGTGTTTTGTCTAAAATCATGTATAATATAAATGACCCGTTTACTCTTTGATGAAAGAGGGATGTGCAAATAATGTATGGCCATCATTAATATTCGTATGTGTCTTGTTATTTTTATTTATTTTTTTTGCTTGTGGTCATTGTTAAAACCTGATCCAATTATTTTAATTTTTTTAAGTTTAAAAAACAAAAGAAATTGTAATAAAACATTATTATAGAAACATCAAAAAGGGAAAAAGCAAAAAAAAAAATGATTAAAAAAGAGAGAAAAAATATAAAACAAATACATCCCAGGAACTCTTCATGCACATCCCTCTGCCCTATTCTTCAAAATTAATCTTTCAATAAAGAAAGTGTAAGTCTGTTCATCTGTCAACGTTGTTTCTATGTCTGCAACCAAAAATATTCAAGTAAAAGAAAATCTTTTGTTTATTCTTTTTTTTTCTTACTTTTATTGTTTCTCTTTTTTTCTTTCTTTCTTTTTATTGTTTCTCTTTTTCTTTTTTTCTTTCTTTTATTGTTTCTCTTTTTTTCTTTCTTTCTTTTTATTGTTTCTCTTTTTCTTTTTTTGTTATCCTTGTTTTTCTTTCAGTGTTGTGACTGAAATTCCAACAATTTGGCATTTAGCAAATTACAGACAAACCTCTCATCAACGGACTAATGTATGGGAGAGTGGTCAATTGTCCGTAGATGGGAAGAAGCTCTAATTTGTCACTGATACTTAGGTTTGTATGCTTCCTTTTTACACTTTAGTTCTGCATCGATGCCATGATGAGGGCAGAACAATTAATATATTAATCAAAATAACAAATATAATAGATTTCTCACGGCTACTTTTCTCATGCATATGTTTTTGTTTACAACTGAAAGGCCCGCGACCAAGTGGTCACTTTGAGAACTAATACAACTCATTCTGCTAAGCACACAAACTTTTAAATACATTGCTGAGGATTTGGAAGTTTTTTCTTCCAAATTTATTTTTATTTTGCTTGCAGATTTCGTCTGTTTCATCCGAAGTCTATTAATCGGGTTCCATGGATGAGAGGTTTGCCTGTACTTCCATCAATGTACTTCCATCAGTTCAAACATTCTAACTTAAAAGTAAGTTTAATTTGTGACCTGTCCAGAGGGCATCCAAACCATGTCACATTTGAAAGAAAAATCCAGTCCCAATCGATAACAAACCTTGGTGTTATGTTCAAAGCACTCGTGGTGGGGCCTTGTACATATTGATGACAGCATAGTTTTCCGAGCAATCTGCAAAATCTCTGTCAGGTGACCCATGACGTTCTCGTTCTGCAAGATACCTTCTCTGGATCTCCTGTCAGGTGATCCATGATGTTCTCCTTACATTCATTCATATGTAATTTGAAATGTCTGTTTCAGTGGTGAATTTAAATTTAAGGAAAATTAAAATTCACAGAAAACGAAATCTGAATTGTAGAAATGTATATTTTCTATATTCAGATGCTAACTTTTCTCAAATTGGCTTCCTGACTTTTCATATAAACTCTGATAACTGTTAGAATTATTTAAATAGGAAATTATTAGCGTCTTCTCTTGCACTTCTTGACTGTGGAACTCCCATCCTCTTACTTGCTTCTTCAAATACTCAAATGTAATGTCAATCAACATCTGATGCCTTGATCCTAATCCCCATCCGTCTCTTTATCCTTTCCACAAACATGCCTCTTTACTCTTACTTTCACTCTCTAACCTCCTGCATGCTAGTGGCACTACTGCCTTCCTTGGGGTGAAATGCTTTCTAAAACAAAAAAAAAATACTTTCCTATCTGGACAATTATCTTCATTTTGGTTGAGTTGCTTTTTATGGCTTATCAACTTTTTGTAGGTTATTTAAAGCCAGAAAATATTTTCAGATTGTAAGAATATATTAGCGTTAATACTGATTTTTACTGATACGATTTCTACTAATTAACTAGGGAGGGGAGGAGATGCCTTCACACTTTTTCTCAGGGTATTTGAGTGTAAGGGATTATAATGAACTGGACTGGAATTGGAATTTGGCTTTCTGATTTCCAAATTCAAAATGTGTTATCCATTACAGCACTTGGTATTCTCCAGTGGTCACCCATCTAGGTACTGACCAGTGGGGAGGAGATGACTTCATTTTCGTGATAGTATGATTTATATCGTTATCAAGAAACAATGTAATGTTATTAATACAATTTTGTTGCATTTGGAAAGTAGGTTAAAAACATTTTCCCTTTTGTTAATTGTAGACAGCTATGATAGATTTAAATTATGAACACTGAAATAAAGTTAAGAACTTGAAAACAAGTTGAATATATACAATGTTAATATAGTATCAAATGCAGGTAACACAGCTTAAAACCAAATCCATGCAGTTTTGAGGCAAACCTAAAATATCAGTTTCAAATTTAATAAGTAAATGTCTTAAATTCAAACATGATGCCATTATTATATGTTTTACTATTCAGATGAGTATGCTCATCTTGTTATACTCACAATGTTTTAACAGTTATATACTCTCTGGCTTTCAGGTGTACATCATACTCGGTAATCATATCAGAATTTTAAAAGCCCTTTATTTAATTCATGGAAGTAGATGGTCTTCATTTTGATTTCCAGGCTCAATATCACTTGGTTCTCTCTTATCTATTCAGCTTGGTGTTGCTTATCCTTTGAGCCAGAGTCAAAAGCAAAGTTCAATGGAAGGAATAGACAAGTGACACAAAAAGGAATAAATTTCAGAAAGAATTAAAAGATATCCCTATAATATAGTAAGTAGAATAAGAACACTCTACCTGCCTGATTTAAATAAACAATACAAGGTAGGAAGCTGTTGAGAATACTGATCATCCTTTATGATTTCACTTTGTGGTATTTGTTTCTTCATCCACCTACTCAAACTTGTTAAGCAGGCTACTTGCTGCATTATCTGTTGTTTTTTTCTATGTGTCCTGTGAGTATTAAATTCATCAAGCCCTCTTTCCTCATTGTGCATCCCCAGTTGTCTTTTAGCAGCTGTTTCTTCACTCCTCCTATTCTTCTTTAAATGTCTTTATTCCTCACATATTCTCGCCATATTATTCTTAACGTTTGTTCATAGAGTCGTATCTCAATCTTGGTTTGTTTTTTATCTCTGACAAAATTGTCCAACATTCAAGAGGTGGGGGGGGGCATCCTATAACAAAACAACACTTTTTTCTCTTTGTTTTTAATGAAATTGTTTTTTTCTTTATTAATGACTTTCTTGTTTTGATATTACTATGCCCATTTGGATTATTCGATTTCTGCATCACCTTTTCAGTCTCTTGTGATTATTACCCAGGAATTCTGACATTCCGTTTGTGTAATTCACATATTGGGCTGTCACTTTTGCTCCTGACCATACATTTCCACTTCTCACAATTCATGATCAATCGTTTCTTCTTGTTTTCATTGAACGCCTTTTCTAATATTTCTTCCAGTTCTTCTTCAACACAGTGTAATATTAAATTTGCCTGATGAAAAGAATCCACATTATTACAGTGAATTTCAAGAAATTTATTATAGACAATTTGTGGAAAATATTTTTCTCTTCATTTTATTTTTTTTTTTTTTTTTTCATTTCACTCCAAGGTGATAATGCCACTAAGATGCAAGGGGTTACTAGAAGAGAAAGAGAATGAGAAGACTTTGGTGAAGGACAAGGTTCAAGAAGACAGAAGATTGCAATTGATATTGCATTTAAATTTTTCAAGATTTCAGGTGGCTGGAAAGGTGGAAGAGAAATCCCGAGGTGAGATGTGTGAGAAAAGAATTGATTAGAATAGAATTTACGCTTACGTCCAGCTATTTCAGAGGTGAAACGAAGAGACCTAATTGCCATTCTAGTAGTACACCTAAATTCTTGTGATTGAGATGCCAAGGAGAAGAACTCATGAGAAAAATCGCCATGAAAGTATTTATACAGAAGATGGCGGTAGGAATGTGAAGTTGAGGTGCCAGGTCAGGACCAATAATGTTGCAGATTTGGATTTTATCAAGAATTTCTAAATATATAGCAGGAGCACCAAACCAGATGAGTCAGCAACATTCAAAGCTAGGATGAATGGTAAACTTAGAAATGTGCAAGATGGATTCTGGTGATAAAAATCGTCTGACAAGACACAATGAACCAACTTTCTTATCTGCAGCTTGGCTTCAGCTTTGTCTTGCAATAATAATAGTGACGACCCAGGGTAACGATGTTCCTAATAAAAAGAACATCATCGTTATCTTGGATCAGTTCTATTTATTCCATGCTTTCAAAGTTGAAAGTTTGACCATTAATCTCCTTCATTGCTCTGACATAACATAGTTTTTCCAACCCAGTACAATCAAAAATAGATCCAGGGGAAGTAAGGTAATGTTTAATAGTTACACTAGTGTGTTTTAGGCAAAGGGCAGTGAGATGTATATTTTTAATATTTTCTGTTCCGAATATTCTTTGGAAATCTTGAAAATTTGTTCATGAAATCTTAATATGTATGAAAAATGGTCTAGATGGAACCTTTTTATAGAGAAATCAAGTGCCAAAAATTGTTTTGTTTTTATGCCAATTCTCAGACTCGTTCGAGATCCTTTAGTAATCAACGCAGGCTGGAAATAAAACTCAGCCTCTGAACAGAATTACTCGAAACAAGAAACACGTAGACCGTTTGCGGACTGTGATAAATTTAGGAGGAAGGAAATGCTGTTCAAAAAGTTAAGTTACTTCACACATGTGGAATTATTTTTAAAATTATTGCTGCTAGTACTACCATTTTGTAAATGTCATATCTCTCCAAGATGGAATGGGCAGTCATGGCTCTCCACAGATTCCTATACCTTATCTGTGAATTGCCAACTTACAGTTTGGAATTCTGTTTTGCTTCTACAGTACTCCACCGCTATAACACAGGCTTTGGGATCCAAGATGGCAGACCCACTTGCAAGTGACTCGTGGTAGCTTGGGGTGGGTGGGGATAATAGGAGGCTGGACACCTACCAGATTTTGGATTAGGTGTGAAACGGCTGAGGTGTTAAAATTTTGCTAAATTTGGGCTGTTTGATCATCGAAATCAAGGTAAAAAGTGTGAAAAGGAGGCCTAATTATTAAAACAAATTAGGACCCATCTGATGATTGTTGTTTGTTCTGTCATATTGTGAATATGGCCCCAAAATTGGTAAAATAGGGTGGAATTTCTAAAAAAAATGAGTAATATTGAGTGTATAAGAGCAAAATCTTGGTGTCCACCACCCACCCGTGGTACACCAGGTACCGCAGTAAACTGTTTCGCCTAATAGCGGTGGACTATTGTATTAGACTAGCTGCCACCCAAGGCCCTGTCTATCCTGCTATTTATCCTATAGCTGAGGGGAGAAGAGACAGATTCTTGCCTTTCCCAAGATCATTAGTGAAAAAGTGACTGCAACATACTTTGATCTTGGATCACTAATTCCACTTGCTGTTCCAATGTCCATTACATGACCGGCAACTGACTACCGTGTATGTAAATAAGGGTGGGGCGGCACCAGGTGGTCAGGGGAAATAAGGAATGGGAAAATGGTTAAATTTAAACTAAGTGTAGCTGGTAGGTTTTGTAGTCTAAATGATAAGGCAGCTGTCATGGTAAGACAGGCTTTCCAAGTAAAACAATGTGAGTTTGAGTCTCACCGATTACTTATTCTTTATTTCTCATCTGTATTGCTTATTGACAGTCATAGAATGATTGAGAATCACAATGAAAATTATTTGAAAATACAATAAAGGAAAATTTGGTGGTTGTTAACAAGACTTCTCATCAGTAATTAAAAGAAACCTTATTTCTCAAATACTAAACACTTATTAATTAACAATTACTTTAATTGCATAATCTGTCAGGATCCTTACGCAACTTTTGTTCACACACTTTTTACATCAACGTCTATCTTTTGCTATTCTTCCTGCTCTTGGGAGGTCTTATCAATTCATCTTGGTCTGATAAAATCTTATTTAATTTATATTTTTTTTTTTTTTAAAATGCTAGAAGCATATAACTGGATTGATGTCGTCAAATTAAATGGCTGAACCTGTGTAATTATTTCTTCTTTACTAGGGGTCAGTGGTTTTAGTTGTGTTACCTTTTGTTCTTTTCTAATATTGTCCATTTTGATTCAGCAATAATTGAATTCAATTTATTTGTCCACTGTTATCTTTGTTTTTGTCTTAATCTTTCTTTCAGCAAGATTCAGTCTTAGTTCACAGCCAGAATAATAATAATAATAATGGGGGACTTTGAGTAAGAAATGGAACATTTCCTTCTGAGAAAAATTCTACTTTGTTCAATGTGGAATTTAGCATTATATTTCTTTTTAATCATTTCACCCCAAGCAAGGCAACAAAGCCACTAAGATGCAGAAGGTTACAATGTGAAAGAATATAAGAAAAAGAAAAATGTTATTAAGGAGAGAGAACAACAAAAGGACAAGAATTAAAAAGACAGATGATTACAATTGACATTGCATTTAAATTTTTGAAGATCCAAATTGGCTGGAAATCATGGAGCTGGAAGAAAGTTCCACAAGCAAAAAGTGTGAGAAAAGAAACTGTCAGCATAGAACTTATGTTTCATCAATCCAATTCAACTATAAATTGATGAGACCTTGTCATCAATCTAATTCTGCTCTTAAATTCATAAAGTCTACGTACCATAGAGGAAAGTTCATCCAAACGTTTACCGTGAAAGTATTTATAGAAAAGGCACAGGAAAATTAACTGAAGCTGAGATGCCAGATCAGGACTAATGACATTGCAGATTCTTTTTTTGGATTTTATGAAGGATCTCTAAATCTATAACGGAAGCATCAGACCAGATGTGGCAGCAATATTCAGTGCATGGATGAAAGATATAGACTTATAAATTTGTAAGATTGGGCAAAAAACATTTATCTGGTACAACACAGTGAACTAATTTCCCTAGCTGCCAACCTAGCAACTGATTCAGTATAATCTTCCCATTTCAATGTCAACAGAAAATATTAGCCCGAGAAGGTGCAATGAGTCACTCTCCTGGAGGTTAGCATCAGCCATACTGATGGAAGGTGAAAAGGGGATCTCAGACAAAAGAAAGCATTTTCATTTTGGAGGCATTAAAATTAACAAGCCATTCCTTGCCTCAGTTAATAACAGATTGTAAGTCATTTTTAAGATTGGCTGCCAATTTGACCTTATCAAACTTATCAGACTTTCTATTAAGACAAGAGTAAATAGTTGTCATCAGGATAGATACCAAGTTGAAAACTGATGCCATCAGGAAGATTGTTGATGAACAATGTGGATCAGAGAATAGAGCTCTGGAGGAAGCTTGCATTAAAAAAGATCTCGAAGAGTGGCCATTCATTCAAGACAACTTTCATTTTGTGATTTGATAAAAAAGACTGAATCAGTTCAAAAATGTATACAGAAATATGATAACTTTTCAACTTGTGAAGAAGGCCAGTATGCCAAACCCTGTCAAATGCCTTTGAGATATTCAAGCAACAGCACAAGCTTCAGCATTTCTGTCTAAAACTTGATAGACTCTTTCAGTAATAATTGTTAGCACATCAATAGTTGGCCTAGAGAAACAAAAGCCGTATTGCTTATCTGAATGAAGAGCTTGCGATATGAGATGCTTAACCTATTGAGAATTAATTAGAGCCTCTCGTACTTTACCAAAAAGAGATAGAAGTCTAATGGGTCAATAGTTAGAAGGATCAAATGGTTTTCCAGAGTTCTTAAAGACTGGAACTACAGAAGAGGATTTCCAGAGTTCTTAAAGACTGGAACTACAGAAGAGGATTTCCAGAGTTCTTAAAGACTGGAACTACAGAAGAGGATTTCCAGAGTTCGTAAAGACTGGAACTACAGAAGAGGATTTCCAGAGTTCGTAAAGACTGGAACTACAGAAGAGGATTTCCAGAGTTCGTAAAGACTGGAACTACAGAAGAGGATTTCCAGAGTTCGTAAAGACTGGAACTACAGAAGAGGATTTCCAGAGTTCGTAAAGACTGGAACTACAGAAGAGGATTTCCAGAGTTCGTAAAGACTGGAACTACAGAAGAGGATTTCCAGAGTTCGTAAAGACTGGAACTACAGAAGAGGATTTCCAGAGTTCGTAAAGACTGGAACTACAGAAGAGGATTTCCAGAGTTCTTAAAGACTGGAACTACAGAAGAGGATTTCCAGAGTTCTTAAAGACTGGAACTACAGAAGAGGATTTCCAGAGTTCTTAAAGACTGGAACTACAGAAGAGGATTTCCAGAGTTCTTAAAGACTGGAACTACAGAAGAGGATTTCCAGAGTTCGTAAAGACTGGAACTACAGAAGAGGATTTCCAGAGTTCGTAAAGACTGGAACTACAGAAGAGGATTTCCAGAGTTCTTAAAGACTGGAACTACAGAAGAGGATTTCCAGAGTTCTTAAAGACTGGAACTACAGAAGAGGATTTCCAGAGTTCTTAAAGACTGGAACTACAGAAGAGGATTTCCAGAGTTCGTAAAGACTGGAACTACAGAAGAGGATTTCCAGAGTTCGTAAAGACTGGAACTACAGAAGAGGATTTCCAGAGTTCGTAAAGACTGGAACTACAGAAGAGGATTTCCAGAGTTCTTAAAGACTGGAACTACAGAAGAGGATTTCCAGAGTTCGTAAAGACTGGAACTACAGAATAGGATTTCCAACAAGCAGGAAAGCAAGAAACAGCAAGGCATTTATTGTAGAGTTTGGAGAGAATAAGAGACAGTTCAGGAGCACATTTCTTAACGACTATTGCAGGGATGCCATCATGTCCACATGCCTTGTGAGGATCCAGTTTAGAAGACAATGCATATCATAGTCATTCTGTAGCTATTACTTTAGCTGGTAAGGTAACTGATGTAAAGTAGTATATTATAGTGGTCGATACTCAAGACATAACACAGACTGAATATAGTGATTTTCCAAGTGTTGCTTAGATGTGGCACAAGGCCGAAAGTATGGGGCACCCAGTGAGGATCGAACTCACTTCTCATTCGTAATTGTTCTAGCGAGACAAGCTTGCTAACCATTACACCGCCTCGAGGTGCCCACAAAGACTGAATATAGATAACTTCTATTCTTCTCCAGGGGAGACTACTTCACATTTTTAAATTAGATGAGCATTAGAGTAAAAACGAAACTGGATTACACACGTTCTAATTCACCTGTCATTATGATATGTCATTGAGAAGGCAGCAGTTAAAATAAATGGAAATAGAACAAATTCTAGAGAGAAAAAAATGGATGGGGCCAAGTTGTGTCAACCAGGATTCAAACTTTGTCAAATTTCAGGCTCTGGTAATTTTTATTAATGTCACTGCAATTTCCATATGATTATGAAGTTCCCAAGTGGCATAATGGTGTTTGGGAACAGGCCCTGAGCGTGAAGGCGTGTGTAATGGTTAGCTATGTTTGTTGCGTGTTGAAGGACTGTTCCCCACAATTATTTTATTTTTGTCAGGAAAGGTGTGGAAATAATCAGCAATGGTAAAATACCAAAAGAAACATAGAGTTAAAAACATAACAATTGAATTTGTTACGTATTGAAATTACATGCATGTTAACTGAAAAGTGAGACTGAGTTGCGTCCCTTTGATTAAGTAATTATTTGTACCATGACTCATAACGAAAGAGTTGATTATTAAAAATGCAGTTTAGAAGATTGAGTGAATTTGTGTTATTATGACTTATTTCGTAGTGAGGGAAAATGTCACTTTTTAAGTATAATAATTGAGGTTTGAAAAGTTTTTGTTTGATTGAGAGAGAAAGGTTATGCCAAATGGTGGTTGAGCCAGAGTTGGATTTGTGTATTATGCAAGTTGGATAAATGATACTGGAATTATACTTGCATGAATTGTTATAAAGTTGTTTAATGTCTGACTGCGTTAGTCAAGACGGGAGTTCTTTGAGAGTCACATTTTGAAGCTTGGAGTGAGCGGTCGAAATCGTCTGCTGTTCTTGTTGTTGTTGTCTCTCGTGGTGACGAACTCTGCTCTGCTCTCTGCCCTCTCTGATCACGGTCACACGTGTTCTTGGGTTTATATATGGTCGTAGTCACGTGTTGCAGCTCCGGGAAGAATTGCGCCAAAAATTGCTTGTGCGGGTGACTTGATTGGTCGAAAAGGACCAATCAGTGAGCTAGATTTGCGGAGAATAACCAATAGTAGCTTGCTTACATTGCTTGTACGAAAGTTGATATAATGGAATAGTGCATTATACGAAGAGGGTAAAACTGGGCCCACAATGGTTAATAATCATGGAAAATGGAATTGGTGAAGCAATTTCAAATCTAGCTTATGCCCTTGGGAAAGGCATAAATCCATTTTTTTCATTTGGTTATGTCAGGGATTATTCCCTTTTACCCACAGGCTATTGGCAAATAACAAGGCAAGTTGAGATGTGTTAGGCTGTTCAACTGAGAGAAAACGACTGTGACCCTTTGATTTATTTTACTAAGCTGTTGTGGAGGGCACCAAGCCGAAAGAGTGGAATTAGTGTGAACGCAGACAGTAAGATTGAGGGAAGACAGACATTCTCATTTATACAGTTGTGGCTGGATGTTTATTTTATTCTAAATTTTCTGTACAGTATTTACATTATTCGGACTATTGTCCTCATCTTTGTCGCCATATTTGTCACAACGTTTCGGCCGTTGTACGCTCCGGCCTTCTTCAGGTGGTTGGAATTTCGAACCGAACCCTTTATTTCGATCACTGGGGTAGACTGTTCTAGTTCCACGAGCCATGTTTGATGGATGTCAGTTATCAGTTATCTCCTGGTAATTTTCCCTCTGAAAGTTCTCCACTGCCTGAACCGGGTATTGAACTCACACTCTTTGGGTCTGTTACTGGATCTAACCAACGCCTTTATCCACCGTACCATGTGTCCTTGAGGACAAATATGGCGACAAAGATGAGGACAATAGTCCGAATAATGTAAATACTGTACATAATACCTCATCTCAGAAATATAGACAGACTCTAAATTTTCTGTTTTGACTTTTTTTGTTTCATAGTAATTTCACCTTGTACAAGGCCTGGGAGTTAATCGAAGTAGTTTCAAATTATTAAAGTTAGAGTTTCTTATTAAAGTCTAAACTTTTGCTATTATTATTTTCTGTCTAGTTAAAATTTAGTACAATTTCTGTTACAAACGAAACAGAAAAAATTAAAGATAATAAATGGAGCAAAAACAAATCCTATTGAGTTGACATTAAGTGAACTACTGTTTTCAGGACTTTCAAATACACCAAATAAATCTATCACTTTTTAAAAAAGAAGAGCTCATTAACCATGAGAAACTGAGATCTTTTATTTGTTTATATTTTTGCTTCTAGGCAAGATTTCTTTCTTTTAAAAATTTTAGTGAAAAAACATCCCTTTTTAACCTGATATTCTTATATCAATATATAATATATGTGTAGAACCAGTCACTCCAAGACGATCATTGTTTCAATGCTTTTATGTATAAATTGTCCGAGTCATTATTTAATTCACTACCAGAGTAAGAAAACTCAGGGCAAAAACATTTTTTGCAAGTATGTCTTTCCAAAGTGGTTAAATATAAAGCCCTTATTCCCTGTCATTTTTTTTTCTTAAATATTTCTGAGAGTTTCATTTGAAATAATGCCATTGGACATTTGAAATGTTTGTAGAACTTTAAGTAAAATAGCAGACAGTGATAGAATTTTTTTTCTAAATGAAAAATAAAAAAAATTGCTGGAATTTGTTTTTTCAATAATCCTATTCCCACAATATTAAATAAAAAAATTAAAAAAATCAATTCCCACTGACCAGAATATTGAATTCGAAAGGTGGATGTTAAATCAAAGGGAGATAATCCATGTCTAACGCCATATTCCAAACGGCCATTCTCTCAAGGAAGATGCATTACAAATCAAAGCAAATTGAAAACTAAAATTAGTAAATATTAAATAACTGCAGATTTGAATCTGATGTTTGCTGCCAAATGTTAAGAAAGTTGACAAGAGGCCATTTTGGTTAAATAGGGTAGTAAGAGAAATAATCTGTGAAAAACAAGTTTTCATTATGAGAGAAGACAAATATTCAATATAACAATTGATGAATAACATTTTTTTTATTTTTATTTTTTTGGATTCCAATAAAGCATTTCTCCTTCATTAGACTTTTTGTGTAGTTTAAGTGAGGGGAATGAAATAAAATCAATAAATAAAATATGAATAATATAAAAAAAGTTTTCTCATGATGACTAGTAATAAAGGAACCAGAAATTTTATTACACTTCACTAAACGCCCATTAGGTGGTGCTGTTTAAGCCAATAAAAAGATAAACATTTCCACCCTTGCTCTAAGATGTAACACAAATTAAAAAAGACGTCCCAGCTGGGACACATTTCATTTTCTTGCTCCACTGATGACTGAAGTCTCTTTCCACTTTCAAACACCTGATATTCACACATCTTCCAAGACCTCCACCTACAAAGTAACTCAACCTTTTCTTTGGTCGTTCCAACTCAATGCAAGGCTGACCTGAGTACAAGCATTAAAACAATGCTCATCCTTACCCTAACTTCTGGGCCAAAAGAAAGAAAAAAAGTCATATCCAAAAGATATTGAGAACTTTGTTTTACTAATGTTTATATATATATATATATAGAGAGAGAGAGAGAGAATGAATAGTCCCTGGTAGAAACTTCAAATTCTCATATTTTTCTTCTCTTCTTTGCATGTTCACATGATAAACACACATCTAAAATACCCAAACTTTTAAATTTCATAAAGGTCATTGCCTAAATTTCAGGAAGTGAGGTCCAAAAGGTCGAATGGGGTTAGGGTTAAAGGAATCAAACAAAAAACATATGTTAAAATATCTTTATTATTAAATTATTTATTTTTTGTCTTGTGAATGGTAAAAGTACATTTTTTTTCTGTCTTTTATGAAAAAGTTTAAATTTGATCAGTTCTTGGGTTATTTAGATGTAGTAATGGTTAGAAACTTGGTAAAAGTAATAATCTATCTCTTCTTTCCCCAGCTAAGGGTTAAATAGCAGAGAAGACTGAACACTCTCCCTGTTGTTGGCGACCAGTACAAGAGAAGGATAAGTTTAAATTCCAAACCATATGTGTCCCAGGTGGGGGTACATGCTTGAACTGTAACTAAGGTCTGCTAGGCACAATTGCAGTAAAAACCAGAGTTTGTGTCTGTGGGTGTGGAAGAAATAGAAATAAATCTGAGCAGACGGACATGTTTGGAAAATGATCGGCCATGCTGAAGATGAAAAATCACTCTGATTTGAAGTGTACCTTTAAATAGAAACAGTTCTGATGATGATTATGAATTTAAAAATATGAAAAATAACATTAACAGTTCATTTTCAACTTTTGAATGCCATTGCATGTATTCAGTTTGCATTTTTGGAGTTTATCCCCCCTCCTCTTGGCTGCCAGGACACCTGCTAGATGTCATACTGTTCAGGACCATAAAAGAAAGGACATAAACCTCCCCAGTCTCTCTTTGCTCACTCAGATGTGGTAGGCAGCAAAAGTGTCTCTGGAGAGACTTAGTTGCCTGGCAAACCAACTACTTAATTTCAAACAAACTATGTGGACATTGCACATACCCCCCTACAACTAAGTACATAAGTGATTTCTTTCCTTTTGTTGTTTTTAACTATCTCTATACATGTAATTCTCTCTGTCTATTTTGAGTTTATGTTGGTTATATAAAAATATGTCTAAAATTTCTCCATGTGTTGAATCCTTTCATTTGATAATCTTTTTTGTCAGCAACAAGACATCATTACAACTTTATCCATTGAAAAGTAACATCTATTCACTACACATTAATGCTCTTGGGAAAGCATGAATCCACTTCTCCCTGCGCTCTCTCACATTGCCATTTATTTTTAAAAAGTTTCTTTGACATGCTATGATGCTTAAGAAAAATGTTGGTGAGTGATTCTTTAGCAATCTTACCTTCCAAAGGTGAATTAAAGTAAAATTGTTATATCTATTGTCAGTCTTGACAGATGCTGATCAGTCTTATTTATTTTTAACATACTAATAACAAAGTTACTTTCATCATTCAGCATCTGATCGAGAGTTACCAGAATAAAGTAACAAGTAGTAAATTTGTAAGTTCAGTACGACTGAATTGGAAATTAACTTCTTCCGAATAGCCCAAGTGCAACTGGTTTATTCTTATAAGTAGCACTTCCTCCCCTAAATTCATGTAGAGAAATTCAAAATTTGGTAGTACTTGATTTTTGAAAGGAGCCCAATTTTGCAACTTCTGTTTCACCTTTCTAATTGTGAAGATGTTTGCCACATTTCTATCATTCTGGCCTTTTCAAGTTTGTCTGACACAAGACAAAAATTCTAAAGCGCATTCTCTGAGCTGTGTCATCTTCATTTTAACCTCATTTTCCCAAATTTTTTTTTTTTCATGTATCTTTTAAAATTATGTTATTGATAACATTTTGGCAGATCTCATCTTCGGCCTTCATCATCATTAATCTGTAAGAAAAAACAAAATAACATTGCTCTGTAGGTTGAGTTCTTTGTTGTTGAATGTTTGTAAATTTTATTTTGCTTAGTTTTATTTAGATTATTATTTTCATGTTGGTTGTTATAGTCACATTTCAGGCCTTGTACTCCCCAGCTTCTTTTCAGACATTGTCTTCATTCGTTTCCAAAATAGAATTTCAAAAGGAGTCCTTCATTCAATCTATGGCATATAGATTTCTCACAGTCTACGCCCAATACAAGGGAATCTCATCGTGGTTAATTCTTTTGATGTTTTTTCTCACTTCCACTCAACCAGAACATATACGACATGATTTGTGTTATCCACTAACAGTAGCTGACAATATATTACACAAGAACCTCCGCTCAGTCCCTTGAGCAACTGGTTTCATAACCCCTCATCTCAGAATTTCCACTAATTTTCTAATCCCTGCCATAATTCACGAAATGCTGTACACAAAATTTTTGGTCATTTTTTTTTTATTTATCATTTTTTTGTTTTTTGTCAGATTTTTAATTCAGTTGAGTCATTCTGTTCTAATATTTTATATAAGCTGTTTATCCTTCATAACATCTTCAATATCTGTCTGATGCAGGTGGGGCTAATAGCAGCTGGTTTACAATTACTGTGTTCTTCAGAAATTGTTCCCCTCTTAACATACTTCTTATCAAATCCAGGTAAAACATTTTAATAGTTTCTTTTTGTCATTAATATTGTTACAATTTTAATCTTTATTTTCTTATATAAACCCTCGACCCCTGACAACTTTGTCTGCTTTTAATTTCTGACATTCTCGCACTTTTAATTCAATTTTTCATCATTTTTTTTCTTTTCATGAATTCTTTATGGTATAAATATTTTACAAGAAGTGTATCATTTATTTCTAATCATAATGAACCTTATCAGTTAAATTATTTGAATTCAGATCAATATCCTCATCTTTGTTATTTCAGCCCCTATGCTCTTCAGCCTTCACCAGTTACTTGTTAATTCAGATAATGAACCTTTATTTAATCTACAGAGATAGATTGTTCTCGTTCTACAGTCCACATCTTTATTCTTATTTTGTACAGCTCAGTTATTGCTCACCCCGTTCCCATCGAATCTAAATCTGCACTACCCAGTCCAGGGATTGAACTCACAAGATATTGTGATAATAACAACAAAGATGAAGATATTAGTCCAAAAGTAAATAGTAAGTCCTCATTTACGAAAATTCAAAGAGAAACACTGAACATTTATCGTCTGATTTTGATTTTAAAGTTTTATAGATTTTGATTTTTAGTTTCACGTAGCCAGTTCATAGAGAGTAAAAAAAATATTCTGAGATCCGTCATAAGTTTAATTTTTGTCTTTTTGGTGCCGGTGGGGACTGGGGTTTGTTTTTGTTTTTTTGATTAGTTTAACATGTTCACAATTGAATACATAATTGCCCAAAATTGTCTGTTGTTAATAACATCCTTAACTTTCTCTCATTGGAGTTTTCCATGGCTCTCGTCTTTTGTTTAATACTTGACAGTTTTGATTGTTGTCAATGTCAATGTGTTTTTGTTATTTTTTATTATCCCAAATTCGGATGCTTAGTGCATTCGGAGGTATTAATATGGGATGTGGTGTGACTATGGGTCAGTCTCTCGTGTTCATAGGCAAGTTGTCGATTACTGGATGCAGTGGGGCATGAATTCAAAAGTCTTAGTAACCTGCTGGATTAGTGTGGTGCCAGGTTTTTTCATCGAGGGGTCAGGGGTCAGATGCCAGATTTGTTCATCAAGAGGGGTATCGGATGCCAGGTTTTTTTTAAGGGCCAGATGCTTGACTTGATTGTACATTACACTGCCTTCTATGGCAGTTTTTTCGTTATTGGTCCTGACCTGGCATCTTGGATTCAGTCTCTTTCCCATCATTGTAGCGTGGCTTCCCTCTGTCTTTTCTATAAATACTTTCATGGTAATTGTTCAGATGAACTTTCCACTGTGGTACCTAGACTTAATGAATTTAAGTGCAGTACTAAATTAGTAGCAAGGTTTCATCATTTTACTATTGAAATGGATGCGAACAGTTTCTTCTCTCTTACTTCTCGCTTGTGGAACTCTCTTCTTTCTTTCTTTCCCAGTCAACTTTGATCTTCAAAAATTTAAATGCAATGTCAATCGTTATCTTCTGCCTTCTTCGTCCCTGTTCTTTATATTTCCCTCTTCTTATTAATTTTTCTTCTTTCTCATATTTTTTCATACTCAGTAACCCTTTGAGCTTTAGTGGCTTTATTGCCTTGCTTGGAGTGATATGATTAAAAAATAATATACATATTACAATAATAATAATAACAAATAAGAAAATGCCATATGTTATTAAGATACCATTTAAATACTGGTCTCTGGTGTATCTTTTCTAAACTAACTAGCACTCAAGATCAATCTTAAACATTTATAAATCTTCCATTTTTCCATACATTTAATATTGTTGCTATATATCTCAAGATTCTCAACAGAATGCAAAGAAGAGTTTGTAATATTATTGGTCCTGACCTGGCATCTCAACTTCAGTCACTTTTCAACCACTGTGCTGTGGCTTCTATCTGTTTTTTCTAGAAATCTTTTCATGGCAGTTGTTCTAATCTTTCTCTTCTCCTTGGCACTTTGACTGCATGAATTGAAGCATGCTACTAGATTGGCAATTAGGTCTCACTGTTTTACTGTTGAATGAGAGAGATGTAAGCCATAAGTTCTCTTTTCATAGTTTCTTTTCTTGCACTTTTCGCCTGTTGAACTTGCTTCCAGTTTCTTGCTTCCCCGCCATCTTCCATCTTCAAAAATGCAACATCAGTTGCCATCTTCTATTTTCCTGAATTCTGATCTTTTATTGTCCTTTCTCCACACTAAAGTCTTCTCATTCTCTTCCACACCCTGTAAGCCATTGTGTCTTAGTGGCATTATTGCCTTGCTTGGAATGAAAAGATTAAAAACAAATCAGTTAGCAAAAAAATAAAATAATGATGTTTATTATGGGCCACCATACTTAACAAATGGAAACAATTCTGTTTCAAGCTGTCAACACAAATTTGTGTTGTTGTCATTAATGTTTTTCGACAAGATGCCTACTGTATATTGTTTCCAACAAAAGCGAGGTATTAAAAATCAGAGTTGAATAGGATTAATGAGTGAAAAAGCTTAAAAGATAATCCATGTTATGAAACAAATAATCTGTTATTAAACAGCCAAATGACTGATATCTCATCATGACTGCATCTCTATATGTTTAGGAAATTGATTCCAATTATAAAAGACAAAATGGAATGGTCAGCTAACATTTCTTCCTTTTAAACTATGAATGTTCTTCATACCGAATAGCCCCCTCCCCCACCTCATTTAAAATCAACACGAGGAGACAAAATGGTTCACATTGAAGACCTTTGATCCAAAATAATAAAAAAAAGAAAAGAAATAATAGTTAAAAATAAATAAAATCTTTTTGAAAGAAAAAAAAAAACTCCTGGGACTCCGTGCCCCTACATTATCTGAATGGGGAGGTATTACCTAAAATATGGATCTTCAGTTTTATGCTGTTTTTTTTTTTTCATAGGTCAGCTATATGTCACATGTACGTTTTTTTATGGCGTTAGAAGAAAAAATGAACGTGTCATCAGGGCCAGATCTAAGCCTTAAAACCCCCTGGGCTAATAGAATGGGGGTGGGGCTCTTCCTTATGTATGTTTGCCCCCAGCCAAACCCCTTGTCTATAAAACATATATAAAAAAAGATGCATCAAAAGCTAAATGGGGCCACTTCAAAGGGTTTTTTATTAATTCATTTTTTACTGCTTATCAACCCTTTGTAGATTATTTAAAACCAGAAAATATTTTATTTAGGTTGTAAGAATTTTTTCTGTTTTGGAGATAATAATGATTGAGTAATACAAGTTGTACTAATTAACCCATAGAAGGGAGGAGAACAGGTGGATTCATACATTTCATAGTGGCATTTGCACATAAATGGATATATAACAAACTCAGTAGGAATTGGTACTCTGATATCTGATTAAGAATTCCAAGTCATTATCCATTAAATAACCCACACATGCAAGTTTACAACATTTGGTATTCATAAGCAGTCACCCATCTAAGCACTGACAAGGTTCAACATTGCTTAACTTCAGTGATTATACAGGAGCTGGTGTTTAAAAAATCCACTCCAACTGGAGGGGCCCAAATATTCTAAATGGTTTCAAATTAGTTTAAAGGAGCCCTCATTAAATCCGAAAAATAAACAAATTTTCTCGGTTTTTATATCTTTATTTTTAGTTTCATAAGGGCTGGGGGGGATAAGACTAAAAGGCCTTTTCGAGCTCCTCAAGACTTGGGTTCCTTGACCTGCGGCTCATACAAGCACCTATATAAATCTGCAACCCCAAAACATAAAGTACAGAATGCAGAATATTGAAACATCCCCATATTTTTCTCTTTCTTAAAGATTCCTAATGAAACGCTAAAAGTGAAACAATGAAATTTCTAAAGGTTTTCCTACTTCTTCCCAATTTTCAATCATTTTGTCTGATTTTATCCGCATTTTCAATTCATCTTCATTTCTGAAATGAATCAAAGTTTCTCTTCTTACTTCATGTAGGTATCAACATCATTAAAGCACACGATTTCATTTCTTTATTTATCGACAATATAAATGACATTTAAATGGAAAAGGTTCTCAAAGTCTCAGTTCCATGACCGTTCTGGATATTGTTTTGAACCAGACCAAGCTGTCTCAAATGATAACAGTTCAACTTGGCTGTTTTCTTTGCTTGAAGTCGTGTCCCATGGAATAAAAAACGATCGACGGTGTTCATTGGGCGCTTGTTCATGAATGCTTCTCTCTGGTTGTAATTGATACTCATCGACTAAAGACATGGTCGAGGCTTTTTTGCTGGAGAAAGAAAAAATGCAACTTTTCATGATTTACAATTCATAAAACACACAAATCCTATTTCAGTGGAGTGCACAGGCTTGTTTCATTCACGTGTGTCTGTGTGTAGTACACATGCACGAATGGTGTCTCAGGACTGCTGCACTGTGAAGACACTTTATTATACAATAAAACATATATATACATATATATCAATATTAACACAGAAACAAAGTGTAATTGTCCAAAAACATTAACTGTCCAATAAAAAATAAATGTTTGTATAAAGTTTTTATCTAAAAGGCGAGCATTAAACATAATGGTGCAACAAAAATTTTGTTTTCGTTAGACAGCCAACAACTAGAAAACAAGATTTATCATCATAAAATGACTTTTGACAATAAGCGACACGCAAATGCCACGGCACTCATCAAATTTAACTGGGATATTAAAACAGATGACTAAACACAGGTAGTAAATTGGAATTTCGTTGCCAAAAGTACACCAACTTCCAGCCACAGCAACTGATGCTGCCTGTGTTTGCTGTGAAAAAAAGATTAAAGACTGAAATGCAGTTGAGGAAGGAAATGAAATCATGGTAGCTGGTAATGAAAGGAAAAATCACTTAATTTAATTCTGGATAAATAAAGTATCCAAATATCACATAGCTTTACATAATTTAGGTTACAAACTGATTACACTCTTTTCACCATTTTCATCACTATTAACACTGCTTGAGCTAATGGCTTTGCACGTTTAAACTACAAAAGTTTGCAACACTTTTTCATTGACAACAGCACTCCACCTACATTCTCCATTTTGTACTTGCCCTCCCCCCCGAAAATATATTGAATTAATATTGATTTTGAGCATTGAATCTATATATATATATATATATATATATATATGAATATATATATATATGTGTGTGTGTGTATATATATGTGTGTATATATATATGTGTGTGTGTGTGTATATATATATATATGTGTGTGTATATATATATGTGTGTGTGTGTGTGTATATATGTGTATATATATATATGTGTGTGTGTGTGTGTGTGTGTATATATATGTGTGTGTGTGTGTATATATATGTGTATATATATATATGTGTGTGTGTGTGTATATATATGTGTATATATGTGTGTGTGTGTATATATATGTGTATATATATATATATGTGTGTGTGTGTATATATATGTGTATATATATATATATGTGTGTGTGTGTATATATATGTGTATATATATATATGTGTGTGTGTGTGTATATATATGTGTGTGTGTGTGTATATATATGTGTATATATGTGTGTGTGTGTGTATATATATGTGTATATATATATATATGTGTGTGTGTGTATATATATATATGTGTGTGTGTGTGTATATATATGTGTATATATATATGTGTGTGTGTGTATATATATGTGTGTGTGTGTGTGTGTGTATATATATGTGTATATATATATGTGTGTGTGTGTATATATATGTGTGTGTGTGTGTGTGTGTATATATATGTGTATATATATGTGTGTGTGTGTGTGTATATATATGTGTATATATATATGTGTGTGTGTATATATATGTGTATATATATATATATATGCGTGTGTGTGTATATATATGTATATATATATATGCGTGTGTGTGTATATTTATATATATATATATATGCGTGTGTGTGTATATTTATATATATATATATGCGTGTGTGTATATATTTATATATATATATATGTGCGTGTGTGTGTATATATTTATATATATATATGTGTGCGTGTGTGTGTATATATTTATATATATGTGTGTGTGTGTGTGTATATATGTGTGTATATACATGTGTATATATATATGTATGTATATATGTGTGTGTGTATATATATATACACACACACATATATATATATATATACATACATATATATATATACACACGCACACACATATATATATACATATATATATTGAACTAGCATGAAACAGACTGTCGCCCCTAAGTGCTGACTTCCATGTCCACTTTTATATTTACACACGCTCTATCTCTGATATTGAGCACTTTATCCCATAAATATAGCACACTTTAAGACTATATTCCTTCATATATATATATATATATATATATATATATATATATATATATATATATATATATGTCCTCGTGTGTGTATATGTACGAATGTGTTTCTAATGTTTTAACAGATAACGGAAAGTGAGACAATGAAATACGACGTACTTTTGGGATAGCAGCCAAATATGCATTCCGAACGCTAAGCAGAGTATTAAGAAATCGAAGGAAATTGCTAGAAACAAGGCCCAGTCTACTGCTCTGTTTCGTGATATTAGTCCTCCTATATGCCAATTATTCGCAGACAATCTCCACAAAGATGAAGTGGAATGTTGAACCCACACAAATGTGGTTAGACTGAAAGACGCTGATGAGACATTGAACCGAACATTTGAGTAACGACGGTGTTTTGTAGAAAATGGAAACAAAAAGCAAACTAATAAATCAAATCAGTAAGAATACTATAAGGTATCTTGGGTATATAATGAGGAAGGAGGGCTTGGAAAATCTGATATTTACATGAGAGAGGGCAAGATGGATAGAGTAAGTCACCGCTTGGATGAAGGTGCAGGGCCTATGGGAAATAACAGAAATAGAAAAGGACAGGAAGTTGTGGAGAGCCATTATCGCCTACGTCTTGAGAGGACACGACCAATAAAGAAAAATAAGCTGATAAGTCATGACGATCGTGGCTTAAGAAAATCTAAAAAGAAATAACTTCTAAAATTTATAAAAATGGTAAAAACTGCTTCTCTTGATTTCATGAATGCTGTGTTATACTCGAAAGTCGAACTCAGAAGACATTTCGAAAAAATAGATTTAGCTGATAAGTGATGACGACCTTCATTTAACAATGTTGGAAAAGATGTAATTTATAATTTAGGGTGTTTACTCGATTTATCATAGTGTGGCACGTGGCCGCAATTGTTAGGAGCGATTGTTATAGCCAAACTCGCTACCGTAACGAAAAAATGTCAGACATCAAAGGAGTCTGAAGCTCACTGCTAGAAAAAGAAACGTTGACTAAATTTAAGAATTTCATATTTACTTGGGTAAAAACATAATAGGAGTCCAGTTATTCCCATAATCATTGGAGTACTGAAGTTTTACTAAAATGAATTTTTAAGAATTCAGTAGTAACTAGGAATCCAGTTAATAAATAGACACACACACACACACACACACACACACACACACACACACACACACATATATATATATATATATATATTCGGCTACCGAAATAAGCTTATGAGGTGATTTTCGAATTTATTGTGTATTAATTTTGGCTCTGTAATAATAAATACATTGGTCTTTTTGGGATCAGTTTTTATATTTTATATTGCTATGAACCACTTGTATTATATACCAATGGATTTATTACTTTTTACTATATATATATATATATATATATATATATATATATATATATATAAATAAAGTGAACATTGATGTCAACACTCCGACAGTCTGTTTCATGCTAAACGCAATCGTCAGTCCTAACGATTGCATTTAGCATGAAACTGACTGTCACCTTTGGTTGTTGACTTCAATGTCCACTTTTATATTTACATACGCTCTACCCCTGATACTGAGCACTTTAACCTATAAATATAGATACCTTAAAAAAATTTATCACACACACACATATATATATATATATATATATACATATATATATATATATATATATATATATATATATACATATATATATATGAGAGAGAGAATGTAGAGAAACTTGACATTTAACTGAGTTATGTTATTTCAGTCATGCCGACTTCGAAGTTTCATTAAGTGCATTGTTGTAATGTTTTCACTCTTCAGGGCTAAGCAGAGATGTCAATAGACCTGAAGAGTGAAAACCCGGGCCACTGGTCTTAGCTTGTCCAAGCTGGTCATAGTTAGACGTACCGCGATACTACCAGCGCAGGGACGAATCCCTGAGGCTTTTCTTACCTTGTCCAAGCAGGTCAGAGCTGGTCATAGCTGGTCTTGGCTGGTTATAGCTTGTCCAAGCTGGTCATAGCTAGTCGTAGCCGCGATACTACCAGCGCAGGGACGAATCCCTGCGACCGGCCTGTATCAGTGATCGAATCTCAGCCAAAAGGCGATCATTCAGCGAGTAATCTGAGAACAGATACTACACTTTGATCTTAGCCAAAAGGCAGTGGATTTACTTGACCTCCCACAGGGCCAGGTTATGCCACAACGTCGGGATTTAATGTGGGAAGGGAGGGGGGGGGGTTACCCGAGTGTTTTCACCCCGGTCGCTGGTCTTAGCTTGTCCAAGCTGGTCAAAGCTAGACGTAGCCGCGATACTACCAGCGCAGGGACGATTCCCTGCGACCGGCCTGTATCAGTGATCGAATCTCAGCCAAAAGGCGATCGTCCAGCGAGTAATCTGAGAACAGATACTACACCGTGATCTTAATATTTATTCGTTATAAAATAACAAAATGTTCCACAAGGGCGAAGTTGGGGGAGGGGGAAAAGGAGTGGCCTTCTCTAGTCTTAACTCATAACTACGCTCTCATGGATCCAATCGTACTGACAATAATCCTTTCACCATAATACCACATTTGCAACAGAAACTCTCGTACCACAATTACTAAAATGCCTCAAGTATTCCACTAGAATCCTAATATGAAATTTTATTTACAGAAAAACAGGGCGGGAGATACAATGAAACCTGCAAAATAAATATGTGTTAGTATCGGGTCCCGCCCAATGGTGAAAATGCGGCAGAAATCCTGGTTAACTGGGTAGAAATGTCAGACATTGGTCACGTCTGATCACTCCAGAGAACAAGAACATCTGTCACCTAAAAAGGTTGGGAGGGGATGGGGGTAATAAAATACCTGTGGGACAAATAAGGGAGCCTAAGCACTTGCATTCTCTAGCTAGTTCTGACAAAGTTGGTCAAGTCTGGGGTGACTGAGGTTTCAAGCCGTGGCTCAAAATCCTTTTTCCTAAGTTGCGTCTAACAACCACTCAAGGTCAGCTCCTCTCACACGCACCAATTGCGAAACTCTCACCCAACATTTGCCGAATTTCAGCGAAGAGAGACGCACCTTTCCCGCCCTGATATTAACTTTAAGATGATGCTTAAAGAAAGCGACCAGTTGAGAAGAGAAGAACTTCTCGTCTCCGTGAAATTCCTTCTGTCGCGTCGTCCACACAACCATTCACATGATGCCAAGCAAACACAAGAGTACATACTGCTGGTCCTTTGACATAGGCGGCACCACATTGGAACAAACGGTGCTGGCATCAAGGACAAAGAACTTTCCGCCCAAGATGCGAACCATGTCGCCTTCAATCGGCCGACACAGCGGGTGTACGACACTACAGTGAAGGAAGGTGTGCGCAATGGACTCCTCCCAGACACCGCAGCGAACCCCAGCTCTACGCTAACAGGATGTGACTCAAGGTCAGACGAACTATTCAGAATTCAATATCGTGGAGAAGGCAACAAAAACCATTCCACTATACGGTGTATGTTAAAAAATATCGGGACTGGTGCTATAAAAAGGAAACTACAACACACATCAATTCGGCATTTAATCTCCTTCGAAGTAGTGCATTTCTGAAGCCACACATACTATCCAGCGTTGTTTGCACCGATGGAAGTATTCTTGAAACTCATTCTAGATAGCAAGTAAATCTTGTTCCTTCAAAGTGGCATTTAATTTTTGGAAAGAGGCAAAAGTCACATAGGCCAAAATCTTTTCTTGGGAATATTGTTCTTGGACCAAAATTTCTGCAAATGCCATGGTTACTGATGAAATCTTTGTTGTGTGGTGAGACGACCACACTCGACACACAAATATCTTCCAAATATTGTTATATACAACGAAAGTGAACGACAACGTTATAATTTAGTGTGTATACGCGACAAAGTTCATGGTCAATTTGTGCCAAACGGATTCACTTTGCATACTTTTAACTCCGTTACCATAGCAACAGTCTCGATACTTTTGGTCAGACTTCGTATTTTCCAAGAAAGCATGGCTGATAATAAACGGAATCTGTGGAGAGTCATGATCGGCTAAACCCCGAAGGAATATGAAATTTAAAAAAAGGTGAAAAGAAAAATCCCTTGATTCTTTTATGGTGAATCCCTTCCGTTTATTTTGAAGGACAAAATCACCGGAAATCACGTGATCTTTTTAAGTCTGCTTCTCTCTTCTTTCTTGATACGGAATTTAATTTCTCTCTTCGTGCTCCAGGGAAAGGTAAAACTATCTTCCACGGTAAGGTCCGTTTTTTTTTCTTTTTTGAGTAATTAGTCTTTTCTGGCAGCCTTTACAAGATATTAAAAGATCGAGACATCAGCTTAGAAACAATTGTTGGGCTGCTATGCAGTATCTACTCATCGATATGGCAGTCAATGCTGGACGATTTCATTACAGATTAAGAAAAAACTTAAAAGCTAGGGTTCCATCGAGGAATACTGAAGACACGATGAAAAAATAACACAGAAATCAAACAGGATCTCATCTGGGCCAAAACAAAAGAAGTTTTTCGTAGTTCTGACCTTTCAATGGTTGATAGTAATAAAGGTCGCGCCTACTCCACCTATAGTAAAAGTTCTCATTCAACGTGAAACAATTGTTTGTGATCTTTTCTTTTTCCGAGATTGATTAGTGGTCAATATTAATGAGCCCAACCTTCTAGGTAGGCACAAGGTACTGGAGAGTTGAGTTCAAAATTTTCCTTCTCCTAGACTGGTTGCTCTGCCATTTAACCCATATTCGAAGGAAGCTCGGTTCCTACCTTTTCCAAAGCTATTAATGCGAAGTGAACAGAACGGATTCAGTCAGAATTTGAACCGTGCTTACCAATTTCACTTTCTGCATCAGTAAAATGCCCTTTTCGTCTAGGAAGTAGGCAATCATGACTCTCCACAGTTTCCTTTTCTTTATTATCTGTTGACGAAACGTAGCAAGCCTCTCGCTGCTCTATTGCTATTTCCATGGGAAGTGTTCAGACGAACTACATTCCTTTGTTCCACCAGTTCTAACCTTCACGGCTAAGACCCACCATGCCACGCCCATTGTAGCGACCTACCGTCATACCCTTCGTATTCCACTGGTGAGATGTAAGTTCCACTCGAATAACATTACACTGTAACCCTCTACCTCAAGTGGCTTTTGGGCCTTCTACATGGTGAATATCGCTGTAAAAAATATAACTTGTTGGTAAAAATAGTGGAGTATATTCCTGTTGCCTTCTCCACGCATTTGAATTAGCCATTATCCTCGACTGTCTGCCACTCAAGGCTAGGGAGTCATGTCTACCCCGCGATTTAACATATAGCCGAGAAGAGAGAGAGAGAGAGATTTATGTCTTTCTCAAGGTTATTTGTGCAAAACTGACAGAATTTGAACTAGGCACAATGATTCCATTTTCCGCGTCACTAACCGTCACGCCCCCCCATCCATACGGAAGAGAATGGAATTGGGATTTTGAGGAGAACAGGAATTCCAAAGAATCTCACAATCAAAAAGTTGAAGTTTTGATAAGACATAAAGAGGAAAGAAAGCTTGGAAAATTTAACAGTCACAAGGCATATGGAAGGTAAGTAAAGCAGGAGAAAGCAGCTCGTAATCTGTTTGACTAGTTTTAGTAAGTGAATATCCGAACAAATATCATAAGAAGGGGACATAAAGGAACAAGTGTTAGTTAAGGCGGGGTAAACAATAGAAAACTGTCGGGAATGACCGTGCACGTCCTAAAAGAAGCTGGTTCACAGAACTCATTCTTATTTGAAGGTGGTGCAAAATTTTCACTTTGAAATAACGACCCCCATCTGTGGGAAAATAAATGATAGGACCGTTGGAGCTCTAAGGTCGGCCATTTGTGCGTCGGGCTAACAAGCCAGCTCCTTACACTGAAGCAGTAAGGTGTCTTAACATTAACAAACACCCTGTAAGAATTTTTAAAAAAGAAAAAATATACAGAAAAAAGCTTTCATGAATTTTTCTTGGTTCGGAGGCTGTGATAAAGGCATGATGTTACTTGCAAATAAATTAGTTAATCATTGATGTTCATATGTCACTTTTAAATTGAAGATCAAATTTGACTGGAAAGCAAGAAGCCAGAAAAGAGTCCCACAAGAAGAGAGTTTCAGAGAAGCGCGAGAGAAGAAACTATTAGCATAGAACTTACGGTTCCATCTAGAAATTACAACTGTAATATGATGAGACATTGCCGCCAATCTAGTACACGATGCAGTGAACCAACTTTCCTAGCAACAGGCCTAGAAATGGATTCAATATAATCTTTCAACTTTATGTCAGCGGTAAACGTTAACCAGAGAAGGCACGGTGAGTCGCTCTCCTGGAGGTTAGCATCAGCCATGAAGATGGAGGACAGAAAAGGGTTCTCTCAAATGCTTAAAGAAGAGCAGATTCGTTTTATTGAGTCGTTAAAATTAACAAGTCATCCCTCACCAGAGTTAACAACAGATTGTAGGTCATTTTCCTCTATCAGCTGCCAATTTGACCTCATCGAACCGATAAGTCTTATTATTAAGACAAGAGTAAATACTTGTGGTAACAGCATAGATAGCACTCAGACTAGTCACTTTCGCAAATAATCTCGATTTCTTATCATTGACAAAAGCTGTGTACTTACAGGTTAACGTGTGGAATCTTTTCGTATTCCTCAAGGTCTTTCAGCTTTTTAAGCACACTCCAAACCAGATAGACGAAGACAGCGAAAAGAACAGTGGCAAATATTCCTAAAAATGCAAGAGACAGCTGACCAGCTAAGGTTTTCATGTCGAAAAACGACGCAGATTGAGTTGCCGTTTTTTCCACCACCTTCGAGTCATTCTCCACTGCAAAACGAAAAAAAAAAAAAATCCAGGAAGAATAATTATTTTTTTCTTTAATTTATAAATTTTTGCAAGTTCAGTTTTTGAGAAGAATCTTTAAATTTTCAGTGAAAATTACTTTAACATGTAGGCAAGAGCAAGGCTGGTGCGTACTACCCCTCCCAAACTCCCTGACCTTGAAGCCTGATTATGGTCCCCGGGCACTATATTGTGACTCTCACTATCTTATCAACATTTGCTTTTTTTCTACCTACAGTTAGACACGTCACAAATTAAACTGAGGACAACTGACTATTAAAGGATAAAAAATTTTGCGGACTTTGATATCATTCTGTTTTTTTTTTTTCATCTAAGTCTGTGAATTTGTTTCGCTCCCATCGAAGTCTCCAAAAACACTTGCACGAAATTCGCCATTTTGCATCCATAATGTTGAATGTGTTAAAATTATTGAACTTTTTAACAAGAAAAATCTCAGGTTGATGTTAAAAATTGCCACAAAATATTGTTGATTTATTAAAGATGGAATGATCTATTACGTATAATTTGTATTTAGATACACTGTATTTATTTTCAATTTTTCTAGTTGAATTGTTCACCTTTATTGCATATGATCCATTATTGTACATAATTGGATTACAACAAATTTTGCATTTTATATAAATACGGGTTGAGTATCCTTTATCCGAAATTCGAAAGTTTTTCAGATGCTGACATGACTTACGACAAATGGAAAATTACAGAAAGCACTGCGAAGGTTCCTAGATGATGTGCAGCTGTTGCAATTGACCTTGTCAACCCTCGGTGGAGGTTCCCCAGCCCATCTGCGTAGTGTAGATTGGCGCCAGTTTTTTGTTAGCTATCGTCACAGCAACACCTTCGTTGGTGGATTACTTACCAAGTGTTTCGTTCTCAGTAAAGATATTATTCAAAATATCAAAAGTTCTGCATTTATATATTTTTTGTAAGTAGCGATCATGTTTTTGTACACTTACAGAAAGTAAAAGTCATTATTTTTACTTGAAGTTTTAATTTCACCAGTTAAAAATCCGTGTGAGTATTACATAACTACCGTCAGTACCGGTATCTGTATGTAGACAAAATTTATCTAAAACTACTTTCAGGGTATGTGTTATAGAAAACTGCCTTCAGGGTGTATGTATAAGCTATGTTATCAGATGTAAAGGGATATCGTCAGTGGCGATTCTGGTACTCTGAAAGTGTTGAAGGCACTTGGTGGTGAGCGAGATTTTTCTGTGGAAGAGGGTGGGGGCAAAATCAAGCAGCGTCTTTATTTTCATACTACACCACTATCGTATACACAACTTACGAATGAGTTTTAGTATAAGTATGTTACTTCACTGAATTAAAGGGAATAACTTTTCACTCATAGTAGTGAAGTTCTAATCTATTCTTGCCCTCTTCTCCACTCTCAAGCTGTTGGACCACAAAAGGGGTTAAATTCAAAACAAAATCTAAGGGTTAATACTAATGTCAATACTAGCAGAACAGTGTAATTTGTCTGCTCTGATTTTCTCCTCTACAAAACTTAGAAAAGTGGGGGGTCCAACCGAGGGGCCAGCCAAAATGCCCCCCCCCCCGTAGAATCACCACTCTGGATATCATATTTATGTTTGGGTTCCATTCCCAAGCAACCCCATTTATATACAAATTAAATAGGCTGTTTTCCAATATACAAAAAAAAAATCAGGAAACCGAAGCTCTTCCGTTCCCAAGAATTTTGGATAAAATGTTCTCAACCTGTAGTGCCTTATTAAAATTGAGATGTACTAGGGTGGTTGGGCCGTATCATAGATTCTCAGTGGAGACTCCACGAGACCCTTGCACTTTTGACATTTTTGACAAACAAATGCAGCATTAAATTCAGTATCTTCTGCATTGATTGACGTCTTCATTTTGTTTTTCCTACCGGAACAGAAGCCGGTGTTTTTACACCTTATCAACCCTTTGTGGGTTATTTAACGCCGAAATATATTTTGGATTGAACCTAACAATGATTTTTTACAGATACAAGCCCTACTTTTTAACCCATAAATAGGAGGAGAAATGATGGATACCTACATTTCCCAAGGATATTTGCCCGTAAGTGAATACTCATTTCGAGCCATTAACCATTACAACATCCCCCCCATGAACAGGAATAGCCCAAAATGAGTGCATGCATCTGGAGAAGGCCGGAGAGTACTTGGTCAAATGTGGTGCTTATGATAACATTTCTGACAACGACAATGGAAACAACAGTTTCAATGAATGCATAAATGACAATCTCGTCTCAAGCGAGGGAATCAGTAAGCGTTCGTCTGCCTTTAGCTAGGATCGAAACCCGTCTGAATTGGCGTCGGCGCACGGCAGGGATGAAGATGTATTTAAGCGTATCTTAAATTTAAGCTTTCGGCTTACATAAACCATTATTAAAGATGACTATTACATTTCAATATATCAAACAATACACGGACAAAACAAGAATGATAGTCTGTTTTTGTTGCATGAAAAATTTCAAGGCAACAACAAACTCGTATATACGAGACGAGGAAGCGAAAATCGCGTCGCAGCTCGTGACGTCACACATGACCACGCGAGAGTGAAAACGAGAAGTCTTAAGTATGGGAAGCCGTTGGTATAGACCAATGGCCTCTGTTATCAATTATAGGCATTTAAGTATATTTGTGGAGATTTCATAGTTTATTTTGTTTAGGTTAGGTTTTAACTGTTTTATGTATATAGCTTTAAGAATTTTTAGTTTTTGTTTATTGTTTTCATGTTTAAGTATAGTTGTTTTCAACAAGGATTTTCCGGAATGGTGTACGCGGCCAGGCACGTTGTTTTAAATGCCTAAAAATGTTATCATTCAAATGTAGGGTCAAGCGTCATGAAAGCGAGTTTGTGGTGTGACCAATATAAATATTATTTAATCCATTGGAGATATATTTGAATTTGTTAACTATGTTGGTTTTTTGAAAATCGCTAACGGGGAGGGGGGAAGAATCATTGCGAATAATTAAGTTGGATATACTAGATTTACTGTAGTATATGATCAACCTATTTTGCTAGGGTCTGTTGTAGATATATTAGTATTTACTATTTTTTAGTATATTTTCTTGTTAATAATTAGTATGCATTTGACTACGATATAAGAGATTAATATGTTTGGGATTAGTTAAAGCAGTATTATGTACTATTTGCTTAGTATTAAGACTTCTAAGAAAGCATCTTATTTGTTCATCAACTATATAGTTTGGAAAGCTATTATTAATAAGTGTTTGTTTTATATTCTTTAGTTCACTGTAAAAAAATCTGCTTTGTAGATAAATTAGTTTCTGCACGATGTATTAGATTTTTTATAATTGCTATTTTGTAGTAATATGGACAAGCGCTTTTGTAGTTAAGTGTACATGAATTTATGCTGGTAGGTTTTTTGTATGGCGAAATAGTAAATTTGTTATGATTTGTGTTTATCAATATGACAAGGAAGGGAATATATTAAAAGATCTGCCAGGAAATGTAAGAGCCAGGGCGTAAATTTACTGTAGATGAACTTGTGATTAAGACACTATAGATATTAATGTTGTAGTGAATTATTTTCTCCCTTGATCAGAGTAGCATTTTTATGTCAAAATTGTGGCCATTCTTGTTACAGTGGGCAACCAATGCATTTGACATATTATTTTGTAAGATATCCGTTTTGTGTTCATGTAATCTTTTATAGAGATTCCTTAAGGTTCCTCCTATGTATTTTTTGGGACAATTATTATAGGTGATGGAGTAAAATCCTCCTTCAGGCTTTAGCTTATTATTTTGAGACTGACCACAATTTTGACATAAAATTGTCATATATATATATATATATATTATAATTATTTATTTAAAAGTATGATTCCTCTGCTACATAAGATTCCTCATGTGTCAAAAACAAGAACTAAAAACTTCAATTTAATTCTTAGAATTGAATTAAAGTATCAAGCTCTGTTTTATCTTCAAGCGAAATTTTTGGAATAACTAATCTTGAAAATTACGTGTCTTTATAAGCATATTCATTCGTAAAATTAAATTACTATGGAAACGGCTGGACCAATTATTTAAACAAGGAGTGTAAGGGGGTAGGGTTGGGGTGACTAAATTAAAGTGGAAGATGGCATTTAAACTCATACCGTCTAGTATTATATATATTATATATATATATTATATTATATATATATTACTTATATATATTATATTATATATATTTTATATAATGTATTATATATATCATATATATTTTATATAATGTATTATATATATCATATATATTTTATATAATGTATTATATATATCATATATATTTTATATAATGTATTATATATATATCATATATATTTTATATAATGTATTATATATATATCATATATATTTTATATAATGTATTATATATATATCATATATATTTTATATAATGTATTATATATATATCATATATATTTTATATAATGTATTATATATATCATATATATTTTATATAATGTATTATATATATATCATATATATTTTATATAATGTATTATATATATATATCATATATATTTTATATAATGTATTATATATATATATCATATATATTTTATATAATGTATTATATATATATCATATATATTTAATATAATGTATTATATATATATCATATATATTTAATATAATGTATTATATATATATCATATATATTTTATATAATGTATTATATATATCATATATATTTTATATAATGTATTATATATATTTCATATATATTTTATATAATGTATTATATATGTCATATATATTTTATATAATGTATTGTATATGTCATATATATTTTATATAATGTATTGTATATGTCATATATATTTTATATAATGTATTATATATGTCATATATATTTTATATAATGTATTATATATGTCATATATATTTTATATAATGTATTGTATATGTCATATATATTTTATATAATGTATTATATATGTCATATATATTTTATATAATGTATTGTATATGTCATATATATTTTATATAATGTATTGTATATGTCATATATATTTTATATAATGTATTATATATGTCATATATATTTTATATAATGTATTATATATGTCATATATATTTTATATAATGTATTATATATCATATATATTTTATATAATGTATTATATGTCATATATATTTTATATAATGTATTATATATATGTCATATATATTTTATATAATGTATTATATATATGTCATATATATTTTATATAATGTATTATATATCATATATATTTTATATAATGTATTATATATCATATATATTTTATGTAATGTATTATATATCATATATATTTTATATAATGTATTATATATATGTCATATATATTTTATATGATGTATTATATATATGTCATATATATTTTATATGATGTATTATATATATATCATATATTTTATATAATGTATTATATATCATATATATATTTTATATAATGTATGATATATATATATATATATATTTTATATAATGTATGATATATATATATATTTTATATAATGTATTATATATATATATATTTTTTATATAATGTATTATATATATATATATATATTTTATATAATGTATTATATATATATATATATATTTTATATAATGTATTATATATATATATATATTTTATATAATGTATTATATATATATATATATATTTTATATAATGTATTATATATATATATATTTTATATAATGTATTATATATATATATATTTTATATAATGTATTATATATATATATATTTTATATAATGTATTATATATATATATATATTATATAATGTATTATATATATATATATATATTATATAATGTATTATATATATATATATATTATATAATGTATTATATATATATATATATTATATAATGTATTATATATATATATATATTATATAATGTATTATATATATATATATATTATATAATGTATTATATATATATATATATTATATAATGTATTATATATATATATATATATTATATAATGTATTATATATATATTATATAATGTATTATATATATATATATATTTTATATAATGTATTATATATATATATCATATATATTTTATATAATGTATTATATATATATTATATATATTTTATATATATATTATATATATTTTGTATAATGTATTATATATATATATCATATATATTTTATATAATGTATTATATATATATATTATATATATTTTATATAATATATATATTATATATATTTTGTATAATGTATTATATCATATATATTTTACATAATGTATTATATATATATATACATTTTATATAATGTATTATATATATATATATATCATATACATTTTATATAATGTATTATATATATCATATACATTTTATATAATGTATTATATATATCATATACATTTTATATAATGTATTATATATATCATATACATTTTATATAATGTATTATATATATCATATACATTTTATATAATGTATTATATATATCATATACATTTTATATAATGTATTATATATATCATATACATTTTATATAATGTATTATATATATCATATACATTTTATATAATGTATTATATATATCATATATATTTTACATAATGTATTATATATATATATATATTTTACATAATGTATTATATATATATATATATTTTACATAATGTATTATATATATATATACATTTTATATAATGTATTATATATATATATCATATATATTTTACATAATGTATTATATATATATATACATTTTATGTAATGTATTATATATATATATATCATATACATATATATAATGTATTATATATATCATATACATTTTATATAATGTATTATATATATATATCATATACATTTTATATAATGTATTATATATATATATCATATACATTTTATATAATGTATTATATATATATATCATATACATTTTATATAATGTATTATATATATATATATATCATATACATTTTATATAATCTATTATATATATATATATATCATATACATTTTATATAATGTATTATATATATATATATATCATATACATTTTATATAATGTATTATATATATATATCATATACATTTTATATAATGTATTATATATATATATATCATATACATTTTATATAATGTATTATATATATATATCATATATATTTTATATAATGTATTATATATATATATCATATATGTTTTATATAATGTATTATATATATATATTTTATATAATGTATTATATATCATATATATTTTATATAATGTATTATATATATATATTTTATATAATGTATTATATATCATATATATTTTATATAATGTATTATATATATATATATTATATAATGTATTATATGTATTATATATATATATTATATAATGTATTATATATATATCATATATATTTTATATAATGTATTATATATATCATATATATTTTATATAATGTATTATATATATATTATATAATGTATTATATATATATATCACATATATTTTATATAATGTATTATATATATATATTATATAATGTATTATATATATATATCATATATATTTTATATAATGTATTATATATATATATTATATAATGTATTATATATATATATCATATATATTTTATATAATGTATTATATATATATATCATATATATTTTATATAATGTATTATATATATATCATATATATTTTATATAATGTATTATATATATATCATATATATTTTATATAATGTATTATATATATATCATATATATTTTATATAATGTATTATATATATATATCATATATATCTTATATAATGTATTATATATATATATCATATATATTTTATATAATGTATTATATATATATATCATATATATTTTATATAATGTATTATATATATATATCATATATATCTTATATAATGTATTATATATATATATCATATATATCTTATATAATGTATTATATATATATATCATATATATTTTATATAATGTATCTTATATATATCATATATATATATATAATATATATTTTATATAATGTATCATATATATATATATAATATATATTTTATATAATGTATCATATATATATATATAATATATATTTTATATAATGTATCATATATATATATATATATAATATATATTTTATATAATGTATCATATATATATATATATTTTATATAATGTATCATATATATATATATATTTTATATAATGTATCATATATATATATAATATATATTTTATATAATGTATCATATATATATATAATATATATTTTATATAATGTATCATATATATATATATAATATATATTTTATATAATGTATCATATATATATATAATATATATTTTATATAATGTATCATATATATATATAATATATATTTTATATAATGTATCATATATATATATAATATATATTTTATATAATGTATCATATATATATATATAATATATATTTTATATAATGTATCATATATATATATAATATATATTTTATATAATGTATCATATATATATATAATATATATTTTATATAATGTATCATATATATATATAATATATATTTTATATAATGTATCATATATATATATAATATATATTTTATATAATGTATCATATATATATATAATATATATTTTATATAATGTATCATATATATATATAATATATATTTTATATAATGTATCATATATATATATAATATATATTTTATATAATGTATCATATATATATATAATATATATTTTATATAATGTATCATATATATATATAATATATATTTTATATAATGTATCATATATATATATAATATATATTTTATATAATGTATCATATATATATATAATATATATTTTATATAATGTATCATATATATATATAATATATATTTTATATAATGTATCATATATATAATATATACATTATATATTTTATATAATGTATTATATATATAATATTGTGACACTATTTAGCTACAGTGGTTAATTGATTAATTAATTAATCACAGAAATTAATAACGGGGATTACTAAAGCAATAGATAGATCGAAAGACATACTGAGCGACATTATTTGTTTCTTTTTACAAACAAAGAATGGGTAAAAGATTTTTTTATTTTGTTTTCATTTGCGAGGCGGAATATGATTGTTATTCTTTTCTCGCCAGAAAACAGAAAATTGTAGAAAAGCGGATCTCAGTTCTGTCAACATTAATTAATATCCTGATAAGAACAACGGTTTTGACCACACGTATCGCTTGCACTCGAAGTTCCGAATGTCGGTCAGCGACGTATGGAGAAAAGTGGTTCAACGAAATTCGGTTAACAAGGAAGACGGAATTAATCGAATTAAGCGAAACAAAAACATTGATATGGACAAAAACTGTATATGACGAAGGATTTCTGTCGCCAGAAATGGTCATCTGGACAGTTGAATCGAGAAAAGGAAAAAGGGGTTTTGTTCGTCAAATGAAAACCACCCAGTTAAGGGTTGATTACAATAGTTGAAAAGTCAGCAATAAATGTGCTGGATGATGACCAGATGTCCCGAGTAAGATAAAAATAATTTTGCGGGCACACTCTGGGAGGTCTAGAAGAATTCTGTTGATAACAGAAAGGAATTTTTAAAAAATTATGTCCATGTGGCGTTCATAAAGTTTTTTGGGATGTCACGGGAAAAGGATAATTCTTTTTCTTTCTTTTTTTTCCCCTTGGAGTGTCAATGTAAGCCAACACCAGCCTAGCCACAACCACACCAGGGTAGCATGAAGTGGTAGGCAGAGGTGAGAAATATGGTAGAGAAACTTGTTGACTCCCACGAGGAGGTTAGTGTGAGGTACCAATGTGAGAAAGGAAGAGTCTTAGGAGGATAATTCTTCTCCGACCTCTCCTCACAGAAGGTGAGGATATGAGAAGGAAGGGAATTGTTGTTGACGCCCCTCGAAGGGTTTGGTATGAGGTACCGGTGTGAAGAGGAAGAGTCATAGGAGGGTAATTCTCCTCCGACCTCTCCTCATGAAAGGGGGAGAACCCCTCTGAACAAAGCACAATAGATTTTTAAAAAAATGGAAAGTGATAAATTTTCCTGTCAGAAAACAAAGAAAATCCTTATTGGTGATTTGAAATAATCGAGGGACTCAGACCGCGTCTGGCCCCACACCGGGTTTTGGTCGACGTCCATATAAACGAACGTCCCCGGGAGTTCATTCAGTCCAGTACGAGTTCCAGAGAGTTCCAGCCACTTTTTAAGTTGCAGTGTGAGAGTTTGAGAGTAAGCCTCGCAGCAGGTGACCGCACGAATTCCACGCCTTTCGACTTAGACTTCTAACCAAGAACAGTTCAGTGAAGTCCGACTTAGATTTTTCCACCAAGGCCAGTTTTAACAAACATCGATTGAAGATACCAAGGCCAGTTTTAGCAACATCGATTGAAGATACCAAAAGCCGTTTACTGAAACACAACTTAAGATACTAAAACTCCTTAAGAAACGCAGAAGTGTCACAATCAATAGACGTGGGCTGGGAGAGAGAGACGTACCACTGTATCCAACAAACAGATAGAAAGTAAATTGTTATTCCTTAGCAACATTTGAACTCCTTGAATTGTTCCTATATTTTTTTTTAATATTCATTTGTGCAGCATCACCCTTGACCCGGATTCGGCTCGCACTGCGGCCCGACATCTGATTGATCTCGTCAACCTAAGATCAAATCACAACGTGGGTAGGTTGGACCGAGATCAAAGTAGTTGCTTCGGTAACCCGACGTTGGAGGCGAGCTAGGGACGACAAGGCTAGTGCTGTATCTAACCAGACATCATCCGCGACCAAGACAAGAGTTAGAACCTCACATCCGATGCCGTGGTAACCAGCAGGGTTAGAGTGTCACATCTGTCGTCGCGATCAGGACTTCAGCGGGTGTCCCAGGGTTAGACTGAGTCACATACGGTGTCGTGATTGCAAAATCAAACCACCCACTCGGGGTCAGCGTCTCAAGTGGCGCAGCTACCAGGACAACACCCTGGATCAGCAGCTACCACATGTGTAGGACGTCACAACCGGCGCCGCGGCCAGTTCGTCACAACTAGTGCCGAGACCAGGATCAGACCCTAGAGTGACCACCGCCACAGGGGTTGCAGGGAGTTTCGAGTTGGATAACGCACGGCGTCTCAAGTGCACAAAGTGAGGAAGACTAGAGTGGGAGCCAAAGGACTTTGGTTGATTATAGCCATACGGTTCCAGACCCTCTAGTACGACAGCCCGAGAAGAACGAACTGGAAATCGTCTGTCAGGTAGGACACTCTCTTTCGGTTGATCTCCCAATTTCGATTGTTGCTGCTCCAATTTTTTTTTTTTATTGTTGTTAAATATGTCTGACCACGGTCCAGATGGGGTAGACATAGAGGAAGAAGGGGCTGAGCAGGGATTCCCAGTGGACATAAAAAAATTATTGGGTGGACCAAGAATCCCGGCATTCGACGGTAGTCCAAAGAGTTTTAAGAATTGGCTGGCAATCTTAGATAAGAGTCGAGTAATATATGGACTCTCAGACCAGGAAACCCCGTATTTGGCATATGATGCCACCAGAGGGAAAGCGTCGGAGTATATAAAAGGACCCTTAGCCAGTGGGTCCCACTTGACATTGGAAAGACTAGAAGAGTTGTTGACTAGGGAGTTCGCTGATGTGGGGACGGCGATAGAGGCCATGAGATCCCTCCTGAAGATGACGCAGCTGAGGGACGAAACCCCTGGAGAATTAGGGACCCGAGCAGAAAAGCTGTCGACGGTTAGCTTGTAGTGAAAAATAATGCTGTAATGCAGGCCCAGTTGGCCGACCTGTATGTGGAAGCGCTCAGTGACGAGCGTATTCGCCACGATGTCTTAAAGGAAGGACCGCTGAGGTTGTCGGCACCAGTAGCGCTGGCCAAAGAGAGCCAGGGAGTTTGGGAGAAGGCTAAGAAAGGTGGAAGAATACAAGAACTAGGTCGAGAAGTCGGAAGAAAGGGGGAGAACCCCCACGTGGAATCGGAGGGTCAATCTGGAGGCGGAGAAGCCTGAGATGTGGGAGGAGGATCCCACAAGAAGGGCTTGGTTGACAAGGCACGGGTTTTATAAGCCCCCGCCGGGTCGATACGGGCTGATCTGCTGGACATGTGGGTATGAGGACCACAGAGCAGCGGACTGCCCGCCGAAGTGGGGATTGCCCCCAGACTTCGAACAAGATAGATGCACTCAGTGTGGGAAGAAAGGAACCCTAGCTAAGTGGTGCGGGCTGAAAAAGGGTGCTGCACCGAGTCTGCTAAAGAAGGCTGAGCCTGGAAGACAGAACTAGGGAAACGCCAGCGGGCCACCCCGGAAATAAGAGGGAGGGTGGCCCAGTTAAAAAGATGGAATGTAAAACATTGGACATGTGGCCAGGAGAGCCACCTAGATAGAGGACAGGACCCCCTCAGAAATGAGAGGGAGGGTGACCCAGTTAAAGAAAAGAAGGATAAAATATTGGGTGTGTGGTCAGATGGGCCACTTTGCGGTTAACTGCCCAACAAGAAGGTGCTAGTTTTGTAGAAGATCAGGGCACCTGGAGAGGAAATGTGCCTTTGGAGGCGGCCGCAGGAGACTGGGAGGGGTCCAGCGGGACCGCCCAAGTGGAGAAAACGAAGAACTCCTGTGTGAGGAGGATGATAAGAAATTGTTACTGCCGGCACCTATGGCTGGGATAACCCAAAGGTGGGAGCCCAAGAAAAGGAAAGCCATGGTATTCTCTTCACTGACGCAAGAGAAGGAGCTATCTATAAGTCAGAAATAGGGGGTAGAACAATGAAAGTACTGATAGACACAGGAGCTTCTGTTTCATTGCTGAGAGAAAAAGAGTACAGACGGGTGAAACAGAAGAATGGGTTGCAGGAAGCGCACATAGAAATCACACAAGCAGATGGAGCTCCCCTGGAGATAAAAGGGATGGCGAGGATCCCTGTGAGGATTGGAAAATTGAGAAGTACCCAGAACTTCTACGTAACCCCCAATCTGTGTACGGAAGCAATCTTGGGAGAAGATTGGCTTCAGAGCCAGAGGGCTCGGATAGAGTTCAACCCCACTGTGCTAGTAGTAAATGGCGAGAGAACGCCATTGGGAGGCCCACCAGAAGAAGTTATAACAATAGTGGTGGAGGAAGATATAAAGCTACCCCCCAGAACGGCAGTGTCGAGAAAAGGTAGACTGATGACAGGGAAGAGAATGAGAAAAGGAACCCTACAATTGGTCCCTGTAGAAGGAAAGGGCCCAGAGGATAATGAGATAACTCTGTGTGAGGCAGTGGTAGAGGCAGCTGAATTAGTGCCCATTATGATAGGGAACCAAGCCCACAAAACGATAAAGGTCATGAGAGGGGAAGGAATAGGAAAAGCACTACCCCTACGAACTCTGAATCGAGTGAAATTCGAGGAGAGGCAAGGGAAACATGTAGGACAACCAGAAGGAATAGCAGATGAAGAGATATTAGCACCTGATCAATTTAGGGCCAGAGTGGGAGGTCTGCTAAGAAATAATCGGGATGTGGTGGCCAAATCAGATAAGGAATTAGGCCAGACCCACACAGTAAAAATGCTGATCGAGACCGGCGATCACCCCCCCCCCTGTGAAATTGAAGCCCTATATAACACCTGTTCATAAGAGACCCCTAGTAGAAGAGGCAGTAGAAGAGATGTTGGAAGCTGGGATGATAGCGATCGATTTCCCCTTGGAGCTTCCCAATCGTAATAGTAGACAAGTAAGATGGTGGGCACCGTTTTAGTGTGCATTGTAGGAAACTGAATTCCATCTCTAAGCCTTTGGCGGTGCCACTGCCACTAATCGATGATATATTGGCATTATTAGGGAACGCGAAGTACTTCTCTACGTTGGACTTGAGGTCCGGGTATTGGCAGGTAGCCCTTGATGAGGCTGACAAGGAGAAGGCCGCATTTGCATGTCACCTGGGACTGTTTTAGTTCAGGGTGATGCCATTCGGTTTGGCTAATGCCTCGGGAATCTTCCAGCAACTGATGTCAATAGTATTAGGAGGATGCGAGAGTTTTACCATGGCCTATTTAGATGATATTCTAATATTTTCAGAAACAATAGAACAACATTTTTCCATCTAAAACAAGTATTATGAAGACTAAGAAAGCACTTAAAATTGAAATTATCGAAATGTCAGTTCCTGAAAGAGGAGACTAGATATTTGGGCTTTGTTATAAACGGAGACGGTATTAAACCCGACATGGATAAGGTGAAAGTCATAAGGGAAATGCCAGAACCAAAGTCAGTGAGACAAGGATTTATAGGTGCTATTGGGTACTACCGACGATTCGTCCCGGCATTCTCGAGAATTGCCATACCCCTAGTAGCACTGACGAAGAAATATGCTAGGTTCAAGTGGACAGAAGACTGCCAGCGGGCATTTGATACCTTAAAAGAACAATTGACAGCCGTCCCGCTGCTGACGTACCCAGACCTTAGCAAGCCCATGGTAATATACACTGATGCCAGTGAGCAGTGTGTAGGAGCAGTTCTCACCCAGCCGTGTCCCGATAAAGAAGGACCAGTGCCAGGCATACCAGAGGAAGTACCGATATACTTTCTCTCTCATAAGCTCTCAAAGACACAACAAAGATGGCCAGTAATAGAAAGAGAAGCATATGTTATCATGTATGCTCTCCAAAAACTGGACTATTACTTGAATGGTGCGGTCTTTACTATAAAGACAGACCACAAGCCTCTGCAGTACCTACTGTAGGCAGAATGGACAAATAATAAGATTCAACAGTGGGCGCTAAAGTTAAGTGGCTACTACTGTAAGATAGAGTATTTAGCAGGGAAGGAAAACACGTGTGCAGATTTACTCTCGAGAATACGAAAGAACTAGAAGAACAATACAGGGAGTATATGATAAAGCTTATAGAATCGGAGTAATTAACTCCAATAGGCTAAAAGATCGCCCTAGGTTAGAGTCGGACGAAGAGGGGGACGCACAGATGATGACCGATCCTTACTGGACAGAAGGAATTGAGAAGGAGCAGGCAGACAGTGAGATAGCTGCCCTTAGAGACAAGGTGGAGGCAGGAGAAACCACCAAGTATGCAATAATAGAGGAAAGGCTGTATTATCTCACAGGTAGGGATGAGGAAGTCAAACCCAAGTTATATGTGCCCAAAAGTTTAAGACCCGAGATATTGGAACAGTGCCACGAGAGTTTAGGGCACATGGGAATTGATAGAACATATGACCTAATAGGGAGAAAGTACTATTGGCCCAAACGGTACGGAGAGGTCACTAACTATGTTCGGAGTTGTGTAGTGTGCCAGTCGCAGAGCAGAAGGCAGGAAATGGCACCATTGGAGGGGATGAATGTGCCGAGCTTCCCCTTTGAGAAAGTGAGTATGGATGTATCAGGACCATATGGAAAGACTGCACGAGGAAACAACTATATAGTGAGTTTTATTGATTGGCTAAAAACTTGGCCTGAGGCATTTGCAATACCAGACGAGAAGGCTAAAACTGTAGCCGATTTGATAATAGCTGAAATTTTCCCTAGATATGGCACCCCTGTGCAAATTGTCACTGATAATGTCACAAAGAATGTAAACAACATAAAGAGAGAAGTGCTGTCAAGTTTGAATATGTAGCACATAAAAACATCTCCATATCACCACCAGGGAAACACCAAGGTGGAAAGGTTTCATAGAACCTTGGGAGATTTGTTGGCCGAACTGGCTAGAGAAAATACAGAAAATTGGGACATGTATTTAAAACAGGCTCTGGCGGCTGTGAGGTATACGATAAACGAAACCACCAGATTTTCTCCCTATTTATGTTGTTTGGCAGAGACGTGGCCCTGCATGTAGATGACCTGTTGAAGCCCCAAAGAAAGTATATGGGGGAAGTTCATCATCAGCTGTTGCTGGAAAAACAGCATAAAATATTTGTACAGGCCAGAAGAAGAATACAAAGGGCACAGAAGAGAAGAAATCAGAGAGTCAATGCTGAAATACATAATATATATATATATATATATATATATATATATATATATATATATATATATTATATATACCTAATGTATATTTTATATATATATTATGTATACATAATATATATATATATATATATATATATTATATATACCTAATGTATATTTTATATATATATTATGTATACATAATATATATATATATATATATATATTATATATACCTAATGTATATTTTATATATATATTATGTATACATAATATATATATTATATATATATATTATATATACCTAATGTATATTTTATATATATATTATGTATACATAATATATATATTATATATATATATTATATATACCTAATGTATATTTTATATATATATTATGTATACATAATATATATATTATATATATATATAATGTATACATAATATATATATTTTATATATATATTATGTATACATAATATATATATTATATATATATATTATGTATACATAATATATATATATTATATATATATTATGTATACATAATATATTATATATATGTATTATATATACATATTATATATTATATATGTATATATTATGTATACGTAATGTATACATAATATATTATATATATGTATTATATATACATATTATATATTATATATACGTAATGTATACATAATATATTATATATATGTATTATATATACATATTATATATTATATATGTATATATTATGTATACGTAATATATATTGTATATGTATATATTATGTATACGTAATATATATATTATATATGTATATATTATGTATACGTAATATATATTGTATATGTATATATTATGTATACGTAATATATATATTATATATGTATATATTATGTATACGTAATATATATATTATATATGTATATATTATGTATACGTAATATATATTATATATGTATATATTATGTATGCGTAATATATATTATATATGTATATATTATGTATGCGTAATATATATTATATATGTATATATTATGTATGCGTAATATATATTATATATGTATATATTATGTATGCGTAATATATATTATATATGTATATATTATGTATGCGTAATATATATTATATATGTATATATTATGTATACGTAATATATATTATACATGTATATATTACGTATACGTAATATATATATATATATATATATTACATATGTATATATTATGTATACGTAATATATATATATATATTATATATGTATATATTATGTATACGTAATATATATATATTATATATGTATATATTATGTATACGTAATATATATATATTATATATGTATATATTATGTATACGTAATATATATATATATATTATATATGTATATATTATGTATACGTAATATATATATATATATTATATATGTATATATTATGTATACGTAATATATATATATATTATATATGTATATATTATGTATACGTAATATATATATATATATTATATATGTATATATTATGTATACGTAATATATATATATATATTATATATGTATATATTATGTATACGTAATATATATATATATATTATATATGTATATATTATGTATACGTAATATATATATATATTATATATGTATATATTATGTATACGTAATATATATATATATTATATATGTATATATTATGTATACGTAATATATATATATATATTATATATGTATATATTATGTATACGTAATATATATATATATTATATATGTATATATTATGTATACGTAATATATATATATATATTATATATGTATATATTACGTATACGTAATATATATGTATATATTATGTATACGTAATATATATATATATTATATATGTATATATTATGTATACGTAATATATATATATATATATTATATATGTATATATTATGTATACGTAATATATATATATATATATTATATATGTATATATTATGTATACGTAATATATATATATATATATTATATATGTATATATTATGTATACGTAATATATATATATATATATATTATATATGTATATATTATGTATACGTAATATATATATATATATATATTATATATGTATATATTATGTATACGTAATATATATATATATATTATATATGTATATATTATGTATACGTAATATATATATATATATATTATATATGTATATATTATGTATACGTAATATATATATATTATATATGTATATATTATGTATACGTAATATATATATATTATATATGTATATATTACGTATACGTAATATATATGTATATATTATGTATACGTAATATATATATATATTATATATGTATATATTATGTATACGTAATATATATATATATTATATATGTATATATTATGTATACGTAATATATATATATATATTATATATGTATATATTATGTATACGTAAAATATATATATATATTATATATGTATATATTATGTATACGTAATATATATATATATATTATATATGTATATATTATGTATACGTAATATATATATATATATTATATATGTATATATTATGTATACGTAATATATATATATATATATTATATATGTATATATTATGTATACGTAATATATATATATATATATTATATATG
>OZ038497.1:3758772-3762874 GCA_964036315.1 Acanthosepion esculentum
AAACGTAAAAACTAGTAATTTAGTCTTTTATTGGCCGAATTTATTTTTATTTTTTTTTTTTTTGTAAATAGTAATATATTAGATGTAAAATGAAACTTGAGGGGAAGTGGATAAAAACGGAAAACATATTTACCTTTTAAGTATCCGACGAATGGGTGTCTTAAAATTTACCCCTCGTCCCGTTTCGTAATTTTTTTCTTTTTATAACCTAAATTTAAAATTGTATTTTCGATAGATTAAAGGTTTCTTTTTAACTCGTCAATATGTTTTAAACAATTTTATTAATTCTATTTGTACTCTCGGTTTAACTCGTTGTAATTTATTTTATTCGTAAATAAGTTTTTAAAGTCCTTTTAAGGTCGAATTCCCTTTTATTTTTGTAAAAAGCAATATATTAGATGTACTAAGTATCTTACTGGGATGTGGGTAAAACAGAAAACATAATTACCTTCTAAGTATCCGATGAAAGGGTGTACACTTAAAAAAAAAAAAAAAATTCCCCGCAAACAACTTAAATAGAGCACACACCATTGTGATTGGCTATTGATCAACTACCAATCAAATGCGTGATGACGTTAGTGTCTTTAAGCATTTTTAGAGGGCGTATCAGAGTCCGATCAGCTCTGATGGGGTCGACTTGGTGAGGTCAGTATGATGTTTGAAAGACCCGAAACTGCCCAATGATCCAATTCAGAACATCACTGACGACGCCCTCTAGCGCTAAAGAGCGTATATTCCAAGCTGTATTATATATACATAATATATATGCATAATATATATATATTATATATGTATAATATATATATATATTATATATACATAATATATATATTATATATATATTATATATTCATAATATATATATTATATATATTATATATTCATAATATATATATTATATATATTATATATTCATAATATATATATTATATATTCATAATATATATATTATATATATTATATATTCATAATATATATATTATATATATTATATATTCATAATATATATATTATATATTCATAATATATATATTATATATATTATATATTCATAATATATATATTATATATATTATATATTCATAATATATATATTATATATGCATTATATATACATAATATATATATTATATATACATTATATATACATAATATATATATTATATATACATTATATATACATAATATATATATTATATATACATTATATATACATAATATATATATTATATATACATAATATATATATTATATATATATTATATGTATATTATATAAATATTATATATGTACATATTTTTATTATATATATATATTATATACATAATATATATATTATACATATACATAATATATATACATAATATATATATTATACATATACATAATATATATACATAATATATATATTATACATATACATAATATATATACATAATATATATATTATACATATACATAATATATATACATAATATATATATTATACATATACATAATATATATACATAATATATATATTATATATACATAATATATATATTATATATACATATTATATATATTATATATACATAATATATATATTATACATATACATAATATATATGCATAATATATATATTATATATACATAATATATATACATAATATATATATTATATATACATAATATATATACATAATATATATATTATACATATACATAATATATATTATATATGTATATACATAATATATATATTACACATATATATATATTATATACATAATATATGTATATACATAATATATATATTACACATATATATATATTATATATGTATATACATAATATATATATTACACATATATATATATTATATATGTATATACATAATATATATATTACACACATATATATATATTATATACATAATATATATATTATTTTATATATAATGTATATATATATACATAATATATATATTATTTTATATATAATGTATATATATATATATATATTATATATACATAATATATATATTATTTTATATATAATGTATATATATATATATATTATATATAAATATTATATATACATAATATATATTATATATATATGTTATATATTATATATATATATGTTATATATTATATATATATGTCATATATTATATATACATAATATATATATTATATATATTATATATACATAATATATATATTATATATACTATATATATATGTTATATATTATATATACATAATATATATATTATATATATATACTATATATATATGTTATATATTATATATACATAATATATATATTATATATATATACTATATATATATGTTATATATTATATATACATAATATATATATTATATATATATACTATATATATATGTTATATATTATATATACATAATATATATATTATATATATATACTATATATATATGTTATATATTATATATACATAATATATATATTATATATATATACTATATATATATGTTATATATTATATATACATAATATATATATTATATATATATACTATATATATATGTTATATATTATATATACATAATATATATATTATATATATATACTATAGATATGTTATATATTATATATTCATAATATATATATATTATATATATACTATATATATGTTATATATTATATATTCATAATATATATATATTATATATATACTATATATATGTTATATATTATATATTCATAATATATATATATTATATATATACTATATATGTTATTATATATTCATAATATATATATATTATATATATACTATATATATGTTATATATTATATATTCATAATATATATATTATATATATACTATATATATGTTATATATTATATATTCATAATATATATTATATATATACTATATATATGTTATATATTATATATTCATAATATATATATATTATATATATACTATATATATGTTATATATTATATATTCATAATATATATATATTATATATATACTATATATATGTTATATATTATATATATATATTATATATATACTATATATATATATTATATTTACATAATATATATATTATATATATACATAATATATATACTTAATATATATATTATATATATACATAATATATATACTTAATATATATATTATATATATACATAATATATATATATATATGTATTATATATATACATAATATATATATTATATGTATTAAGTTTACGAAAAACTAGGTAATCCGTATGGGAAGACCCAATGAGGATAGAATCCAGAGAGGTCAATTTAAATCAGAGCTAATAATTTAAATAAAAACAGATTGCTTTAAGGTTCCATATAATAAATTATTTCACCACAGCCCTTTTCAAGGACAGTGGATCATCAGATTTATTTCCAAATGTTGAAATGAAAAAATGAAAATAAATTTATACATTTATGACGGGCAATAATAAGGAAACTCACGAAGTGGGGGCAGTGTAGGGGGGTAGAGAGACAGCATTGAGTTAGATGTAACATTTCTATTGTTTCAAATTTAAATTTTCGCTGAAATCTAGACATTGACACTTTAAATCTGTTAACGGAAGTTATATCTTGATTAGGAAGTGGGATGGACAAAGAGGTATATAAAGAAAAAAGAAAAAGAGAGAAAAAAGAGAGAAAGAAGTTGTAAAAAAGTGTCATTAACTTCTATTGGAATAGGCGTTGTTTTTTTTTCTTTACTTTGAGATTTCGTAAATTTTTCAGGAACAATCTAAACCTAACAAAATATATTACAATCTAAACCTAACAAAATATATTACTTGATCTTTATTTTTGCTCTTGAAATATTATTATTCACATGTGAATATGAACACATAACTGTATGCATGCCGAAATATGTTTTTTGGATTGAAACAGTCATACGTTTTTTTACATGTATATGTATATTTGTTTATATAGAAAAATAGGAATACATCTGTATAGTTGTGGGTTGTGAAAAAATATATTTGTGAATATGAATATTGATATGTATGTATAGATACGGGTAGGTATATAGATAGGATATATAGGTGTATATGTGTATGTATATGTGTGTGTACATGTGTATT
>OZ038497.1:3770574-3858074 GCA_964036315.1 Acanthosepion esculentum
AAACTCCGCAAAAGAACCATAACTGTTATTTTCTTGAAAAATTGTTTTAAGAGTTAGATTTTATAAATTTAAACCGACAGTACTACTGGCGACTCGGTCAGTGAATGTCGAATGTTTCCTTATAAGGAAACGGCTAATATTACCATTACCATTGTACCCTGCACTGTCGAAGAGTCGGTCTTTTCAGTCCCAGCTATATAAATAGTCCGTTATTGTCATAAAGGTACAGTCACCTGGCATCACCAGTGCAAGAAAGGTAAGGTAATATGGTACTTTTACAGATATACTCTATCTGAAATCTTTACATACATACATACATACATACATACATATCTATATATATATATATACAGAGAGAGAGAGAGAGAGAGAGAGAGAGAGAGAGATGAGAGAGTAATTCGTTAGGTATATTCTTAAGGCTTAAGTGAGGCAGGTAATTACAACCTAAAGAATATAATTAGCATTCTCTCTTTCTCTCTCTCTCTCTCTCACGCACACACACACACACACACACACACACACACACACATACATACATATATATATATATATATATATATATATATATATATATATATAAGTGAACATTGAAGTCAACACTTAGGGGCAACAGACTTTTTCATGCTAAAAGCAATCGTCAGGCCACATGTGTTGTGTTTTTTTTCTCGACTAAATAAAGTAAATAATTAACAAGCCACTCCTGCCAAAATAACCGTTATGATAGACTACCCATAATGCATCACTGATGCGTATATATAAATAATCAAGAAAAAACACAACGCATTTGGCCTGATGATTGCGTTTAGCATGAAACAGTCTGTTGCCTCTAAGTGTTGACTTCAATGTTCACTTTTATATTTACATACGCTCTATCTCTGATATTGAGCACTTTATCCCATAAATATAGCATACCTTAAAACTATATTTCTTCATATATATACACACACACACACACACATATATATATATATATATATATATATATATATATATATATATATATATATATATAATCATGTATTCATGTAAAGATTTCAGATAGTATATCTGTAAAAGGACAATATTAATAAAGACAAAAGGAAAACTTAGCCAAGTTTTCCTTTTATCTTTATTCATCTGTGTGTGTGTGTGTGTGTGTGTGTGTGTGTGTGTGTGTGTGTATAGCTTAATCGGCTGATAATCAATAATGGATCATATCACCATTTAACGATTAATCGGTAGTCGGCTTTTTTTCCCAATTAGTTTTCATTTTTATTTATGACAAAACAGATATTTTATCCCTGGCTATGAATTTAAATAATATTTTGTAATTATGTCGTGTCGATTTTTAGTGAGTCGAATAAAATTAGCGATTATCAACCGATGAATCGGTGCAACCCTAACATACAGTAACGTACCAAATGTCATGGAGCAGTTGTGTATGCAAAGGTAATGGCAGGTGGTGCCAATGTACCGTGACGTCGTGGAAATGTCTATGACAGCTGATGAAGTAGTGTGAATCATCAGAATCGGACAATACATGATAGTGGGTGTCAGGCAGGTAGGACATTCCATGTGTGGATACATTTGCGATACCTTGGTGCACAGTATTAAGGGCGTACCTGGTGGAAGGAATTAAAGTTTTCTGTGGAAGGCACACTGACCAGCTACGTGTCCTTAGCGAACGTGACCAGAAGACTTGCCAGATAGCCCCTTCCTGTTGATACCCGACAACGCGTCTCTCATGACGTCACTAATTAAAACCCGGGTGGGGTGGGCAAGGCAGCGTGTCGCGTAGCTCGATGGGTGACGGTTTCCTCTGTTTTGGTTGGATTTAAGTATGATGCAACACGATAATGCACCATGTCATTACTTGCCCAAGTTTGCCACAATTGAACATTTTGGAGAATTCCGGAGAATGGAATCATTTTGGAGACTTCCAGAGAATGGAATCAACACACACACACACACACACACACACACACACACACACACACACACACACGTTCGCACGGCAATTGTCCAATCGAGCATTTTTGGGACGTTGAAGTGATTTCTTCACATATATGATCCTGTGTCTACAAATAACAGAGCTATAAACATTTATCAAGAGGTCTTCAGACTTGAGGAATCTATGCTACATCAGGTCACTGTATTTGGTGGGGGGTGTCCTCCTACGACATTTGGCATGTCAATGTACATCAACTTGTCGTAAATAAGTCAGTACTGTGTGAGTTTTAGGTTCGTCGGCTTTTCTCCGAGAATGTTTGCAAATGATGTGGTAACAACGAAAGTAACACAAAAAATAAGTTCACTAATCTGAACATGCCTTGGAATCATAAAAGCTATTCTCAAAATTATGAACACTATCTTACATTCACTATGGCAATCGATAACATGTCAGGTTGCTGCCCTTAAGAGCGTTGAAGGGGTTCTACGTGATTAATATAATGCAGGAACGCCTATTCGATAACATTTTTCTCGTCAGTGTATGTATACACGCGGGTTTACTAAAAATATTTTCAGCTAGACTCACTTCCAAAATCAATATTTCAATCTAAGAACTTTTTAGCCTGCCATCTTAATGCCAGTGGCTTCGTAATATTTCTTTACAGTGATAAATTTTAACAAAATCTTCATTTGGGATTTGATTGGTTATCCAGTAATTTTGGTTTAGTATCGAAAAAAAGATAAATGCACAAATAATTACCAGTTTATTTTTTTAAGGATATTAAAAAAAAGTTTAATCTGAGGATTGTATAATTGACTTGATTTCTTCAATAAAAAAAATCTGGTTTAACTTACTTTCACTTTCACTTCTGGGTGACCAAGACAAAGTAGCTTCGATAATTTAGAAGCTTGAAATTTGTTAGTTTATTCAATTTCTTGTAAAGGAGAAGAAAAGACTCAAGCCCTTGATCTCTTTTTAAACTCGTCAACTGTCTGATGACGTCATTCTGATTTATTTCTCTTTATGCGAAAATTGTGCTAACGTTTTGCAGTCAATCGTTTTCCTTCTTTTAATAAAGAATTGATGACCACTTATTATAAATTTGATCGTCGTTTCACGGACTTTTGGCTCGGTGAGGTTCTAATAACTCGGTGAGGTTCTAATAATTTTAAGCCCAAGCCATGGAGGTGGATTTCCCTCCAGGTAGTACCTCTTCTTCTGGATGGGGTTGGGTTTATTGCCCGGAGCTTGGGCTTTTGGCTGATTGTTGCAAACAGAGCATTATGAGTGCAAAGATGTGGCTAACAATTTCTCAATCGAAGAGTAGAAAAAAAGTAACAAAAATTTGAAACTACGATTTTATGAAATCGTTAAACGTTCACGGTATTGTTGATTATTACGTTATCTAAACGCTAATGCTCTTTGGAAAGGCATGGATCCATATATCCCTGTATTTCCCGTTTTGAAATAAAAAACGGTGGTTGATAGTAGGTTAACAGTTTACAAAATCACTCTCCCATAATTATTCGACTTGCAAAACTGTTACCTCTATTTTTACTCGCGACATGATCTGAGGCAATGGAAAACATTTTTTATTAGATGTACGTAAAATTTCCCAACGCCGCCCTTTTTGAAAATTAATAATTGAATTCACAGAAAACTGTTTTTTTCTAATAATAGCAAAATATTTGTAGCATTTTTTGTAACAAAAATGTTAGAAATATCAAATGAAATAAGGTAAAAAAACACTAATATCGCTGTCAAAAAAGTTTATTTTAATATGAAACTGGTAAAGTTTTGTTCCTTAATTTCATGCAGGAATTTTGTGGCCAATCTGTTCACTGGTCAAGGGTGAAGGCGTTTACAGACTTTTCACAAGAATGAATCAAACGGCCGGAGACGTACACCTCTTTGATGTTTCGGTCATCACCTGAAAATTCAATGGCAAACGTAAATTAAGACAAAAACATAAATCATTGACGAATTCATATTTCTAACTTTGTATTGAGGGGTTATCTCATGAAAAAACAATTTTCTTTTCATTTTGTCAACTTAAGATGAAGAAACGAAGCAGGCATTGAGCAAAGTCTTTGTCATATGCTGTCGATACAGTTGCGAAATCTGTTATATGACCCCGGTTTATCAAGATTGCATTTTTAATTCACCTCCCTCTTTGTGTGTTATGTCGCCTCAGGACACAGGCGATCATGGCTCTCCACAATTTTGCGTCCCTTGGAGCTCTAAATAAATTCCGTTTTTTTTTCTTTATTTTAAACCCTGTTTCGTTATCCATTTTCTCAAGCTTGTCAAATATGTCATGCATTACTTTCCTTTATCTCGCTTATCCTCAATCCGTCCCATGGGTAATAGATTTTCCAAGCCCTCTTTCCTCATTATGTGCCCCAGAAACTTTAACTGTTTCCTCCTGAGGTTAAGTGTAAGTAAATAGATAGCGGAACAAGGTCTAGGAAAGATTTTTAAAAAAGACAAAATTTATTAAGAACTACAAAAGACAACAAACTGTGGAGAGCCATGATCACTTATGCTTTGAATGGACATAGAAGAAGGCTAGAGGCACGCGTACCTACAGCCAGACTTCCGATAAACCCACAACACTATCCTGCATGTCTCCAGTGATATCGTAAAAATGTCTTCCAGTAGGATCTAAAAGATTTAATCTGTATAGTTCAGTGATGAGCGCAGGTTCTACCTTCATTCAAATGATGGTTGTTTATGTGTACCCCGTAAGTACATGGACCCATCTCCTGGCAAGAATGTTTACATGTCATAAATTCTTACACTCTTTTGATGCTTATAGAGGGGGCGTTGAACAGTGACACGTATGCACGGAGCATTGTTCACCCACGCCGTTCTGCTGCCGTCCCTGCAACTGGAATATTATCTGATGTTCCAGAAGTATAATGCCCGTCTACAAAATAACCGGGCTTCTTAGCATGCTGCGCAAGATGTTCGACAACTTCCTTGGCTGGCTCAATCACTCATTGGAAATGTATGTGACATGATGGGACGATGGCTGACTCGTTTAGTTAGCCCTCCGAAAAGTCTTGCAGTATTACGTCAATAGATGCAAAAGGTTCGAAGTAATTTATCGCAGGATGATATTTTCTTCTATACGATCACCTGCCTGTCAAAGTACAGCCTTGTGTAAAATTCCAAGGAGGATATACAATGTGTTAATATGGGGCTCTAAGTACAGTTGACACAGCTTTTATTTTGAAAACGTGTATCTATATATGTGATCGTTTATTGTTATCAACCTTCATTATCTTCACTTTTCATCTGAATAAAATTGAAATGCATATTCATTGTTACAATTTGATTTTCCGTCAGTGAATTTTTTTCACTGGATTCAAACAAGATAACCTGCGAAGTTTAGATAAGAATACATTTTCTATTTTATTCTCTACTTGCGATAATCAAAAGTTTTTAAAAAGTATAAGTTGTTCATTAATCCAATAAACGGGTTTTCATTACCGAATTTCACTTCACATTAGTAGAGACAGCCCAATTTCAACAGGACATATCCAGGAAAAAAGATTTGTTTTATGGTACATGAAATGTTGGGGGGGGGGGGCATTGTTTATGTTTCTTATCTGGCTCAGTTCAAAATAAATTTCCTTTCGTATATTTTTTATCAAATTTATTAAATCCAAAGCTTTTTCTTCATAATCAGTTGGCATTTTCTGTGCAATGGAATGTTTGTTCATGTCTTCAGTACATATAAATACACACACACACACACACACACACACACACACACACACACACAGCTTCACACAATATTTTTCTGTGCTTTTAATGTCATGTTTTCTAGGTTAGTGTTTTACTATTACTTTCAGTTACATCTCTTTCTTCTGTAGTTTGCAGCTGCTCAATAATAGAGAAATGTTGAGGCATATTTGGAGATCAGCTGGCCCCGACGAACGTCGCCGGTACCTTGTTACGATAAATCCTTTTACGGTTCCAGTGATGATGCTGTTTGAGTAAATAATATTGTTATAAAGTTGGAGTAGGTAGAAGTGACCAACTGCAGTAAAATTATAGCCTACGGTAGTCAGCGTAGGAGCTAAAATGAGGCTAAGAAAGGTGCCAACTTAATATTTAAGCCCCAGAGCGATATCTTGACCTTTTATGTCGTCAAAATACGGAATTAATCATCTTAAAATGGTATAAAAATGCTTAAATAATATGACCGAAAACAACGTTTTCATTAATATAATCAAAGTAATCTCCCTCGAGTCGAATGCACTTTTCCGTCCTTCTCTGCCACGCTTCTATGCACTGATGGGAGGATTCTCCTTGGATGTCCTTCAGCTCAGTCGTTACGGCCCTCTTGATAGCCTTCCACGCCTTCTAATCGGGTCTCCTTGATGATTCACTTGAGCTTGGGGAAAAGAAAAATGCCACACAGATCAAGAGAATAGAGAAATTGTTCCAGTACGGCGATATTCTTCTCTGCTAGGGACTACCGGATGCTCAGGGCGTTGTGAATAGTTGCATTGTCGTGGTGAAGAAACCACGATTTTTCCTGCCACAAAAGCACGTGAAAATATGCAATGGTTGCAGAAAGTTAAGATTACAGTTCTATACTCCCAAGATATCATGTTAGATGATAACACAATCCGCTTATCCCTCTTTTGTCCATTGCTCACACAACACACCCAGATCTTCTACTTTTCAGACAGATTTCGTATGTTCAAATGGTTTTACCAAGTGGGGCACTTAGAATCAAACTCACTAACCAATGGCTGATAATGCTAACTTATTCACGGCAGATATCAATATTTTAAAATTTCCGTTTTGTCCATCCATACAAAAAATTAACGACAGAAAATTTTGTATATGTGAATGAAAGCTTTTTACCACGGTGAAAGAGTTTCGAAAATATTCTGTCCCAATTTTCTTTGTTTCCTGGTGGCTGGTGACATTGTTGCGGAACTTCTATGAGGAGAGCGTCAAATTCTTTCCCAACCCGGAAATTTCCGATCTGATCATCTAAACCCAGAACTGAAAAATATATTTAAAAATTATATAAACGAGAAAAATGCAGAATTAAAAAAAAATGAAAAAATACAACAACATATTTATAGATATTTAAAGGTATACATCAGATTTAGGAAGATTTATTGCGCCATTCTCCCAACTAGCTGTCATGTCTGCCTGCCTTGAATGTGGGGATGAGCCTCCTGTTAAAATGCGAAAATATGGTTTGTATTCCATCAAGACCAAAGAAGTCAGCTGAAGCAGGGAATTGTTCCTCACTCCCGGCCGCTGAATGAAGAAACACATGACCTCACACTTGCATCCAATTTTGCAAGCGTGAAGAAGATTTGTAATACACCATTTCAGAGATGTTATGGGGTAGTCTCACGCACATCGCAGACAGAATGTAGGGGTGATATTTCAGATGAGGGCTCTGCAGGGCCGCAGACTGACCGAGGGTAACTAATGAAATCAGGAGATAAATAAAATGTGACTTGAAAGATTCAAGTCTCTTATTATTTTAAAGACATTGGTCTCAAATTCAAAAACCATTCGAAGATACACAATTCTGTCAGCTTCGAGGCAAAAATTCCTGCTTTATATTTATCTTATTGCAAAAAACAATGATTTTGTCAAGAAAATCCAATTGATCTCTTGACTTTCGTTTTGAAATAAAAGAAACGATTTTCTGAACCAGTGATTAAAAGTCGTTCAACTGGAAGTCTGCATCAAGATACATCGATGATACAACGAACATTGTGTTTCTTTTCCTAAACGTACAAACGTGGTCGGCACCCGATCGCACCCGAACATCGAGATCGTCAACCTCTCTTCTTATTTCCTTTCTCCCTTCTGGTGGCAGTGGCGGAGATGGTGGTGAAGACCCGGCTTACTCCTGCCCTCTTCCGCCAGTTTGGTAGTTGAGATAGTGTAGATCTAAAACGCACAGAAATATACAAGAAATATAAACGTTTTATTTATTTCGGAAGAATAAACGGATTTTTATTTTTAATCCGACATATTTTATTACTTCAAACATTATTTTTTAGTGGAAACTCGTTTTTTAAACTGTTTAAATCGTCTACCGGCCACGCGTATTCGAGAAACTTAATAAAGAAAATATGCCTTCTGGCATGATTCGAACCTGCGTCGTTCTTTGTAAGAGGAAGCACCGTCTTATCCGGCGTTCATTAGACCGAGAGCCTCACAGCCAAACAAGGTTCTAATTGCCTTAAAGCGGGACATCTATTCGTTCAGATTTTTTTCTCTGCTTATGTATCCCATTTACACCTTGCCGCAATATGGTTTTATAACTAAAGTCGACAGCAGAATATGTGTAGCAGTATGAGTCAGCTGAGGTCTTGTTAAATTGAGAACGGAAATCAACTTCAAACTACAGAGCAAAAGGCTCAGACAGAGAGAAAGTCACAGAACGAAGATGACAAAGCAAAGAAAGTTATTAGCTGTAAAACTGGTGACCCCGCAAAAAGGCAAACACTGAGAGACGAAGCAAGCTTCGGAGTTCCTTTTTCATAAATAACTCTCGGTCTAATGTTTTAATATTTATGCTAGGTCTACTGATTCAATGATTTGATCAGAAGAAACGAAACCATAATGACAAACAGAAAAGTATTGGAAAATAAGGTACCAGTATACGTATAGTCGGAGCACACGATGAGAGTAGAATTCATTTGCATTGGCTTTCTGTCGTTCTATAGTAGGTGGCCATACATCTAAGACAAACTAGATATCCCTCTGTTGAGTCGCATTCATTGTTTTCTTACCTTTGCTTCCACCCAGGGTGGCCAAGCGAAACGCTTCCTTGTAGCTGACGGATTCTTTCTGCGCAGTTCCATCACTGAGTAAATTTGAAACACCCGTAGTGTCTCGCATGATGTCAAATATGGATGGGCTAAAACCACCGCTGATATCTACATAAAAGAAAAAGAAAACGTCTATTGAAAATTTTTTTTGTGGGTGGGGGGATCAAATTTGAAGGATCCTTCTGTCTTGGTTTTGATTTCTTTTTTACTTTAAATGTCTGAACGTTAATCTTGTTTTCCGTTCGAAGAGTTTTGCAAATAATCAAACACGTATTTGTGTATTTTGTTATCCTCACAACATTTCAGCCGATCTATTCTACCGCTTTCTTGTAGAAACTATGTATATTTAAAGAAGGTTGTGGCCAGTCCCCCGAACAGCATGGTTCATTCCCCCAAATCACGAGCCACACACACACACACACACACACACACACACATATATATATATATATATATATATATATGGTATAAAATGACAATTGGAAAAATCTTAGATCTTGCCGACGTGTTTCGTCTTCCGACTTTTTCAAGGCAAAAATGAAATCGAAATATCTCTGTTATAGTTACATTAAAATCCAAATTTAAAAAAATATAGACGCTTCTGTCCAAGCATTTTTTGGGTTAATGTAAATTAGCTTTAAAGTAAGAGATTTTTTTCCCATGTCGACAATATAGTTAAATTCCCAGATTGTCTTGTCCACAGAATTAATCTGGGAATTTAACTATATATATATATATATATATATATATATATATATATATCCTTGTCAGCAACTTGAATAAAATCTTTATACACAGAGACGCTTTCCAATTCCATCGCTGTGAGAGAAAAACAATAATACCATCCAAATTGGCCTAATTTACACATCTGTCCAACAAGTTGAATTATACCAAAGTATCTATTTTAGAACCTGAAAGATGTGGTATACATTAATGTGCCAAATGTATGTAAAGGTTGTGGTAGGTGGCATTACCATAGCTGGACGTCATGGAAATGCCCAGACCTAAATCAATTGTACATATTGATATTTGGTGAGTCAATGTGAATAGCAGCTCAGGTGTACATGGAAATGCAGTATAAATGATCCGTGTTGATATTGTAGGTGGCCGAGAGTTTGGACATTTCTGAAATCATGGAGATATTAGAAATCCCTTGGTCTATGGTGTCACATGTGTACCAGGAATACTTGATGGAAGACATTGCCTCTTACTGTGGGTAGCACAGTGGCCGATCACGGGTCTTTAATGATCATGACTACAGGCACCTGGCTCGAATAATCTATAGCAAAAGAAAAACAACACCGGCTAAAATCACACCCACAAACAATTCAACAAATACATACCTGGCAGGTTAGTTCAGAGTTCTTTAACTTTCATTGGATATAGGAACAGAAGATCCACCAACGTGCTCTTGTTAACACAACTAGTCTAGTATCGTTGGACTCTGGGGGCACAGACATCATGAGACCCTGAACCCTAATTGTCATTCTATGCAGGCTGATTGCTAATAGATCAGTTGGTCATCCTAAATGCTTCATTGATAGGTGACTGCTACGGTGGTCTGATTCTTTTTACGGACTCTAACCCTACTCTCAATAGTATAGGATAATGCACCCTGTCATCAGTTGCTCCAATTGCCTAGAATTGGGTTAAGGGGCATTCTATAAACTTTTAATGAATAGTGTGGCCACCATGTTCGCTCGATATCAGCCCAATCGAGCAATTATAGGACATGGTGGAGAGTGCTAGTCGCGCCGACAAATATTAGGGAACTGTGAAAAACTATCGAGACGGTATAGATTTTGTATTATTTCGAACTATTGTCCTCATCTTGATTGATGTAGATGTAATTATAGGCACAACGTTTCGACCAAGTACCCTCTTGTCATCATCAGGTGTCCATTGATTGACTGATTTGGAATATATTGAATTCAACAGGACGAACGATAACTGACACCACAGGAACAAAAATATCACAATAATCAACAGATATATGTATCAGCCAATCAATGGACACCTGATGATGACTAGTGAGTACTTTGTCGAAACGTTATGTCTATATCAACCAAGATGAGAACAATAATTTAAAATAATACAAAAATATTGACAATTACCCATCTCAGAAATGAAATACTAAAAATTTCGTCCATTGTGGAATCAATGAGGCATTGGTTTGGTAGCGAGTTAGAAAGCATCCGAAATGATACTTGGCATCTATGACATTTGGCACGTCAGTGTACTTCAATATGTAGTACAGATACATAAGTTGGTCGAGTGGAATTTTCAGCATCAAGTGCTTTTCTCCTAGAATGTTTACAAACGCTGTAGTAAGAACAAAAGCAAATGAAGAATGAATTCAATCATCCAAACAAGCATTGGAATTTTAATGGCTGTTATAATTGTTATAATATTGTGTTGTTGCATTTTAAAACACTTTATGGCAATCATCAAACTCGTTATTAATCTATGACTGGTACAGAATGTTTTTGTATAGATTAGAGTCATGGGAGACATTTTGTCAGATACTGTTAGAATGCAACTGCACAACAGTAAAATAAATTGTTTTGCTTAATTCAATCATACAAAAGATTCCTTGACAGCATCTGCAAATTGGTTGCCTTACCGCTTGCCGAATGCTTACTGAAAATGAAAGACCATGCGATCATCAAAGCATATTTTGTCCAATTGCTAAATGTGCAGAGTTTGTAGAGGGTGTGTCCCTAAAGTCTGGACAGACAGGAAATCTCATTAACTATATTTTTCTACCTCCACAGATTAAACATAGTTTTGTCGAAAGAAGACTTAACTTCTTTTTCTGGGCCATACTAAAGAAGGTGTACTCAATGAAAATAACAGATGCAACACACTTGATTGAACGCATAAAGAGTGAATGTGCTAAAATTGACGGCAATGTATGATTATTACATCGAGTTCGAGTGAATCTTGCAAAGCGCGTCAACCTTTGCAACACAAGTCATGGAAATCATATTGAAGATATTATTTGTTAATATTCTTTTCTTGAAAATATGCATTTTTGCCTAGGGCGTTCAGACTTTAGTGACACCCTCTATAAAGAAATTGTTTGTAACAATCAAAAAGTGTTATGCAAAATTTGGAAGAGACATAAGAAGACTTGGATAATTTAACTCAAACAAGGCAGGTGCTGGCTGGCCGATGGTCACCGAGTTACCAATCCCTGCTGCAGACGCCTGCTCAGGCATATTTGTGTTTGTTCAACACCCACAGAGCCCACCTGTGGTTTATACCACAACTATGTATTTTTTCAACCTGTATTATGTTGCTGTAATAAATTTCAAGAACTTTTCTCTAAAACTGTGCTTTGTCGGGGTCAAATCTTAGTTTTCAGTCTAATAAAATTTTGAATATATTCTTTCTATTGTGTGTGTGTGTGTGTGTGTGTGTGTGTGTGTGTGTGTGTGTGACGGTGTATTTGAATGTATTCTTTCTTTATGATTCTGCTCGCATTGCAAACTCAGACGTCCATATTTCTAATTTTTTTCAGCAGGATCAATATTATTTGAAATAAGGCTGTCCTAAGGAAGAGGCGACACAAAGATCTTCTTCCAAGAACCAGTAACAGATATTATTTTTTTTTCTGATTTAGCTACATGCTCTCTTCGTTAGAATCCTAATTATCTTTTATTTGCCCGACGGTGATCAAATTCAATGGCATTTGCTTTCTTGACAAATGCTATAAAATTTAGTCTGCCGAGATTCTCCATCATGTCATCGCTGTCATATATTTCGTTCATCACACCTGTAATCTAATCAATATAAATAAGAGAAGGTGGGTTCGCCTATCGTCCGGTTCACTCTCCTCCGCGGTCTTTTAAACAGGTTTATTTATGTAAATTTCAAATGGAAGATGGTATCAATGCAGTAATTTGTATGGAAAAACAATGATTGAATATTTTGCACAATATTTGGGATAGGGTTAACATCTAAAGATTAGCAATGAAAACATATTTGTAATAAATATTAAATTTTGACAAGGTATATATTCACACTTCTCCTCAGTCTTTTGAATAGCAGTAGAGCTTTATACCTTGTTTCCTGTTTAGGATTGGGTTTTTGTCTCCTAAAGTCTTTTTCATTCTCTTTCACTCCCAGTAGCCACTTGCATCTTAGTGGCATTATTGCCGTGCTTGGGGTGAATTGATTTAAAAAAAATGTATATGAGTAAATATGCTGAAGTATATGTTCCTTTATATAGCTTTTTATAAATTGTCTCTATTAGATATTTTGCTTGCACAAAAGAATTTTTCAGTCAGAATGAATAAGGACATTTTATTTGACTGTATATACTTGTGTATAAGCTGACCTCTTGTATAGTACGATCCTCAATGTTTTTGCATGAATTTTAACCCCTCCAGAAAAATATTGGGGGGGGGGGCTTGATTTCAAAATATCCGTATATCATTTAGGCAATTTAACAATCTCGTCTAGTCTTGCTAATTCTCCCGCATCTTTATCTTAAGTGCTGATGTCATTAACTTATATTTTAGGATCATTCCATATCTAGATGTTTTATAGTTTTGTTTTCTTTCATTTTCACTCGTTTCAGCTTTGTAATACCTTTTCTTTCTATTGTAAATTTCAGCCATCCTGCCCAAAAGTTATTTTTTTAAATTCTTATCTGTGTATATTTTTGAGATGAGGTATTGTAATTATTTACACTATTCGTTCGAACTGTTGTCTTCATTCTGCTTACTTCAACCAACGCGTTTATCCATTAGGTTTTTATATCTTGTTATTTAAATAGAAATTTCGTTCTGTATATAATAATTCTGAATTATTTTCATAACACTGCCTTCTTTCTCTCCTACATTCCCTCCAAATCGCTTCATTTCCCTCGAGGCCTCATAGGATTTTTTCCGTTCCTCAATCAGCTGAAATCATTAATATCTGTTGATTTAGTTCAACTACTCTTTCAAATATTATCTAATAATTGGAGAAGAAAAGAAACTTTAAAAAATTGACAACGTGTATTTAAAAAAAAAATAATCCCATGAGGCTTAGCGTGGAAATTGGTCGTGGGGGGTAGAATATTAAAAAGGAGGAAGATAGTACAAATGCTATTCATTTCAGAACCTTCATTCGCAAACCGATGTGTCTAGGTGTTCCAGGAGAATGTCTACTTGCAGAGGAGGAGATTAAAGTCGGGTCCCCCTGGCACTTGAGGGCGGAGTGTTGAACAGTTTTTTGCGCCATTTACTCCTGGAATTCCCACTTTAAACACTATTTAATAAATGCCGAATGTTTCCTTATAAGGAAACGGCTAATATGACCAATAATATCTCGTTCCACTCTAGCGGACGTTGGAATACAGCACCCACTTACTTTCCGAGAGAAAAAGACTGTTGTTAAAAATCCACTCAGGCTGAATATTAAGGTAGGTTTCTTTGTGATTTTTTCAAACATTAATACTGGAAAGTTTGTTTTTTGTTTTTTTTGTCGAACTAACTTATGACCTACTTCAATACTAACTTAATTACTAAACTTAAATTCCAGAATAAAAAAAAGATGAGTCGATTTGAATACAGTGTAACCCGGATATAAGAGAGTTGTCGGGACCGGAGAATAAGTATCTTATATCCGGGTTTGGTCTATTATATATACATTAACACAGGCTCTAATTTGGGACCATAAAATCTCTTATATCCGGGTTTCTCTTATATCCGGGTCACACTGTAATTAAACGAAAAATATACAGGATAAGATCGCAAGAAATGCTTCGTTTTTACTTTTATCGTCTTTACTAATATTAACTGTTCTAATAATTTTGTTACCCTCCTGTTTCTTGTTGCTATGTTCAGTCCGTAGTAATTCAGGGCCTATGAGAGGAGAATACAAGATACAAATCCTACCCGGAATCTAAATAGGGCCTGGGAATTTCTAGAGATCCCAGAAAATGTGTCTTGATTGAAGACTAGTCTTCCCCTATTTTGCCAACCTTTTAGCCCGCAGCGGATAAAAACAGGAAGAGTAATGGAGAAGGGGAGGTCCTCCTCTTACGAAAAAAAAAAATAGTAAACTCTGACAGAATTCCTCTCAGAAGCCCTGAAGATATTCACCTGTTCCGAGACCAAGTTTGATGTCAGCATCCAAATGCTGTCTGGCCCAGAACATTCCACTTTGAAGACTGAAAGAAAAGGAAAAAGCAAAGATTTTATAACGGGTAAGAAGCTCCTACGCACATGACATACATCAAAACCATTTCAATAAAAATGTTGAATGTTACTGAAGCCTCATTCATGTTCCATATTTGGTCAAATTCAAAACTAGTTTCTTAGCGGACATTAAAAAGAAATTGTCATGGGGAGGGTACTCCTACTATTCTATCAAATGTAGTACCATGTCAGTTTATATTTGAAGCCATTAGAGATCTAACAACGAGATATTGTGCTGGCGAAGGAATTCAAAAATTTCGAAGTCCAAGGTTTTTTTTTTTTTCTTCTCTTTCTGTCAATGTGGATTTACACTTTCGTACACGCAATAAAGAAAGTCCCTCTTACATTGGTTTTGCCAAATCAAGACCGTATTCAACCGGCTTGACATGAAAGATTTTGTTGTCCGAATTTTTTAGTATTATTTAAAATTTTTGACGGGTTTTCATTTTATTTCCTTTTTGTTGGTTCTTCACACCTCGTAAGTCGAGTTAAATCCGTTTCTCTTCGAGGAAGTCTCTTGTTACGATTGCTACTGTCACGATAATATTATTAATAATAATAATTATTTCAATAGTCCTTTTTTTTAGGCTTCCTTGCGTATGCCCCCACCCAACCCTCATATTTTAAAAAAAAAAAATTAGTTTTTTTTTTTTTTTTTTTTTTTTTGTGTGTAAAACCTGAAACACTCAGCCTTGAGTTTTAAAAGACCCACCCCAACTAGAGGGTCCCAACTTCTCCAAATTGTTTCACATGAATTTAAAGGAACCCCATTAACTCTGAAAATAAACACATGTCTGTTCTTATATCTTTGTTTTAGTTTATCAGGGGCGCCTGGGCTACCCCCCATACAATCCCATATGTAAATCCGGCACTGATGAAAAGCTTTAATATGAAACTGTTTCTATAAATTTTACTGAGCAGTTTTCCGTTTTTAACTTCTGCTACGTGAAGACTGAACAAAGTAAAAGAAACAAAAAAAAAAAACCCACTTTCTGTTAATTAATGAAAACAAAGACTTTACTAAAGGCATTCTCTTTTCTTTCTTTCTCACTTAATGCAAGCCATACATAGAATCGGTTTTAAATTGAAGCCGCCTTCATGAATACATATCTCATCTATAATTTTGTAGACAAAATTTTGAAGTTTTCTTCAGAAATTAAAATACAAATTTCAAGTAAAATGGTCACAAGATTTGGAAAAAGTTTTCACTTTACGCCAGGCGAATATAGATTTGCGGCGTTTGTGAAAAAAAAAAAATAACTATAAAAATCTGTATAAATTAAGATTTGATAAAATGAATAAATTAAACAGATTAAGATTGTAGCGGACACATTAAGCCATTTTGTTAAGTTTCAGACAAAATAATTTTAAAAAACAACAAAAAAACGCATTTTTATTGTAAATTCTGAAGACGTGGTATCTCGACTGAATGGCTACCAAATTAAAAATTAGTTAACCTATAATTAACGGAAAAAATTAAAACTTACACAGTATTTGAAACCTCAAATGATTAATCTACAAACTTTCAGCTTTTAAACATATAGTTATGAACTTATTAGAAATTTTATTCTCTTCAAATAACACGCTTTAGGACTGAGTCAAACATTTTCCTGTTAAACGCGCATTTTGTGTTTACAATGATGTCCGCGTATGAGGTATAAACAGGACAACGTATCAAGTGGAGTCCGTGTGGTAGTCTGAGAAAGCTTCCTGTGTTTTAGTCTATTCCCTGTCGTACGAAAACTCTTCACGAAAAGAAAATGGACTTTAAAAAGAAAGGTGATTTTTTTTTTTTTTTTTTTTTTTTTTTTTTTCAAAAATCACCTCCAACAATTTCTGGAATATAACAATTTCAGATTTACAATTTATCTGCGTTCTTCTTTTCCTTTCCTTTTTTCTTTGTGGATGAGTTGAATATTTTTACAAGGCTTCAATCTTCCACTATATGTTTAATTCACATAAAAAAAAAACACCATTTAAAACCTATCATATTATGGATCTGCAAATGTTCAGTTTTTAAGCATGTATATTTTGTTTTTTTTTATACTCTTTAAAGTATAGCAGACTTTAAAATGGAGCCACGCAGTTTTCTGTTAAATATTCTCGCGCAGTTTGTGTCTACACTTACGTTCGCGCACTAGGTATAAATATAAGGACAATATATTCAGTAGTCAGTCTAAGTAGAAATCCGCGTGATAGTGTGAGTATCTGCCGGATGTATTGGTCCGAGTTGAAGTCGGTAATAAATCTTCTCGTATCTAGTCTTTCAATTTTTGTAAAAATCACCAACTATTTCTGATATAACAATTTTAGATTTACACTTTGTTTTCCTCTATTCCTTTCTTGTTTCTTTGTGGATGAGTGGAATATTTTTACAAGGTCAAATATTTTCCCCCTCAACTTACCATTTAAACGATTTTTAATTTTTAAATTTTCGGAAGAAAAACGCCTTTTCGCATAAGAACTTTGTTGTAATTTAACATTTTGGGTAATAAAAAAAGAAGGAAAAAAAGCTTTTAGCTTAATGAACACAATAAAAATAAACCGAACATAATTCTTATTTTAAGTAGTTGAATACATATGTCTATATTTCTAAGATGAGGCATTGTAATTATTTACACGATTTACATTGTTCGGACTGTCATCCTCATTTTTGTCGTCATATTCTTGATGTTTCGGCCGTTGTACGCTCCGGTCGTCTCTAGGTGATTGGAAATTCGAACTGAACCATTTATTTCGTCCTCCGGGGTAGACTGTTCTAGTTCCACGTGTCATGCCTCTTCCGAATGTCTCAGTTGAGTTAAAAGGGTTTTAACTCAACTCTCCAAGTGTTTGTACACCACTGCAGCAGCCAGGTATTGAACTCGCAACTCTTTGGGTCAAGTCACTGGATCCAACCAACGCTTTTATCCACTGGGCCATGTGATTCCAATCATCTGAAAATTTCAATGGCTCAGTGGATTCCAATCACCTGAAGAACACCAGAGCGTACAACGGCCGAAACGTCGTGAATATGGCAACAAAAAAAGAGGACAACAGTCCGAACAATGTAAATAGTTGAATACATTTTTTCCATTTTAACTTAATACGCTCGGAGGGTAAATTTCCAGAACTTTTAAAACTATTTTTCAGCCATCATAGAAACACGTATAACGACAATAACCATTTCTTTTTCTCTTTATGTCGTTTGTTTAATTAACAACTTTTGTATAGCAACAATTTGTTTTTCGGCACATCAAAGCTAAAATCCGCCTTGTTCTTATGTTCGAGCAAGACAGCACACAAAGTGATGTGCCTGGCCCCTGGAGATTCCAATTCCAAGACAGTACCTCTCCATTGCACTAAAAAGGGAGGATCGTGGGCTTTTTGGCTGCAATTATAGAAATGTGTTTTCTTTCCATGTGCACGCGATTGACGCTCCACATTCAGTCGTCATATTTGTCTTCGTTCCGGGATGGGGTCGGGTGGTCAGTCAGCTGAATAAAAAAAACAAACTTACTTGGTATTAGAATTGGGACAGTGGCAAACACTGCTTTCTTTCTTTTTGATTAGTTTTATGTCCTGGTGAGGGCAGTGAATATTGTGGGCAAGGATCGTCTGTGAATAAAATATAGAAAAATTCCGTTTGAAACTACAAATATATTTGTCTCTGTTCAAAAGAGAAAAGTAATAACCGCAGCATTTCCAAAATTCAATCCTGTAATAAAGATCAAAATGTGATATAAATTGTTTTATTTCCTTCCCAACGTCCATTAAAAATGGCGTTCTATTTGTTAAGTCACGCCAGGCTACCAGTTCGCGGGTCGGGCCAGCAAACGCAGTAGAGGCGCGATAACGTCTTCTAGTAGTCATTTTTCGCCAGCTCTTTTTTTTCTTTTCTTTTCTTAAAACAATTAAATTTTCTAAACAACAACGGAATTCACCTGATACCCGAATAAAAAGAAGACTATAAATATTAATGTTTAGCGGCATATCAACAACTCTATGGGTTACTTAATGTCGAAATGTAAATATTTTGAACGCAATTGTATGCCTTTAACAGAACTACAGATAAAATGTATTGTTGATCATTTTATATAAAAATGTATTGCAGTTATTTTTACTATAAAAAATGTATTTTTATATTTCCATGGTATTTTGTTTTTCTTTGGGAATTCCCTGTTTGCCCACAGGTGCTACCACCCCGGTTTAGGGTGGCCCTGGGAACAACAGCCAGTAAGGGGTGGTTCCACGCTCCTCAAAACCTCCAATCTCCCAATCATACCAAGGACAAATATTAATTTTAAAAAAAAATAATAATTGTAAAACACAACAGAAAAAGAACCCCCCCCCCCCCAAGTTTCGTTGAGGGCGCTTTTTTTTTAGTAAAACCTGATTTTTATGGGATATGCCGCGACTTCAAAACGTGGAGAAACTGGTTCTTCAGGAAAAAGAATTGATACAAATGTTTACGGGAAGAAACGTGATAAATGTGCTCGTGGCATTTTTAAAAAATATTATTATTCACCAAGTTGCAGGACCTAAGAGTCACTCAATATAGACGATTGCTGAATAAAGTCGTTGTAAGTTCGTAAAAGGAGGCAGCAGAAAGTGCACATTGTGTGTAGGATAGATGTTGAGTCTACAAATGAAATACGTAGACGAGGAAAAGTTGACTTATGACATGGCAGGTTTTGTTGAGAAGGTCGGAGCTGGTGGAACTAAGGAATGTAGCGCGGCTGTGGTGGGGAGAGGCTACAGGGTAGAGAATAATCCATCACCCACAAGGCCGCGTAACCGCTTATGAACTCTTACAGTGTGGATTGGATATCTCGGATATGGCAGCAATACTATACTTGTGATCTTATCTGACTCTTGCCAAGATAGGGCACGCCAATAGGAGCCAGGTACTTATTAGAAGGGTACAAAGAACCGCCCATTTTCCAGCATCTTCAGAGATGGTATGAATATACGAATTTTACTTGAGGTCTTGCGGTGACATTTAATCCCAATGGGCGTTTGACACAAGGGGTTTTATTGAGAATACAACCGCTCATAAGGATTGGAGCAAATTTGTGGTCTGCTTGTTGATGATGAAACGTTAATAGCTTTGTTTTGGAGGCATTTAATGATATAAGTCATTCTTTCCCCCATTGAGATGAGGCGAGCGGAGAGACCAACATGGGGGCTCTGGGCATCCAGATATTTAAAGGTGCACCCATAAACTGTGGTATCGTCTGCACATTTATATATTTACTAATGATCTGAGAATGTTCTTCAGCTAGGGCCTTGAGGAACGCCAGCATTGACCTCATGTGATTCAGAGGATTGGCCATTAACGGCGCCAATCATGTACTTAACTGATAGAAAGGACTTGATAAGTGAGAAAACTTTTCAAGGGATGCCACAGCAAGAGTGTTTACGCAGAAACCACTTATGCAATTCCTTGTCAAAGATCTTTGAGTTATCAAAGGTGATCGCTCTCGTGTTTTATCATCAAGCACTTCACTGACTTTTAAGTATGACAAAATTAGTTTTCAGCTGTAAAGGCAATTAGTCGGGCGATTAAAGGTCAGAGATAAGCATTTCCCTTAGTAAAAAAAAATGAGTATAATTCATTTTTTTTTTTTTTTTTTTTTTTTAATCTAAAATATGTGTGAAGGGAATGACTTCGTTAATCAGGCGATACGTCGATATTGTTTGTTTTTTCTTAAGCAGGGTTAGGTAAAGGGCGGTCGAGCCTTAAGTTCTTATTAAAAAGGTTTTCACATTTATTTTCCAATTATTGTTCTGTAATAATTTGGGAGATCATTTTGACTTGATAACAGAAAACTGATCCCCAACTTTATGTCCACTAGTATTTTCTATCGTTTTGCCATCGTATAAAAAACTATCATATTTTGCTTAGTCTTACGATTATTAAAAAATGTTAATGTCTGTGTTTTTAAATATATATTCTCCATTATTAATATGTGTTAATTTCTCGGGGACGCGCCTTTATGACCTTAAAGATAGAAAACTGAAGACAGAATGGGCACAGCTATTAATAAGCGAAACGGCCCAACACGCGAATTAAAATTGGAGATACCAAAATTAAGCAAGTACAAAAATGTAAATATCTAAGAAGTGTATTAACAGAGGACGGAAAATGCGACACCGAAATCCGAAGGCACATTTAGGTTGCGAAAGTTGCCTTCCTAAAGCTAAGCAAAGTATTAAGAAACAGGAAATTTTCGCTAGAAACAAAGAAAACTAAACTATTACATGATTACAATCTTATATGGCAGTGAATGCTGAACCATCTCCATACAGATGAAGAGAATTGAGGCAACAGAAATGCAGTTCTACAGAAGGATGCTGAGAATACCATGGACTGAACATATGAGCAACGACAGTGTCTTAGAGAAAATGGAAACAAAAAGGGTGCATAGTTGACATTTGTCGGGCACATAATGAAGAGGACTTTGAGAATTTGACACTTAGAGGCTAAATCAGCGAATAACCTACCGAATAAGCTTGTGTAAATAGGTGGCAGAACAGGAATTAGGTGTGATAGCAGGAAAACAATTTTTACTAAAAGCTACAATGGACGGGAAACTGTGGAGAACCATGATCGAGCACGCCCTGGAAAGACATGGCACATAAGTTTGCTCATCTCGTAAAAATAACAACAGATTTTGTCGTCTTCACTGTTTGAAATTTTTCATACGTGAGTCTTTGAAAATGTATTTTCCAATCGTTATATTATGTAGTAAATTTACAAAGAATCAGTTTGAGTTCATAGCAATAAAAAAACCGGTTGCCCACTTTATGTCTAACAGAATTTTAAGATGAGTGATGACAACGTGTTGATGACAGACTGGGAAAGGGAATTGAAATCCCTTTTAGACAAGGAAGAAGTGCGAACCATTAAATGTAAGATAGAATACAAGGTCGTGAGTAAAAGAGGCAGTCCAAGATATAAGCTGCTTTATTGGGGGCGTCAAAATGAAACTGCTACAGAAATTTAAACGGATAGTTTAGAAAAGGTCGATAGGAAATGCGAGATTGACGTCAGCAGGAGCAAAATGCCTTTCAGAAAGTATACAAAGTATTAAGAGACAGGAAAATATCGTTACACGCAAAGAAGAAAGTTGAAACGCTGTTTATTGTTTTAATCTTTTATTGATCAGCGGTTGCCGGATATTTTCCTCGGCAAATGAAGTCGAGACTTAAAGCACAAAGATGTGGTTCTACCGGCAAATTTTGATAAGACTACGGAGTGGTCACGTGAGCATGGAAAAGGTTTTAAGAGATTTATACTTAGACTGCTGACATTTCTGGGACACATAAGAAAAGAAAGCTTAGAGAATTCAACACTTACAAGACATGCTGAAGGCAAACGACGGTAGAAATAGCGATTAATGTATTTAACAAGTTTGTGTGACTGGATGGCGGAATGACAAATTAGGAAAGATAAAGGGTAAAAACAACAAAAGATTGGAAGTTGTAGAGAGCCGTAACCGATCATGTCCTGAAAGAGCCTAACACATAAGACGACGATTCGTGCTGCCAATGAGAACAACCTGTTTTGTTAATTCTTCGCGATTAGTAACAGATTTTCACGTGTGAATCTTGTTTTGTTATAAATGTCGTAATTTGGGAAAAAATAAGTTTCTGATTTGATAAAAGAAGACTGCCCCCCTATGTCCAGTAAAATCTTATATTAATACGAGTTTAAAATAACAGAACATTTTGTTTAGTCAATATTAAATGTTGCGTTTCGTTTCGCATCTGGTTTCGAAACTTCTGATTCCCATCTTTACGTCATAGACGTTATCAACGACGGCCATTTTTTTTCTCGCTTTAATATATGAGGGACAGTAGGTGTAGCAAGAGAAGGAAATATATTTGCCACGTGGTGGCCTGCCTCACTGAGGAATCTGGGTGCGGGTAATATCTTGACCCTTCTGATTCTTGCAGCCGTCTCAGTGCCTTCGCACTTTTTTGGTCTTATATAAAAACTTAAACAAAGGCAATCCATCGCTGTCAGGATATACCACCCCATCCAGTTCTTGTCGTCAGCGTTTATACTAGTAGTTTGCTATTCTGGGCCAGCCTACTCATTCGGTTACTTTCACATACGAGTCTTGAAATATATTTTTTTAATCATTTCACCCCATGCAAGGCAGTAAAGCCACTAAGACACAATGAAGTTACTGAATGTGAAAAAATAAGAAGAAAAAAAAGGAAACATTACTAAGGAGCGAGAACAATAGAAGAGTAATGAAGATGATTGACATTGCATTTAAATTGTTGAAGATCAAAGTTGGCTGGAAAGTATGGAACCGGAAGAGTTCCACAAGCGAGAAGTGCAAGCTGTTAACATAGAAGTTACGGTTACATATAACCATTTGAACTGAGACCTGTCCTCCAATCTAGTACTGCATTTAAATTCCTAAAGTCTTGGTACCATAGAGGAAAGTTCATCAGAACAATTACCATGAAAGTATTTATAGAAAAGGCAGTGGGAATTTGACTGAAGCCGAGACACCAGATCAGGACCAGTAATATTGCTGATTCTTCTTTGGATTTTATCAAGAATCTCTAAATATATAACAGAAGCACCGGACCACATGTGGCAGCAATATTCAAAGCATTGATGAATAGGAGACTTCTAAATATGTCAGATCGATTCTGGAGAGAACAATTGTTTTCCAAATATTTTTGTTCTCTGCTTTTTCATGGGGTCTGTCCTTTTTACCTACCGTTTGTATGCTCATTTTCGGGTAATTTACCATCGTCATAACAAAAACATTGCTACCTGGTGGCGTAGTTATCTTCTTCGCTCAGTGAAGGTTACAGACACTACAAAAAATCCACAAATTCACTTGGCGTAATATACCGTAAATTCCTTGCGGTCTTCTGTTGCCTCGGATATAAATTCTGTTCTTACGGTTTTTCTATAATAAGTTGGTTCTTGTGATGTGCTGTCTGGCAAGACATGTCGCAGTTAGCTCCTCCTCAGTCCCTTAATCTTTCAACAGGGGTCTCTCTCTCTCTCCCCTAGCTATAAATACTGGCTGACCCTTCGCTCTCTCTCTCTCTCACTCTCATTCCGACTCAGGCCTTGGGCCGCCATCTCGCGTGGAGACGAGGTAAAATCTCTCTTTTTCAATTTAGGCCAATATGTGACCTCTCACAGATACAGCGTTTCCCAAATTCTGGGGACGCGCTAAGAACAATACACGTACGTACGAACACTCACAGCACAAACACATAATTTCTCCATACAAACACTATGTAACTGTTCATGTCTTTGTGTAACTTATTAATATATATTTGTTTTACCCATATATATCGGTCTTGTTTGTTTTCTTTGGACTTAATTAAAGTCTGACATTCCCATGTAGCTGGACCGGCCAGCAGGAAATTTTAACCTTCTGATATCTCTTCACATCTTCATCCCTCGGTCCGCTACAGACACATCACTTAACTCGACCGAGTCAATCGTGATAGTCGTATTCAATACTCAGCTAGACAAGTCACTGTAGTGTAATAGTATTATATTCTTATGACAATTACCCAGGACTACTTATGTCCGTTCATAATAGTAAGGAAGATATCTGGCACTTAACACAACAGGTTTATACGTGTAGGGTTGCTAACTACACATTTGACATTCCTGTTTTGAAAGCAGTTTTCCCTTCTAGACTGATTCTGAATCAAGGTTAGTTTATTATGCTTTGCTATTTAAACCCCTGCTGGCAATAAGGAGACATAGATTCATAGTTGTTTTTTTAGGGACACAGTGACGAATGAATCTACTCGGCCAGGGTTCGAACTCTGCTGATTCCATGCTTTCGCGTTCATCACCATTTATTTATTCCTATCTCTTGTCACCTTTTTATTTATCGTAGGAAGAAAATGTTTTTTTGCGCTGTTTGTATTGCCAATTGTCATTCTTTCTGGAATTTGGAATGTCATAATTAAAACGAAAAGGTGACTCAATGAAAAAAACAACAAAAATTGTTAAAAATGATAAACCTTCATCGCTTCGCCGATGGCAAGATCAACAAATTTTAATTCTAAATATTTTATCCATTTTAAAATTCGACATTTATTAGAAAATATATTCAGTTTAGGGGTCATAAAAATGACTTCCAAGAGGTGCACATTTTGATTCGTCCTCTTGTTTTTTTGTTACCCAAGAGTTGTTGCCAGACAGGGAAATTAATTCCTCAAAAAAAGATGTTCATTTCGATTTCCTTCAAATTGTGTGGATATGGATTTTTTACAGATGCACGCGTATATTTGAATTCAGTGACGGACCTAAAAATATTCTACAAAATTAAAAAAAAAGATGTATATTAAAATTATACTTATTTCAATGTTTTCTCTTAAAATCTTTCAAATAGTGCGTGCGTATTTATACATCAAATGGCACAGGTACATGTTAATCACAAAGTCGCAGACGCAGAGACTCTAGTTTTATTTTATGACTAGCTTAAAGTCCGCACTATGTGTGGACTTTTAAACTAGCTCTTGGGGCAGGGGGTTATTTGTGCTTCCAGCCTAAAACTAAAAAGACCCTCTGATCCAGAATAGAAAGCAGCAATGATAATTTTGAACTAATAAATTTGAATTCCTCAATTCACTCCATAAAATTTCAAAACCTCATTTTAACTCTGATTCAGGATACAAGTTCGATTCCGGACGAAATTCCAATTTAAGCCAAAAACTGAGTTCTTCAAATCACGAACTCCGCGGAACTTCAAAACCTCAAGTCACGAAAAGTTTCACTTTAAATCTGATTCCTTTGCATTTTGAAGAAATAAAATTGATTTCCTCATTTCACAAAGTGGATATATTTTAAACTGGATTTTAAGCAAAAAAAATTTAAATTCACAAAGTTTTTGTGTTACTTTAAACTCAATATAAATGAAATCTTTTAAAATCACAAATTTTTTTTCATTTCTTTTGAAATTTGAATTTTTAATTGTTCTCTCGTCATCCGGACATAAGTCCCAATGTTGAATGTTCAAGCACCAGATGAAGGACAAATTTTCAATCCTAGGATCATCCTCATTCCAAAATGTCTAAACGCCGAGCAAGTGTGGCCCGAGTAAAGGGGGTAGATACACGACGGATGGACAGACAGAATTTGACGTTTATTTAGATATAGATCTCCTAAAAAATTTTATGGCTACTGATGGAGAGTCATTTAGAAAATAAATGAAAGAAAAAAAAACAAAAACGAATGATTTCAATTGCCTTTACCTTGTTTTTCAAGAGACCCATGGCATCATAGGTTTCTGCGTAGGTTTTATTCGGGAACATTTTTTCCACCTCAGCAATTTCTTTTTTATTCTCATTAATATGAGTCTGAAAGAAAAATAGCAAAAAAAGAAAAGATAGATATGTATATTCTGGCCTTGTGCTAGACGATAGCAAATTGCTTAAATAACTCTGAGCTGCACTTATAAAAAAAAAGCATTGTCTGAATTTTAATTCCTGGGCCAAGTAGTACAGGTTTAAATTCAGTCGGAACATGGCAGCAATGACTGAGAATAAGACGAGATGTCCGTAGACATGAAAAACAGAACGAGAACAACTAGAGATTGAATAAACATGTTTAGTTCTCTGACGGTTACCCGGATCTACAAAATGATGAGGCAGGTGCCTGTGAGAAAGGGGTTCAGTCGGTCACTTTGTTTCGGGGCCCGAAATCTAAGAAGAGCCCCACATCAACCATGCAACGCCCATCCCCCTTCGAGAACAAGCACTACCCTCAGCTCAACATACACTTACATTCACATACTGAAACATCCCTGGACTTATCACACCACACTTATTTCTTTTTATTAGTATTTATTAGTAATTATTAGTAATTATTGTAGGATAAGTTGTCTAAACATATAACACCAAGAGCATTTACCTACGGTCTGGGGGTGGGGTTAGATTAGGTACCTCCACGAGATCGCTAAAAAAAGAGCATAGCATGATGAAAAATACGCCAAACTTGACGAAAATAAAATTTTCTCGTCTAAATGTTTGTTATTATTAAGAGGAAAGATCAAAGTATTTTGTGGTATTTTTTTTTACATTTTTTTAATCATTCCTGACACGTCCGAAAATTTCGTTTAAAATATTTTTTTCTTTTTTTTTTTTTTGAGTCAGCAAAATTGATTTTTTCCATTTTATAGAATCAATTAAAATCTCAGTTTGAAATTCTTTTAAATATCTATCATTTTTTTCAAAACTTATTTTAAGAAAATCAGAAATTATAATGTTTATTTAAAATATTTTGAACCAAGCTTAACTTAGCTTCTGCACCGAAAAGATGTAATTTGAAAATAAAACAAAGCAGGTCATAAACTTTCGCGTCACTTGACAGGTGTTGAATGACATATTGACGGATTCCGTGAGGATAATTTTTTTCTACGGAAGGAGAAAAGTGAAATATTTTACATTTAAGTGAACAAATTATTTACCTCCTTATATTTAAGGAAAACTTTCACCGCTCTAATTTTTTTGTTTTTTTGTACTTAGCTTTCACCTTTACGTTTACGATGCTTTATGGAAAATATATTAAGAAATTAAAACAAGACTGTTACGAATGAGATTAAATTTGATAAAATTTCATAAGAAAGGGACCTATAAATTAATTAGATACCTTTCTTATGAAATTTTATCAGAAATGTACATAAAATACTATAATTTTATGTACATTTACTACATTTTACTGTGTTATTTGTATTTCCATTCATTTTATTAATTTTGATATTTCCTTTATGGAAAAAATGCCATAACTGAGAATAATATAAAAAATAAGATCATATAAATTTCATAAGATGATACTGATACTTGTAGGTATCCTTCTCAGTTGAAATTGAAAAATCAAATTAACTTCTCCGCACGTGTTTCGCAAAAGTAAAGGCCTTAACAGCGGAGAACAATGCTTAACTCAAATAACGCAACTTAATTGTATTCTGGTTGGTCTTCCGTACTTTATAATTAGAGCCCGATTATAAACACAAAATTACATTTCTTAATTACTGCGGATCTTCTGATAAGTCAAAACGATACAATTTACAACGCACTAAAAAAAGATTTATCTCAAAGACACTTACAAAACCCGATGCGGCTTTTAATTAATTTTATAATATTTTAACAACTTAAATGTAAAAATCTATTATAATTAAAAAATAACAAATAATTGTATTAAAAATTCATTTTTCATCGAAAAATTTTTTTGCTTTCAGAAAATATTGTCCATATTCATAAAGACAACTAAAAGCAAATTAAAGCATTTGAAATTAAATACTATATTTGTTTTATTGAGTTTTGTATGTTACAATTCAGGTAGGGGGTCCAATTAAAAACAAAAAAAACATGATTTGCATTCCTCAAAGCCTTGTGCTTTTAACTATTGTAATCACTAAACCTGACGCGATCGAATTTCTAGCGTTTTCATAAAATTAGTTAGGGGGTGTGTAATAAATATATAAAAAAAATTTATGCCATGACTTTAATAAAAGAAAACATATTTATAATAATTTCGATCATCTGTGAATACTTTCTGGAAGTTTCATTAACACTCGACAATTATTTTCATTTTTGCAAGATTTTCCAAATTAATGTGTGTCATACAAAAAAAAAAACGTGCTAAAAATTGTAGTTTTTTACAATTTCCTTTGATACAAAGAGAAACAAGGATTTTTAAATAAAAATTCAGATGGTTCTAAAATGAAGGAAAAAATTTTAAAAATAATTAAAAACTTTGATTTTTCCTCTTAATAATAACATAAATATTTAGACGATAAAATTTTGTTTTCGTCAAGTTTGGCGTCTTTTTCATCATGCTATGCTCTTTTTTTAGCGCATTAATTGAATATGTTTCTTACATTGTTATATCTGATGATGGAAATAAAAAAATTATGAGAGTTTACATTCAGATTTACTGGAAGTCAAATCCTCAATTTTAAGAAAAAGTCTTTGTCTGCCAAGGGGCCCCAAAATTTCTCTTAGAGGCTCTGAGAATAGGACATGAGTTCGCATGTAAATAACTACAAAAGTGCTTCTTCAAAACTTTAGATCCAAAAAATTTGAATGACATAACTTTAGGTTTCATGATTTGTTTCTTTCTCTCGACATATCAACCGTTGTTGGGTTATTTAATGCAGAATATTGTACGAGACACCCAGTTACCACAGAACTCACTACTCAGTAACGGTCAACCAGACTAACTTCGTTAACCATTACTCGTCACTGAGGCATCTGACGGAAAATTAGTAGTGTTGAATTTCTAATATTAAGACTATTTTTAATTTGTCTATTTATTTATATAAAAAAAAAAAAACGAAAATGTACTCTGTGGCGTGTAATAAACGTGGGGAACGTCTGTTTTTATTATTATTATTATTATTTTCTCGGAAATTTTCCGAGACTCCCTTATATATTGTCTCTTTCACAAAACATTCTGAAGAAAAACGACAGTAAAAAGTAACGTATTTAACGAATTTTTGTGAATGGATGATAGAAGATAGATAAATAAGTTTGGTAAAGGGTAAAAAAAATATTTAGAGTAACAAAAGACTGGAAGTTGTGGAGAGCTGTAACCAATCATGTTCTTGGCGCATATGACGAGGATTCATGCTGCCAATGATAACGACCGGTTTTATTAATTCCCCCAAATTATGAAAAGGTTTTCACATGTGAATCTTTGAACATATTTCCCTATAAATGTAGTTTTGGAAATGAAATCATTTTCTGATTTGATAACAAAACTGGACCGCATATTTTTATATCCAGTAACATTTTATAGTAATACTAGGTTATCGAAGTCATGTGAAAATAATAGAAATTTTTGTTTAGTCATTATCAAGTGTTTATTAATTTCTCACTTTTGATCTTTTAAAGATATTCCGATCACCGCTTTCAGATCTCCCCGTTTACTGCAAATTCCAATCCAACAATTATTAAAACTCTCCTTTTAGACACTTAAGAGTAGGATTTTTTTTAAGAGCATTGAGAAACGAAGACAATTTATGTTTCTCCTAAATCGACTGATATCTCCAGAAATATTTCCATTCTAGTCTGGTACAAGGTTATATGTTTGGAGAGCGTAGAGAATCAAACTTAGTTCAGTCTCGAAAGCCATTGGAATGATTTATCAACAACTCTTTGACAAGGAAACTTATTCGTCTCTGTCAAGGTTGTAAATGAAGTTAACAGATTTTTTGAAATCTGGAGTGAGTGGGCTAGTATTTCCGAAGCAAACGTAGATACTAGTTTGTCGAAGAACTCCTCCATTTGCTCTTCCAGTCGTCGATTACTGTGACATGTTTGTAAGAAAACGAAAAAGTGACGTGACCGTCTTCTGAAAGGACTGATCTCATTAACTGCTCACGTCCACACAAATAAATTTATAATTTACTCATGCTTTGCAAATTGTATATGAACAATATGCAAAGCACACGCACATTATTACTAAATCATTGTGCCATCAAATAAGACCGTCATTTTCTTCAAACGGAAATTATACTGAACAATTGTAGTTATGTTATGATGTAATAATATATTATACAGTTCAGTAGTTTTTGTGCGATTTTCAATAAGCAATGCAAATTTAAAACATTTTCTTTTATAATTTGAGCCCAGCGGTTTTATGGTGTTATATACACTTTTATTTATTTGTTTTTTGTTCTTATTAATTATGATCTGCCAAATGATCGAACAAATCTTATTCGTTGAGTAGACATTTTTGTAATCTTTTACAATTTTCTTCGAGCAGATTTACTTATCGAATACAGTAAAAAATTGCATATTTTGCTTGAGGTGATTTCATAAATAGAATTCTGGTTTGAATATTTTCCATTCAATACAAAAATATCCGCGTCTTGGGTATGACGATAAACTACGTCCAACCAAAAGGCCGTCGATCCGATCAATCGGCTGGTCATGTCATGCCCCATCACATCTAACCCATCCCAAAACAACTACAACTTACAATTAACTTTACCACCCAAACCCTACACTAAATATACTAACACCTTACCCCTAAAATGTGATGGAAAGCGGTGGCTTAGGGTCAATCAGTAGAAAAAAAAATTTAAACAATGATGTTGCTAGCTATACGTTTTTGAAACAATGATGTTGCCAGCTATACGTTTTTGAAACAATGATGTTGCCAGCTATACGTTTTTGAAACAGTTGCCAGCTATACGTTTTTTTTGAAACAATGACGTTGCCAGCTATATGTTTTTTTGAAACAATGACGTTGCCAGCTATACGTTTTTGATATATCTAGTAAATACTGGATCTGGCATTAAATAACCCATAGTGGTTGATATGCCATAAAACCCCAAAACAAACAAACAAAAATATCAACTTCATTTGGACTGAAAACCTGTGGAAATTATTTATTTCTGTAAAGGTATTTCTTTAGAGACGGTTTTAAAAACTAAATGCTCAAAATTGGTAAAAGCTATGAATTTAACTTTTAGTGTCAGTACTTATCACATAAGACTCCAGTTTCCACACTGAGTGCAATGATGAATTTCTAATGAAAGTGAAAAATCCATCTGCTCTATTACTTCAAAAGCTTTTAATATTTTCTACCCCCAATGGGGATCGAACTTGCACTACATTACTAACTTCTTTTTTTTTTTTATTTCTAAATTGTTCATCTGTAAGTGGGATATTAAGACGGAAGCCAGCGTCGCAATCTCCGTCGACGGATTTAAGAAATGTTAACTTTTTAGCACTTCCCAAACCTTTGGCCCATAACGTTACATTTTCTTATGTTATTTAAAGACTGAAGACAAAAACTACGCGAAGAAGTTTTGAGTCTGTCTCTTTTCTTTCTGTGTGGTATCTGATAATTCATCTAAAATGTGTTCCACTACTTATAATTCTGTTCCGAAACATTTTTTTGTTAGTAATGTCGTAGTCTTTATGCTTGAAACAACCCATTAAGACTTTCATTGATGACGAAATGAAAACAAAATATGAACTGACCGATTGATAGAGCATCTTTAAGAATCAGTAGCAACTCTTGGCGTTATTAACGTCTTTTTATTTAATTCACTAAACAGAATTTTTCCTTGAATCGTAACTTTTCGATCTTTCTCAAAATATCATCTGGTAATCTTCGAAATTCTACCGCACCAATTAAAATGAGTCGGATTCAAATGACAAGGAGTCAATCTCCTCTTGCAGTGACTGAATCAGCAATGTTGAAAATACGATATCAAATAATAAAATTTCTATTGATCTGCTTTCTTGTGGATTTCTTACCCTACCATAGCAAAAACGGCACATCATAGCGATATTTTCGCATGGGGCAATACTGTAAAACTTGATAAAATAAGAAAAAAATACATTCTAATTTGCAACTTGGTAATTGTGGGTGGTCTTCGTTCATGATCACCGTGTGTGTGTGTGTGTGTGTGTATATATATATATATATATATAAAGTGAACATAGAAGTCAACACTTAGAGGCGACAGTCTGTTTCATGCTAGATGCAATCGTCAGGCCAATGTTCACTTTTATGTTTACACACGCTCTCTCTGATATTGAGCACTTTATTCCATAAATATAGCACACTTTAAGACTATATTTCTTTATTGCTTAAACGTTATTTTAGAGGGTACTCGTATGTCAGGAGCCATTCCGTTTATTTAATAAACATTATATTTATTTCCGTCTACCGGCCTGAATATTGAAGAAATATTTGTTGTTGCCAATGGAAATGTATACTTATTGTTACAGAAATAGCAATTTTGGCACAAGGCCGAAGGGAGAGTAGGATGAGTCAGGTCTACACTATCCTAAACCTAGCTAATCAAATTCATGACCCCCTTCATTCTTTACGATTTACTCATTCACCACAAGAACTTATCCATCACCATTCAACCTGAAATGTACCACAATAGCACATCTTCATCAGGATATTACAAAAACATCCATGACATAAAAATTTTATAACAAATATAATGCCAATGGGAATGATTGCAAAACCGTTTCCCCTCCCCAATTTATAGGCAGAAGCACACAATAGCATGTTGGGATTTCTTCCTAGCCAATAAAATAAGCCTCGGTTTCATCTGACTCGGTCCCGGTCTGTCTTGTCTTGATGCCAGAACGCTATGTTCGTTTATCCGAATTAGCTCCTGTTTGTCACCCCCAATTCTTAGTTTGTGAACTTTTGCCATATTACCGTTGCTTTGCCTTGCATATATTGTTTGCTTGCTTTAGATTATTTTTTGCCCTATTCTTTTCTTTTTCTATTGTTTATTTCAAACGTTGTCAATGTTTGTTGGGCATTTCTGCCATTTATTTACATTTAACCATGGCCACTCACTCTACATACAACCTTATTAGATAAAAATATGCGCTCTCCGACAGGATTCGAACCTGCGTTCCTCTAGGGGAAATCTTCATTAGATCCGACGTGCTTTGACTTGTTGGTTAAAGAGTGCATCGATGACCAAACAAAATGAATAGTGTCTTTTAAGCAGTTTTTTTCTCTGACTCTCGAAATGGACATATCTGCTTAGTAGTTTATGCTTTGTATGTTTGTGACAATATCTGTAAAGAAAATTATAACATCGAAAGAGGTAAAATGTTTATTACAAATGATATTTCTAACTGGTAAGCTTGCTTCTTTTTTTTCTTTTTTTTTTACTATAAACAAGGGCTTTCATCCGTCCTGTGTGAGACGATAAACTACGTCCAGCAGCAAGGACTCTGATCAAGAGATTTTGAGTAGCGTGGAATCACTTCTTAATTGCTGGTGTTCCCAGGTACACCCTGGCCCGGGGTGGTAGCACCTGTTAGGGTCCCAGCTATGGTCAAATAGTTAACTATTACCAGCAATACTTTTTTGAAAAAAAAAATTACCAGCAATACAGTTTGGAAGTAAAAATATTACGAGAAACAGATTTTTGACAAAACAAAATATTACCGGCAATAAAAAATTTTGTCGGCATTGAGGTTGATATGCCGTATAATAAACCAAACCAAACCGAGGCTTTTCATGAATTCCCAGGGAAAGAAATTTGAAGATATTTCTGTGGAGCAAGTCGGCCACTCGGTCGGATTGCAATGCCCAATCCACTTTATGGGTAAAAGCTTTCAATAAAATATTGAGGGAACAACGCCAGAAAGAATGAAAGGGGAAAATTTATCCTATATTCCCGTTCATGACATTCTGTGAAATACACGGCAACTGATAATTTGCCATCAACTCTTTTAAATGTCCAAATAAAATGGCCTCCAGTGTGTTGTAAATGAAACGATAAGGAAAACTTCTTCTTCTGATAAAGAAGCCGTTCTCCCAATACTTTATCAGATATTGCTAAGTGGGTCAGCTCGAGAGTTCTTTAGTACCAATTCATATAAAATACACCAATAAGCTTAATGGAAAAAAAAATTAACAATCTCCTTCCTTGGCGCTACTTTTTTATTCTGTGGTGAGTATTAATCACATGCCTCAAACATTCTTCTATGTGTCGTGTCCCTTCAGGGCGTAGGCGATCATGGCTCTCCACAATTTCTTGTCCTTTGTAGTTCTTAATAAGTTTTGTCTCGTTAAACCTTCTACCGCCATCAATTTACTGAAGCTCACTAGATAGGTTATGCGTTGCTTTCTTCTGTCCTACATGCGTTCAATCTGTCCTGCGAGTGTCAGATTTTCCAAACCCTCTTTCCTACCTATTTTAAGTATAAGTGTCCTTTTTGTTTTCATTTTGTCTAAAACTTTGTCGTTGTTCGCATATTCAGTCCATGGTATCCTCAGCATTTTTCTGTATAACCACATTTCTGTTGCTTCAAGTTACTTCTTCATCTGTAAGGAGAATGCCCAGCATTCACTGCCATATAAGATGGGGACTGATATCACGTTTGTCCAGTACTCTTTTCTTTGTTTCTAGTGAATTTTGTTCTTTTTCTTCCTACTTTTCACCTTTGTCTATCCCAATGCTTCTTCGAATTTCAAAGGTGAAAAGCATTGGGATAGACAATGTCGCACTTTCTGTCCTCCATAAAAACACTTCACAAATATTTCAATTGTAGTACCTATTTGTTTTTGGTATCACCAATTTTCAATTCGTATGTTGGGCTCTTCCTTTTCCTAACAATCATGTATTCTATTTTCTTGCAATTGAGGTTTAGTCCTTTCTTCTTGCTTTCCTTCACTTTCATCTCTAGAAGTTCTTATAGTTTCCTTTCTCCGTCTACTGCAAACACTGTCATCTGCATATCTTATGTTGCTAAGATTGTGGCTGCCAATAATGAATCCTGGTAGGACTTCTAATACTTTCAGAATTGTCTCACTGTATAGGTTGAATAAATCCGGTGAGAAGACACATCCTTGTCTTACACCCTTTTTTTATTTTCGTATATTTACTGAATTCATTTTCTATCCAGCTGCAGGTGGTTTGCTGCCAGTATAGGTTCTGGATTACTCGAATAACCTTCCCAACTATGCCATTCAAATAAGGCGATAAAGCCACTAAGACGCAAAGTAATAGAGAGTGAAATAAAATGAAGACCTTAGAAGAAACCGGGATAAACCTCTCCTGTTCATAAGATCGAGGAGGAGTTTGAACCGGGCGATAGGCAAACCTATCTACTCCTATTATGTCAAGCGAATATTATACAGTGAGAATATCAATTAAAATTCATTTAATAAGGTTTTATCAGGTTGCAGGCATCTTGATCAGTTACCTTATCTTATCACTTACCTGTATTGGTAGATCATACTTGTCCGCAATCTGGGCGAGTCCTTTCATAAGTTCTTCAGTACAAGAGAGGGCAAATCTTGGAGTCACAACTGGTGTGATCAGTCGATACTTGAAGGAAATTAAGAAAGAAGTTAAAAAGAAACTACAAACAGTTAAACACGTACAGATAAGATTTTAAAACTCTATTTTGGTTTCTTTTGCATAAAATGCTTAACCGTATATCGTCGAGTATACTGCGAGTTTTTATGGCCAGTTTTTTATGCAAAAATTAGGAAGATCGCATTATACACAGGTAAATTTTTAAAGAGGTTAAAATCATGCATTTTCTGTGATCGAATTCACTATACACAAGTAATTGGGGGGGGGCGTTAAATTTAATAGATTTTAAACAACGTCAGTTTCTAGCAAAATAATGCAAAAATCAACATGTGTATAGAATACTTTTTACTTAAAATGACTTGAATCCTCATAACTTCAACTCGTGAGGCCCTCTGCATTATGCACCGATAATCCTAACAAAAAAGGTTGTCATTGGAAAGGCAATACCTCAGCGATGTAAACGCTTGTGAAACCAAGCTGAATGCAAATTTGAGATAGGATAAGAAATCGATTAATTTATCATTTATATAAGGTATTTGTTGATTTTTAAGTAGCATATATAGTGGATGTTTTTTTTTGCTTTCTTGAAAAAAAATTCAACATTCGCGGCCTGAAGATTTCGTCTAGCATGAAACAGCCTGTCGCCTCTGAGTATTGACTTCAATGTTCGCTTTTATATTTACATACGCTCTATCTCTGATATTGAGCACTTTCTCATAAATATAGCACACCTCAAAACTATATTTCTTTATATATATATATATATATATATATATATATATATATATATATAATGTTTGTAGTGTGTGTATTTCTGCAGTAAATTCTCCTTTTTTGCATAGCTGATTGAAAATTACAAATATTTTTGAGAAGTTTTTTAAAGACATTTTCTTGCAAGTGTTTTACAAAATAATGTACCTACTCCGATTCAAAATAACTTTCTGAATATGGCTAATGCGGCTGAAAGTACTTAGGGGGAAATAATATCGTGAAATATATCTATAAACTCGAGCCATAAATAAAAATACTTGTGAAAAAAATAAATAAAATTTCTCAAAATAATAAATATTTCTATGCTTTTCAGTCACGCACATACACACATATTCAAGCAAATTTGACTAAAGACGCCATCATTAATCTCAGGACCGGGTGTGGTCGTAGGATCGCTGAACACCTGACCATCTCCCTTCATATGTCTCGGTTGCGTGACAACGTCGGTGTGTGTGTGAAAGATCTTCCAGTCTACCAAATGACATCGTCTGACCATTTCTCGTTTTCTGTTTGCTTCCTCTTGCGTTGCTACGTTGTAGAACAGCAATGGATATATCGTTGGCTCTTATGACGCGTCCATACCATTTCAACTTCCTGGTCGATTTCTTGTCTGTCTGTCCCCCTCCTCTTCGTGTGTGTGTGTGTGTCCCCTTCCTCTTCGTGTGTGTCTGTCTAAAATATAGTGAAACAATTGAGTTTTACATCATGATCATCCGAGGTATGGTCGAAGGTTCGCCGTGCAGCTTCACACCTGACCTGCTCTTTTCATATAATCTCATTTGCGTCTCGATGTCTGAGTCTCTGTGAATGATTTCCACTCCATTCAGTAACGTTTTCAGTCCGTTGTTCTCCTCTGCCCGCCTCCTTTTTCTCCTGTGGTATCGTGTAGGACTGTAATGGAGAGATTGTTGGCTCTTACGGTGTGTCCATACCATTTCAACTTCCTCTTCTTGACCGTGGATATGTGATCTTCCAACGTGTCTGTTTCTTGTCTGATGGCGTCACACACTGCATCATTTCTGATACAGTCAACGTAAGTGATGTCTAGAATGGCTTTCTACTCATTTCTAAGACATTTAAAGACACAGAAACGTTATACCTATTATAAATTTTAATAAGTTTTTCTTGCGCGCGAATTAGTTTTCCGATCTTGGTGTTGAAGGATTTAGTTCATGTTATGCTTCCGAGATTTCGATTGGCTTCAATCATTATTTTTTAAAAAAAGCAAAGAAAAAAAGAAATACAATGAAATTCAAAATCCGTCTCCTACAATACCAAGATACGAGAACTAATTCGTTAACAATAATAAAACTTCTTAAACATAAATGTAGCCACGTCTGTCGTCTGTTAACGAAACTGGTTTGAATTCCTTTTTTACTGTCGATATAAATCTGAAATAATTGTAGATTTTCTCTTAAAATGCATAGAATTATTTTAACTACCGTGTGAACTAAAATATGAAATCAAAGAAAGAAGAATCAATGGCAGTGATATAGAGTGGGGAATGTCATAGCGATAAAGAATGTCATAGCGATAAAGAATGTCATAGCGATAAAGAATGTCATAGAGAGAGCGATAAAGAATGTCATAGAGAGAGAGCGATAAAGAATGTCATAGAGAGATGGGAAACAGAGTATATATGAAGAACAGAATTCTTCCCGATTTCTCAAAGTTAAGAGAATAATTTGCACTGACCTTGCGTTTTTGAACAGTTTCGATGAATCTAAGTCGGGAAAATAAATTTACAAAATTAAACTTTGAAACGATAAAGATTTAACAAAATAAATAAAAACAAAAAGCAGGAATTTTGCGACGCACATTTTCAAAAGCAAATAAAATCTGAAAGTGGGGAAGAGATAAGCATTTGGAATTTAAAATAAAAAGTAAATTAAAATGAATTAAAAAAATTTAATATAGTTCTGGAATTCTAGTCAATGTAACCGATGTACGTATTGAATAGGGGGAATAGTCATTGAATGGGGGGGGGTAGTCATTCAAAAATTTAATGAAAAATCTGTTAATGAATTGGTGAAGGCAACGGTAAACTATTCCACTATTTTCACATGAATAGTCATAGTAATACAGTTTAAACATTTATGAAAAAGCTGTGATCTATGACCGCCTACATCCTCAAGTGGAATGGTGATTTTTCTAAGTTTATCTTAGATGTGACACAAGGCCGAAAGTGCGGAGAACCCAGTGAGGATTGAACTCACTACTCGGTCGTAATTAATACTAGCAAGACAAGCTTGTTAACCATTACACTATGTTGAAGTGCCCAAGATAATTTTCTAAGCGTAGCTTAGATATGGCACAAGGCCGAAAGCGTGGAGCAGTTAGTGAGGATCAAACTCGCTATTCAGTCGTAATTGATCTGGCGAGATCCCAAAGTGGAATGGTGCTGAATGAGAGAGAACCGACTTTACCCTTACCACAAAAACTGTCTGTTATATTAAAATAATTTTACAGAGGCATTGGTTATATTGTCTGTAGGAGGGACCCAGGGTTTTTTATCATTAACATTAAATTTACTGTCGCGTGTCAGAAATAATTTTGCTTCTTCAAATCATTGCTAGTAAAATTTACGAAAGAAAAGAAAAAGTAATCTAATTTCGCCCACGTACTAATTAAATAATCCGTTATTATTGTAACACGAGGTGTTTGCTTATTGCCATCAGTAATGCGTTCTGTTATCAGAAACGACAAAATAACTCTTCATTAAAAAAGGAGAACCGGATGTATTATAGATTTGAATATGACATAAATAGAAATTACCTTTCCGTCTCTTGTAGTGACTTTTTAGTGTCTTCTTTGTAAGAACTGCCCTCATTTTGATCCATGCACACTTTGCCGACATAAGCCCTCTGTCCGATTTCCTCTATTAAAAAAAAAGGGTTTATATTTTATGATTATTTGCTTTGCTATTTGGATCGACACCATTGTTCCACTCAACATTTCAGCCGTGGATTCAGTCGGGCGTCGTAATTTGGATTGGATTTTTTAAACGGATTTTTATTCAATTCACTGGAGCAGACGGTTTCCCTTTTGAGTCTATCTATCTATCTATCTCGAGAATCTCCTTAATCCTTACAGGAGTGACCTTCATTTGACCTCGTTAAACTTAAATGCAAAGTATCGCAATCGATATGTAATTCACAAAATATTTGCAAATAAACATTTATATTTAATTAAATTACGAATTGGCAGATACATTTATAGAGCTCAATATCTATCGTCTTTTTAAAACAATAAAATAGTGTATAAACGAATCATAGCGACGTCCATAAAAAATCAATGTGCATCAAAGATACGGCAAATAATGGACAGTAATTTATTTGGATGTCATTTAATTTCCGTTTTTGGAAGCCAATAAGATTCCCGTAAGTAAGCACAGATAGACTTAAACACCTGGGCACCATTTCCGAGTGCCAGAGGCCATTGGCAAATGTTACAGAAGGCCAGAGCCAGAATTGTCAGCGATTGACCGGAGTGCTTAGTGGGCGTGGTATTCTGACAGTGATGGAGTGCATTTGTCTGGGGTTTGAATATAAGTCCAAAATGGCACAATTCAACAGAGAGCCGCAAGAATTTTGAAGGTTCGATACGATTCTCACACCCATGTTCAAGAGACCGTCTAAGGGGCGCTGAGCCAACGTGTAACATGCGTTCACATGACGTCATTCTTCCCGCTGCCTCTTAGAATCCAAGCTAGTGCGTCTACCCACCTCTTCTAATAAAAAACGAATAAGAAAAAGAATTCGTCCTTTTCGTTGATACCATTTTATGTAGTAGCACGGGGATCCAGAGACGACACAAAACTCAACACGAAATCTCGTTTCCAATGGTGTAAGTAAAAGATTTTGAGAGGAAACGAATTTCTCATTCGGAGATGAAAGGCGCTGCGAAGAAAAAGAGATTGTTGGATTTGAGGCAAACATCTAATTGTGAGATCTGTGCTTCTCAGCCAGCAGCCAGTAGAGCGTTGTGTGTGCTACGATAATCAGCAAGTTTCCATCTGCAATATTTGTGATAAGGTTTGAAAATCGTCAACCCGACATATCCAAATGCTTTTAGCGGTGAACTCGCATGCATGTTGAAATGCAAATCTGTTGCAGTGCTGAAAAGTTACTTAACGAAACACCAAAGAATGACTGAGAAAAACTAAATCGGTGAAAAAATTGGACGTACTCTGTCACGAGCTTACATTCTACAATCCTCCTAACTACTTATTAATCATGCGTGGCAGTTAATAAGTTTGGAGTACACTAACACACCTTAGATTTTGCACAGCTATGGCAGCATACACAGCGGATTAAAGGAAAATGCTGACAACTTAAAGCCGTATAGAGCAAGATAGACAAAGGAAAAATATATTGGAAATCGATTTTTTTTTTTTTTTTTTTTTTTGTTAAACTTTACTCGCTTGAATTTGTACCGACTAATTATCTCCCCTCCCCTTCTTTTTTTTTTTTTTTTTTTTTTAATCATCTCAAAACGCTTTAATGAGGAGGAGGGACTTTCTCTAATGAAAACCAGATTGAAGAGTACGTTAAAAACTTGTTCATATCAAAACCTGCGGCATTTTACTGAAGAGAGTTGCAAATAATGGTGAATATAGAATTAAATAAAATGAAATTGTACTGTTTTTTTCCCTTTTTATGAAGAATCAAACTGATAAACAAAAACGAAAATTATTTATGACTGAATCTAATAATTAATTTTGAATTTGCGATTCGCATGTGAAATTCTCAGAGTTCACATGAGATGAGGCACGGATAGGCGAGTTCGAGTTCCAGTCGAGTTCATTACATTCACGTGCTAAAGAAAGGCATGAACCCATCTCTTCTCCCCTTAGTGATGGGTAAATAGCAGGACAGACTGGTTGCCACACTAGGCTATAGAACACAGTCTAGGAGAAGGAAAAACTCTGAAGTCAAAACCAGCCTGTAGAGGGTTGGGCTCCGTCAAGCTGCCTTGCCCAGGACACACCATTTCTACTGCGGCTGCAGTACATGTGGTGACCCTAATGGGTTACGGGACTCGTGGTCGTGATGAGCATACACCTCTGATAGCTACGAACACATTGGGCTATGTGGAAATACACGATTCCATTTCCAACAAGTTAATATGGAACTATAAATCTCTGTACTGCGTCCCTTCAGGGCGTAGACGATCATGCCTCCCTAACTTTCCATCTCGCGAGGCTTTTAGCAACTTTTCTCCTTTTCTTAAGCTCCACCCTCGTTCCTCCATCTATTACACAAACTCGTCAGGTAAGTGGCTCGTTGCCTTCCTCTGTCTCTCAATATGCCTCGTGAGGGTTAAGTTTTCCAAGCCCTCCTTCCTCATCATCTGTCTATATTTCTGAGATGGGGTATTGCAATTATTTACACAATTTACATTGTTCAGACTGTTGTTCTCATCTTTTCGGCCGTTGTACGCTCCGGCCTTCTCCAGGCGATTTGAATTTTGAACCGAACTTTTTATTTCGTCCACTGAGGTAGGTTATTCTAGTTCCACGTGACATGCCTCTTCCCAATATCTCAATATCAGTTATTTCCCTTTAACTCAACTCTTCCAAGTTTTCGTTCACCTCTGCTGTGGCCAGGTATTGAACTCCAATCGCTTTGGGTCACGTCCAACTGGATGACATCAACCAACGCTTTTATCCACTGCATCATGTGTCCTTGAGGACCTCCTTCCTCATTTTGTGCCCAAGGAATTACAGCCTGTCTTTTTCTGGTTTGGAGTATAAGTCTTGCTTCTGTTGCTATTTTCTTTTAAGACTTCCTCATTTGCTTCTGTCCATGGAATTCTCAGTATTCTTCTGTAGAACCACATTTCTGTTTCCATTTTTTTTTCATCATCCCTAGAGAAATTGTCCAACATTCATGGTCATATAAAAAGATGGATAGCAATTTAGCACTCTTTTCTTTGATTCTAACCAAAGTTTTCCTTTTCTCAACACCTTGCTTAGCTTTCGCTAGTCCAATGTGTGTTCGGATCTCGGTGTCACGTTTTACAATCCTCTATCAAAACACTTCCCCGATGTCTATATCATCAAGTCGTAAATCGCATCTTGGTCTCTCTCTCCCTTGCCGGTGATCCACACACTTTGCCGCCTTTGCAGTTTAGGGTTAGGCGTTTCTTCTCGCTTTCTTCTACCAGCCTGTCTAGGAACGCCTCTAGTTTCCTTTTCCAGTCGGCCATCGACACAGTGTCATCTATGCATCTTATATTGTTAAGATTACGCCCGCCGATGATAAATTCTGATTGGGTCTCCAGTTCCCTTGGGCTGACGTCGCTGTAGAGGTTGAATAAATCTGGAGAGAAGATGCATCCTTGTCTCACGCCCCTTTCTATTTTCAATTTATTTTCTATCCGTCTGCAGCCGGTTTGTTCCCAGTATAAGTTCGGGATTGTTCTAACATCTTTTCCAAATAAATTAATTCAACATCGATAACAAAACTTTTCAAATTGAGTTTTGATACGAAGCCAGAACCAACTTCCTTTTCCCTCCAAGGAAACATTTGGCATTCATTGACCGAGCAGCCAGTAATACTATTGGATGACATTTATAAAATCTTTCTCTTCAAACAATTGATTGAAGTAATGGAAAACGTCAACATCTTGATTATCTCATTACATTCTCTTTGAGTCACATGTGCTATTCATTTTAGTTATTGCTACTGTTGGTAGTCCTCGAGGGATGTGATTTCTGTTACTTGGTACAGTTCTTTATTTGTGATTCTGTAGCGCCAGGTTCAAAGTGGGTTGGTCTTTGCTTCAGGCTTCACTAGTCCAAAGTCATTTTTAACCATTAAGCGGTTGTAAAAAGCTGACAGTTTAGATAAATTTGAACGGTTTTGGCGCCATACATGACATCCATATGAAAGTCTCGATCTGGCGAGGCAATTTAAGAATATCATTCGAGTTTTCAGTGTGATGTTTTGGTTTTGCAATAATTTGCGGTTCTGGGCGAAACTAAATCTGGCACAGCCAATTGTACGTTAATATTAATAAACACACAAGATCGCCTCGAGCAATGTTTTTTTTTCCCCAAAGTGCTTTCTGCGTAATCCCAAGTTTCTGAAAAAAAAAATCTACGAGGTTCCTCTAGCTAAGGTGACCTCAAAAATAAATTATTTATATTATTCACCCTTTTCAAAATAATTTCGGGTATTCAGACATCCTGGATTTGATTGATGTTAATTCATTTAAGCATTACACACAATAATACATTTAACGTACTCTGAACTACACTATATATATATATATATATATATATATATATATATATCGCGTATATTTCCAATTTTTTTTTTTTTTTTTTTCTTTTAGGTTCAACTCGTAAATGAAGCAAACTAAAGTCAATGGGGATTTAAACAACACTCGCCAGCCGAATATACTATGAATTTTGTCACCATCCTCTCTGAGTTAGTGTATTAGTAGCAAGAAATAGTATATTTCGAAGGAGACTAGGTGTGAAGTAATTTTTCTTTTTTCCATAGCCTCATTCCCAAAGTTTTTAGTAGAAACTCGCGTCTAAAAGAGTGTAATGAAAATCCATACCTGCAATATCGCACAGAACAAGAGTAGCATCAGTGTGAATAGTTGCAAAGTAACAGGCAGTTGTGGTACCGTTCCTCACGAAAGTACTCTGAAAGAATTTTCATCGAAGATTACATTTGATAAAAATTCGTTTAAACTAAAATGAACTTTTTTTTTTCCGATGTACTTTGTTCTTCTCCTTATGAAAATAATATTTACTTTTAAGGTTAAAATATTTTTATTTTTGAGAAAATGAAAACGAGCAATGTAGCTTTAAAAATGGAGGTTCGACTTAAAACGGAAATCGCAAACTGGACCCTGACTTTGTGTCTGATTATTATGACTTCGAATATTCTCTTTAGAACGTAAAAAGGTTCGCTAAACTGGATACTTTGTGTTTTTAAAATTACTGCTATCGCACGCAGTCAGTAGTCACACACGTTTCATTAGCGTGTGCTACACACACACACTTATTGGCGTACCCCATACCCCACTTGATTACCTCACTTGTAACATAAACACTTCGAAACTCTGCAGACTCACTTGCAACAAATCATTTCGAATAAATCAAACTATTGGTTTCTTCATGGCCACAACAAAGAACATTTTTTTTTTTTTTTCCCCCTTTTAAATCTGTAAATCCACTTCTCTGGCCGCACAGATGTCACGTTCAGCTTCGGTCTTTTCTGCGAAGATCATGTCTTCCCGTTGTATTTATAGACGTGGCACTCGGATTTTATTTTTCCACCTAAAATCCGGGTAGACTGACCCCACAAGCCTTAACAGGGTTCGAATGGAACTAGGAACAACAGTAATTAAGGGGTGGTCCCATGCACTTGAAAACGTTCAAAATCTCCCGATGTAGTTTATTGGTTATGGCAATAAAATATCTCCTTTTATAAAATGTAGCAATATTTTGATAAAATTAAGGGCTACACCGAATATCGTAAAGAGAACATTCCTCTCACTCCGGTTCCTCTGACTCCGATTCTTTTGATTCTTCAGATATTTGGGACTCTAAAGCGACTATAAGAGAATGGCTGCCCACAGGCTAAATATTTTATCGATGACCCGAATTAGTTGAGAGCTGTAAACAAGGAAAAGATGGGAGAGTCATCGGTACTAATCCCTTCGCTTCAGAGCTGACGTTCGTTGAGTTGCTTTGACAAGTAAAAGCTCACAGAGTCTAGCTAATTTCTATGCTGTTTGGGTGGCGTTCAGCTTAACAGGTTGTCTATCTAAAGACAAATGAAGGAAAAGAAATGCAGACTAATTTCGATTTTAATCTCCTGGGATAACATTTTTAGGTCTATTTTGACGCTTTTTTCTATTTTACATATAAATGCTGATCTTGCGGTTCGGAAAACTTTATATGTCAATCTTTGTGCTAATTGGGAGAGATAAGAATGTTTCTCACTCCAGTCTTGGATGTGACGATAAACTAAATCCGGTAGCAGGTCCTCTGATCGAGAGAATGCAGCTTTTGAGGAGCGTGGAACCACATCTTAATTTTTGTTGTTGTTCCAAGGTCCACCATGACCCCGGGTGCTAGAACCCCCTTTTAGGGTCCCCAGCTATGGAAAAATAGTGATCTCCCAAACACTATGAAAGTATACAAATAACAGCAATACATTTTTATACAAAAAATTACCAACAATATCTATTTATAATAAAGTTACCAAAAATACATTTTTTTCTGTAGTTGAAGGCATACAATTGCGTTCAAAATATTTAGATTTCGGCATTAAATAACCCATAGAGGTGTTGATATGCCGTTAAACAAAATCAATCAACCAAATTCCTCTATGTAGTGTATAGGGTCAAAGCTACACCACACTAGTAATGATATTGTGGCTTTCGTAGTTTTGTACATGATGGAGCTGCTCGCCCCACACCAGCCGGTTTCAATTTCAGTTATTCATCTCTTGGACTAGTTGGCAACTAAGGCGAAAGAGCTCAATCTGAACTAATATTTAATCTATAGTTAGGATAATAAATAGATTCATACCCTTTCCCACGGTTTTTTTTTTCGCAAGGGCTTTCAACAAAGAAACCCCTATCCATTTTTAATTTTTTTAAAGAACAGATTGACGTGTAACAAACATTTTTATACATTTCGTCGTATCCATAAAGGAATACATAAATAAAAAATGAATTATAGTGACAAAAATAATTATAACAATTATAATTAATTCAGTCTGTCTAAACCAATGAGAATCAACCCACTTTTCTCCTCTACACACAAACACGTGACATTATCACTATCGGACAAGCAGTCAACACGGACATGGCGTCAACACGCATTTCAGCTCCTTTTTCTTTTTCAGGTTATGATTTTAACATTTATCTCTTAGTATTTAACAAAAATTCAAGGTAAGAAAACCCCAGGCACTTCTTGTATCTTCTAACTAAATTATCTGGACACTCATTATACACACACACACATACACATATATATATATATATATATATATAGAGAGAGAGAGAGAGACACGAGAAAGACTATATATTTTACTTATTCTTTATCTTATTCTGTCAGATTCCGATCCATATTTGATCTACATTTGACCCCAAACTCATAATTTTATTCAGTCTGTCTCTCGTTTCTCCAACACCCAGATATTAAATACAACTCATTTTGTTGTTTCCACGTCTTGTCGTGTCTCCTATTTTACGACTAAATGTTAGGTGGCTTATAATTATTTATTCAGAGTTATAACTCTCTTACAACTTCATTAATATTTGTGGGTGATCGAAATTTCCTTGCTTCTCAGCCTTCACTATCTATCAATGAAATCTTTGCCATTAGTCCGAATTTATGAGTTAATGTTTTTCTTTAAAAGACATGGATTAAATTTCTGCAGTTAAGTAAACTTAATACTAAGCTTGTTATTTTCCTTCGTTCCTTAAATAGGAAATGTTATTAGAAAGTAGAATGAAGAAAGAGGATAGTTGAAAGAAAAAGTCTGTCAAGAACGAACCACAGCCGCTATGTAAGCATCTTTGGCGAATTGGACATCTTCGAATTTTTTCTCGAGCGGGAATGTGTATTTATGGAGCCAATCAAGAAGCTGCACGTCGTAACCGACTCCAGAGTTGAGAAACTGGGACGCGTGGTTATGGCAGTCAACAAAACCCGGAATCAAAATTTCTCTGCAAAAATGTAAGTATAAAAAAAAAAAAAGCTTACTTTTGCCTCATAATAGTTCTAAACATTCGTATCTTTTTTTTTCTTCTTCTTTTTTTTTTTTTTTTTTTTTTTTTTAATAAAAAAAAAAATCAATCCAAGGTAACAAAGCAACAAAGACGCAAAGGATTACTGAGAGTGAAAGAATCTGTAAAATCATAATTAAGAAGAGAGGACAATAAAAGAACAGGATACTATGATACAAAAGATGACGATTGACGTTACATTTAAAATGACTGGGAAATAAGAAGCCACAAGCGAGAAGTGCGAGAGACGAAATTATTCTTTAAAGTCAGGGTAGTAAAGAGGGAAATTCATCAGAATAGACCATGAAGGCAAAAGGCTCCATTGCGGCGGTGGTAAAGTGACTGAAGTCGATATGCCAGGTCAGGACCAATAACATTGCAGTTATACTAAATTTATCAACTCTTATAGGACAACGGTACACAGTACTTGTTACATTTAATGAATTAAATTAACCCCAAAATAGATGTTACATTTATAAATAAAAAACTCAATGAAATTCAATGCTTGGAAACATTTTATTTTCGAAACATGTACATGTATGCATCTTTTTATGTTTATTTTTACATTTAAATTTATATCCGTGTTACATTTTACTGTTGATTTTCATGCCGAAGTATTCCTTAACTTATTTCATGAACTTGCAACGGGATTAAGAGTTATTGATTTTGATGGATTTTGCAATGTCAGCAGCTTTCAAATTCCTCGTCAAATACACCGTGTTTGTGGTTTTGTGGCGTGATGAAGACGCCTCTTCGACTTGATTGAAATAGAATTTCTTCATTTCCGCGTACAACCAATACAGATTCATTGCCAGGTTAGCATCTTATAACTGTCGTCTCTTAAAAGATAGGAATGTCTAGCACGTCAAAAAGCTGAGTTTTACGGCATTATCTTCTGCCGATACGACACATATTAGCGTAGTAATGGTGTGTGTGCTTAAAAAAGTGCTTCTATTACAGCGGTCAGATGGACTAAGCGCCTACCATACCATGCAGGTTCTTTAAATAGATAATTTGCCTTTATCTTGACATTAATGTAATTTCAGGCAATTAATCTTTCGTTCCTGAGATTTTTTTCATTTTCTGAAAACCAGATTACCCCAATGCTGATAGGTGGAACAAAACGAAGAATTTTAATCTTCCGATAATTCTACGTAGAATTGGCTAAATTATACAAAATAAAAACGTATTCATTAGATTGACCAGGCAGACGGAAAGTAGGCCGAATTAATATTAATTACACTGGATTTAATCGATCTTGATAAGTTAAAACAACGTTCCATAATTGCTAGTTTTGTTTCCACCAATCACCTATAGGTTGTTAATTGTTTTTTCTCATCGATCTCTGATCGATGTAACCATTCATGTCTTTTCTAGTTTACGTTAATTCGTTTTACTGTAACATCGTATCCTCACCCCCACTGGATCCACGCACTCCACCAGAACCGCCTTTGGTGCGGCATGGTCCAGTATTACGGGTTAGACACAAATCTCCGGTTCCCAATGTCAATTCGAAGCCACCCTCCAGCCACGTTGTGATTGTTTTGATCCTGGAGAATGGTCATCAAATCATGGAAATTCGGAAGCTCTCCCTTGGTCCACCTGCGAGTTCGTGGGGTGAGAATCGGGTTAACAGAAAAATAAATAACCAAGTCGATTCGATTTTGAATGGACAAAAGTTATATATAGTAAACGCAGACACAAAAAATAATTCTTGTAGCACAAGGTTGAATGTCTCTTGTATGTGAACAATAACCAAACAAACACAAATTTCGGTAAGGAGAGATGTGGCCTTCGTTTTAACTCCTTTGGTCTGTTCTTAGCGCAACTACAACAATCTTCGATGTTCCCGTTCACAGTAATCATAATAGTAGGAGTAGCGGTACTTAGACGTTAGCGGGGGTATTTCGCTTCCTTGCCATCAGCTCAGCAACACACAACGGACGCTTGCTTTTCAATCTCTGACGTCACTCCACTCAGTTCGGCTGCATTCGAAGACAGACGAACCTGAAACTCTCCAATCTTCCGGTCGGCTCGCCTCTTTATATAGTGAACTGGTGACGTATCTATTTTTCTAGTGCGAACGTACTGAGATACTTCCAAAGTAAATTTCACTCCTCCGAGAGTAAACAATTTACTTTTCATCGATTGGTTTCCAAGGTCCACAACAAGACTCTATTGTTTATCACGCGCTATCAACCACTCTGCCGCTTTTTGTAAACTACAGAGTCTTGTTTCAAAAATAAATTCAAAATCAAAACATACTTTATTTTAATTTCGATTCTTATAGTGTCAAAATGCATTTCATAATCTAAAAGTTCCAAATTATCATTGTTCCGGTAATTTATTAGTAATCTGATATCCTTTGTACACTTACAAAAAGATTGTGTTTCGTGTTCTAAATTAACTTTCTGTAACATTTACATTTCAGTCTTTACTGCATTTTAACATCTTGGTTATTTGAAAACGCCTCCCTTTGCTTGGTGTTTTCTGTTTTACAGCATATTCTCCATTATTATTATTTCATGGGTGACATGACCCTTGCTTTATTACTGCTACAAGACTTCCAAAACATTTATAATCATGCACAAACTGGGACCCATTTTGGTTAAAATATATCGAGTTTCATCATGTGATATCCTCCGTATGTGTGTTCTTAAATTTCATTTGTAGTTGATTTTATTTTCTGAAATCTATAAACACAACAAGTGGCATTCTGAAAATTTCAAGTTTTGCTTGCCTTTTGAACAATTCGCTTTAAAAGATTAAAAAATTGTGCAAGAGCCTGGACGTAAATTTCAAAATAAAACCAGCAGCAAAAACATGAAGGAGGAATTTACTCTATCAAATGCGGGAATTTCCAGAATGAATACACTGGAGAAACCTTAAGGAGTTTAAACAAGAGGCTATATGAACACGAAAGGGGCATTTTAAATAACAACACACAAAACGCATTGGTTGTTTACCGTAACAAAACTGACCACAATTTTAACAGAGAATGCTACTTTGATTAAAAGAAAATACTCCACTGAGACGAAAATGTCTAGAAAGTGCCTTGATCGCTAGTTCAATCACAATAAATTTGCGTCCAAGCTCTTCCGATATATCACCATTCTTGGTAGATTTTCTATTGTCCCAGTGTGGAACAGTCAAGGAGAAAAGGTGATGGAAAGAAAAAGAATACAGATGATTTCGGTTAGATTTTGGGAGAGAGGGGGGAAAAAAACAATATTCTCTCCAAAATATTGAAACTACCTTCGTCTCTTGTTTCGTGCGCATGTGTAGACATGGCAACGTCAACAAAGCTTTATACAATGAAATCCTAACGGATGAAACGCGTCACAAAAAAACATTCCAGTTTGTCATATATATTGTTACGAGGATGCATTTCTATAAAAAATAAAATCTCAAAGTTTAAAATTTTAGTAAGGAATTCTACTGAGTCCTACCTGTTAATACAAAAAGTTTTCTTTCATGAACTAGTTGTAAAATAGAGAAATTTGAAATAGAACGTTTGGGAGATTCTAGATCATTCCAGTATATTCGGGAAGAATCTAGATGATTCGAGAAACATCATGAAATATGCAAATTAGGTGTTAGCACCTATAAAATAGGTTTTTGGGTAAAGGGTTGTCAGTTGTATAAAAGGAATTGCTGCCAGTATCAACTCCGGCTTTTGATTTCGAGGATTATTATATCCAGCCGAAAGAATCTCTATAAAATGTTGCCGACCAACAAAAACCCGAAAGAGAATTTCATGGAACAAATTTGGTAAATAGAATTTTGACTAATTTTCATTGGCCAAACTAAAAATTAATCTTACACACATTTGTGGATTTCCAGTAATAGCAGCTAGATTACTTCGCCAGCCCTAACGTAGTAAAGACACTTGTCTCTCCTCCCTTCTCCCTCGTAACACTTCGCCAGTAACGCTGTGTTTTCAGTTTTTATAGCCAATTGTATATCTTGTATATATTTTATTTTGTGTTTTTCCTAGTAAATGAAATATTTGCTTGTTCTTTTATCTCTGTGTTTTGCTAAATCATTCTTTTTTTTCCTTTGTTACAATTATCAACACGTAACAATATATATATATATATATATAATCTTGCACCAGTGAAAGTGCATAACTTATTAACTCAGTATAAAAAGTGACGAGAAAATAAACAATCAATTGCTGATATCGCCTGACGAGTGGTTGGAGCGATTGCTGGAGGGCCCGTCTACGAAGCTGTTGTAATTATATACGATTTTATCTTAACATTGAAGTCTTGAGTTATTAACGACCACCGAATGTTTAAAAAAAACGTCGATCGCCGTTTTTCTGAAACTTGTCTTTTATTGTCCTTTCTCCTCACTATATTCTTCTCATTCTCTTTCACTCTGAATAACTCCTTGCATTATTGCCTTACTTGAGATGAAATGATTAAAAAAATCAGTTTCCCTTACAATCTATTTTCAATTCCTTATTATAAATGTACTAAAATTCATAGATAGTTCGATATATAAAAACGCAGCATGTCTATTTTTCCCGAAACTCAAAAACACAAGTCTACATCAAATTAATTGCAGTTCCTTTCTTCGGAGCTTCTGCTAAATCAGAACTTCATAGTATCATGCTGACCATTCTAAAGGAACACTGCACAACTCGTTTTTGCTGCTCTGTGAATGAACTCCGCATTAAGATGGTGAATTCACCCTTATCTCTCATGTTGATATTACAACGACCGACTTGCAAAGAAGCTCATATACGTTTAACTTCTCTTTTGCTTCCAACCAATTCTCTTCACACTTCAATATCGAACTCAAGACTTCAACTTCAGTTTTTGTTTAGCGGCATATCAACATCTCTATGGGTTATTTAATACTGAAATCTAAATATTTTGAACAATTTTATGGCTTCAAATGAATATATTTTGAACACAATTGTATGCCTTCAACTAAAATTTATTGCTGGTCATGTGGCATTTCTTTAACATAAAAATGTATTGCACGCCCTTGAAAATTTCCAATCTCACGAACAGACGCCTTGCTACCCGATATAGTTTGTCGTCATATCCAGGACTTTCAACTTTAGTGACAGCTTTTAACTCTAGCACATATTTGCAACCACAAAACTTTGGGTATAAAATAAGAGAAATAGAAAACGTGGTGGTAAGTTCGGATGAAAACGGCGAATTTATCCTTTCAGTAGGGTGTGAGGTCATTCAGGGTGTGTTGCTCTTGTTGGTACAGAATATGAAGAAGTAGTAACATAACTGCTGCAGCTGTTAGATCTCATTCCATGAAGGCATTGGGCGTTGTCCGTCCAGCTTTCAGGATCTTGGCAGAGCGTAGGGGCATCTTCCAGGCTCAGATTAATCTGCTGGAGGCCCCGGCGGATGACGTCCTTTCAACGAGTGTGTAGTCTGTCGCGAGACCGTCTCCAGTTTGTAGATGGAGAGTCGAAATGGTAGGATGACTCTAGTAGTGTGGCCATCAGATCGTCGCAGGGTGTGACCAAGCCAGCAAACGCTGCACTGAACGATGGTACGGATTTTGCTCGACTACCCGGTCCTAAGACAGAGTTCTTCATTGGATACAATGTCGGACCAGTACACTGCCCCGATGGTCCCGAAGGTGCGGGACTCTAAGCCATGGACGTAGAAGGTGAGGCTCTTGCTGAGAGGCCACGTCTCAGTGCCGTATACTAGCACAGAGAGGATGGCGGCGTTATAAAAGTATGGTGCGTCGGGAGATGTCGCGACACCGCCATAGTTGACTCCAGAACTCTCTCATGACTCGTACAGCCAGCCTACGTCTTCTGTTGACCTCCGCACGAAGGTCAACCGTGTTGAAAATTTTTGAGACCGAGTATACGAAAGGCGTGACGAACTCGGCATCTTATCTCATCTAAATAAATAAACGACAAATTCTCTCTGTCCGTCTGTGTCTGAAACCCCCTCTAACTTTGAATACACTTGCTCTACTGAGCGGATTGAGCCATATACCCTTTTGGAATCGGCATGAAACCGGAATTGAAAATCTGCTCTTCATCTGGCGCTTGAACATACAGCATTAAGATGTGTGTCCAGATGAGGAGGGAACATTAAAAAATACAAATTTTAAAATAACCGAAAAATATTTAGTGATTTTAAGTTTTTAATTTATATTAATTTTAAAGTAAAGTAATTTAAAGTAATTTTTTAAATTCAGTTTAAAATCTCAAATTTTGAATTGAAATCAATTTTATTTCTTGAAAATGCCAAGGAATCAGAAATGAAGCTAGGGATTTCGTGAAAGTGACGTTTTGAAGTTCCGCAAAGTTTGTGATTTGAAGAACTCAATTTTCGGTTTAAATTGGAATTTCGGCCCAAATCGGTCTTTTGGCCGGAATTAGACTTATAGTTCAAATCAGAGTTAAAGTGAAGTTTTGAAGTTCCATGGAGTGAATTGAGGAATTTAGTGTTATTTCTTAAAAATTATCATTGGTGTTTTCCAATCTGAACCAGAGGTCCCTTTTTAGTTTTGGCTCGGAGGCCTAATTAGCCCTACGCACGAGCTAGCTTAAAAGTCTGCACGATGTGTGGCTTTTAAGCTAGTTACAAAGCCAAGTCACAATAATCGACTTACCTGTCCTCAAGGTACCTTATACGTTCTTTCAGGAGGTTGTACTGTTTTATAAGCTTTGGCAAGTTTTCCTTGTTTTCTATGAACAAAATCTAAATCAAAATAAAACAAAAACGATCGATTAGCATGAATGTTTTCTAAAATAAGGATACAAATCTCAATCCTGGTACAATGTGAGTTTTCAGCTTCAGCCACTTTGACACCATTTTCTTTTCACCTTACTTTTTCTTTCTAGCCTCACAAGAATAATTCGTGAAAAAATAGTCAATACATATGAGAAAGGAAATCAGAAACGGGATAAAATTACATAACCAGGTGCGATTTTACCCACTTTGTCAATCGATGCTTGTGGCATAAGTTGTCAAATGATTTCTCGTAATCCTCCAAGACGCAATCCTTCTGCATTTTGTATAATTCTCTCTCTATCATTTTCATCATATTCTCTCTCCGGCGCGCGTTCTTTTCTCTCTCTCTCTCGCTGTCCGTCGCAAACTCTTTTCTCTCGCTGTCCGTCGCAAACTCTTTTCTCTCGCTGTCCGTCGCAAACTCTTTTCTCTCGCTGTCCGTCGCAAACTCTTTTCTCTCGCTGTCCGTCGCAAACTCTTTTCTCTCGCTGTCCGTCGCAAACTCTTTTCTCTCGCTGTCCGTCGCAAACTCTTTTCTCTCGCTGTCCGTCGCAAACTCTTTTCTCGCGCTCTCCGTCGCAAACTCTTTTCTCTCGCTCTCCGTCGCAAACTCTTTTCTCTCGCTGTCCGTCGCAAACTCTTTTCTCGCGCTCTCCGTCGCAAACTCTTTTCTCTCGCTCTCCGTCGCAAACTCTTTTCTCTCGCTCTCCGTCGCAAACTCTTTTCTCTCGCTCTCCGTCGCAAACTCTTTTCTCTCGCCGTCCGTCGCAAACTCTTTTCTCTCGCCGTCCGTCGCAAACTCTTTTCTCTCGCCGTCCGTCGCAAACTCTTTTCTCTCGCCGTCCGTCGCAAACTCTTTTCTCTCGCCGTCCGTCGCAAACTCTTTTCTCTCGCCGTCCGTCGCAAACTCTTTTCTCTCGCCGTCCGTCGCAAACTCTTTTCTCTCGCCGTCCGTCGCAAACTCTTTTCTCTCGCCGTCCGTCGCAAACTCTTTTCTCTCGCCGTCCGTCGCAAACTCTTTTCTCTCGCCGTCCGTCGCAAACTCTTTTCTCTCGCTCTCCGTCGCAAACTCTTTTCTCTCGCTCTCCGTCGCAAACTCTTTTCTCTCGCTCTCTCACTCCTCTTCCGCGGGACACTTAGTCGTCAACGAACCATATTTGCATACAACACCATACTCTATCCCTACATTATACCATGTTGAAAAAGTTCTCGTGCTACATATGTAAGGCGTCATCTCAGGACGTAGGCGATCATGGCTCTCCACAATTTTCTATCTGGTCTGGCTGTTACCGGTTCCCCTCCCATTTTACTAAGGCTTCCACCCACGTTATACCATCTATTCACACAAGATCTTCAGTTAAGTGCCACTCTGCTTTACCCTATCTCTTGTCCTCAATACTTTCCAAGTTCACATTTCTTTTGTCTCCAGTAATTTTCGTCGTCCTTTGGAGGATTATCCAACATTCACTGCCATATAAAAGAATGGGTATCATATAGCAATCCAGCATTCTTTTCGTGGTTTCTAAAGAATTATTTCCGTTTCTCAGCAGTTATGTGCCATGTGTGATACACGCTTAGGCGATCATGTATCTTTCGATACATGACTGACGAGGCAGATTTTTTTCCGGCAGTAGTTTGCCATTTCTTTCTGTGGTAGACCAGTTCCCATCCAAGGCTATAGAACCCGGTCTTTCTTACTATTTACCCATAGCTGGAGGGAGAAGAAGGGGATCCATACCTTTCCCAAGGGTGTTAGCACGTAATTGTATGTAATGGGTTCGGCTCTCCGATTCTTCAGTCTAAGCCGCTATCCATTACTCCATCTTGCTTACTTTTTGAAATGCCTCTTTCGCTAGTCCAATGCGTGTTCGGATTTCGGTGTCACATTGTCAATCCTTTTTTAAAACACTTCCCCGCCATTTAAACCTTTGCATATGCTTCATGTTTATATCTCCAGTTCGTAACTCACGTCTTGGGCTTTTTTCTCTTATGATCCTAATACCAGTTTAAAATGACTGCATATTTTAAGTTCTAGCTTCCTTTTCTTTTCTTAAATCCTGTTAGACTCTCTTGTTCCCTTGGACTGGCGTCGTTGGAAATCTGGAGATGTTGCATCTTTTGTCTCATCCCCCTTCTATTTTGTACAGCTACTCGGTTTACTGCCTATCTGCATGAAGGCGGTTTGCTCCAAGTGTAAGTTCTGGATTATTCTGACATTTTTTCCAAATAGATCTCGTTTTCTCTGCAGTTTAAATATATCCTTGTGCCTTACTTTGTCAAATGTTGATCCTACTTGACAGGGAAGCAATAAATTGGAAGCGATTTCCACAAGCGAGTAGTGCGGGAGTAGAAACTATTCGAATAGAACTTACAATTACATTTAGTTATTTCAAAAGTAAAACAATGAAACCGCGTTGCCAATCTCGTATTCTGCCTAAATTCATGAGATCTCGCGGGTACCAAAGAGGCAAAATCTCATTAGAACAATTGACATGAAAATATTTAAAGTCACGAGGAAGCGACGTTATTGTGGTGGGAAAATGACGGAAAGCGAGACGCCAAAGTCAGGACCAATAACATTGCAGATTCTTTGGAGATTGTAGAGAATCTCTAGATATATGGTAGAAACACCAGACTCCATGTGGCAACAATATTTGATGCATGGACGAATGGTAAACTAATAGACGTCAAGATTCTCGTGAGAAAAATTGTCTGGTACGACACAATGAACCTGCTTTGCTAGCATCAGACCTCGCAATTGATTCAATGTAATCATTCCACACATAAGCTTACTTGTCAAGGTAATCGTTAGGCATGTTTAATTTTGGGGAATAAGAGTATTTGTTAAGTCAACCCAATTGACAATGAAACATTTCAAGTCATTCTTAAAACAAACGTCTTTTAAAAGTGTTGAAAAAATCGAACGCAAATGTTATGTCGCAGAAAACTAGACCAGTTTTTGCCTTGTGGACGCACGTGTTTTTATGCTCGAAACTCAGTCCTTGAAATAAAGGTGATGACGTTAGCTTCACGTTAAGGTGTAGCGTGTTCAAAAGAAGTGACTGCGCCGAAGAGAATGTCGTCTTTTATGGATGAGTTCACTTTTCTTTTTATACCTTTTTGCTATTTCAAAGATGATTGGTCACTTTGAATGATCAGCTTGAACCGAAAATCTATTGGACTTGAAACTAACAAGTCACTCAAAATCCAGTTTTCGCGCCAAAAAAACTTGTCGAAGGATTTCGATAGTTTCGAGAGCAGATTCACGAAACAAAATTTGATTTATGGAGATTAGTTGAATTTGTCAGCCATCGTAAACGTCGCAGAACCGTTCTAACGCAACCCTATGCAATAATTGAACATGAAGCCTGTTGACAAACTCGAGAGTCTGAGTATCAATGTACGTTAACTGCGCTAGCATATCCACTGAACTGTAAAATCATAACATGTACAGTCTGGAGATTCTCTGATTTCACTTCGTTCATAAAGTGAAATCATTGTGTGCCAGTCACTGTTTATTTTTATTTTTATTTTGTTGGGTAAAAAACCTTCTGAAAGCAAAGATATGGAAGTTTTCCATTGTATCATCAGTGTCCACCGGTCAACTTTGAGATGCAAATATCAATTAGTTTTACAGCGACCACCTTGTGATCAAGCAATTTGTGTGGAGACGTTTTCTTCAGTTTGCTTTTAGTTTGCTTGAAGCAGTGGTGTAAATTGGTTGTAATCAGGTTCGATTTACTTAAGTTGATAGGAGTAGCGAAGATTTTGTAAGTACATGACAAGTATATTAGTAGACATTAACTTTTACAATAGAATACACAGGGATGTTGATTTAAGCGTGTCCTTCATAACAGGGGTTTTGAATGCTAACAAGCTGGTGAAAAGTGTTATTTACTTTTACTGTCTCATGTAAGTTAGGTTCACATGTGTTCGCGGACATTTAAAATTAGAAAATATATGACCGGTTAAGTGTAATATCAGTTAGCTCATCGGAAGAGGAGTGAAACCAAGCTTTCTGGTGGAAAATAATTTTGAATATTTGGTTATTGAGCAGCGTATCGGTCAGATTTTCAATATTTCTCTTCCCTATTACTCTCCGTAATCCGAGAATCATGGAGTATCTGTATTTGAGGAAATAGAATCAGATTTTAGACGATTGTAAAGTTTAGATCTCTTCGCAACCGAAACTATTTGTTATATCCGTAATTACAAAGGGAGATAATCTATTTGGGAGAACCACTCACCCTACTAGTGGTGGTTGCAGGTATCACCTTCCAAATGAGCGAAGGTAATTTCTCCTTATTCCTTAGGATCTCATCCAAGCCCGCCCCTTCTGCTGTCTCTTTGACAAATCTAATTTTTAAATCGAGTGGGTGAAAGGGCAGTCTTAACAATTAGCCATTAATTGTAATTATCTTAATTTTCAAACAAATTTTCTCAGCCCTTGTTGTTCTTTATGCAGAGATTAACCTGCTGTTTCCTTCGATCCGCTATTAGCAAATATTTGTCTTCATATCGTCTTCGCTTAATCGTACTTATGAACCTTACAAGTTCGTTTCTTATCTCGATTTCTTCGAGCAAAGGATACAAATCCTATTTCTCGATTTATTTACATTTACATAGCTATTTCCGCTCTTTGACGGGCAGGCATAAATCAGTTTTTCAATTCTGACTTAGTTTTCAAAATTATCAAATATTATAACCCAATTGACACCTTCTTCTGTTTGGCAATCACGAGACATGTTTTCGTAACTTTCATTTTAAGTAAGCGGACATAAATCAATTTCTCCATTTTCTGTTTTCGTTTCCAAAATTCTCAACTAACCTTAAATGTCTTTTCACGATGTTTTCTCAATCCTCATGGTTGAAATCTTACACGTGGCCTCTGATAATATCTTTTCGCAAAACCAATAAAGTCGTTCTCATCAGATCTTTTTCTTCCTTCTTTCAGCTTGTCATTCCGCACTCTTAACCCTTTCCGCCTGTTCCAGTTCATATTCTAAATTAATCTTTTTCCTTTACCAGTGTCACATCGTGTGTCACATACCCTCTCATGCAGTTGTAGCAAAGAATTCGAGGGAAGGACCAATAGCCTCCTAAATTTAAGTGTGGAGGATCATCGAAAGGCTTTATTCTGGAGAGAGACACGCATTGAGATCGGCCATAACTGATCATGTATATAGAGAGAAACGACTGCTTATCAACCTCTATTGAATGAAGTCAAGATCATAGAACAACTCTGGAGGATGAGAATCTGCACATATTTTAGACTGCTAACCTCTTCAGTAGACCTAGGATGGAGATAAATACCGCCTAGCAGTCTCTAATTAAGAAAGGTCGAAAGAAATTGTACCACATGATTACAACGCAAGGATTCAAAATGACACACTATTGTCCAAGAGAATCGGGACCTATTGGATTAAAACGACGGTGAAAACATATCCGGTTCCCTGGATGTTGAATGTACAGTTCCGAAATACAAAGAATCTGTAATGTTATTTGTCTTGACCTGGCAACTCGTCTACAGTCATTTTCCCGCTGCCATAACGTAGCCTCCTTCTGCTGTTTCTATAAATAATTTCATCGTAATTGATCTGATTTCCTTTCCTCCTTGCTACCTACACTTTATAAATTTAAGCGCAGTACTAGATTGGCAGCTAGGTCTCATCATTTTAAGGTTGGAATGCTAACCGTTTCTTCTCTCGCACTTTACGCATGTGGAATTTTCTTCCGGCTTTTTGTATTCCAGTTGACTTTGATTTTCAAAGATTTGAATGAAATGTCAATCATTATCTTTTGTTTTCTTAATTCCCTTTCTTTTATTGTTCTCTTTTCTTAATGTATTTTTTCTTCTCTCACACTCAGTAAATCTTTAGATTTTAATGACTTTATTGCTTTGCTTAGGGTGAAATCATTGAAAAAAGGAATATAATTCCGGCAAGAACTTTTCTTCATGGAGAACAAAACTGTTTCTCTCTAAGAGATCTTTTCTTAGTACCATTTTCTTTATCATTTCAATCATTCGTAGATTTTAAATTTTAACGCTAATTTGTATGTTCATCGAATTTAAACTCCTTTTTCTATCTCGGTTGCTACAACTTCTGAAGGCGGTGAAGTGGATCTGAAGAATCAAAAACATCGAACAAACATTCCTCGAGCATGTTAACGATGCACAGTTTGGGAAATGGAAACTCCAGTAGAGTTCCTTACATTAACTTTTGTGTAATTACCCATGGGAAAAGGTATGCTTCTATCTCTTCTCTCCAAGCTATGGAGTAAATAACAGGGCAGACTAAGCTTTTAAATTTTTTAACTGACTTCTATAAGAACGAAAACTGTGACTTCAAAAGATTAGGCTTGCCTGTTTAGTGACCATCCTCCACAAAAAATGTTTGCAGTTCAGTCAACACTTTTCAATGTTGCAACTGTTAATATCTTCTTTATAATTCTAACACATAATTTAACGACTCTGGATCCAATTTTAATATATCAGCTAAATGGATTTTCTCTAGCTCTGTAAATTTTATATGGCTTATCAAGAATCAGAAGCGATAGAAAAGTTTTATTTTGCTACAGAACGCAAGTGTGTCTGAAATGTTTTTTCTTTTCCTTTTATTAACGTTTTCTTAAACTAACGTACAGAAAAAACAGCCGATTTTATATAATGTCTTTTTTTTTTTTTCTTTTTTTATCAACATTTTTTTTTCACTGAGCAATGTTATAAAACAATTTCTGGACCATAATCATTAAATTTAATCATTGTTTGCCATCTGTATTTCTCTAACGCAATTATAGACTTTATTTTATTTATTTATTTTTTTTTTCAGTTTTAAATTGTCCAACTCTTAAAAAAAAAACAAGTTATGGAAAACATTTTACTTATTGGCATAAATCTTTTCTAATTTTGTTTTCGGTAAGTGTTGAATAAATTTTCAATAAAATTTGAATTTACGCTGCTAAAATATACGATTATCGAATTGTTTTCTGTTTTGCAAAATTTTTCCATTTAGCTCTTGCTTAAATGTTCATACCTTTTTGTAAAAAAAAAAAGAAAAAAAAAGAAACAGCTATAAAAAAATTAATTTCTTTTAATGAGTTTTATTTAATTCAGCTTTTAAAGAATGTTTAAAAAAATAACCATATGTAAATGTGGTAATAAAATAAGCACCGCCCATCTCCCCTCTCGCTTATAACCATCCGCTATAACAAAATAAACGTTTTCGGCGCTAAATCTGACTTGGTCAAATAAGGCTTCTACTTAGAGTTGTTGGTATATTACAGTGACTAAAACAATGTTTTAGTTTATCATAACGTCTACTTTTCTCTTTTTCTTTTTCAATCATTTCACCCCAAGCAAAGCGGGAATGACACTAGTGCGAGGGGGGGACAGAAAGAGAAAACTGAGAATAGGGAGGATTGAAGAAAGAACAAATGATGCACAGGATTTAAAGACAGATGGCGATTGATGTTGCATTTAAATTTTTGAAGATTGTAGTTATCAGGGAAGCAAGTAAACAGAAAGGAGTTCCACAGATGGGGGGTGCGAGAAAAGAAACAGTAGTGTCATCTGCATAAATACCTACTTGGAAATGATGATATTGGGGAAATCATTTATGAAGATCAGAAATACCGTAAGACCCAGGATATAGTTTTGAGGACGGCCGCGTTCGTGAGAAAGGATCTGGAAGCGATCCCGTTCAAAGCGATCTTCATTTCACGCTTTGATAGGAACGATTGGATTAAATCATTCATCCTGTGACACCGTCGCCCTGGAGCTTGCGTAAAAGGTCAGCATACCATACACTGTCGAAAGAATTCGTGATATCCCTAGCCAAAGCTCAAACTTCTTCGTCGTTCATATCCAAAGTTTGATATAGATTTTCATTGATGGCCCTTAATACATCAACGTTAGACCTTGCGAAACGGAAGCCATATTGTTTTTTTCCGAGAGGGGTTCGTGAGAATTAAGATAAATAAAATGCACCTAATCACTTACCTTTCCGTTGTAAACTCCAATGGCCATATTAGGTGATATTTCCAAAGCTGTCTTCCAAGTTGAATGAGCGAAGCATCCAATAAAAACAGAAATATCTTTCCATTCCATTTTTTTTTTTTTTTCAACTAAAAAAAGCCGTGAAAGTGTAAATTAATTTTTTTAAAAGAAAAACTATTATTGACTTATTAAAATATAAAATTATTCAAACAATTTTAACAAGAAATCTTTTAAAATAATTGTCAATCAACGTTTATGTTGCTAGTATAAAAAAAAAAACAACTAAAAAAAAACAAATAATGTTAACTGCGAAACAGACGCAAACTCAGAGGGTGACCAATTTCAATATAAATCAAGAGAAAGTAATTTTGCTTGCGTCACAATTCGCTGAGGACCATGGGATTGTATTTCCTGTCTTAATTATTTACGAAAGTATGCTAAGTTGTGACCGGCGGTTATAAGCATACGGAACCTCGTAAGGATGGGACTCGTAGTATTTGTAAGGCCAGTTTGCGGAATTTACGACAAATCGCCCACTTTTACTAACTTTTAATTTCGTCGTTCTTTTGTGTTGTGCCCCTTCAGGATATGGTCGATCATGGCTCTCCACAACTACCTATACTTTGTGGTTCTTATCAATGCTTTTTGTTTGTTTGTTTTACTATACTTCCCAAACCCTATTCTATTATCCATTTACCAAATCAGTTAAGTAGGTTACTGCCTGTTCCCATCTACTCCTTTTGCCTGTAATATGCCCAGTGAGTGACAAATTCTCCAAGCCTTCTTTCCATATTATGTACCCAAACAAATTCAATTTATTGTAAGTATAATTGTATTTTTTCATTTTCCTTGGAACTTTCTCATTGCTCGCATGCTCTGTTCATAGTATTCTCAGCATCCTTCTGTAGATCCATCATCACCACCGAGCAGACTATGAATTTAAACCTATCACAATGAACGGGTGTTCTCTTAGTGAAGCCTCGTTCCTTGAGCGCCTCTTGGGACTGAAACTCAATGCAGACTTCAAGTGGAACTAGTTCATTCGATCCATAGCAAAAGATGCGGGGACATGATCGGTTCTCTTAACCGCTCCAGGAAGTACCTGACTCCTACTGTTATCCTCTACCTTTTACAAGTGTCATGGCAGGCCTAAACTGGAGTACTGCTGTCTTATATAGGCAGTCGCTGCCCAGTCTTCACTTTCCAGTCTCGATAGAGTCCAAAACCGGTTCCGCTTCCTTGTGGGTGATGAATTATTTTCCACCCTACAACTCCTCTCCCATAGATGAAACGTGGCAAGTCCCTCATGGCTCAATTGCTATTTCCATGTAAAGTGCTCAGACGAACTACATTCGTTAGTTCTACCAGATCTAATCTTCACAGCTAGGACCCACCGTGCTACTTAAATTGTAGTAAACCCACCCACATTCGCTCCGTATTCAATTGTACAGCTGCTTCTCGCGAACCACTGCCCAGGGGAACAGACTCCCAAGAGGATGTTTCCCCAATCACTACAATCTTAACATGTTCAAGTCTATAGTTCACAGTTATATTCCCCTCTTATCCGTATAAACTCTCCCCTAACGTAACCCTCTACCTCGAGTACTCCCAGGCCTTGAACCTTACTGTAAAAAAAATACGTTTTTTTTAATAATTTAAATGATGTATCTTACAGGAGGAGCGGATTTATTTCTGCGAAACTCTGAGTCGAGCGATAAGTCCTTAAACATTTTATTAATTTATTTTATATATTTGCTGATACATCCTGACGAGAAGTTTTCTCACTCGGGATAACGCCAATCAGCTAAGTGATAAATTTTATATTTGTATTTATTTATATATATATATATATATATATATATATATATATATATATATATATATAAAAACAGTAATCCTCGTTTATATTTGATATAAAAAATAAATCCTGTCTATTTGAAATATTGTTTTTTATAGTTTTAGGTCCGACTATTTTAATATATATTTTTAATACCATCAATCCATGTTTATTTTAAATATAAAATAAAAACATTAAACAAGGTTATTTTAAATATAAAATATAAATCCTTGCTGCTGTGTGTGTGTGTGTGTGTATATATATATATATATATATATATATATATATAACTTTCCTTGACAATCCGCTTAGGTGAAACCTTGGTAGGTTTGTCTGTCTCTCTAGGGTTAATAGTGATTGAAAAGTACCTCCATGTATTTGATTTTATGAATGATGGTCTCTCCAGTCGAACTATAGATTTTACAAGACGTGAGAGTCTATTTCACTCACCCTGTATATATTCTTAAATTAAAACCCCTTAATCCCCGTATAATGTGTGGACTGTGCCAGCATTGCGTTAACGAGTTTTTTTTTTTTTTTTTTTTTAATTAAAATTAAAATTATGTCACGGTCAGTGTGTACTCATCACGTGAAGAGTACGTTGTGCATGAAACTCCGAGTCATGCCATCGGTGAGGAATAATATGTATATTTATTACTTAATAGCTCTGTTATATTACATCGAGCACTATTTTATTAACACCAGCATACAACGTGCAATATATATATATATATATATATATATATATATATATATATATATATATATATAGGACTTATATTTTCCTTTTAATCTTTCTTATAATAAAATTAAAATTAGTATGTGAAGCGTTACTGAATTTCGTCCTAATCTGTTTTTTTTTCTTTTCTTGTCTCATCGCCGCTGACTGCTAGCCTAACAAAATTAGCAAAATATTAGATTCCTCTATAATGGGAGTTCCACATTTTGGGTTAAATATAATAATGGATCTATCACTAACACACACGCGCGCGTTTTGGTTTAGCGAATATATTCGAATGTTGATGATTCAATGGAATTTCCATTTCATTTTAACAATGTACTTGACCGAAATTGGTGTCCAACCAAAAAAAAAAAAATTAAAAAAAGCCCTGACATGTGCTGATGTAAACAACAAGTTGGACAGATTATCCGAAATTTCTCTGAGACAAACAAAATTGAGACACTTGTTTGGAAAACGCAAAATAAATATTTCTATCTTAGAAATTTATTTATTCAACAATCTAACCAATTCTATGAATTTTTCATGAGAATATATGAAAATTTTCTTTATTTCATCAATTGAATTTATATCAGATCTGCTATCTTTTCATTTTCATATCTTTTCATAAACAAACAGCATCAAAAACATGAATCAAATCTTCTTTTGTAGAATGCCTTAATATTAACTGACGTAGATTAAGGAGCTGAGTAAAGCTGCGGGTAAAAAGCAAATCAAAGAACGAAAAAAATAAGTAAATAAATAGTGAAACTGGATAATTGTGGTTGGCGATACAGATATGCAGTCATTGTTTACGGAATTGATATTAACAAACATAGATTTTAGGATATATTTATATTGATATGAGCAATATATTGTATGAGCTTCATTCATAATATCTACCTTATATTTCATTAACACACACACACACATATATATATATATATATATATATATATATATATATATATATATATATATATATATATAATGTGTGTGTGAATAAAGAGACAAGAGGAAAAACTATTTTAGCTGACGCGTTTCGTTTTTTGAGGGACTTTTCCAAGGCAAATGTGGCATTTACTTTGTTGTAAGTGAATGAAACGAATCCGACTGAAATTCGAACACGGACCTCCGATTTCTCGCCTCAAGTTGTTATTCATTACCCTACACCGTACAGGTAGGTACTAAGAATTGGAATATTAGAATTTTTCTCAGTACACAATGAACTGGGGATCTTAATAGAATATTGAGTCAACAAATCACTTAAAGGGTAAAAAAAAAAAAAGAATTTAAATAAAGAAATATTTCTCAGAAGCACTTCTGTGACACGCAACTTAATCGCCAGGATTTCTCCCACTAACTGATACAACATCACGCGAAGAACGTGAATTCTACTTCTCGCGAGAGGATCTAAGAAACTCTCTTCGTCTTTCCCGTTCTTGTGATTGCTTATATACCTTCCTGCCATCGGTTGTCCCACGAGTACTCGCTCATTAATCGCAGCTGGGTCGAACACTCATTTACATGTCGAAGGCAGTCACTGATATCAAGTGAAGGTGCAAATTTGCACTTGATGGCAAAAGGTGGTTATCTTTTCAGGTCAACCCGCTGATGCCTTTGACTTCTCTGGCGCTCTAGTGCAGGGATGGCCAAACGTGTTTAATGTAAGAGCAACATACGATAAAGTTCAGATGTTTGAGAGCCGAAAGACCTGAACAAAATTAACGCATACGTTTTGTTACATACACATTAACATTAAACTTACATTTTATTTAATCCAATGGGGTCACCATTCATACCCAGTAAATAATTTTAAAGCTCGATTTTTCTCTTATTTACCTTTATGAAAAAAAGAAGCTCGTCCAACAGATTTCCATGATCTGCATATAAAAGACCAAAGAGCCGCATGTGTCTCGCGAGCCGCGGTTTGGTCACCCCTATTCTAGTGTGACACAGATTACAAAAGAGAGACAGGAAAACTGGCGTCGTTAATGATCAAATAATGCAAGTTCCAGTTTTATTTGTCGGTTTTTCTTTGGAACATTTTATCGATTCTTGGAATCGACCGACAAAGTAGTTGTGAAGGAAGTGAAAACAAAGAGGGTTGGTGACGTCAGTGACCAAAGATTTCTCGGGAACGATCTCTTTAAAGCCAATGTATCAGTATCCAAATTGGCTTGTCTGTTGCAAGTTATTTTTTTGGCCGGTGGGATAGATAGCGATTCTGAAACGATTTAATCAACGGCAAAGTGTGGTAAGATGAAGATATGGGTTCCTGTGTCTGCATTAAATCTTTGGCTGCGAATTCTAAGAGTGGCGGATGTGTCAGAACAACTTCACTTTATCAAATCTGTTTTTCCTGTCTAAACACTGGTCTCAAAGATGATGGTGCCGAAGTGAGTGGGATTTTAAGGCTTCCTTTCTTTTAAACTAGCGTTTACTGGTTGTAGTTTTATCGGCATAGAATATATGAGCCCTGCATATTTTGCTTGAATCTTAATGAACATGGTAGTATCGAGTTTCTGCGGCAAGTTTTTGACGTGATGACCGGTCCCTGATTTGCGGGCCAGGTTGCGCTTGATTTCATTATAATGTTATCTGAATACGTCTTAAGAAAAAGGCATTGATTCGCCCGTCGGTTTGCCTACGTGACTCGCTGCAACCACAGACGCAATTGATAAAGGCAACGTCTGTAGAAATTTGTGTAGAACGATTTATTCATTAACCCCGATACAGTTCGCTGTCGTTAGCATGTCCTGTTATCGTGGCTGGTTTGGCAAGTTTGCATAAACTTGGTGGTGAACATCCCATTACCATGTAAAGGAAACTGACCATGTAAAATTGAAAGCCATCCACTGTGACTGCTATTCCCAAGAAATCCGGGCTCTTTATGGACTGCTGTTTCCCCAAAGTCCGGAATTTCTGGAAATCAATTCCTTCCGTTTTTAGCTACAATATTAAATCCACGTTCTCTCTCTCTGTCCTTTCTTTCTCTCTCTCTCTCTGTCCTTTCTTTCTCTCTCTCTCTCTCTCTGTCCTTTCTTTCTCTCTCTCTCTCTCTCTGTCCTTTCTTTCTCTCTCTCTCTCTCTCTGTCCTTTCTTTCTCTCTCTCTCTCTCTGTCCTTTCTTTCTCTCTCTCTCTCTCTGTCCTTTCTTTCTCTCTCTCTCTCTCTCTGTCCTTTCTTTCTCTCTCTCTCTCTCTCTGTCCTTTCTTTCTCTCTCTCTCTCTCTGTCCTTTCTTTCTCTCTCTCTCTCTCTCTGTCCTTTCTTTCTCTCTCTCTCTCTCTCTGTCCTTTCTTTCTCTCTCTCTCTCTCTCTCTGTCCTTTCTTTCTCTCTCTCTCTCTCTCTCTGTCCTTTCTTTCTCTCTCTCTCTCTCTCTGTCCTTTCTTTCTCTCTCTCTCTCTCTCTCTGTCCTTTCTTTCTCTCTCTCTCTCTCTGTCCTTTCTTTCTCTCTCTCTCTCTCTCTCTGTCCTTTCTTTCTCTCTCTCTCTCTCTCTCTGTCCTTTCTTTCTCTCTCTCTCTCTCTCTCTGTCCTTTCTTTCTCTCTCTCTCTCTCTCTCTGTCCTTTCTTTCTCTCTCTCTCTCTCTCTCTGTCCTTTCTTTCTCTCTCTCTCTCTCTCTCTCTGTCCTTTCTTTCTCTCTCTCTCTCTCTCTCTGTCCTTTCTTTCTCTCTCTCTCTCTCTCTCTGTCCTTTCTTTCTCTCTCTCTCTCTCTCTCTGTCCTTTCTTTCTCTCTCTCTCTCTCTCTCTGTCCTTTCTTTCTCTCTCTCTCTCTCTCTCTGTCCTTTCTTTCTCTCTCTCTCTCTCTCTGTCCTTTCTTTCTCTCTCTCTCTCTCTCTGTCCTTTCTTTCTCTCTCTCTCTCTCTCTCTGTCCTTTCTTTCTCTCTCTCTCTCTCTCTCTGTCCTTTCTTTCTCTCTCTCTCTCTCTCTCTGTCCTTTCTTTCTCTCTCTCTCTCTCTCTGTCCTTTCTTTCTCTCTCTCTCTCTCTCTCTCTGTCCTTTCTTTCTCTCTCTCTCTCTCTCTCTCTCTGTCCTTTCTTTCTCTCTCTCTCTCTCTCTCTCTCTGTCCTTTCTTTCTCTCTCTCTCTCTCTCTCTCTCTGTCCTTTCTTTCTCTCTCTCTCTCTCTCTCTCTCTTTCTTTCTCTCTCTCTCTCTCTCTCTCTGTCCTTTCTTTCTCTCTCTCTCTCTCTCTCTCTGTCCTTTCTTTCTCTCTCTCTCTCTCTCTCTCTGTCCTTTCTTTCTCTCTCTCTCTCTCTCTCTCTCTGTCCTTTCTTTCTCTCTCTCTCTCTCTCTCTCTGTCCTTTCTTTCTCTCTCTCTCTCTCTCTCTCTCTGTCCTTTCTTTCTCTCTCTCTCTCTCTCTCTCTGTCCTTTCTTTCTCTCTCTCTCTCTCTCTCTCTCTGTCCTTTCTTTCTCTCTCTCTCTCTCTCTCTCTCTGTCCTTTCTTTCTCTCTCTCTCTCTCTCTCTCTGTCCTTTCTTTCTCTCTCTCTCTCTCTCTCTGTCCTTTCTTTCTCTCTCTCTCTCTCTCTCTCTGTCCTTTCTTTCTCTCTCTCTCTCTCTCTCTCTCTGTCCTTTCTTTCTCTCTCTCTCTCTCTCTCTCTCTCTGTCCTTTCTTTCTCTCTCTCTCTCTCTCTCTCTCTGTCCTTTCTTTCTCTCTCTCTCTCTCTCTCTCTCTCTGTCCTTTCTTTCTCTCTCTCTCTCTCTCTCTCTCTCTGTCCTTTCTTTCTCTCTCTCTCTCTCTCTCTCTCTCTGTCCTTTCTTTCTCTCTCTCTCTCTCTCTCTCTCTCTGTCCTTTCTTTCTCTCTCTCTCTCTCTCTCTCTCTCTGTCCTTTCTTTCTCTCTCTCTCTCTCTCTCTCTCTCTGTCCTTTCTTTCTCTCTCTCTCTCTCTCTCTCTCTCTGTCCTTTCTTTCTCTCTCTCTCTCTCTCTCTCTCTCTGTCCTTTCTTTCTCTCTCTCTCTCTCTCTCTCTGTCCTTTCTTTCTTCTCTCTCTCTCTCTCTCTCTCTGTCCTTTCTTTCTTTCTCTCTCTCTCTCTCTCTCTCTGTTCTTTCTTTCTCTCTCTCTCTCTCTCTCTCTCTGTCCTTTCTTTCTCTCTCTCTCTCTCTCTCTCTCTGTCCTTTCTTTCTCTCTCTCTCTCTCTCTCTCTGTCCTTTCTTTCTCTCTCTCTCTCTCTCTCTCTGTCCTTTCTTTCTCTCTCTCTCTCTCTCTCTCTGTCCTTTCTTTCTCTCTCTCTCTCTCTCTCTGTCCTTTCTTTCTCTCTCTCTCTCTCTCTCTCTCTGTCCTTTCTTTCTCTCTCTCTCTCTCTCTCTCTCTGTCCTTTCTTTCTCTCTCTCTCTCTCTCTCTCTGTCCTTTCTTTCTCTCTCTCTCTCTCTCTGTCCTTTCTTTCTCTCTCTCTCTCTCTGTCCTTTCTTTCTCTCTCTCTCTCTCTCTGTCCTTTCTTTCTCTCTCTCTCTCTCTCTCTGTCCTTTCTTTCTCTCTCTCTCTCTCTCTCCTTTCTTTCTCTCTCTCTCTGTCCTTTCTTTCTCTCTCTCTCTGTCCTTTCTTTCTCTCTCTCTCTGTCCTTTCTTTCTCTCTCTCTCTGTCCTTTCTTTCTCTCTCTCTCTCTCTCTCTCTCTGTCCTTTCTTTCTCTCTCTCTCTCTCTCTCTCTGTCCTTTCTTTCTTTCTCTCTCTCTCTCTCTCTCTCTGTCCTTTCTTTCTTTCTCTCTCTCTCTCTCTCTCTCTGTCCTTTCTTTCTTTCTCTCTCTCTCTCTCTCTCTCTGTCCTTTCTTTCTCTCTCTCTCTCTCTGTCCTTTCTTTCTCTCTCTCTCTCTCTCTCTCTCTGTCCTTTCTTTCTCTCTCTCTCTCTCTCTCTCTGTCCTTTCTTTCTCTCTCTCTCTCTCTCTCTCTCTGTCCTTTCTTTCTCTCTCTCTCTCTCTCTCTCTGTCCTTTCTTTCTCTCTCTCTCTCTCTCTCTCTGTCCTTTCTTTCTCTCTCTCTCTCTCTCTCTCTGTCCTTTCTTTCTCTCTCTCTCTCTCTGTCCTTTCTTTCTCTCTCTCTCTCTCTCTGTCCTTTCTTTCTCTCTCTCTCTCTCTCTCTGTCCTTTCTTTCTCTCTCTCTCTCTCTCTCTGTCCTTTCTTTCTCTCTCTCTCTCTCTCTCTGTCCTTTCTTTCTCTCTCTCTCTCTCTCTCTGTCCTTTCTTTCTCTCTCTCTCTCTCTCTCTGTCCTTTCTTTCTCTCTCTCTCTCTCTCTCCTTTCTTTCTCTCTCTCTCTGTCCTTTCTTTCTCTCTCTCTCTCTCTCTCTCTCTGTCCTTTCTTTCTCTCTCTCTCTGTCCTTTCTTTCTCTCTCTCTCTGTCCTTTCTTTCTCTCTCTCTCTGTCCTTTCTTTCTCTCTCTCTCTCTGTCCTTTCTTTCTCTCTCTCTCTCTGTCCTTTCTTTCTCTCTCTCTCTCTGTCCTTTCTTTCTCTCTCTCTCTCTGTCCTTTCTTTCTCTCTCTCTCTCTCCTTTCTTTCTCTCTCTCTCTCTCTCTCTCTCTCTCCTTTCTTTCTCTCTCTCTCTCTCTCTCTCTGCTGTCGTTTCCTTTTTTCTCTTTTTGTATCTTCTCGCGTATGACCAATTTTTGTTTGTATACCCCAACCTTACATCCAGTAGAGCAAATTAACCCATCCTCTACCGAGAACATGACGAAGCTGCTTATACCCTTTTATGCTTATTGCTAGCAAATTGCATTTACATCTTAACAAGTATGATTTCATTTTCATATTTTTCGTGCCTATTTTGATTTGTGTAATTCATGTCAAAATACGTAATTTTTTTCATTTGATCCTGTTTGCATCAAAATTACTTTGTCAAAATTCAGTCGTATTTACATTTTAAATGAAACGTAAACTAAATTTAATCTTGCTTCTAAAAAAACTTTTTAATCGTGAGTAAATAATTGAATAAATATTAAATATTTATATAGATCTGAATCCTATTGTTATATTGTTTCCTTCTGTTTCTTTTACTGCACGTAAACCCATTGCGTCCTAGTGGCTTTATTGCCTTGCTTGGGGTGAAATAATTTGTTTGATCCGGCAACGTTAGTTACGATGTTTCTTGCAGCGTTCGTAGTAACCATTGTCATCTGACATTTGACATTACTAAAGATTAGTCGAGCGGAGACGAAATAATTTTTACAAATTACCTGAATAAGTTAAAATAATTTGCTGAATTATTTAAACAAGTCAAAAAATATTAAGTTTGTTAAATTTATTATTATTATTATTATTATAAACATAAGAAAAATATTCAAATGTTTCTCTCCTGCTCAACTCAATGTAGCTATGGTGACTTTTTTAAAGGACAGCTTAGATGTGGCACATGTTCGGACGTATGGGGCACCCAGTGAGGATCGAACTTGCTACTCAGTCACAATTGTCCTAGCGTGACAAGCTTGCTAACCATTAGACCATGTTGTGGTTCCCCAGCTCAATGTAGCTATGACGAGAGGAGAAACTTCAAATGGGTTTAGCATAATGACAAAAAGATATTTATAAAATAGTTGTTTTGCTGGAAATGTTAGACTTTCTATTACAACTGTTGTTTATCTGTTCGTAGATCGCATATTCGAAAAAAATCATTTAAGAACAGAAATCCGTCATTAATAATTTTAATGATTGTTTTCTTCCAAGGGTCGTATTAGTTTAGTACGGGGGAGTGATCATGGCTCTCTACTTCCAATCCCGAATTCTTAGCGGTGTTTGTCTTTTTACCACCCCTCCCCTTTTCTGGCATCAATTTAAATAAGCTTTTTATGTGGGTTACTTCCTTCTTTCCTCTGACTCTCTTGCCTTCAATATGTCCTGTCAGTGTTAAATTCCCCAAGCCTCCTTTTCTTATGTATCGAATGTCAACGGATTCTTTTTGATTTTATGTATAATTGTCCTTTGTGTTTCCAGTTTTCTTAATATTTCCTTGTTGCTAATATTCTCCTTTCATTGTATTCTCAGCATCCTTCTGTAGAACCACACCTGTTACCTTAAGTTTCCTCTTCATCTCTGAGGAAATTGTCCAGCATTCACTGCCATAAAAGAGGATTTATATTACACAGCAGTTCAGCACTCTTTTCTTTGTTTCTAATGACACTTTGCTATTTCTTAATACTTTTGGTTTTTGAAAGACACATTTTGCTATTCCAATTCGAAAGTAGAAGCTGCAGTGGAATGACGAAAATAGTTAATAATTCTTCAATTGTCGACTGATTCTTAAAATGTGGACGTTCTGTTTCCACTCCATTGTGTATTCTTGTTGAACTATTTTGATAACAACGTTTCTCTTATAATGTTCATATCAACTCGGAGTTCGGATTAATAATATTCCAAATAAAAACACTGAAATACAAGATTAGTGAAAAGAACTGTTTAATCACGTGAAATGTTACCACTGCTCACTAGTATTGCAATATTATTACAATACAGGCGAATAGTGCGCCATTGTTTGCGTCTATTGTGCGACCGCATTGTGTCTCTCTTGCGACTACTTTCATAGTCGACGGAAGAGCCAATGTTCAACAATAGTGGGTAGCTAACGTCGGTCCTCTTTCTACACAACAATTTCAATTCAATAAAATGTAAATCAATATTTTATAATGCCGTCAAAAGTGACAGCATATTTTGAAAATACTATTATTTGGTTTCCAGGCACAAGTCTTAAAATATCAATATTTTCCAATTATTACGTTAAGAGGTAGTAATACTTAGGGTGGGGGGCTCACTTTAGTTCTTGATAAGAATAGAAAACCGATCCCCGACTTAATGTACAGTAACATACTAATTTAATCACTTAGAAAAAAAACGACATATTTTAAATTTTTACTATGAGATTTTTTGCAATGACCATTTTTATATATATATATATATATATATATATATATATATATATATATAATGTCAAAAAGCGATGCTTCAGGTTAAACATTAATTTTTTTTAAAGGAAAAATATTTTAAAGATTTTCCTCGGCCACAGTTAAATTCCACCAAGTCAGATACGGACACACTTGAAGAAGAGAAGTAAACAACGCGGCGGTATTCGAAGATTTGACAATACAAAGGGTATCTGAAGAAACGATGCCGCAAATCGTACTTGTTCCTTGAACACTCTTCCAGCAAAGGATACAGGAGTCCCCAAATATAAATTATATTTGCAAGCTACCTGTAACTTCTGAATTCCATTTACGTCGTAAAGGATGGCTCCAATATACGTGTGGTCGCTACGGCTTTGCAAAGGAGGAAGATTTCGGGTTCGAATGTACCGCGTGGCCCCAAGAATGAGACAGTAATTAGCCAATCAGAGTACCGTATTAGTAATAGTTTTAAGTTCAAAGTTGAGCATTGAATGAAGGGTTAGCTCCCTTTACTAGCACATTCAAATTCTTGAAATCTTTCTTTACGCTTTTATTTTACTTTTAATTCCAAGCTAACAAATTAAATTTAATATTTCCAATAAGCAATACTTTGCTATCTGTCTATATTTCTGAGATGAGGTATTATGTACACTATTTACATTATTCGGAATATTGTCCTCATCTTTGTCGTCATATTTATTACAACTTTTCGGCCGTTGTACGCTCCGGCCTTTTTCAGGTGGTTGGAATGTCGAACTGAACCCTTTATTTTCGCTCACTGGGGTAGACTGTTCTAGTTCCACGTGCCATGTTTAATGGATGTCAGTTATCAATTATCTCCTGTTAATTCCCCTCTCGAAGTTCACCACTGCCTTAACAGGGTATTGAACTCACACTCTTTGGGTCCTATTACTGCTTCCAAATTACTCCATTCACAAGATAAACATTTCTGTTCCTTTTTATTTAAGTAAGATTAACTGATTTAAATCTTATTTAATCTGAATTTTTAAAAAAATACTTTTAGTTTAAAATATCGCAGAAAAGCATTTTTTAACATGCAGGTGAGTGTTTTTATGAGATGTTGATACATCTATCAATAACCTGATGTTTGCGAGATTTATGTAAAAGAAAATAATTATAGTAGAATTAGATGACGAATACAACGTAAGCCCCTTTCTTAGGCCATTTTTTAACTATCCAGTAATCTTTAAAAATTAAATATTTTAAGCAATCTAATATTTTATTGAATTTTAGGTACTTTGGACTATAAGTCTTACTTACGAATACCTTTGCTGAGGAAATGTCAGAAAATTATCAATAAATTTTAAATTTACCTCTTTTAGTCTCTGATAATGTTGTGTATGAAAAATCGGCACATTTATAAACGCACACAAAAAATTTCCCAAATACTTTTAAGGCACATTTATAAACGCACACAAAAAATTTCCCAAATACTTTTAAAATACTGGAGGTTACTGAATTGTGGTAAACTTTTCCATTTATGATTAGTAAATATAGTTTTTATTTAATAAAAATATCACTTGACCGCTACAAATTAATACAGAATTTTAAAACTTTATAACTAAGATTTTAACAAAATGAAAATAATTCTTGTAAAAGTACATTATTCATCGATTTTCTCTCTTAAGACAGTACTGTCCATAATATATTTTATTGATAAAAGCGATTAAAAGATTTTCTAATTAAATAATGTCTTAGTTTTATTGCATTTTATTTTACGATTCGGAGCAGATTTTCGCTAACTGGAAGTCCTGTTTAGACCCCCCCCCCCAAAAAAAAAATTGATGATTTTAAATTCTCTTAGCTCTTGTCCTTATAACTAACACAAACATTAAGCGCCACAAATAATTTCTCGAAATTTCATAAAATCAAATAAATCTAGGGTAACAAATGTAAAAAGTTTTTACCAAAATTTTCTAAAATGACATTTCTAAAATAATTTCATTCATTTGTGAATAAGTCCTGAAAGTTTCACCATAATCCAACGATTACTTGATTTTTGCAAGAATTTCCAAATCATTGTGTTTTTCATTGCAAAAAGACATCTATTTCGAATTTTCTAAAAAGGATGAAAAAGAAACACATTTTTACATCAATGAATCTTTTGAGTTTCCTCGTAAAAATATCAAAGATTTTGATGATAAAACTTGGTTTTATTAAGTTTTGAGCATTTTTTATTATGTATGCTCATTTTTAGCGAATCATTGTGTGTGTGTGTGTATAATATATATACACACACACACACAGAGAAAACAATACTTATATTTTACTTATACCCGCAACTAAGTTTCATGGGGACTAATAGTTGGTCAATGTTTCAGTAGCACAATCTCACAGGTGGAGGAAGAGGCAATAAGACACTCTTCAAAAATGAGGCCCGTGCAGCTGGTATTATATAATAAAATAATAATACTAATAATATTACTATAGTATTAATGATGGTAACAGACGGAGAGAGACACAAAAGTAGTTGATACCAAATATGGTAGAACAAGCCGTAGACAGCAAATCCACACAGGCACCCGGATGACTAACCTTATAGGGGATAGGCATGTCCGTGTTATATTTTCATTCAACATCAACGATTCTTATAAGAAACACGTGTTGACATGCTTGCAGGACGCTCTGAGTTCTCTTTCTTTTTCCAGTGAAGTTCACACAGGCTCGAGGTCAAAGGTTATAGAGTAAGAGGCACAGTTTATGTGGGGAAACATAACGGTTAACCCTAGACTTGAACAGGTTAAGATTGTAGCGATCGGGGAAGAATCCTCTTGGGAGATGGTTTCACAAAGTAATGTTTCGCTTGAGTGGAACTTGCAGCTCAACAATAGAATACAAAGTGAATGAGGGTGGTTTGCTACAATGGGCGTGGAAGGTTAGAACTGGTGGAACGAAGCAATGTAATTCATCTGAGGACTTTTTATGGAAATAACGATAGAGCAGTGAGAGGCTTGCGACATTTGGTCTGAGGGAAAGGGGTTGTAGGGTAGAAAATAATTTATCACCCACAAGAACGCGGAGACGCTTTTGGGCTCTATCGAGACTAGAAAGTGATGACGGTAGCTCCTGCCCAAATATGACAACAGTATACCTTTTATTGGGCCTTCTAGAATTGCTAGTTTATCGCTCGGGCAAAGGTTACTCTTATCACCCTTACCCGCGAACACCCGCTATTTGTTGATGATTTATCACTACTCTGTGGGGTCTGGTTTTCTTTTCTTTTCTTCTGCCTTGTAGTGTGTGTATATAAAGTTGTGGTATCTTTGTATTTGGCATTGGTTATGTTCATTTTATGGTTATAAAACCTCTGTTTCCACTCCCCTTCAGAAACCCCAATGTAAAACTTCTCGCTCCTGCACCGAATAACAGCCAAGTAGACCTTTTTTATTCAAGGTAAGCCCCGCCGAGCGGACACTTGCTTGTCACGCCATTTGTTCTTTCTGTCAATTTGTTATAGTGGAAGACACCTTGTCTCGATAATAGACTCTCCCACCTATTATAAGTAGGAGTCAGTAGGTAGTCGAGGGAGGAATAAATGTCCAGCGACCACAACTCGATTACTCTGCGTAACACTTATTTACAAGTTCCTAACGTTTCTGTACGTTTACCCCATTTAGGACGCATTTAGTCCGACTACAAGTTCTATTGTAGAAATAACTCCACAACACAATTGTAGCAGTATCGATGTCATCTGTTAAATGGAAAACACCTGACCTGTCACAAAAATGGATTCAGACATTTGTTTTCCCAGTGATTATCAGGTAAGTGAAGTGGTCCTCACACGGACTATAGTGGGCGGCTCGGTCAAAGAAATGACGGTAAATTACTTTGTTCTTTTGTCTTATCATCTTTGTTTAACATTGTTCTCTATAAGACAGTTGTCACTACCCACGGAAAAGACGAAGAGTGACGAGAAGATCGCCTCGCATCGTTGGAAAAGGGAAGACGCCCATTAGACTGCTCACCTTTCCCATCACCTACGTTTCATCTCAGCTTCGCTCGTCTATAGCAGTAGGTTCCAACCCGAAAATAAAATCTGCTCACTGTTATAAATTATCATGGTTTTAATTTGTGAGTATCGATCTGGCCGAAGGGTTAGTTTTAAACTACCGTGACTGTCGTCATGCTCTGAAACGCCTCTTACGAGCGTCGGATGGCCTCTCCAACGTCCAGGCGTTGTCTCGTATGGCATTGTATCAAGTATTAGTCAGGGGGGCCGTTCAGGATGATCTGATTGACGAGCTCGGTCTTACGAAGCAGGAGGCTCGCTCAATATGGCTTTGGGCGCCTGGGTTGAAATGCCTCAATAATGATGAGGCATCACTCACCTGGCTAGTGATTCGTGGGGCCCACTGGGTCGGCAAGAGACTTTGTTCAGCAGGCTTGGAGAAATATCCAAACTGCCGTCGCTGTACTGGAGAGGTCGAGACCATTGGTCACGTCTTCTTTCATTGCAGGTTTGTTGAAGGCCTCATGGTTCGCATGCTGCAGGGAAAGTTCTTTGTCTTTGAGGCCAGTTCTGTTTGTAGTAATGTGGTGCCGCAGATGACGAAGGCTGAACATTATGTGTTCTGTTGCTTACTAGGTGTTATGAGAGTCGTGATTTGGACGACGCGTCAGAAGGAATTCTATGAGGGTGAGAAGTTAATTTCTTCCCAACTGATCTTGTTCTTTAAGCATCAGCTTAGTCAAGATTAGGACGGAAAGGCGGCGGCTCACCTCATAAGAATTTGGCAAAAGGTGGGTGAATCTTGCGCGTATGTGTCGAGTAAAAGGGGCTGACCTGGAGTGGCATTTTGATGCCGGTTAGGCATCAGGATATTGTTTTCCTGGGTTAAACTTGGGCAACCCATCCCTGGATTTAGGCTAGATTAGGGTTTGATTGTTTAGTTTTTCTTTTCTAGTAAGCTTAGCTATGGTGTGTTTGCTCATTGGCCCCTTTTATTTCTGCCCCCCTTTCTTTTCCTTTAGTTTAACTCCCCATCCCTTCCCTCGTTTAGGTGGTCAGTGATTTCAGTTCTCTGGTGGATGTGGGGCGCCTTTCGTTTCGCGTGCGTATTTTCGTATTTGTTGTTGTGTCTGAATGAGTGCATGTCTGTGTGAGTGTTTTGGATGGATGAATGTTTTCTCTATTTTTTAAAGTCCCGCATCGATTTCGTCTACTTAACTGATTTTTCTGCCACATTTAAGGTTTGTGAGTTTCTTTATTACTAACACTATTTTGTTTAGTTTCTTGTAAATAATTTTATGTCATTTTGTATATAATCATTGGGGTTCTTTTAAACTTGCTATTTTATTTCCCTTCCCTCCACAGACATTATTTGTACATATGGGGTTAATTAGGATTTCCATTGAGACCGTGAGGTATTTTGGTGCGTGTAGTAAGAAAGGCAAGTACGAATGTGTTGTTTTGGTGGTAGGGATATTGTTTTGGCTTGATTGGGTCAGTGGTTGTGGCTAGCTAAGTTTTAAATTTAAGACAAATGATGACCGCCCTTCCCCCCCCCTTGGCCTTGTGTCACATTTGTTGTATTTTCTCAACAATAAATATTGTCAGTGATTCGCCTTCAGAGAGTTTCACACAGAACCACGCGTGTCTACATTTTTGCTAAAAGGACTTTTCGCGCGTCAAAACTTGACTCCACTTTCAACCTCTTTCTGTCTCTCTCTGAATTCATTGCAAAAAAAAAGTGTTATCTACACTACTGAACAGAAACTAATTCAAGCATAAGACCAAAAAATACAGTCATGGATGAATAACTCTGTCAAAACAAGTACAAACAAAAATCAACGAAATTCTCGCATTACATTACTTTACATTAATTTATCTCTCGATTTTTCTGAATATTACATGTGAACTCATTTTTCTAAACGAAGGAACATTCCTGAACTGTTACTCAAGATACTTATTTCACATTTCGTTAAACATCCTTATAACCAAAACACAAGCTTTTTCTAAATTGAATTCATGACTACCGTTGATTCTTTGTTCAATTTTGCCTTGAGATTTATTCAACTTTGTATGTCTATGCTTAATATTGTTGTGATTAATACGAAGAAGATTCTTTTCACACACATCATCTCAAACAAAAAACCTTTTGATTTCACACTCATTTCATAGCAATCCCAACATTCTCAAGGACACATGAAGTCTAGTGTTGTCCTGATGGAAGACGACACGTTGGCCTATTCTGGTCCCTTTTCATCAGTTGCTACCTTTTAATCAGTCTCATTGGGAACAGAGTAATTATCTGAATTGAACGCGTCTTATTTGGCTGACGGAGATTCTAATACACAATCCCACCAGATTACAGCGTTACTTTCTTCGGATGCAGAACCACTTTCGGAGGGGTTCATTTCGTTTTTCCTATAATCTTCTTTTCGTTCTACATTGTAGTAAACACCGTGTTTTTTATCGCCTACGATTTTTCTTTTAAAAAAATGTCTTTCTGTTGCGTTCGAGTAGAGGATCGCGGATGAAAACGGTGTCCCCATTTAAACCGTGACGCACGCAAAGTGATTCGCATACCCAAGTTGTTTCAAATGTCTTAGAACGCCCATTCGAGATGTGTGGGTTCTCCTTACGTCATGTGATCTGAATACCGTAAACGAAAAAAAAACAAAATCGTATTGAAAGGACGTGTTGAAATGTCACTTTTCAGAATATGCACATATTTCATAAATTTCAACCACAAACACTACGAACTTTCTGTGGCAACTCAGTTATTTTGTATTCACATGTAAGTCTTTAAATACGTTTATTACTTAATAAGAATAGAAAAGCGATCCCCCACTTTATATCCAGTCACATAGTTTACCCCTTGAATAAAAAATGACGACATATTTTGTATTCACGTATGAGTTTTTAAAAGTTTCCCACTTATTTATATTTAGCAATTTTGAAGGGATCAGTTTATTACTTAATAAGAATGAAAAGGCGATCACCCACTTTATGCCCAGTTACATAGTTTACCCCTTGCGTAAAAACAAAATGATATCATATTTTGTTGAGCCCCCATTATTATTAGTTCTTTACCAAAAGCGAATATATTCGTTAATCTTTATTTCTGTAAACCCAATAAAAAAGACTTAATCCTAATCATTAAAGGCATGAAATTAATCTTTTTTTTTTATAAGAGTTTGTCGGTTTCCTTTACACAGCATTTTATTATTAAAATTCCGCATACAATTGTTGGGTATAAAAAATACACGATCTCATGAAGGTACCTACATGCAAAAAATTAATACTGACAGAAAGAAATACACTTTCAAGACAAGAGGAGGACGTATGTCTCAAGTTGCTTACGTTTTTATCTCGCTGCTTAGAATGTCACCGTGTCATTTCTATGTTTACGTACCATTGGGAAAAGCCTTGTCATGTATATATCAACATAAAACAAACAAAACACTATATTTTTTTAATATTTTAATGATCTATTTTTTTTTTTTAAATCTTGAGGACTGTTGCACTTAGTAACCCCCTCTACACACATACACGCAATTATAAGTTTTTGTTTAATAACATTTACAGGCTCTGTAGCTTTCAATATTTATATGATGAAGGAAAATACATTTTAAAACTTTTATAAAAATCATTTCAATGTCCTAATTATTTCTAATATCACGATAAAATAAACATAAAAAGAAAAGCCATTAGGCGTCTGTGTGCGTCGTTGAAATGACATTGTCGTTGTCGTAGCAGCCTTCAAATGTCCGCTCCAACGCCACTATTTCATTTGGGTTAAAAAAGAGTTCAAATGACTGGACAACGAGCAATGTTTGCAGTTGTAAACATTTTCTACTTCCATCTGCCTCGATAACACTTGTACTATAATTAGATACCAACAACTTGCGTGGGCACATAATCTAATGAAAGCAAAAGAAATACTACTACGATTTTTTTTTAAATTACCGAAAATCTGCTTTACATGAAATTTTCAGTAATTATTCATGAATGAATGAATTTTATATTGACTAGGCCATTACTTTAGAAAACTTTGTGGAAATATATTTTTGGTCAGTTTCAACTCCGAATCGCGAACATTTGAATTTGGGCAGAGTGCAGATTTCTAATTTTTTTATTTTTTTTTTATTTTTTAACGTAGAGAAAATTCCTTGATGATGTTATCAGTAAAATATTATCCATGACTGAAACATCCTGAAAATATATCATGGACCAACAATAATTCAATAAAACTAAAAGTAAAAACTATTTTGGCGAGTGTTAATGTCAATTTAGGTACGTCCACTTTTTTCGCGGGAAAACAGATAGCGTAATGAAAAATGCCACAAACTTAACGAAAATAAAGTTGTTTTATCAAAATGCTTATGATATTAAGATGAAAGACCAAAGTATTTTTTAATTATCTTTTGAAATTTTTTAATCCTTTATAAAACGTTCGAAATTTTGGTTAAACTCTTCTTTTGTTTACGTCATCACGGTGGCATAAAAATAACTTTTTTTCTTTTTTTTTTTTTTTTTTTTTTTTTTTTTTTTTTTGGTGCTTTTTTCCGTTGAAAACACATTGATTTGGAAATTCTTGTAAAAATCAAGTAATTGTCCGATTTTAATGAAATTTTTAGGACTTATTCACAAATGAATGAAATTATTTTTAAAATGTTTTTTTTTTTTTTTTTTAGAAAATTTTGGTAAAAGAATATTTTTCTTTTTAATATGTTACCCCCCCCACACACACACACACTTATTTAAAATCATGAAATTTCGCACAAAACCTTTCTATTTCCTGTAATTTTTTTTTTTTTTTTTTTTGTTAAAAGTAGGAGTCTTTGGAGATTGTAAATCACTATTTTTTTTTTTTTTTTTTTCAAATTTGAGCTATCTAACTGAAAATCTGTCTGAATTGAAAAATAATGAATCCAATAAAACTATATTACTTAATTAGAAAAGCTTTTAATTGCTTTTGTAAATAAGTAATATTAAGGACATTATTGTCTGAAGAAATAAATTTTTTCAGATGAATAATTAAATTTTACAAGAATTTTTTGATTTCTTTTCAATTTTAATTATAATTTATACTTTAAAATCGTATAAAACTCTGTATTATTAGGCTATTTCCTGGATGTGATATAGTAATTAAGTGGAAACAAAATTTACAAATCCAAAATTGAAAAGATTAATCAACTTAGTTGAGCTATTTTATTTTTAAAATAATTTTTTATTTTATATTTTTTTACTTACTACGTTCATTGTTTTCATGTACGGTAGACTGAAATTGCCATTATGATCTAAAAGTTTTGTCCCTTTATGTCGCTTCATTTACGTTTCAACAGGTTTTCAAAAAAAGTTTAAAGTTTAAACTAATTTTTCTTTTTTCAATTATTATTTCGCTAAATATTTTTATTTGATGTATTTACGTTAGTGTGGGACGTACTTCAATTGAGTAATCACGGTATTTCATCTGTTTTTAATTTATAAAATTAATTGAAGAAAATTTTATAGTATTTTAAATTTTTTTATTTTTGAATCTTCGAAAGGTAAATAAAAGTCAATAAAGTATTAAATAATTGCGGAAAATATGTTCATTTGTAAAAATTACTAGTTAATTAAAAACCAAAAATATGCGTTCACTTAGAATTTTGACAGTTGGGGTCATCCATAGTAGCTGTCATCGCCTCGTCTATCAGCAATCCATCAAACGTTGGATCAAATGAAATAGACCAATCGTTAATAATTGGTTGAATATTTTTTTATGTTATAAGTAAGTAATATTTATTTCAAATCAGATTAATTTAACTTTAAATTTTCTAATTTTACTAAAATAACGTGTCAGAAATACATATTTATTTTTTAAATGAATTTGTAAACAAAAGTTTTTCTATTGTAAAATTTCTTAAAATTAAGAAAATGGCCGCTTTTAAGAAAATTTTAAGAAATCAAAATTAACTTTGAGATTCCAATCGATATAATTTCTATCTGAAATACACCAGAATATTTTACTTAATGGAAATAATAAATTTAATTATTAAACTTTCAAAAAGCTAAAATGAAATATTCAAGAAAGAGTTTTCATTTTTAAAATTTAATTTTAAATATTTGATGTCGAAAATTTATGCCAAAAAGTGGTGAAAACGTTATTTATTTTGTATGAGATTTGAACGGGAAAAATTTATTTTTCAAATGTTTGTAAATTTTCAGTGTGATTTTGAAATTCACCCAGTTGCTGTCAGTGTTCATCAGAACAATAGATTTTTAATTTAATAAAGACATGTTTGAAGACTTAAAAAATGTAACGTTAATGTCATTTTTTATTTCCGAGTGTGAACATTTTTAAAAGAATTTCATTTCTTTCTTTCATTCTTACAACAGTTAAATCATTTATTGTACGGAAGTTCAAAAAGGAAATAATTCTATGATGGCAAAGTTTACACTTGTAATTCAATAATTCTTCATTAATTCCCCCAGTTTTTCTAAACTAAATGCAATAATGAATAAAACTAAAAAAAATATTTCTGAGATGAGGTATTGTCATTATTTAAACTATTTACATTGTTCGCACTGTAAGAGTGGATAAAAGCGTTGGTTGGATCCAGTGACTTGACCCAAAGAGTTATACGTTCAATACCTGGCTTCTGCAGTGGCGAACAAAAACTTGGAGAGCTGAGTTAAAAGGGAGATAACTGAGACAATCGGAAGAGGCATGGCACGTGGAACTAAAACAATCTACTCCGGTGGACGAAATAAAGGGTTCAGTTCGAAATTCCAATCACCTGAAGAAGGCCGGAGCGTACAAAAGCCGAAACGTTGTGAATATGACAACGAGGATGAAGACTACAGTCTGAATAATGGAAATAGTGTAAAAAAAAATAAATTTATATGCCCATTTTAGTATAAAAAGTAAAATTATTCTTTCTTAGTTTCATAAATTTTATAGAATAAAAACTATTTTCGAAAACTTGGTCATGTACCGTTAAAGATGATTTATTTTTAAACATAAACAATACTAGTTTCCAAATTTTATAAGTGTTTGTTCGCTGTATGTTTTTAACGTGGGGGTGACAGTAGAAAACTAATATTGTTGACGTATGACTTTCATGACAGCTCATGGGGTTCTTCTTCTCTATGTGTGCAATCACAGCTCTCCACAGTTTCCGATCCTTCATAGCTCTTAATAAATGTTGACATTTTGTTATTTCTCCTAAACTTTGTTCCGCCATCCATTTACGCAAGCTCTCTAGGTTATGCGTTGTTTTCCTCTGTCCTGTGAGTATCAGGTTTTCCAAGCCCACTTTTCTCATGACGTGCCCTAGAAATTTCAACTCTCTCTTTCTGATGTTAAATATAAGTTTCCTTTTTGTTTAATTTTCTCTAAAACTTCGTCGTTGCTCACATATTCAGTCTCCTTCTGCAAAACCACATTTCTGCTGCTGCTGCTGCAAGTCTCTTCTTAATCTTTGCTATGATTAGGGACACAAATATCAGGTTGAGTGTAAATAAATGTTATTTTTGTTATGTTTTACGAAATTCAGTTTAATCCTTAACTTGACTAATTTACTTCGAAACGAATTTCGAGAACAAATATTGGGTTCTGAAGAGATTTTTAAATTTGCTAATTTTGGTTTTTGTCAATAATGGCGGTTCGATCAGTGAACCTGACAACAATTTTTAAAAGGTCTAAAAAAAACTTATTTAAATATGTAAAATTCTTTTCTTTATTTTTTACGGATTAGTTTTACGTTATTATGCTTTATTAGATTTTAGGGGTTTTTTTAGACAAATATTTTTCAAATAAAACTATAATTTAACTTCAAAGAAGAATTTTAAATTATTTAAAATGCGTTTTTAAGTTTTTTGTTTTTGTTTTTTTCGTTTTTACGTCCGTGGTAATATCTACTTTGAACTGTCGATGTTTTTCGTAGTCATCTTTGATCTTTTCTTTTTTTCCTTTCGGTTCGGTGTGGTAAAGGGCTTTTATTTACAGGAGGTCTAGTGAAAAACAAACCTACTAACATAGTTACTAAAAAAGTAAAAACTAAAAAGGTTTAGTAAATAACCTTTTAGACGAGATCACTAATCGATACTCTTTAGTATCCTGTTGGTGGGGCCTACAATATGCCGAGATCACTAATCGATACTCGGTATCCTGTTGGTGGGTCAGACTCAATTATAAACAGGACCAATGTTTACCTGTTTAAGTTGTTAATTTCTTTATAAATTAACCCTTGCAAGGGTTGATATGTCGTTAAAGTGACAAAACTGAAACTTTCTCTGCAACAGGTGTTTTTTAAGATCACGATTCTCACGGCACCTCGACGTGCTTTAATGGTTCTCATGCTTTTGGTGGGTGGTTTTTTTTTATTGGGGGGGGGCTGAGGTCGTGGTTTATAAATGCTTTTATCACTATTGATACTCTACTCTTAGTCGTTTAACTGTGTTATTAATATTACTAGAGTATAAATGTACCCGTAAAATTTTTTTGAAGTATAATTTATATATGGAGCAGTACTTTTGCCGAGGATTAGTGTAGTATCTGTGCACTTTGTAAAAAATCGATTCGAAAAGTTGACATCATTTGACACAAAGAAACATTTTCAGTGAATAATAATAATAATCACCAATTCTCAGAGAATTGGATGTGCAGATGGTGTAATAATAATGGATATCGGCTCGGACTGAGAAATCGGAGAGCAGAGTTTGAATTCCAGTTGGGTTCATTAGATTCTGTCCAGCCTTTGTTGGGCGTAGATCATGGGTTCAAATTGGCTATTACTCCCCCCCTGCCTGTTGGTAAAGGCGGATGTGCCACGCTTGGGTGATTTTTCGATTCTTGATTCACGTCTTTCTTTCTTTAATAATAATAATAAATCCTGTTGTTATAAACACCAGTGGGGCGTATTTCAAAGTTGCATAAAAAAATTACAAGTTTTTTTTGGGGGGTGGGGTGGGGGGGTTTCAGTATTAACTGTATATTTCTTTGTTCTAATCTGAAAGAAAGTAACGCTTGTTTTTATTAATTAAATGATGCAAGCACCAATTCCAAAAAAAAAAAATTTTTAGTTTTATTGAATTATTTTTCGTAAGTTTCTGGACGAAGTTTCAGTTGAACTCACACTCGAGATTGCGCTGTTTTGTTTTATTAAAATATCTTTAGGGATTTTTCTTTATATGACTACAACAATTTCGCGAACGCAACCAAATTAAAAAGTACGCACACTATCGAAAAGGTGGGGGATCTATTCATAAAACCATTTCATTCATTAATGAATAAGCATCGACATTTTCGTTTGAATCGGATCATTTCCTGATTTTGACAATTTTTTTTTTTAAACAATGGTAGAGAATTTTTAGCTTTTATTTCGGAAAAAAAACGCATCCATTTCGGTGGTACCAAGTTAAATATCTGTTAATGTAATATACAATCGCAAAAAAAAAAGAATTATTCTTAGAATTTAAAAAATGTTTCGGTTTTCTAACCCACAATGGCTGATAAACCGTAAAAACCTCGATTGTCAGAATTGAAAATAAAGTTATGGGCTATAAAAGAATCAGTTGTCATCATGAATACGCTTGTGACTTTCCAGAAGAACTGACGAAAAGAACTGGAAACGCAAAGAAAAATCTGAATCCTTCTGACAACACAAAAATGTAGAAATACTAAAGACTTGTTGTCGCTTGGTCTCCAATGAGAAGCAGTGTCACCAGTTATTGCAGATATGGAAGCTCAACGGGTATTAAGAGTTAAAAATAAAATACGGTTTCTTTACCGTATCCGGATAAAGAAAGAAAAACTAAGTAAAAAAAAAAACAAAAGCGAGAATATCAATGAATTTTTTTCATGAGAACTGGAGAGACTGTAGAAAAGTGAAAACGTCTGGTCTCTCCATTGTGTTTCCTTCTTTATTTCTCAGCCGCAAACAGTCGTACAAATAAATTGAAAAACTAAGGAAAATTAAAAACTCTCAAGACGAAAGAATTCGTTGTTCCTTACTACCTTCTATATTTGAAAATTTACATCATGTTTTAGTTTGTGACTATTAGAGATTTCAGGGTTACTTTGATAAATTATTATAGTTTGGATATTT
>OZ038497.1:3870574-3963074 GCA_964036315.1 Acanthosepion esculentum
CAACACTTAGAGGCGACAGTCTGTTTCATGCTAGATGCAATCGTCAGGCCACGAGTGCTGTTATTTTTCTCGGCTATTTATATATACGGGTCAGTAGTGCATTATGGGTAGTCTATTTGGCGGTTATTTTACCGGAAGTCGTTTATTTATTTATTTGGGTTAAATTATTTTGCTTGTTTTTATTTATCTTTATTTTGCATTTTTATTTCTTATCTTATATATTTATTTTTTTAATTTTTATTTTGATTGGTGTTTTTTTAACGTAGTAAAAATTTGTTTATATAGCTTATTTAATAGTTTTGTTTTTGTTTGGGAAGATAATTAAAGCTATTTATTCAATTTTGGGGTTTTGATTGATGTAGTTTGTTCTAACTATTATTTTGGCGGGAACAGTTTTTAATTTATGATCTTTATTTGTTTTTTTAACGGCTAGTTTATCGGTATCAGTTAGTTTATTTATATATTTAGATGTATTTAGATCAATTTATTATAATTGTTATTATTTATTTGTTATATACTGTATATTTTCTATTTTTGGTTTTCGATTTTTAAGTAACGTAGTATATTATTTTTATTTTTTATGCATTTTTTATCATTATATAACAGAGCTATTTTTCGTCCAATTTTTGGTTTAATTTTTATAGTCTAACTAATATTTTGGTCATAATGGTTTGCTAATTTGTTTATTGTTTACTTTATTTATTGATTTTGTTTCTTTTTTTTTCTGTTTCGTCTATTCTAACAGGTGTGATTTGGATTAATTTATTTCGCTTATTGTCATTTTTTTCCGTTTTCCGATTTTTAAGTAACGTACTAAAAATTTGTTTTCATGTCTGCATTTTAAGATGAGCTTGAATCTTTTATTTAATAATTTATTTTGGTCTGGGAATGTAATGATAGCTATTTTTTCCTCCAAGCAAAGTTTGCAAGTTTTTGATTGGTTGTTGTAGGCTGATGATTTTTTCCTTATTTTCCAAGATATTTTTGGTGTGGTGTGCGTTTTGTTTTTAATTTCCCAGATATACTTAGAAAGCATTGTGCTGTTCGCATATTTACAATTTGTGAAAGATGTTTTGTGTACATAATTTCTTTGTTTCCAGGGTCCTTCAGTTACTCCTGTGTATACTTTTTCTTCATTATCTGGTGATTTTATCGTGGTTTGGTATATTACGTTGTTTTGTAAACAATTACCGTTTAAGGGACATTCGTTTTTTATTCTGCAGTTGCACGTGGGTTTAATTTGTTCGTGTGGTTTGTTAATAATTTTCCTGTTGTGCTTCTTTATTATTTGTGCCATGTTCTCGGTGCAACTGTAGCTGATTTTTACTGTGTTTTTGTTGAATATTTTGTGTAGGGTGCTTGATTAGGGTGTTCGTGTAAGAGTTTGAAGAATATTTTTTCCTACGTTTGTTTTTACGTTTTTGCTGTACGGTGGGTTGAAGTATATGATATTTCTTTTCCTGTTGGCCTTTTTTGTTTTCTGTGGTGAGTATGTGAGTGTTGCTGGGAATCCGCTATCTTTTAGGTGCTGTTTCGTATTCTTTCTTAGCTTTGTTAAATATAGATTCATTGAAGGAATTGTAGGAAAGCCTGCGATTAATCGATTTTGGTATCTGTTTGATTATAGAAGGCGGGTCGTTGGAAGATGTGTGTATATAGAATGGTTTATCATTGGGTTTTCTGTATGGTTTGTAAGTGCCTTTCCTTAGGTTGAAGGTGACATCTAGAAAATCTACTTCGTTTAGGTTAGTTTTTATATCTGTCGAATCTGTTATTTTTGAAAATATCTATATATATATATTTGTACACACACACAGTTGGTAACAAATGTATTTAACACATTTGTTTTTTATCAATAAATTGTTCAATTGTTGAATGATACTTTCTTCAAATATTTTAATGAACATTGTCTAACTAAACAGGAAGTTTGAGAAACATTGTTTTTATGTACTTTTATTGCTAATTTTCGAATTTGACCTACGCAAATACTGTGAAAAGTATTTTAAGACTATTGATATGATTTGTACTTCAACCAATCACAGGTTGCCTTCAATATATGTATTAACCAATCACATCACTTAATCGGCACATAGTGATAACAGATCTGATACAATACTGACTGTCCCGCTATCTAAACTTATAAAAATGGTTAAAGCAAAAGTATTATCAAATGATATGCGACAGAAGATTATAAAGCTACACAAAAATGTTAAGGGGTATCGAAAGATTGCTCAAGATTTCAATTTGCTTGTGTCTCCAGTTGGTGTTGTTCGAAATTGGAAAGAATATGATACTACTGAAAATATTTAAAGGAGTGGTCGTCTGTGTAAATTAAGCGAGGTTACTGTATGATATATAGCCCAGAATGTGAAGATGCAACCATCTTTGGCTCGAAGAGAAATTCAGAATGATCTGAAAAATGCCGGAATTGAAGTAAGTAAAGATACAATTAAGAGATCACTGAATCGTTTGGGCCTTTATTCTAGATCACCAAGAAAGACTATTAAAACGTAAACGTGTGCAAGACTGCTTGAAATTTGTTCAAAATTATGAACTTGAATCAGATGAAGAAGATGGAAGAAAGTTATTTGGTCAGGTGAAACGAAAATTGAGCTTTTTGGGAGAAACTTGTACACCCAAGTATGGAGGAAAAAAGGAACTGAATACAACAAAGTAAACACTATCCCAACAGTCAAATATGATGGGGGGATGGAAGTGTAATGATTTGGGGTTGTTTTTGTATAACGGAGTAGGAGAAATGGAAGTCATTGAAAGAAGAATGAATGTAGCAAAATACAAGCAAATCATTTATTAAAAAATGCAACAGGTTTTGAGCTTGACCAAGATTTTGTATTCCAACATGACAATAATCCAAAGTACATGGTTAAAACAAATCAAGAATGGTTCAATGAAAATGGAATTGATGTTCTCGAATGGCTTAGCCAGTCACCGGATTTCAATCCAATAGAAAAAGTTGAGTGTACACGTAAGAGATCCAAATAATGTCAAGGAACTGAAGAAAATCTGTGAAGAAGAATGGGTAACACTGCTCAAATTTTCATGCAAAAAGCTTGTTGAAAAGTACACAAAACAAGTTGAGGCTGTAGGGACAGAACAGAGGATATACTACTAAATATTAACGAATTGTGTTAAATAATTTTGCACACAGGCAAATTCGAAAATAGGCAATAAAAGTACATAAAGCAAAATTCAGAAACCTTGATTTTATGTTTAATTAGACAAATTGAACAACTTTTTTTATTGTGAAATTTATAAAAAAAACTGGTGTGTTAAATACCTTTGCTACCCACTATATATATTAAAGAATATCAAAAACTTAAAATCCCATAGGTAATAATTTTTATTTCATGAGAGCTCTAAAAAAACAACAGCTCCTAATCTTCAAGACCTACAAACAAATCACAAATATTACGGGTTAAAAACAAGAGATATTGCTATCTTCTTTAGAGAGTGGGAGGAAAAGGCAGAGAGTGTTGACCTATTTTGACATAATTACCTCAGGATGTCATTTGAGGATGGTGGAAGGGCTTTTAGGAAACAACATGAGATCGCTGGAAAATGAGCATAGCTGGATAATAACGGCCTTAAACTTGATGATTATCATCAAAATGTTTATTTTTATTAAGAGGAAAGAACAAAGTAATTTTTAATTATTTTTCAAAATTTTTCTGTCTTTATTAAAGCATTCTAACTTTTGATTGAAAAACATCGTTTCTCTTCAGCGAATGTCCGACTAAATAACATGGCCGATTATTTGTGCATTTTTTTTTTAAATGGCAGTCATTAATTTTGAAAATCTTGCAAAAATAAAAATAATTGTCGGATTTTAATGAAACTTTCAGAAACTATTCATAAATGATGGGAATTATTGTAAATATGTTTTGTTTTTTTTTTGTTTAAGTTATGGTAATTTTTTTTATATTCATTACCCCCACCCATAACTAATTTTATGAAAACTCTTGAAATTCAAATGTGTACATTTTAGTGATTAATTAGTTAAAAGCACAAGGCTTTGAGGAAAGCAAATCATTTTTTTAGTTGACACCCTTCTACCTTAAAATCGGCTCTGAATAGTAACATACAAAACTCAATAAAACAAAATTTAATATACAAGATATTTAATTTCAAAAGCTTTTAGTTGCTTTTTACTTGTTTTTATGAATATAGACAATATTGTCTGAAAGCAAAAAACGTTTTCGATGAAAAATAAATTTTTACAACAATTATTTGTTATTTCTTAAATTATTATTTTTTTTTTTTTTTACATTAAAATTGTTAAATATTCTAAAATTAGTGAAAATGTTGTATGCTTTAGTCAATGGTGTTATTAAATAGATAAATATCATTACAGATTATAAAATAAAGCTGGTTACAATCAGCAATCTGCAAATAGATAAAAATCTAATATAACTTCTTTTTTTATTTTTTATTTTTGGTGGCCAAAGATAGCTTAATTCAAATATACGGAAGACCGGAAGCATCATGAAATCAATAGTCCGTCACGTGGTTTGCGTTGGTAGTAAAATAAACATTTTGACGATAAAATTCTGCTTTCGTCAAGTTTAAGGCCGTTTTTATCATGCTCTGCCTACTTAAAAATAACGAGGTAAATAAGTTGTTCACATAAAGCTAAACTGTCACTTGTGACCTTCCGTACTATAACTTTTCCTCCCATAAGATGTCAGTGCGTGATTTCATCACGCATTTGTCACTTGTCAATCAACACCGCTGTTAAGGCCGGCTTTCTCTCATTTTAAAATACTTTTTTTCAGCTCAGAAAATGTTTGTTTCAAAATATATTAAATAAACTTTATAATTTCTAATTTTCTTAAATTAATTTAAAAAAAAATCATAACTGATTTTTTTAAAAGAATTTTAAACGGAGACTGGCAGACGATCGATTTTCTGTCAATTTTGCTGATCAAAAAAATACAAGATATTTAACGAAAATTTTGGACGTGCTAGAACTTATTAAAAAATGTAAAATAATAATAATAAATACTTTGAACTTTCCTCTTGATAATAACATAAACATTTAGACGATAAAAAATTATTTTCATCAAGTTTGAAGCCGTTATTATCCTACTATGCTCATTTTCCAGCGATCTCATGTTGGTACTTAGTTAAATTGTATTTAGTTCATTGTGAATCTGAAATACTCCCGACTGTTTCTGTCAACGGCCAAAAACGGCACCTGAAGTTCTCAAGAGTTTGAGCTCTGGATATGAATTTTCACTCCAATTGCGGTGTGAGACCTTTGTCAATGAAGTTCCAATAATGTCTGAATAAAGCTGTTTGGTCTACATGTTCTTCAGGGAAAATAGTTGCTTCATATACCACATTTTTAGACCTGCATTTCCCTCCAACAGGACACTCAGTTGTTCTGCAATTGCATGTGGGGTTATTATCCGTTACTTCACTGTTATGAAATTTATTTAGTAGCTTAATATTGTGTGCTGAGATGATTTTCTCTAAACTGTTAATTAACACAAGACTAAATAATTTTAGATGATTTTTCTATTAAAAATTTTGATAAAGGATTCTCGTTATCAAAATGTTTATCTGTTAGTTTTAAGAAGAAATGACCCATATTAATATAGGAAACTTTACAATAGGGTGAGTTGAACATACATACATATATATATATATATATGTGTGCGTGTGTACCTACCTATATATATATATATATATATATATATATATATATATATATACACACACACACACACACACAGGGGTTGGACAAAATAATTGAAACACTTGTTAAATTCAAAGAAAATTTATTTAATATGGAGTTGGTCCACCTTTAGCCTCACATACAGCTTTAATACGTCTAGGAATGGAATCATACAGCTTCCTAACTTCATCCAGAGGAATTTTCAGCCATTCTTCCATTAACACCTGCTCCAGCTCTTTAAGACACGACGGCGGAGGATAGCGGCTCCTAACTTGTCGCTCCAAAATGCACCACAAATATTCAATGATATTGATATCTGGTGATTGGGGAGGCCACTCCATGTGTTCTAGCTCACTTTCATGCTCTTCATACCAATTCTTAACCACTCGAGCGATTATCGTCTTGGAAGATGCAGTCACTATCAGGGAATAAAGTCTGGGCCATTGGATGAACATGATCTCCCAAAATGTTCAGGTAATCTTTGCTGTTGATTTTACCATGCAGGGCAACTATTGAACCGAGGCATTTCCATGATATGGGGGCCCAAACTATCACTGATCCACCTCCGTGCTTCACTGTTGGAAGAAGGCAGTCAGAGTTGTAAACTTCTTTGGGCTGCCTCGCCCTGAAGTTGCGAAAAGAGAAAAACTGGATTTGTCTGAGAATATGACTTGCTTCCATTGGTCTGCAGACCAGGCATTGTGATCTCTGCACCACTTCAACCCCTTCTAAATGTTGCGAGTGGAGAGAAGAGGTTTCCTTACGGCGGCTCTTCCATGATATGCAGCCTTATGGAGCTCACGGCGAACAGTTTTAGTAGAAACTGAACTATTCAGATTATTAGCAGTCACTTTGGCCGCAGTAGTCCGATGATTTTTTGCCACAGTGCGTTTTATATATATATAATGTGTGTGTGTGTATATATATATATATATATATATATATATATATATATAATGTGCGTATTTTTAGGATTATTAATTTTTCAGAAAGACATGTTATATTTGTCGCCTTTCCTGCTGAAGGACTTAAGCTTTCGCTACTAATTCCCTGGTGATAATTGTTTTTTATTCTTTTAATTTCCAGGGAAATTTAGTGATGTCAGTGCTGTTACTGTATTTGATATTGCTTAATGTCATTTAGTGGTGGTAGAAGCGCGATTTCCAATGTTTTTTTTTGTTTTTCGTAGAGCTCACATATAACTTGACCTCGTCGTCATAGTAATAGCAGTAGTCACAATATAATAACTTTTGAGTGTTAATGGTTATATCTGTCGTGATGGCCATGTTAATTGCGTTGGTGGTTGTTGTTTGTGGTGGTAGGGTTTGTTTGTTTTACGGAATATCAACCTCAATGTGTCATTTAATGCCGACCACTTTTTTTTCCTGGTAATATTTTTTTGTTAAAAATCTATTTCTGTTAATATTTTTTTCAAAAATGTATAATCGGCAACATTATTTCTTCAAAAACGTATTATCAGATGCCTTGCTGTTGGACGTAGTTTATCGCGGTAGGGTTGGTAATAGTGCGGGTAGTGTTATTGTTTCCTGTTGGTGGTTGTGTTTTGGTGGTTTTAGTGTTCTACCATGTTTTCGGTAGGTTAGTTCCTGTTTGTGTGCAATTTTTGTTGGTGGTGTTATCCGTTTGGTTTCAACTGGGAAAGTCGATATTTGTTTTCGTGTCTACATTTTCAGATTATTTCCGATCTTTGGTTTAGTAATTTTTTTATTTTATTTTTTTTTGTGTATGTGTGGCTGATTATTACCACTTTTTCTTGCAGGCAAAGTAGACATCCTTGTGTTGTGACACAGTGTTTCCTGCTGTCTGGTAATTAAATGTTGCTTTTGTGAAGGGAAAATCTGTTTAGTGTTTGGGTGATACCTATATAAGACTTGTTGCATTTTGTGCACTTGAGTGCATAAATCACATATTTTGGAATCGCAGTTTAAGTTTTTCTTCATTGTGAATGTTGTTGTGGATTTTTCAAAAATGTAGGAGTTTCCTTCTATAATGATATCACAAACCCCACATCTTGTTGCATTTTCTGACCATCTGTATTGTGTGTTGGCTAAATTTGTAAGCGTTTAATGTGCTTTGTTTTTTGATTGGCGTTTGCTTTTAATTATTTTGGTTGTTTTTAGTATCCTTCATTTTATAATTCTTGTTAAGTAAGTCTAGATTTCTTGTAATTTCTGTAAATAGTTCTGGATTGTTCTTGTAAGTTGAGACGGATGCTAGAATTTGTTCGTCGTTGAGTTTCTTTGGGTTTCGTAGTTGGTCTAAAGATATTTTTCTGCTACTTCAAAATCTTTGTTTATTAGTGTTGTGGGGTAGCCTCGTTTATTATTCTTATTATTATTTTAGAGTTGTACGTAGTTCTTTTAGGCGGGTTTTTCGGAGGTGTTTGTCGGCTACTATAGCCCAAACCCTACGTGCTAGGGAATAAGGGATGGATTTTAGGCAGCTTTTTGGGTGATAGCTCTTGAAATGAAGATATTGTTGTGTGTCTGAAGGTTTGTGGTAGGTATCTGTGATTATTTGGTTGTTTCTATTTCTCATGAATATGTCTAAAAATGGCAGTTCATTAAAATTATATTCTTGGGTGAATTTGATCTTTGGGTGTAAGTTTTGGAGTAGATTATGGAATTGGTTAATATCGCCCCAGGGGGATTTCCAGAAAATAAAACTATCGTCAAGTATCGCCTCCAAGATTTAGTGAAGTGGGGTTTTATATTTTCCCTTTATATTTGCCCTATCTTTTCATAGAGGTTTTCTTCTCGTTAAGCTAAGGTTAGGGTGGCATATATTGGTGCCATTTTCGTTCCCATTGTGGTACCTAAAGTTTGGATATAGGTTTTGCTGTCAAATTCAAAAGTGTTGTTGTTCAGGATTAGGTCTATACTATCGATAATGAATTCCTTGGTGAATGTTGGATATAGTATTTCTGGATGTTTTTCAAACAAGAATGAAATTGCCTGTTTACCTAATTAATTGGATATGTTGCTATACAGGCTATTAATGCCAAACGTTGCCATGAATGTTCCCGGGTCTACTTTTTGTGGTAAGGAGCTAAGGAAATGGATATCGTCTCTGATGTAGCTCTTAATTTGTTTAGTAAATTTAACTTGTTTTTACTAACTTTTGTACTAAGGCAGTGTTAATTTATTCTCTGGTGTCGTACCATCCATTATTTTTTCGTTTTCGTTCTACTGGCCGGGTATCGTTAACATGGTTTGAAAACGTTGGTAGTTCGGAGTCTCTCTCGAAGATCCTTTGCCCCCACCCCGAAAATGAAGAAGCGGTAGTGATACCTTACCATCCAAACTATGGCATGAAACTTAACTGTCCCAGACTTACCAAATGGCTGATGACGATGCAATGAATCTTGTCAAGCGTAAATAAACGACTCCACCCCCCCCACACACACACACTCCCGGATGTAATTTATCTTTTCATGTTAATCTAACATTTCTTTTATTTTGTCGTCTTCACTATGAAATTTAATTTGTTTTTACTAATTTTTGTATTAAGATTTCTTTTAATTTATTCTCCGGTTGGTTGTTCGGTCTCTCTCTCTCTCTCTCTCTCTCTCTCTCTCTCTCATATCCTGGCACCTCATTGAACTTCCCTACCTCTACCAAGTGACTTCGTTTTTGTTTGGACGCCAGCACGTCACTAAACTATCCAACCCATCGCACTTGGCTTCTGAAATAGAGACGTATTTATAGTTTCATTATACTTCATTTTTTTTTTTTTTTAAGTATTTCACCCCAAGCAAGATGGGAGTGCCACTAGCATACAAGAGGTTACAGAGTGTGGGAGCAAGAGTAAAGAGACGTGATAGATGAAAGGATGAAGAGAAGGACAGGGAATTAGATCAAAGCATCTGAAGATGTCGATTGACATTGCATTTGAATAATTGAAGATTATAGTTATCAGGGAATCAAGTAAGAGGAAGGGAGTTCCATAGACTGGAAGTGCAAGACATGAAGTTATAGGAGTAGAAGAGACTGGCTACATTTAAGTTTCGACAGTGAAAGGGTGGGACTGAAATGCCAACCTAGTAGCACGTTTAAATTCATGCAGTTTGGGAACCAACGAAAGTTACCATGAAAGTATTTGTAGAAAAGACCGAGGGACGCGACGTGCCATCGCTTCCCTCTGTCTTTTCTACGAGTCATCCGTATTCTGATGAACAGAACGCACAGCAGAATCAAGCCAGAGATAGGACAAGAACGGTGCGGGTTCGTTAAAGACACCGGAATAAAGAACGCGATATTCATGCTCAGAATGTTATCAGAAAGAGCAATACAAATGCAGAAGGGCGTGCACCTATGTTTCATTGACGACGCAAAGGCCTTCGACTAAGTATTCCACAAGGATCTGTTGAGATTGCTCGACCACCTTGATATATTTGGAAAATATATTAGAATAATGAAAACCTCTTCTGGCAACAAACCGCTTGCATAAAGATAAAAAAATATCAGTTCAGCAGTTATACACTAAATAGAAAGGGGCGTAAGGCAAGGATGTATCTTCTCACCGGACTTATTCAACCTATACTGCGAGGTAATTCTGAGGGAACTGGAGATCCTACCAGGATTCATCATTGGCGGCCACGATGTTAACAATGTAAGATACGCAGATGACACAGTACTGATAGCAGGCTCGGGAAAGAAACTACAAAACCTCCTACAGAAGGTAGCGAAGGAGAGCGAGAAGAATGGACTGGGCATAAACTATAAGACAGAATGCATGGTCATTAGCAAAAAGATGAGCCCGAAATGCGATTTACAGGTCGGCGACACTAAAATCAAGCAAGTGCGAAAAATTAAAATATCTGGGAAGTGTTCTGACAGAGGACGGTAAGTGCGACGCTAAGATTCGGAGACATATTGGGATGGCCAAAAGCTAAGTAGAGTATTACAAGACAGGAAGATTTCATTGGTAACAAAGAAAAGAGTACTTAACTGCTACGTGATATCTGTCTTATTTTACAGCAGCCAAGGATGGACGGTCTCATCAAAGATGAAGAAGAGATTCTAGGCAACAGAGATGTGGTTCTGCAGAAGGATGCTAAGGAACATTTGAGAAACGATGAGGTTTTGGAGAGGATGCAAAGAAGAAATTTATACTGAATAGTATGCTGAATTTTCTGGGACGCATATTGTGAAAGGAGGGCTTGGAAAATCTGATACTCACAGGACGGAGAGAAGGAAAGAGGAACAAGAGAAAGCAACCTCTGATATACTTAACAGGCTTAAGCAAGTGGATGACAGAACAGGGTCTGGGAGAAGTAGAAAAAGGGCAAAACTTATTGAGAACCACAAGGGACAGGGAGAAGTGGAGAGCCATGATCGCCCACCTCCTGAAGGGACGCGGCACATAAAAAAAGATGGTGTCTATTAGGTTACGGAGTCTTCTAGTTGGACGGGCTGAGCCGGCTACTATGGGTCTGGGATTTAAGATGCTAATACATTCAGACTTTCGTGTCTGCATTCCTTAGTTCCACTAGTCCCTTACCTTCATGGCTAAGAAGACCCAGCGTACTACGTATATTGTAGCGAACCCACCCTCATTCCTTTTGTATTCTCCTGGTGAGATGTAAGTTACACTGAATCAACATTATCCCACGAACAACTACTTTCTGGAATCGTCTGCCAGGCTGCTTTCCCGATTACTACAATCTTAACCTGTCCAATTCTAGGATTAAGCGTTATCTTCCACACATATCCGCATAAGCTGTGCCTCTTTCTCTGTAAACCTCTACCTCGAGCGGCTCTCGGTCCTTGTACAAGATGAACATGTTTGTAAAAAAAATATAGATATCCCAAGATGTTTCCCCAATCACTACAATCTTAGGTTAACCGTTATCTTCCCCACATATCCACATAAATTGTGCTATGTGCAGTTTGAACACCACTGTGTGTAAAAAAAAAAAAAAAATAAAATAAAATAAAAATAAAAAATAAATCTAAGCCATTTTGAAGCTTGGGTAACTCATTTGCTGTTGGTTTTTCTTTTTCCTTTTAAACAAATCTTGACGTCTGGATTTCTCATTTATGCACAAAATGCAGGTAGAAAAACTGGTTTTACTATGTTTATTTACTCTGTGTATCTTAGCTCTATCACAACGATAAAATGAGTAATAGCATTCGTGAGTATTACGCTTAATACTTTAGTGAACTCGTTCTCAAACCTACTAAGAATGTATTAGACTTCTCTCTCATTTGTTGTCTGTCTATATTTCTGAGATGAGGTATTGTAATTATCTACTCTATTTACATTGTTCGGACTGTTGTCCTCATCTTCGTTGCCATATTCACGACGTTTCGGCCGTTGTACGCCCCAGTCTTCCTCAGGTGATATGTTTATAAGTCCCAAAAATTCATATACTGATGACACATGGCCAAGTGGATAAAAGCATGGATGGAATCCAGTGACTTGACCCAAAGAGTTGTGAGTTCAATACCTGTCTACAGCAGAGGTGAACAAAAACTTGTAGAGTTGAGTTAAAGATACAAAGACATGCAGAAGAGCCACGTGGAACAATCTTCCCCGATAGACGAAATAAAGATTTCAGTTCGAAATTCCGTTTTTCATTTTTTTTTGTCTAACATTTATTTCTAAAATTTTTAAAAATATTTGTTTTAACGGCATATCAACTCTTTCTTTAACACCGAAATTTACTTTTCTTCGGAGCTTCGAAGTAATACAAATGTTATTCTGCTTTCACAATTGAATACATGGTAGATGATACTCAGCTTTTGTTTATATACATATTTGTGTGGACATGATTACTAGAGGCGGTGATGTGTTTGTTATATGTTGTAGTTTTGTTGAAGTTCTATTTTGGAATACAGTTTGATTTCTTTAAGGAATTGCAGGATTTTATATGGATTAATGTCCTGAAAGTTCTTTCACGTTTGTTTGATTTTGTTTAGCGCCATATCAACCTCTATTGGTTATTTAAGGCCGAAATCTAAATATTTTGAACATAGTTTTATGGCTTCAACTACAGATAAAATGCATTATTAGTCATTTAGTTACAAAATGTATTGCTGCTAATTTTATGAAAATATGTATCAGAGGTCTTGCTGCCGGATGTAATTTATCGTCACTCCCAGGAATATTATTAGAAATTAAGAAAAATATTACGAATCTTCATGACTAAACTTTATATTGCTTAGAAGCAATTATATTTGATGTTATCACATTATACTTGAGTGATTTTTTTTTTCAAGCTTTGTTCAGATAAAGACTAAATATCCGTTGGTTTTGTTGTATTCCAGACGATGTTTTCCTTCTTTCATGTAGAGAATCATCCACAAACATCGACCGACAGTGGCTAGAGCATCTGGCAACACTTAGCGATAATCGTTTAAGGAAATATCCTATGGGAAACCTAAAATCTGAAAACGACTTTAACACAAAGCTTATCAGAATCACTTTTTCTGTTTGCTCTATGTAAGGGATCCCGAAAGATCAAAATCAAGTGAAATACGTGATACACGCTTGGGTGACCATGTCTCTTGATCCATGAGTGACTAGGCAGTTCATCTTCCGCGGTACGTTGTCATTTCTTTCTTCGGTAGACTGGTTGCTAACCAAGGTTATAGGACCTTGTCCGTCTTACTATTTAACCCATAGCAGTTGGGAGAAGAGATGGATTCATACCATTCTCTAGGGTATTTCTCCGGGCGGACACGCTTCTCTTTCTTACCTCCTCCTCTGCAGCTCTGTTCTCTTGGTAACTCCGACCACGTATGTATAGATATGTTTCTTTCCCCTATCAGGCAAGAACCTCTTATTAACAGAAGATCTTTCTGTTACCAACGCAGTGATTAGTATTCGTTTCGTGATTTCCTTCACGATGGCCCTTGGAATTATATTTTTAATCACCTGATAAATATGCCACTGCGGTCTCTTCCTGGATAAAAAACCGACATCGATGCTTTCCTGTCGACATGGAAATACTAAATGAAACCACAACCATCTTCTTGGTTCTCGTCTGCTTGTTCAGCCGCTGTAGCCCACAGGAATCACTTCTTCTGGTTATATCGGAACAACAGGTCTGATTGTAACTGACGTCTCTTTGTCGTTTGTAATGACTGAAAGCATGTCCTCAAAGGAGTAAAGTCACTATTAGCCTCTAACAAGTCTGGCTCTAGAGATTACTGGCGGCTATGGAAGAGTGTACAGAACAAAAGTAAATCCCCAGACCCTCCTCGTCATTCAATTTGAAATCCTGATAACTGAGTACAGATAAAGCAGAGTGCTTTGCTCATAAGTTCTCTTCCAACTCTACACTCGACTCATCTGGAGTACGTCTGCCCGATTCCCCCTTAGAACGGAGTCTCTACTGAGTGATATGCCCATAACTCCGTCCATGGTTTCTGTTGTCATTTCTAAAGTAGCTCCCCCACAAAGCATGTGGATTCGACAGTACCTCTGCGGTTGTCCAAAAGAAATGTGCTCATGAACTGGCTCCTGTTCTCTCCATAAATGTCTCGCTGCTTTTTGCTTTCCAATCTTTTGGAAGTCATCGTCTATAGTTCATGTTCTACTATTTAACTCATATTTTGGGGGAGAAGTGATGGATTCATACCTTTCCCAAGGGGATATGCGCGCAAGTGAATATAACAAACCCGACTGGAATTGGAACTTGGTTCTCCTATTTCTCCTTCTGATCCAATTTTTGAAAACACAGCGCACTCAATATCCTATAGATACACATACAGTGTATATATTACGTTTTGCTGCATCTTATTTTTTAAATGCATCAAGCACACGCATTACAACGACACTCTCGCAAAAGGAGTGATCTGAGGCAGCCGACGCTCAAGTAAACACGTACACAAATATACATTGAAATCAATAAGAAAATATCCACATATATAGTTTTACATTACTTATCTAGATATTTAATTTTCTGTCTCTCTCTCTCCCTTTCTCTTTCTGTCCCTCTCTCTCTCTCCCTTTCTCTTTCTGTCCCTCTCTCTCTCTCCCTTTCTCTTTCTGTCCCTCTCTCTCTCTCCCTTTCTCTCTCTGTCCCTCTCTCTCTCTCCCTTTCTCTCTCTGTCCCTCTCTCTCTCCCCCTTTCTCTCTCTGTCCCTCTCTCTCTCCCCCTTTCTCTCTCTGTCCCTCTCTCTCTCCCCCTTTCTCTCTCTGTCCCTCTCTCTCTCTCCCCCTTTCTCTCTCTGTCCCTCTCTCTCTCTCCCCCTTTCTCTCTCTGTCCCTCTCTCTCTCTCCCCCTTTCTCTCTCTGTCCCTCTCTCTCTCTCCCCCTTTCTCTCTCTGTCCCTCTCTCTCTCTCCCCCTTTCTCTCTCTGTCCCTCTCTCTCTCTCCCCCTTTCTCTCTCTGTCCCTCTCTCTCTCTCCCCCTTTCTCTCTCTGTCCCTCTCTCTCTCTGTCCCTCTCTCTCTCTCCCCCTTTCTCTCTCTGTCCCTCTCTCTCTCTCCCCCTTTCTCTCTCTGTCCCTCTCTCTCTCTCCCCCTTTCTCTCTCTGTCCCTCTCTCTCTCTCCCCCTTTCTCTCTCTGTCCCTCTCTCTCTCTCCCCCTTTCTCTCTCTGTCCCTCTCTCTCTCTCCCTTTCTCTCTCTGTCCCTCTCTCTCTCTCCCTTTCTCTCTCTGTCCCTCTCTCTCTCTCCCTTTCTCTCTCTGTCCCTCTCTCTCTCTCCCTTTCTCTCTCTGTCCCTCTCTCTCTCTCCCTTTCTCTCTCTGTCCCTCTCTCTCTCTCCCTTTCTCTCTCTGTCCCTCTCTCTCTCTCCCTTTCTCTCTCTGTCCCTCTCTCTCTCTCCCTTTCTCTCTCTGTCCCTCTCTCTTTGTCTCTGTCAGTTAAGTTGACAACAAGAACTTGTTTATGTACCTGCGTTTGCTAACAAATCCTGATCTTTTGTTGAGAAGGCGTTCTTGTTTTGAAAATATAATTCTAAATGCTTCTTGCCAGCATGGGCCACACGATTTTGATGTTGCTTTGGAGTATGCTCTGTTTTTATATATTTTCCCTTCACCTACAGGAAATGTATCGGTTTTTGACGTCCAATTCATACTCCTCCCCAATCTTTTGAACATGAGTAGAGGTTTATCCCGTGTTTCCTTTTTATTGAAATTGGGTTTCTGGTTCCTTCTAAAGTCCACTTTAACTCTATACTTCTAACATCTCTGCCTAAACTCTGAAATATTAATTACTATTTATTTATCTATACCTCAATAGGAGTAGATAGGTTCGCCAGTTATCCGGTTCAAACTCCTCCCTTGGTCTTTTGAACAGGCGTAGAGATTTATCCCTTATTTTCTGTTTAGGATTGGGTTTCTGGTTCCTTTTAAAGTCTTACTCTTTCTCTCCCAGTAGCCCCTTGCGTCTTAGCGGCATTTTCACCTTGCTTGGGAGTGAATTGCTTAGAAAGAAATCTGTGCATCTGCAGCTCAATTTTAGTGAGTCTCTGTTAAATGTTTTATTCACCACGTGTGTCCCTTTTGGGAAGTGCTTATCAATTAATTTGATGAATAGTCTTCTTATTATAGTTTTTATGGTGCAATTGATTAGTGGATTAAATCAAACTTGTCCTTCTTTACCAGTGGTATTCTCTGACTCATCAATGCGCGATAGCTTGAAATGGTACCCATTACTTTTATTGTCCTTTCATAATGTATTTTCTTAATTATCAATGATTGCGCTGTTAATAGAATTTAGAATCTTTTTGTATAAGTTTGTGCACCTACTTGAAGACTGTTGGAGGAGCGTTTATGTAACTGCCTAGTTTTCTGTATAGTGATACACATCCTTTCTCTATATTGAAGGTATTTTTTCTTATGACATGAACAGACCTCTTTTTTGTTCCTAAGAAGGAGTCTATCTTCACAGAGACTTAAATCCTCTCTAGCTATGATGTTGTTTAGACCAGTTATCAAGTAATTCCCCATCAGCTCACACTCTCTGCTCCATTCAAACTTTCCATAGGAATATCAAAAGCCGTGAAGTCCCTTTCTTTATCCACACTTTTTGTGACTGTTTGATAATCATTTCATTTAATATTATTGTATACTCTTGACATGTCCAAATCTTTGTCCACTATTTTTCACTTACTTTAAGGTAAAAATCCTTGCTATTGAACTGCATGAAAGTACATTTTTCTTACTCTGCAAAGCTATAGAATTAATCTATTGCACCTTTGTTGATTTTCTATTGGTTTACTTTTAATTATTTCAATAGTGTTTTGGATATTGTGTCTAGAATAATTTTTTAAAATCTGATCGAGGTTTTCATATGGATGTCATGCCTGGTACCAAACACATTAAGAAATAATTAAACTGTCAGCTGTATACAACCACTTTTTGGGTTCAATTGTACGTCTGTTTTAATCTAAATGTTATACATGGACGTGTTTCGTATGCGAAAAATGATAGCCCTCCTTCTTTGTAGTAGGCAGTTGTCATGATGAGTTCTTTGGTGGTTAGAGGAGTGGACCAGCCTGTCTCCCTTTCTAACGAAAGGGTAGAGATAACTGACCTTTAAGCCCTTATTTTTTTTTTTCGGTGTTTATATTGAGGTCGGTAAGTGGTTAGGGACTGCGTATAGATTTGTCTTTCGTTTTTGTACTGGATCTTTGATTTTTTTTTTGTTTCAAAAGGTTAACTCATCGACCTGTTCTTAAGAATGCTGGTGTCAAAACGAATGAGAGGCTAAAGAGATGATAAGTAGGTGATACTTTTCAGTGAATTTAAGAAATATTTTCAGTTTATTTATTCAACTTTGTCTACTACTAAATATAATTATTCCCTCTTCGAATTACACGTGCTATCCATTTTACTTGTTGCCGCTGTTGAAAGTCCTCAAGTGACGTGGACTCTTATTTGATGCAGTTCTTTGTTTGGAATTCCATAGCTCCAGTCCACAAGGTTCAAAGAAGGATGGTCCTCGCTAAGACCTACTGGCTTTATCCGCTCAAAGGCGGGCTCTCATTTTTCGCATACGAAACACGTCCATGTATAACAGTCAGATTAAAACGGACGTACAATGAACACTGAGAGGGAGAGTATGAGGAAAGTGGGAGAAGGGCGTAAGATAAGGGATAATTTTAGTTTCATTGGAAGGGATAAGGAAGAGAATGAGAAGATACACGCAAATGGTAAAAGAGCAAAGCAGAAGAACGAGATAATGGATAATTTCCATGAGTCACACAAATAATTGATTTCAGTTGATATTTATTCAGTCTTGTCTATGACGAGGTCCCGATAGTGCCACACCCATTGGAAGTGGCACAGACTGGCTTGAAAGACGTGTTAGCAAAATACAACTCTCCGGCAGATCAATGTTTGTAAGCACTTAAAAGTATCTGCTTCAGGAAAATCAATTTAGCTTTATGAAGAAATGAGAAGTGAAATGAACCTAGGAAAAGGAACATCAGTTAATTTTCAATCAATTGACATTTTCTTCTTGCTTAACAAAGAAAAAGGGTTTTGGACAAAATAATGAGCATCCTTCTTTGCGTAATGTTAACGAAATCTTTGAAGTGTCTTTAAAGATAACTGCTCTTTGTTTCTTGTGTAGTACATGTAGAAAACTCGTTAAATGGTTTCTGCATGAACATCAGTCAGCATTTACACGCTTCTTTCTCTCCGTGCTAAGCACCGTAGAAAGTTATTTTGGAGAAGATAACTCTTAAGGAAAACTTGAACTTCAACAGGAATAGATAGGTTCGCCTATCGTCTGGTTGACACTCCTCTCTGGTTTTTTGAACTCTTTAGGGTTGGGTTTCCGTATCCCTTTTAAAATCTTCTCGTTCTTTTTCACTCTCAGTAACCTCTTGAGTCTTAGTGGCATTATCGTCTTACTTGGGGTCAAGTGATTAAAAGAAAACTTATTGTATGGATCCCAAAATAACAAAATTTTGGTTAGATAAAAAAAAATGTTTCAATGCTCCAAATTAAGTTATATTTACTGGGTAGGGATGAAAATATATTTGTGTCTGATGAGATTTAATGAGCATTTTTTTCCTTTTAAATTCCTGGAATCAAGTCAAACTACTATTTTGTAATGAGCAACTGGCCCGTTTAAATAACATTAAAAAATATGCATCACATCCACATGTTGCAAATGCGACAAAACTGAAATGCTTTTTTTATTTTTTTGATTAGCAATTCTAATATGCTCAAGCTATCGAAAATTCCTCAATGAAATCATCGAATAAGAACCAGAATCATTCTTTTATTCTAGAATAAGCATTTCAATTGAAACTTAGTCTAAGATCACAGAACACCAAAAGAAATACTTCAATGGCCGAATAATAATTCGATGAAATGTTTTGTTGAAAAATTCTAGAAACATTGGCATCCATCTATGACAGTCTCTGACTTCCTTGGGATACTAATGACTTGCATCAAAATTCTCCTTTGTAGCAGAGTTTGGTACCACACTAAGGAGTGTTTCCCATTAAGGTGTCTCTGTCTACTAGACTTGTAATAACTTTGATCATCAGTGGGTGCAGCACACTCTGTAGTCTTCTGCCAAATCTATTTTTAAATTATTCTGATAATGAAGGCAGTGTGTTGTCTGCACAAAATACCAACACTGATTGAATTGATATGCAATCATTTAAGAGACAATGGTGTTATACAATCAATAAATCCTTCAAATATCAATGAATTTTGAAAGAAAACCATCATTCAATATTTCATTTAATCTGTATAAAAAAGTAATAATTTTAAAGATGTTTTTGTTTAAAAGAACATTGCTGAAATTTCGGTACCTCCCAAAGATTCACTATAAAATGAGCATACCATGATGAAAGAATGTCACAAAATTTGGTAATAAAAACAAACTTTTATCGTCAAAATCTTCGTTATTATTAAGAAGAAAGACCAAAGAATGTTTTATTAAATTATATTTTTAAATCCTTTTTAGAACCTTCAAAATATTCATTAAAGATTTTGTTTTTCTCGCATCAATTGGAGGCCATAAATTAATATGTTAAATGTGAACATCTCCTTTTTACAGGGAAAAACACATTTATTTGGAAATTCATCCCAAAAATCAGATAACTGTCGGATTTCAATTAAACTTTCAGGACATATTCACAAATGAATTAAATTTTTTAAAAACGTTTTTTTTTTTTTTTTTTTTTTTTTTTTTTTTAGAAAATCTTGGTAAAATATATATATTTTTTTACATCTATCAACCTACACACACTTATTTAATTTTATGAAATTTTGAGAAATTAATTTTTATAGAACTTACTGATTATGATTTGAATATTCGATGAATGATTTTTTCTCTTTTTTAAAATGTTATTTATAATAATTTATGAAGTTTTAAATCTTTTAAAATTGTGTTTTAATATGTAGCAGTTAGGTGATATTGTTATTAAGTAAAAACTATATTTAGTCATCATAAATAGTGTGACACCAAGCCGTCGGCCCGTGGTCAACTCCCAGTTGAGGCGCGAAGCTGTAATGTTTCTTCTACCGGCGTTTTGGGGTTGACTCTTTGTCGCTGCCACCAGCCTGTGTCCCGGTCATTCGGTGGTCGTCGCTACTCGGCGAAATCCCCTGGTCAGGATACCAATATGTGACACTCAGCCGTCCAGGGTCGAATCCAGTGGTTACGACACCATTATGTGGCACCAGGGTCGAGTTCTGGTCGTCGATGTTAACAGCTTCACCAGTTGTACCGGTTCAATGCCAACTCTATTGTTCACAGCTCACCTGCAACGTCTGGTTACTGGAGTAACTGCCTTGATCTCAAGTCTAACCTACCCACGTTGTGACTTTGATCTTAGGTAGACGAGATCAATCAGGCGTCGAGCCGTATTATCAGCTGAGTCCAAATTGAAGGTGACATTGCACAAGCGCAAAGAAAAAAATAAATGAAAGAAAAACCCAAGAGGTTCAAGTATGTTAAGAAATAATAATTCAACTTTATCCTGCCGTTGTATACAGGAGCGTGTTTTTCTCCCAGCCCCTTTCCTACGAAATGTGACACTTCTGTTTCAAGCAAGTTGGTATCGTAAGTGAACTAATTTAGATTTTAAGTGCTGGCTTAACTTCATTCGTCAGTATAACTTGCTATCGGTAGCATCGGCGAAGTCGGAGGTCATGGAATCTCTCGGTCAGCTTCTGCGAGGAAACACCCTGGTTCAAACCAACTCAACTGCAACTTCTACTGCACTGTCAACTCTATCGTCGAATGACCCATCGTCGTTCGTTTATATGGGTACCGACCAAAACCCGGTGTGTGGGCCCGACGCGGCCTGGGGTTCTCGATAATCTCTATTTCTAACAAGAAATCTCTTTGTCAGGACAGGAAAATTGATTATTTCCCATTTTTGGAAAATTAACCACTTCCTATTTCGCGGGTGGGGGGACCCGTGAGAGAAGGTCAGGGGAGAGCTATCCTCCTAGACTCTTTCTCTCTCACATTGATATCTCATACCAATCCCTTCAGTGGGCGTTAACATCTTCTCCGCCTTTCTCATTCATTCACCTCCGCCTATCACCATGCTACCATACGACCAATGATCATTCGGCAGTGCCGGTGTGGCTAAGCAGGCCTCCTTAAAATTATAATCTAGAATTTTTGTTTACAAAATTCTCTTTACCAATTAAATTTTATCACATGTTCACTTTCTCCTGGGCCACCCAAAAGACACTTAACCCTCATTCTTACCGTCTGATTAATCACTGTCAAAATTTGCCATCTGGTTCTTTTACTCCAAGTTAGCTTTATCATGAAATCCTTGACTTGTTAAGAAATTAAATTCTTTTTATCTCGTCAAACCTCAATTCTCCACTATTTTCTGGGGACTGCTAAAAGTTTACAATTGCCACATTGCCATTCGACACCTTAGCGTCTGTTGGCAAAGTAAATGATAACAACCCTCTCACCTATATCGAGACAATGCCAAAATTTTATAATTGCGACATTGCTTCTCTTCGCCTGTATACAAGAAAAGAAATTAAACGATATCTTAGAAAGATATTTAACATTGAATCTTCCTGCCTGTATCGGCATTTGTCTCCAACCGAAATATTTATGACCAGCACCTGTTTTGGCCGATGATTTCATATTTGCCTTTCTCTCTATCTCCCTCGGCGATAACTCGACTGGACCTCACACACGGCTCTCTCCGCAGGTTTTTTTTTTTGTAAACAAATTAAAATATTTCTTTTAACGTCGATCAGTCTATCTTTCGTTATAGCTTTTTTTTTTTCGCTTTAAGAATGTCTATTTTCTGTTTCATTTTCTATGGTTAATTAGTTAGCCAATTACCATAGCTAAATAGTGTCACAATAGAAAAACTTACTACAATCCCGCGAAACCCCCAGTATTTTCAAAAGAATCTTGAATATTTTTGTATGTTTAAGTTTGCCGATTTTTGTAAATACAGACGTCCATACAAAACATTATCAGAAAAGAAGAGCTGTAAGTAAATTGTTAAGTTTATTGGTAATTTTCTAGGCATTTCTTCAACAATTTTTTAAGATTACTGAGTAATTAAAAAATTATATAAAAAAGACGTTCACGTTATATTCATCGAGAAATTATTACAGGTATGCCCATATTAGAAAAATCCCCAAATATCAGTCTATCGAGTTGCCAGCAGCTCATATAAACATTCACCTCCGTGTTAAAAAAAATAATGCTTTTCTGCGATAGTAATATGTTTCAAATCAGATTGATTAAACTTTACATCAATGACTCTTCTTCAAATAAAGTTTGAGAAAAGTACATTTTATTTTTGAAAGATCTTTAATAAAGAGTTGCGTTGACAGATTTGTCAATATAAACGATTTTAGCTTAGCGTTTTCACAAATAACAAAAAGCTCATTCCAATCAACTTAAATTCAGTTTGAAATACAACAAAGTAGTTTGCTTCTTGGAAATATTAAATTTAATCTATTAGCTTAAAACTAAAATAAAAGCTTCAAGAAATGTTTTTTTTCATTTTTGAAAATGCATTTTAAACCTTGAGTATCACTTTACTTTAGCGGTGTCTATTTAAATTCTTTTATTTTTATTAATATTCAGTTTTATATTTTCTCTGATTAAACAGGAAACATCATTTATGTTACCAACTCAACAAGTTTGGTGTTAAAACTGAAATGCATGCAGTTAAATTGTTTGTATACTAGAGCCACATAATTGAGCGAAATTTCTTTAAAAATAAATTTCAACTGTATTGCTGATGCACGGATTTAATCTGCGTGTATCCACGGTCTTCTATGGACGCGGCACAGGCGTTGTTACTTAGCTTGACCCCTCGCTTATGCATGTCGAACAACTTCTGCGGTACTCGAGTCGCCGGTCAGCGAGATTGCACTCTGATGCTATCAACGTTACGTCCACTGACAGGCCATACTCAATGACTAGCTTCTTCATGGTCTCCAGTCTTCTTCTAATCAAAATCTCACTCGCTGCCTTGATCTAAATCTTGGCTTTCCCTGTTAACGTGTCTGATATCCAATAGTACACGCAGAGCGAGTCCGTCCGCAGATGCAGCCTCACGGCCTTCCACTGAAGCGCCAGTTTGACACCTTTTAACACGGTGTCCAACTCTGCCAAATTAATGTGCGCTACGTCGTTCACGGGGCGGTACCCAACACGCATCCTCCAGTATGCTTCCATCCTCTTCTAACAAGACGCCGGTCGCTAAAGAGCTCACGTCAACCCATACATACACTTTCTCCCCGTCCACACACCAGTTTCCACGGGCAGGGTCGTCCTGTTGCACTTTCGTCAGGGTCTCATCTACCATGCGTGTAAAGAGGGTATGGGTTGCTTCATTGTTCCATCCTTGGGTAAGACATCAGCGTCGGTCTCTTCCCCAAACATCTAGATGAGACGCTGACCGTCAGTTATGTACAGTGAGGTGAAACAAGTATTTGGACAGTAAAAGAAAATGAATTTAGAATCATATATTGAAAGAAAAGCATTGTCTAAAGCTCACAATATATTCGTAAAACAATTATAAATGCAAATAAACAGTAAAAATAAATTATTTGACATGTGTATATATTTTATATACAAATTATTAAAACAGGTAGTGAAAAAAGTATTTGGACAGTTCCGAAATTGTTTAAAATTAATGTTTTGAGTATATTTCATGCTCGAATGTATTAGAATTTTATGGAATAGTCTAGAACGTGAATTACTTAAAGGTGTTAAAAATGACCCTTTTGTGACTCGGAGAGAACTTCAAAAATATCTCAGCAATGCAGGAACTCACGTATGCAAGAGGGCCATAAGTTCTGAACTTCACCGGCAACAATTAAAATATCGCTGTCCTCGCAAAACCCCATTGCTAAAAACACGTCATTTAAAATCCAGACTTGAATTTGCCAAAACTAATTTACAAAAGCATGATGACTATTATAAGCAAATTTTATGGTCTGATGAAAGCAAGATTGAACCTTATGGCCACAACGATGCTACCCATGTTTTTAGAAAGGATGGAACAGCCTTCAATCAAAAGAACACGGAAGCACGGAGGCGGTAGCATTATGGTTTGGGGATGCTTTGTTTATAATGGTATGGGACAACTGAAAATTATTGAGGGCACAATGAATGCAGCCAAATATATTCAAATTTTAGAAGATTGCTTGCAGTCATCAGTTGAGAAATTAGAACTTGGACCAAATTGGGTTTTTCAACAGGACAATGATGCGAAACATACAGCCAAAGCAACACGTGCATGGCTTCAAAACAATAACATCAACGTGTTGACATAGCCCAGCCAATCGCCGGACATGAATCCAATAGAGAATCTTTGGAGAACACTGAAGAATCAGATTCGTAAAAGGCGACCAAAGAACCTCGGTGAATTGAAAGTTTTTGCAGAAGAAGAGTGGGCTAAAATTCCCACCAAATCATGCCAGGCGCTTGTAGAGAGCTACAGGAACAGACTGAGAGCTGTGGCTGCAAATGAAGGAGGACCAAGTAAATATTAAACACATTTAAAGCATAATTTATATTCTGTCCAAATACTTTTTTCACTACCTGTTTTAATAATTTGTATATAAAATATATATACGTGTCAAATAATTTATTTTTGCTGTTTATTTGCATTTATAATTTTTTTCCGAATATATTGTGAGCTTTAGACAATGCTTTTCTTTCAATATATGATTCTAAATTCATTTTTCTTTACTGTCCAAATACTTGTTTCACCTCACTGTACATAACTGGCGGTCAGCGTCTCATCTAGATGTTTGGGGAAGAGACCGACGCTGATGTCTTGTCCCAGGCCTCGTTTCCCGAGCAATCCCGAGCCATGTGTCTTTCCTGATTGCACCGGTATCAGCGCATGCGCTCTCCTCGCCTCTTGCATTCTCGGGCCGAGTGGCCTTGGCACTTGGCACTTATTGTGGCCGTGATGACTAACTCTTCCGAAACAGAGTTTTCCCTTATAATGATTTGGGCACGGTCCAACAACTGGTCTAGTGGCAACGTGTCTACGCTTAAGTTCCCTCGTAACAATTCCTTAACACGAAGTGGAAGCGCAACCAGAAAGGCCGTCGCTTTCACATGCAGTCCCCCAAACAATCGCACTAGCTTTTTTAATGCTGCCAGGTAAACCGCTACTGTTTCTCCCGGGCCTAACATCCGTGCCGCGAACTGAGGGGGACAGGGCAAACGCCTTGAAAATTACGGCCTTTATTCTTACCAGGTCCTCTTTTTCAGTCTCTTCCATCTGTTGGTTCATATCAAATTCGCCTCCGGCCAGTCGCAATGGAATGACGTTCTTCACTCCATTCAAATGGCAAATTAATTCCACTTTCTCGACCCATGATACAACTGGGGTAGAATCTTTAAATTCTGGAATGAGCTTCAAATTGAATTTACCCATCGTCCGTCAAATGCCGAAATAACTTGTAAACTGGTTGATAACAATAACACCGGTTCCTTCTCTGTTGTGAGAATTGATGCAGAGAATCTATTTCAAATCCGTGACTCGCGAATTCCAACACTGCAATTTGCCACGCTAGACACCAACGATTCATTATTGATTTTATACAGTAATTGTGTGACAAGGTCGAAAAAAGAGCGGGGAGAATGGTTAAGGTCACTATATTGTATCTAGATAATCGAATTCACGACCCATTCATTCATTACAACATACTCATTCAGAATAAGAATCAAAGTCACCATTTCCTCCAACATACACCAAAATGCCTCGCACACACAGGGCAAAAACACCTCCCTGACTTATAAAGTTCAATATATATATATATATATATATATATATATATAATCAATGAAATGACGTGAGGGGAGATGACCCCGAAAAACTGAAAAAGAATTGTTAGTAGGACTTGTCTACTCCTCAAAAATCAGAGTGACCTGTATTCTGTCTTCCGAAAAAAAATCAAGAGACTCTCTTGTTAAGGGAAGACGACGAAAAAAATGTGGGTATTAGAAAAAAAATGACCCAGTCGAAATGAAAAGGGGGAAGGCCAAAATAAACTGGGGAGATTGGGAATCACGACTTGGATCACAGGGCGAAGCCAGGAACGATACTTATTCACATTACTTAGATACACTTAGAAGAGTGTATCATAACAAGGGGAGGACTCCTCAGGAAACCGCCCTGTTATGACTTGGGGGACTTAAAAAGAAAATCAAGGCTAGTCCCGACCAGGCAAACCAGACTCGCCACAGTTACCCACCTCTCGTTGAAATCTGTCGATACCAACCACTTTCTATCAATTCTAATCTTCAGCCTGAGCTGATGCTGATGAGAAAAGCGATCGCATTGCAAAACTTCCTCCATTCGTGCAGTCCAAATCATGATTCAAGCCGTGGCCAGCAGCGTCAGAAACAATCATCCGTTTCACCCCAGAATACGGGAGGGACACATTGTCACACGCGTGTATACTCGATGAATGAGCACAAGCTTTTCGGGAGCCATCAACTCGCCGACATAGTCCTAAAGAGGGCACGACCGAGGAAAATGATAGAAGGCGTGCATATCCATTTTCTCTAAACCAAGGTCATATCATTGACAGTCTGGCAAATCCGCCAAGCCCCATTTGAAAGCTAAGTCATTGAGAGCTGATTCTGAACCAATCCCAAAACCAGAAAGCGCGCAACTCGGCCGCCGATAAACCAAACCGGCCGCAGAGCGCATCCTTCACGACACCCTCCACTAATTCCCGATACAAGACTTACCTAGGCCGAGAAAGATCACTGGACCGAGGAATGAACCTCAAGGCCGATCGACACTCGAGGAGGAAATCCAACTGATCCCGGGGCTTACGACGGCGCTCAGCCCTGGAAACCAAAGTTATGGTAAGGCGAGGGAATGCGGCCCTCACACTCCCATTCAAGATCGAATCCTCAGAGGAAAAGCAGCATGGAATTTCTAGCTCCCCATGACACAGACGTTGGGCATAGACATCTGTCGACATGATGCTTGAGGCCACCCCACAAGAGGGAGGAGAGCAAGCACCTAATCGCCCCTATGTTCCTTACAGAGAGGAAGTACAGCCAGCCGGTAGAAGATGAGGAAAGACGTAAATGGCACACGCCTCAGCCCTACTCTTCAAGTACAACCGCCTTCGGCACCAAATCCTGACCGATGCGTTGACCTTTGCCTGTACTTCAGACCAATTTTTCTCCGGCCGGAGTCCGAGTCCGAGCCCGAACCACACACTGAGAATGCAGATCCGTCCAACCACAGGATCTTGGAAGATCGACCCCCTCCCCTTCTAGGCACCTAACCGCAAGCCAGAAGATTTATTGCGTTTAATCTTGGCCCTCGTTACCTTTTCGTACCGTTCAAGAGTCTTCAGCACTAACTCAATGTCGCTGCGGGACGACACGCTGGTAGACACGTGATCGGCCTACATGAAAACCCTGGCTCGAGCCCCACCAGGGACAGTGGTTCCACGTAGGTCTTGACTGCATGCTCTGTCTTTCAGTTGGCGAATGAGAGGCTCCAACGCCAAAGCATAAAGTAGGGGCAACAGTGGACCACCCTGACGAACAGACCAAGACAGCACCATAGCGCGCGACCGCTTTCTGACCACACCAGCACTGGGTACGGCATCCAGGGTACGCTTCACCAGCAAGGAGATGCATCTAGCCAGTCGATCCCCGTATGCTAAATAGACGACAAAGTCGTTAAACAGCACACAAGCACCAACGTTGCAAACAAATGCGTCTCCTCGATCGCGGCGACATCCACACCGAACGACAATAGGTCACGAAGCAGGCGGGCTGCCCTACCCCGATCCCTCAGACCATTTGCATTCAAGCTGGTTATCTTGAGAGACATGATTTAAGCCTGAAAAATAACAACAAAGAAAACAATCATTTACATACTGGACAGAAATCTACTGGGGTGAGGACCCCGGTGGATTGTCCGAGGCTTTCCGTGCCCATCTCCGACATCATCTGCCCATTTAGGGCAATACCACCTATGTCTATGAAATAGGTTAATTTTAAAGCACTATATAACATGGAGCGGAGAAGCACCGGAGCCTGAGCGGTTGAAAGGGGGAGGCGCCTTCATTTTGGGACAGTGTCCTTAATCTCTGTCGGCGACACAGGAATGGACTGGGACTTGGCTCTGTCCATGTCCCTCTTCATCCAGTACGTTTCTCCTTTTTAGTTGGTTTCTCTTCTTCCCTGCTCCTCTTTAAAGAGGAGTCACTTCCTCAATCTGCACACTCTTTGGGTCCTGTCACTGGATCTAACCAACGCCTTTATCCACTGTGCCATGTGGCATAGTGGATAAAGGCGTTGGTTAGATCCAAAGAGTGTGAGTTCAATACCCAGTTAAGGCAGTGGCGAACTTTCGGAGGGAAATTAACGGGAGATAACTGATAACTGACATCCATTAAACATGGCACGTGGAACTAGAACAGTCTACCCCATTGAGCGAAATAAAGCGTTCAGTTCGATATTTCAACCACCTGAATAAGGCTGGAGCGTACAACGGCCGAAACGTAATAAATATGGCAACAAAGATGAGGACAATAGTCCAAATAATGTAAATAATGTACATAATACATCATCTCAGAAATATAGACATATACTCAAAAGGATCTGTTGTCTCATTATTTGTGAGCACCTCACCAATCATGCCATCATGAAAACACTGGATGATCTTGACAAACTTTAATATTTGCAAAATTTGCATATATTGACTAGATTTGTCAAAAACTATTAACGTACCATATATACTTATGTATAAACCGAGTTTATGTATAGCGTAACCCCTGAAAATTTCTGCATGAATTTTAGCCCCTCCAGAAAAAAATTTACCTTTTATATAGTGCAACCAATCACTATATGCATGAGTTTTAGCCTCTTCAAAAAAAATTACCTGTATCGTGTGATCCCCTATTTTTTTGTGTAAAAAAAAAAAAAAAAAAAAATGATTAAAAAAAACTCACACTATACTCAACTATATATGGTATTTATCATCTATGAATGAACTTAAAGCAAAGTTTTTGTTTCCAATTCTTGTGATTGCAAAGTTGTTACTTTGAATGATAACAAGGGAGATAATGCTTCAACAACCTGGTTGTTTCTCATCAGTTGCCTTTCTGGAGTTTTTTTCTTTTCTATCCTTTTTTCTCTTCTTTTCTGAATTCCCTCATTTCTTTTGGTTACCTCACTGCCCATACTATCACCGTTGCTATTGCTCATTTCGTTTTGTTGCTCTGTCATTTCTTGTTTCAACACTCCCAAGAACATAATATTCTTAATGATGTTTGTTATCTTCATGACCATCAGCATATCAACATCATCAAGTAACCAGATTCTCTGGGGATTTCACCCAGTGGTCACTGTGATCCTGCACAGATTTCAGGTGTGAAATCCTCACAGTCAGAGTAACTTCCTTGCTGCAAACCAATTTCAAAGCACAAACTATGTTGATATCTAACAATGAGTTCCTTAATAATGTTGAATTTAAAAGTATATGAGTAAAGAATTATTACACTTTCTATGTAGACTGGTTGACAGTCTTCCAACAGGAAAATTATTCTAGCAGTAATTTGTAATAATTGGTGACACCTTTTTGTTTATGATTTCATTGGTGGCCTGAGTTTATACATGAACATTTGTACATTTCTGGCATCAATTTATTGCATGTTTTCCAATAAAATATTCATGACCTTTGTTGATCTAAAAAAGAGATGGCCTTTTGTGGAATGTATTCATTCCAAATCCTCAAACATTGGATTTGATAAGATATAAATGTTGGTGAGGTTTGATAGTTTCAAATAAACATGATAATTATTAATTGGAATTTTTAGACGACAATAAATCTTGTCATACTCCTTCAGCGGCAAAACTGGTTAGATTCAGGAAGTAAATCTTAATAACTTTGCTCATTTCATGTTTAGATCTTCCTCAAGCTTTTCTCCAAATATTTTTTTTATGTCTTCTAAGGATTATTTTTAATGTCCTTTCTTTTTTTTTCTTCTCAATACTTAACCAATTTCTCTGAATATTTTCACTTTCTTCGTCCTTTTCATGCATTAAAATGTAAAACTCACCTTAACACCCTCTGCTCTATTTGCTGTGATATATATTCCCACCCACCCCACTTTTTGCGTTCTTTATTTTCTATCTGTATTTCATGTTTGCTTTCTTTCTTTCCATTTCATTTTTCCAGAAAGCATCTTCTATCGCTTCAAAACTTCTTAACCAATCCTAACTTCTCTTACCATTGCACTCACTAAACTTTGAGATTTTTAGATAAATTTCACTATTTCAGTACCACCTTGGTAACAGAACAAATCAGCAGTGAAGAGCAGCAAATGGCCAGTACAAAGTTGCTCATACGAACAGCCTTATGTCATACATGTTTGGCTGTGTAATTCTTTTCAGTGATTAGAACACCCACCTCAGAAGAGCTGGTATCATTTAAACCCTTTAAAACCTATGACCTGATCCCACTTGCTGAGACACTATTCTAGACATTTTAGGCAAACTTTTCTATTTCAAAATTGTCTTTGTAACAGAACAAATCAGTAGTGAATAGCAGCAAATGGCCAGTACAAAATTGCTCATATGAACAGCCTTATGTCATACATGTTTGGCTGTGTAATTCTTTTCAGTGATTAGACACCCGCACCTCAACCTCTGAATTAGAAATTCTTGTCTTTGCCATTTGAACATTATCAAAATAACAAAATTTTGTTATTTTTTTTGTCTTTGGTCAGTTTTCCCAATTGGAATAGATAACTTTCAGAAATTGTGTTATCCTGATGACAGAAGCAAAGTTTTGAAATATTATTTCACACTTTCTAGGTGTAAGCAAATAGGAAATAACAGTTGCTTGCCAAAAACAAAAATTGTGTTCGAGTTTTATCAATAGATTAACTTGTTTGTTTAAATTTTCTTCATTTCTCGCACATTCTTATTAACAATCTTGACAGAAGTGAAAAAACCTAAAACCAAATTTAATTACAATGTCAAGAGTAAATACAAGATAATATGCTGAACAGGATTCCCCTCCATCCTTGTTTGCCTCTTCACCATCGTGCAAGGGTTAACAGCTGGTCCCTCTTGGGGTGAGTTCGTTTACTAGTGCCTGGCTAAGCACCATATAAGCATTGGATTTGTCCCTCTCCCTTCTTTAGTCCACACGACCATTACACCCTGCCAGTACCTCATTAATAATGGAGTATTCTGTTTTGACTGCATGGAAAGACATGTCAGTGGCACTACTTGGTTTCAGTGAAAAAAAAAGATAGATAGATAGATAGAAGTGTTTAATATCTCTTGCTAATACCTCATAAATAATGGCCTATTCCGTTTTGATTACATGGAAAGACAGAAAAGACATTGGTAATTCTACGTAGTTTCAGTGTGAAAATGACAGGAAGAATCGAACATAGAAGTGTTTAACGTCTGTTTCAGTGAAATGGAAAATGTTGTTAATTTTAAATCTTTTCATTTGTACCCCCTTACTTCTTAAAATAACAACCAGCATTCTTATTTATGATTGTTATTGCAATATTTTGTTAAAGTTGTTAAGCTCAAATATTTAACAATGCGAGAGGGGAATTTCTACAAGTTACAAATATTTTATAAAAGAGCTTATTTTCCTCCCAGTTTTTTTCCAGTGGCATTGTTTTTGTTGTTTTTGTTGTTTTTCTTCATCCTAAGATGATATTTCCCAATTTAAAATAGAAGAAAAGATAGTAAAAATGTTTATCTGTTCCCTTACTTGAATAATGGGATCTCTCTGCGTCCCTGAAGTCATTATTTTCTTTCTTTCAAGAAAACTTATTGACTTATAACCTAAAAGCAGATTACATATGTTTTTTTTTTTTTTTTTTTTTAAATGAAATCTTCAATCATTTCTCCTTCCAATTTTTCCATCCTCCTCCTCCTCGCCACGAAACACTATTTTATCAGCACCCATTTCCTCGTTTAGTCAAAATTCTGAATGAAGATAGTTTTGGAAGTTTATTTTTAAATTAAAAAAAATATTTAAATATAATTCTACTTGTCCCTTCCTTAGCATATATGTATGTTACATCATACCAATACTTAAATAATGGACTATTCTGTTTCGATCGCATGAAAAGATGGAGGAAATATAGCAGAGACATTACTTGGTTTCAGTGAGAAAAGAAAGATATAGAAGTGCCCTGCTAATGCCTGAAAATGGACTGTTCCATTTTTTTATAATAAGGAAAAACAAAAGACTGTGACACTGTTTGATTTCAGAGGGAAAAAAAAGAAAACAAAATTCAAATAGGAAAGCAGTGAAATTTTCAGAGTTACTTCTAATAACACAGTACATTTGGCAACACACACACATTATTAGTATATTTAATGGGACCAAGATGTAGATACATGAGTAAAATGATACAATTGATATAAAAATTAACAAAAAAAACAAAATGTCATTACAGAGAAAAGGATTGTGATAAATAAGAAACTATTTTGGCCAGCAATACACACTGAAATCACATGCAGTAGAGAGAAAGCTTCCGATGCCACCTGCAACCTTGGAATATTACACATACATTTGGACAGATTGCACTTAAATTTTTAAAGTAAGAAATGAAAAAATGTATAAAAAAAAAAAGGTCAGTTCGAAACATGTATTTGTAATTATTAATGATGCCTGTGAATGGAAACTGAACAATTAAAATGAATAATTTACAAAATACTTTAAATTAATTTAAGAGAATAGCAAAACATCCCATTCTCAAGGAAGTTTTCATCATATTATAGGAATTAATAACGTGTTCGCTTCAGGACGAGAAGGTATAAGTTTGATGTCGTCACGCCAAAAATGGCAGTAGATATGAAATAATTAACTTCTTAGTGTCATTAGGTTTTTACTTGTGAGTCCTTAAACATGTTTTCCAATTAATATGAACTAATTGTGGGGTGATCAGTGTATAACTTAATAACAATAGAAAAAATAGTTTGATGTCATCACGCCATCTTGACCAAAATGGCAGTAGATATGAAATAATTAACTTCTTAGTGTCATTAGGTTTTTACTTGTGAGTCCTTAAACATGTTTTCCAATTAATATGAACTAATTGTGGGGTGATCAGTGTATAACTTAATAACAATAGAAAAACGATCCTCCACTTTGTGTCCAGTTGAATTTTATACCAATACAACGAAGCCATAAAAATGGCAGCCTATTATTAGGTTTTCACTTACGAATCCTTAAATGTTTTTAACTATATTAATATATGGTATTTCAGGGGTGATCAGTTTATGACTTAATAACAATAGAAAAACGTTCCCCCCACTTCATGCCCGGTAGAATCTTACATTAGCACTACTTTCACATGCTGTTAAAAGGTAATGGCTTATTTTTTGATGTTCTTTCTATTATTAGGTTTTCACATATGGGTCATTAAATATATCTTTCCAATTATTATGGCTCTACCAAACTCTTTCTTGAAATCAATCTTTTCACCTGCCTGCTCCTGGAATATCTTGGAACAGTCCACAATTGTCATAACAAAGACACTGCTACCAGGCATTGGCAGACCAAGGGAGTTTTTTTATAATTTTGCTTTTGTCATGTGAACTTACAAACATTATATTCTATATCTGGGTAGATTAACCCATTGTAACATTTTATTAAAACAAAATAAAGTTTTATTAGATGTTATACTGATTTAGCAAATATTTTTTTATGTTATATATTATTGGCCTTTAACAAATTAATAGAAAATGTCCAGCAGGAACATCAGTAAACTTTTATACAAACAAAGAGTAGAATCGAGAAAATCCTTTTCTTACAATATGAGTTTGTCAGCTTCTTGTTGATCATACGAGGTCTGTCTGAAAAGTAATGGGACTGAGTGTGCTGTGTGAGGTATCGGTGAAAGAGGAATAAGCAGATTGGGTTATCATATAATATGATATTTTGGAGTATATAACTGTAATCTTAGCTTGGAGTTTGTTTTTTTTGGGTTTTTTCACATGCTTTTGTGGCAAGACAAATTGTGGTTGCTTCATCATGGCAATGTACCTGCTCACAATGTCCCGAGCATCTGACAGTTCCAGGCCAAGAAAAACGTTGTACTGGAACAATCTTCCTATTCACCTGATGTTGCTGCAGGTGACTTTTTCCCCAGGCTCAAGGGGATCATGACTGGAACACGTTTTGAAGCCGTGGAGGCCATCAAGAGGGCTGTAACAACGGAACTTAGGGGACATCCATGAAGAATCCTTCCAACAATGCATGTGGCAGAGAAGGATGGAAAAAGGCATTATACTCAAGGGGGGTTACTTTGAAGGGGAAACCATGTAGTTGTTTGGAATTGAAATAAGTTTTGTGACACCATTCCTGTTACTTTTCACACAGACCTTGTATATTCACTGTATTTAGTAATTATCAAAAAACGATGTTAGCACAAACTGATTGTAGCTAGTTAATAATTATAGTCATTCTATCAGAAAATATAACGTTGTAATATAAGAAAATAAAAATTTAATAGTCAAGTTTGAATACTAATGACCTAATTTATTATCCAATTTGTTTGCAAAACAAATTCCAATTTAATAAAAAATGAACTTCAGAAAAGAAAGATAGTAAAAGAAAAAAATCAGAAACAAACAATCAAAAAAAGCCACAAGTTGAGCCCCACAGGCATTTGTCATTCATTACAGGCATCTGCTGGGGAGAGGCAGTTTGAAGTGGTTGGCACAGCAAATATCTTGCCACTAAGAGTGCAGACACATATCTTGTAAGCCACAAGAGTAGCATTTGACATGTTTATATCCACTTTTGTCTCTATCTTGGCTGGACGAAATGCTCTCTTGGTAAAAAAAATATTCCCATCTGAAGCCTCAAATGTTAAATTACCCTTCTGCAAGGAAAGAAAAAAAAAAGTATATTAAAAGTAGTAAAAACAAATTATTAAAAAACAAACCTCTTGGAAAAAATATAATAAGTGATTTATGTATGTTTCAGGTCATATTAAAGCAGAATGAGATTATATATATATATATATATATATATATATATATATATATATATATATATATAAAATACACAAAAGCAACAACCCAGGAAGGCCCGTCATTTCATCATTCAACTGCCACACGACCAAAATTTCAAAATATGTAGACCATTACATACAACCCCTAGCTAAGGAAGTAAAATCCTACATCAGAGACACAACAGATCTACTAAACAAAATTAACCACATACAGACAGTTCCAGAGAATGCTATTCTAGTGACTATGGACGTAAGGTCACTCTATTCAAACATGAAGCACATCGAAGGGCTAACCGCCCTTCAGGAAGTACTTGCTAAAAGAGGAAAACAAGAACCTTCCACAGAAGTTATCATAAAACTCATGGAGCATATTCTCACATTTAACACTTTCAACTTCAATGGAGCACACTACCTTCAAATAAGAGGTTGTGCCATGGGTACCATTGCAGCTCCTTCATATGCTACAATATTCATGGGAAAATTTGAGGAGACCCATATCTACCCCCTCATTGGTAACGACTGCGTATTCTACGCAAGATATATCGATGACATATTCTTTATATACACGGGCAGTAACGACAAACTCACCCAATTCCTCATGACCCTAAACACGGTACACGACTCAATTAAATTTGACTATGAAAAATCCAAAACATCAGTAACATTTTTAGACACTCACATTTACATAGATGAAAACAGGAAACTGCAAACAACACTACACACTAAAATCACCGACACCCACAACTATCTACACTTTAAGTCTTCCCACCCTAAACACCTCAAAGAGAACCTTCCCTATTCACAAGCACTTAGACTCATAAGGATATGTTCCCACAATGAAGAATTAAACAAACACATTGAAAATCTGGAGCATCAATTCACAACACGTGGCTATAAACAACACCTAATCAGGGAACAAATAAATAAAGCAATTTCCACACCTAGAGAAAACACCCTAATATACAAGATTAAAACTAAATCTAGTTGCATTCCTCTAGTAACCACTTTCAACTCCACTCTGCCTCCACTATCCCAAATAATCAAAAGTCGCTGGGAAATACTACATCTCAAACCAGACCTAAAAAAACTATTTAAGGAACCCGGCCTTCTAGCATATTGTCGACCTAAGAACCTAAAAGAAATCATAGGTAGTAACCGCATTTTAGGGGACAAGGCAATCCGTGATAAACTAAAAACAAAAACAACAGGATTTTCCCAACCATGTAACAACAAAAGAAGTTTATGTTGCAATCACGTCACACACACGAATTCATTCACTAGCTCAGTCACTAAATCTACTTACAAAATCTATCACAACTCTAACTGTAGAAGTCACATAATTTACCTCCTAGAATGCACACTATGCCGGAATCAATATGTAGGAAAATCTGAATGGCCCTTTCACTACAGAATCAATAATTACCGCAATCGAATTAAGTCGACTCCCCATGAAAAATTATTACCTGTAGAACAACATTTCCGCACAGAAAAACACGACTTCAAAACCCATGCCAAATTCACTATAATTGAGAGAATAGAAAAGCCCAAAGCAGATAACATTAGAAAGATTTTTGTGTTCCATGAAAATAAGTGGATACGACGTTTACACACCCTGTTTCCAGCCGGATTAAACCATAAATTGAACAATATAGATAGTAGCAACACAGAACCCTACAAATCAAAACCTACCCACATTCCATACCCATAGTAAAAAGGCAGGCTTACGGAGGTGTTGAGGCCTCACACCTATACACACACCCACACACAACATACTCACTCACTTTCCTAATGAGCCAAATGATAACACATACCCATAGTAATATACAAGCTAACACATATCATACTCACTCACTCCCTTAAAAACTAAATAACACACACACACTTACCAGAGACTAAATAACACACACACACACACACACACACACACACACACACACTTACCATCCCCTCCCCAAACACAAATAATTCTGCTGAACTGACCGGAGGAAAAAAAAAAAAAAAAGGGAATATAGCTCTTATCTCAAATGACAACTTAAAAGAGACTGTTTGACCAACACAAGGAATGTTAAAAAGATAAATAAATAAATAATAAAAAAATAAAAAAACAAATGAAAACTACAGACAAACGTTCGTTTTCTTCATCAAGACATTCATTTCTGTAGTTTACTGCTACAGCAAGCAGACATTTTTTCCCACCCGATGATAGCCATGTTGGTCGAAACTAGTCGAGGAATATAAATGAAATAATAATAATAAAAGCATAAGAATATTAATCTACAACCCAGTATGTCTGAAGATTTTAATTGATTTTTTCAATAATTTTTATCGTTCAAAATATATATATATGGGGGGGGGGCTGAAAATTTCTTGGCACCACAAAAAATCAATTTAAAAATAATTGTTACAGAATGCTGAGACTGGGCCAGGATGGTCAGAGGACCCCATGAGTATAGATTTCTGTCAGTGATAGATTGTATTTACTTAAATTTTGCATGCAAGACCAAAATGGTTGAAGACAAGAAGATAACTGCAAGAATTTTGAAGAAATATAAAAAATACATTATATATGTATAATGTGTGTGTGTGTGTGTGTGTGTGTGTATGTATAATGTGTGTGTGTATGCATATATGTATAATGTGTGTATGTATATATGTATAATGTGTGTGTGTGTGTATATATGTATAATGTGTGTGTGTGTGTATGTAATTCCATGACTTCTCTTAGTCTGTCCATCCATCACGCCCTCTAAAATAGACACTGATCAAAACCAAATTTTGAGAAGTGGGTACAATGTACTGTTTGTTTTTATTAGGGTGCATAGCTTGGCATAATAAATTTTCATTAATTTTGTGGGGGGAAATTAAAAATTTTACTATTTAAAATACTTCCACTATTTTAAAAACAATTTAACAAGTGAAATAACATACTTATTTAAGGAAGGGATTAAACTTAGGAATATTAAGATTACCTCCTCGGTTATCCATTGAAGCTGCTATCCACCAAGGAAAAAAAAAAAGCTAGTCCCCACTGCGGGCCATTTAAAAATAGTTCGCGCAGCTGATTGGTTGTACAAACAGCCAATCGGATGTGTGGAATACGTGGTCTTTCTTCGTAGAATTCTTTAAAAAGGCCAGAGTAACTGTTAGCGTTTTAAAAGTGAGAGGGAATCAGGGTTAGATCTCCCCTGATTGGGTCGATTTGGTGATGGGGAGTATGATGTTGAAAGACCCGAAACTCCCTGATGAACCAAGTCAAAACATCACTGACGACCCCCTCGGGCGCCTACTTAAAAGCGTATTTTTGAATTATGAATAAAAATGAAATATTGTTTTTTGTCTGTCTTTTCTTTAAGTTCATATATATATACACACACACACACACACACACATATATAATATATAATATATATATATATATATATATATATATATATATATATATATATATATATATATATACAAGAATCCAGTTTTCTGTTCACCCTGCATTTGCGAGAACTATAAACAAATCACAAGGACAGACACTTCAAAAAGTTGGAATTTGACTCCAGAAAGAAACATTTACACATGGCCAATTGTATGTTGCATGCTCAAGAGTAAGAAATGTTAACAATTTATTCTTCACTATTAAAAAGGAAAAAAAAAATTCTCAAAAATATTGCTTACCATGTTTCATGGTAAACAATATTTTTAAGAAAATTTTTTTCCTTTTTAATGAAGAATAAATTAAGATTTCTTACTCTTGAGCATGCAACATACATTTGGCCATAAAATTAAATTAAAGAAATTATGAAACCGTGAAGTCGGGTTTTTGTCACAGTATTTTTCCAAACAAATCAGCTTATTCAAATTTCATTGATTGGTTCGCAAAATTGAATAAAATGTAGAGTTTATAAATCTCAACAAAAAATATTAGCTATAACTTCAACACTAAATGCTACAAGGATTTCAACAGGCGTAAGTGTGTTGCAAAAAATTCTAGTATATAGAATTAGAAGCTTGACTGTTGTTTACAGGGAACACAATCCTGTAGGAAGACATCTTGAATAAAATAGTTGACAATGGAATTAATAAACAGACCTACGGTGCTGATAATTAGTGTTGACAAATGGATCAAAGAAAACCCAAGAATAACAACTTCTTCAGTATTGTATCCCTTCAGGTCGTTGGTGATCATGGCTCTCCACAATTTCCTGTCCTTTGTAGTTCTTACTAAATTTTGTCTTTTTGTTATCTCTCCTAGACCTGTTCTGCTATCCATTTGCTCAAGCTTGCTAGGTATTTATGCATTGTTTTACGCTGTCCCTCTTGCCATCAATCAATCCTGTGAGTATCAAATTTTCCAAGCCCACTTTCCTCATTATATGCCTTAGAAATTTCAACTCTCTCCTTCTGATGTTAAGTATAAGTATCTTTTTTATTTCCATTTTCTGTAAAGCTTTACTGTTGCTCACCACAAAAGCATTTCTTTTGCTTCAAGACTCTTCTTTATCTGTGTGGCGATTATCCAGCATTTTCTACCATAATTTAAATAAGATAAACTTACCTATTGTGTTAGATCCACATTCAATAAGCAATTATATTCAACCTAATTATAATTAACAGGAGATAAAGTAGAAACAATAGTTCAATTCTAGTAATTCAATTGTTCAATGACACCCCTGAGGTGAACTTGCATCATTATTTTCTGTTTGAATTTCTGGGATAAGAAGTAATTATTATTTGTACCCTGATTATTGTCTCCATGTTTGTTATTGCTATCACGATATTTAAGCTGACCTGCCGTTTGTTGTTCATCAGGTAATTGTTAACTTGGGTAGCCTTCAGTTCAAAATTCCCTGAAGGTTACTTGGATTGACAATCACCTAATGAAGGCCAGATGGCACATTGAACAAAACATTGTGATAACAACAACAAAGATGAGGATAATAGGTCACATGTAAAAAAATGTAATTATTGCATCATTATTTTATGAAATTAGCCTTATTTCATTTAGCTAATGATTTTATTCAAATTATTGTTTACTTCCTTGACTCTTGGCCTTGGTAAAAGGTAGCCAAATCAAAATAAAATGTGTGTCATTGACTCATCATAATCATCATATATAGTAAGGGAAAGTGTTTTGTTATTTTTTTTTTGTGGGAGGGTCAATAATTTCCTTCTCCCAATAAAAATTCCATGAAATAATCACATAAACAGCCATTTAATCATCATCATCATAGACAATTAAAAATGTGAAGGACATGACAAATGGAAAACTGTTTTATTGAAACTAGATTTTACGCATTTCACCCTTACTAGGCTTCACCAGATCGAAAATGAAAGAAATGTCTGTGTGTGTTTAAATAACAACACTTGTAACACTTTCTGCTGACCTGGCATTTCTCTGGATGAAAGAAAAGAATGAAATTATGAGACTTTGTAAAAAAGCTGTTAATGTTGATTCTGAATCTTTTCTTTACAAATTTCTTGTTCTTATTGAAATTTATACATTCTCCCTCATCCTCATCCTATTTTCAGATATAATTCCTTCTCATACAAGTGGCCCACCACCAATCTGGCAATCAGTAGTGATTTTCCAAGCGTAGCTTAGATGTGGCACAAGGCCGAAAGTATGGGGCACCCAGTGAGGATCAAACTCACTACTCAGTCGTAATCGTTCTAGCGAGACAAGCGTGCTAACCATTACACCACCCCTAGGTGCCCCTAGTGATTTTCCAAGCATAGCTTGGATGTGGTACGAGGCCGAAATTAAGGGGCACCCAGTGAGGATCGAACTCACTACTCTGTCGTAATTGTTTTAACCAGCCAAGCTTGCTAACCATTACACCACCTCGAGGTGCCCATTCTAGAAATCAGTAATCAGGCATTAATTTCCACAAGAGCAATTTCAGATTTCCCCTGTCATTACACAGACTGCCACTACAGTTGGATGGCACTACTTGTGTCAATTTGTTTTTGAGGACTTTCAAACACTTGAAGGCTCTTCTCCACTTGTCTTTTGTATATTTTTATTACAACCTGCTGATGTTTAATCTCCAGTCATGGCGCCAATAAATACAAGAGGCGCTTCTTATGAAGTGCAGCACAGACACCATAACAAATAAGATAGAACTTCTTAAGGCACATCTACTTATCATTTGTAATTTTGATTATAACCGGCTGATGTATAGCCTCCAACTATGTTTATAAAAGATGAGGTAGAACTTCTGAAAAAACAGAAAATCTTGTTTGATTTATAAAACTTAATCTATCATTTGATTTTTATTTAATGCTTCACATCAGAAGTGGTTACCTGTTATGTTAGCAATATTATTGGTCCTAACCTGGCATCTCAGCTTCAGTCACTTCCCCACCACCATTAGTTGGTTGTTTTTGTTTAGCGGCATATCAACACCTCTATAGGTTATTTAATGCTGAAATCTAAATATTTTGTATGCAATTTTATTTTTTTTTTTTAAGATAATAATAGTTTGCGATAAAAGTTTTACTAATTAACCCATAGCTGGGGAGAGAAATGGTGGATTCATACCTTTTCAAAGGTATTTGCATGAAAGTGAATATAACAAATCCAACTGGAATTGGAACTCAGCTTGCTGATTAACAATTCCAAGTCCACATCCATTACACAATCTGTACATCTAAACTTCCCAAGTGGTCACCCATCAAGGCACTAATCAGGTTCAATATTGCTTAACTTTGTGATCATACGGGAACCTATGTTTCAATGTGATATGGCCATAAGCCCTTCCACCACCACCACCGTGATACAGCTTCCCTGTGCTTTTTCTATAAATTCTTTCATTGTCACTGAACTCTTCCCTCTGGTATCTAGACTTTATGAATTTAAGTGCAGTACTAGATTGACCGCATGGTCTCATCAATTCACAATTGAATTGGCTAGATGTAAAAAATTTATTTTCTCACACTTCTCATTTGTGGAACTCTCTTCCAGCTTCATGCTTTTCAGTTAATTCTGATCTCCAAAAAATGTAAATGCAATGTCAATCGCTATCTACTATCTTGATTACTCTTCTATTCTTCTTGCTCCCTAATGTTTCTTTATTTTCTTTTGTTCTTCCACACTCAGTAAACCCTTGTGTCTTAGTAGCTTTGCTCTCTTGCATGGGGTGATATGATTAAAAAAAAATGTATTCTAACGTAACCATCAGTAATCCAGCAAGATCTATTTGGCATCTGACAGGGTCTCATTGATGCTGGATTAGTGATGGTCATCCTGTTTATAGAAAATAATGGTAAGCAAATAGGTTTCTAGGACCAATACCTTTTGCATTGATTTATAAATTTATTTATGAATATTTCTAATAAGGGTTGATATTATAAATAAACTTATGATATATTAATCGTATAAAATATATCTGGAAATGTTACTATCATTGCTTAGTTAATATTAATTGTGAAAACATTGACTTGCATAATAAAAGCTGAATGATGTCTGCTCATTGCTGTAAAGCCTCTCACCGGACTTATTCAACACAGTGAGACAATTCTGAGAGAAGTCCTACCAGGATTCATTATTTAGTGGCCATAATCTTAACAACTTAAGATATGTAGATGACACAGTGTTGATTGCAGACAAAGAAACTACAGGAACTCCTACAGAAGGTAATGAAGGAAAGTGAAAAGAAAGGACTAAACATCAATTGTAAGAAGACATTGTATGATTGTAAGCAAAAGCAATATATCTAATTCAAAGGGAAATACAGAAATGATCAGATTAAAAAAATTATATAGATTGCTTATTCAGCTCATTGATTTTAAAATAAAGGTGATAAACAAAATAGACTCATTATCATTATTTCCTTTGATCTCTGTTGTATATTAATTTCTATCCTGGGCCCTAAACAGAGATCAAAGGTCAGAAATGGCTTCATGACATTTTCCACTGGTCATTTTTGTATAAAAAAAAAATAAAACCACATTTTAGATAGATAAAGTTCTTTGTAAGGTGTGAGCTGTTCAATCTTTGGTATTTCTTTAAGGCATGGGCTACTAGAAATCCCTTCAATGAGTCTATGAGAACATTTTTCCAATCAATCTGAGAACTCCAAATGTCCTCATTTGCTCTATTTTTGACATTCCCACTTCAAGAGCCTTGTATTATGATAGTTTTTTTTTTTTTGAAGATCTTCAAAGATACATTACAATCTGAAGGGACTGGCATGTCAATAAGAAGGCACATGTTCTTGTGGTCTTTGATCGCAATGTTTGATTGTTCTGTCTGTGTGTATTGTAAAGTTTCATAAAATTATTATTATTATTATTATTTTCACCCCAAGCAAGTTGGGAATGCCACTAGTACACAGAAGGTTACAGAAAGTAAAAATGAAAGAAAAGACTGGATATAGAGGGGATTGGGTAAAGGATAAAAGATGAACAAGATTCAAGACAACAGAAGATGGCAATTGACATTGCATTTAAATTTTTGAAGATTGTAGTTCTCAGGGAAGCCAGTTCCACTCTCGGGAAGTGCGAGAAAAAACTGTTGTAGTAGTAGAAGTGGTGGTCCCATTTACCTAATTCAACAGTAAAAGGATGGGACCTAGATGCCAATCTATTAGCATGCCTAAATTCATGTAGTCAGGGCACCAGGGGAAAAAAGCTTGTCAGAGCAGTTGCCATGAAAATATCTGTAGAAAAGACAGAAGGAAACCACATCATGTCTCTGAGAAAGTGACTGAAGTCAAGATGCCAAGTCAGGATTGATAACATTGCAGATCCTTCTCTGGATTTTGGCAAGAACCTTAAGATGAGTTGCAAGAGCACCTGACCAGATACGGCAACAGTATTCAATGCAAGGAAGAATGTTAGATTTGTAAATATGCAAGATGGACTCTGGTGAGAAAAACCTTATGGCACGATACAGTGACCTAACTTTCTTTACAGTAGATGCAGCTATTGATTTGATGTAGTCATTTCACTTCAAATCAGTTGTAAACATGAGGCCAAGAAGGCGCAGTGTGTTTCTTTCCATGAGTCTAGCATCAGCCATGCTGACTGCAGGCAGGAAAGTTTCTCTCTCTAGTGGTTAAATGAGAGCAGTTTCGTTTTGGAGACATTAAAATTTACATGCCATTTCCTGCCCCAGTTAACCACTGATTGAAGGTCATTTTCAAGAGCAGTGGCCAGGTTAACTCTGTCAGCTCTGATGGATTTGCTATTGAGACAAGAGTAAATGGTAGTGTCATCTGCATAAATGCCTACTTGGGAATTGATGACATCAGGAAAATCATTGAAGATCAGAAACAGCATAGGACCCAGGATAGAGCCTTGGGGGACACCTGCATTCATGTGAAAGGATCTGGAATCAAGCCCATTCAAAACAACCTTCATTTCACAATAGGAATGATTGGATTAAATCAAACATTTGTCCTGTAATACCATAGCCCTGAAGCTTATGTAGAAGACAAGCATGCCAAACCCTGTCACAGCTCAAGTTCCACCATTTTTATCAAGAGCTTGATATACCTATTCAGTGATGGCCACAAGCATGTCAGCAGTAGACCAGTCAAAACGGAAGCCATATTGTTTGTCTGGGAGCAGAGTTAGTGAGAGGTAAAGCTTGATTAAAGCCTTGAATACTTGTCCGAAAATTGGTAGGAGACTAATAGGGCGATAGAAGGGTCAGAAGGTTATCCAGAGTTCTTAAAAACAGAACTACAGAGGAGGACTTCCAACAAGCTGGAAAGCAGGAAGCAGCAAGGCAATAATTGTAGCGTTTAGAGGGAGCTGGAACCAGCTCAGAAGCACATTTCTTTAGGACAATGGCTGGAATCCGATCATCTCTGCTTGCCTTCTGGGAGTCTAATTTAGAAATGATGTCCGAGATCAGTGACAGTATTATGTGCATATCACTCAGTAGTGCCTCAGTTCTAGGGCGGAAATCAGGTGTGGATGCTCCAAATGAGTCGAGTGTTGAGTTGGAAGAGAATTTCCGAGCAAAGCATATAACCTTATATGCTGTAGATGTCAGGACTTCGAATTGATTGTATAGGGAGGGAGTGATGATTTACTGTTGTTCAGCACACTCTTGCAGGGTCGCCAATAATCTCTAGAACCGAACTTGCGAGATGCTATATGTTGTTTCATTCTATCAGCCAGCAGTAACTTTGCTTCATTACAGACATGCTTGCACTCATTATGAGCAGAGACAAAGAGACGTCTGTTGCAATCACATGTGTCTCTCTGGTACAGCCAGAAGTGATACCTGTGGGCTATAGTGGCTGAGCATGCAGGTGAGAACCAAGGAGATGAATGTAGTTTAACTTTTCCTTGCTGGAATGAAAGCTTTGATGCTGGCTTTCACCCAGGATGAGACCTCAGATGTGCATTTTTGAACAGGATGATTAAAAGCTTCATTCCAAGGGATGTTGCAAAGATAATTAGAGAACATCGATAACAGAAAGATATTCTGTTGGTAGACGGGTTCTTGGTTGGTGGTGGAGTGGAAGGGGATGTTTACAGACACTACCGCATGATCAGAGTTGCCAAAGCAGCAGGCATGCATAGTACGGCAAGAGTCAGAGATAGAGGTAAAAAGAAATCAAGAAGAGATGTGTGTCCATCAGGGTTACTAGTGAAATGTGTGGGGAAGTCAACCACTTGTGTGATAGATTGAGTGATAGAGAAGTTAATTGTTTGGATTCCAATGAGGTCAGTGACAGAATGTTTAAGCTACCTGGTATGGTGGGCATTAAAATCGCCGAACACAAATATATTTGAAGACGAGTATAGGGAGATGGTCTTGTCTATATTATCAGAAATACTATCTATCAGTCTTGAGAGGAAGGTGAAAGGTAGAGAAAGAAGAGATAGCTGCCTCAATTAAGTAGAGAGAGCCAGAGACACATGTAAGAATGGACTGGAGATTCAAGAAAGAGATGTTTGTGAACATAAACTCCCAGGCTATGCATATGGACATTAGAGTCCTTTCTGAGAGGAAGGTAGACAGGAATCGAGAAATCAGAGGAGGAGATTGAAGAGTTAAGATTAGTTTTGTACAGAGCTAGGATGTCCGGAGACTTTTCAAAAAGAAACGATTCCACACTGCAGAAGTTGGTATGAATACCATCAATGTTGGAGAAAGAAAGGTTGAGGGGTTTGTTTTTTTTTTTTTTTTGTAGAGCTGGTTTAGGTTTATATTTTTGGTTGTTTATAGTCATTATGTGTTATTTTGGTAAGGAAAGGCCTAGGATAGAAGTAGCAGTCAGTCGTCTAATGTAACATGTGTGGGAAGGGAACTGGCATAGACTGCAACATAGTGTGGTTTTGGGGTTGCCCACTGGAGGTGCTTGCAGGGGCACCCTTCCATGTGCAACATTGCACAGCAAGAACCCCAATATTATGTTGATCAACAATTGAAATATCTGGGAAGTGTTTTATCAGGATGGAAGGTAATGAAGGAAAGCAGGAGGAAAGGATTAAACATCAATTGCAAGAAGACGGAATGCATGGTTGCTAGCAAAAGGAACAGCCCAACATGCAAATTACAAATTGGAGATAGCAAAATCGAACAAGGACAACAATTGAAATATCTATGTTTTATCAGAAAATGTGACACTGAAATCTGAAGGCACATTGGGATAGCGAAAGATGCCTTCCAAAAGCTAAACAGTGTATTAAGAAAAAGAAAACTTTTGTTAGTCAAAGAAAAGTGTACTGAACTGTTACGTAATAGTAGTCTTCCTATATGGCAGTGAATACTGGACAATCTGCGCACAGACTCATAAGTCTTGAAGCAACAAAAATGTCCTTCTACAGAAGGATGCTGAGAATATCATGGATTGAACATGTGAGCAGCAACAAAGTTTTAGAAGAAATGAAAACAAAAAGGACACTCATGCTTAATATTGGAAAGAGAGAGTTGAAATTTCTACAGCACATGAAGAGGAAAGTGGACTTGGAAATTTTGATACTCACAGGACAAATTGAAGGTAAGAGGAAAACAATGCATAACTTACCTAGTGAGCTTGGGTAAGTGAATGGCAGAACAGGGTTTAGGAAAGATAGCAAAAAGACAAAATTTACTAAGAACTACAAATAAGAAATTGTGGAGAGCCAACATCCTGAAGGGATACGGCACATAGATTTTGTGGTCATTATTACTTTCTCCTCTAAGTTTATATATTGCTTATATAAGGTATATTTTATATTTGATAAATTGGTCATCTTCAACTTTGTTATTTTAATATCAGTTTTACCGATCTTTTATTGTATTCACCTAACTTGAAGAGAACAAATATTTTGCACCAATTCTCAACATGGACACAAAAATATCAGTTTTCATTTGAGCTGATCAAATAGCAAAATGGTATTTACTTTAGCTGAAAAGTTGATTCCTTTTCCAGAAGTGACATGAATTTTGTCCATGAGTTCTTCAGTTCTCACTCCTTCTTCACCTTTGACACTCAGTTTGGTGAAAGACTCCAAGACAATGTCATTCCATTTGGTTCGGCTTTTCATCTGAAAGAGAAGAAAGTTCCTCCTTAAAAGCTGAAAGAAAATCAGCTTAACCTATGTGGTCTTTATTTATAGTCCAGTAGAGAGCACCCCAGTGATATTTTCAAAGTATATTTTCCATATATTTATTAATTTCTGACACATAACACTAAAAATAAATTTATTCAGCATTGCTTAGATAAATGGTTTAATTAATTTTTTTTGTGTTTTAACAGAAACGGCACATTTTAATATAAATATAAAACTTACTTTTCAAATATTTAATTAACGGATCAACAGTTTGATTTGACTTTGGTGATTCTGTGTTAGCGGCTGGCTCAATTGTGTTGGCTCATGCCTTCAGTGATGTCAATGATCTCACAAAATATCAAGGAACAGTCATAAGAACAGAGAAGCCATCTTGCAATGTGGTACCTGATTTCATGTACTATTGGCACTAGCTGTTTGAAAGCTAGTAGTTTGAGTTTTGACACCAGTTTATGAATAGTTAAATGTTAAAAGATTTTGTTTTATGATATAGAACTGAAGGGATAGTGAGAAAAGAATGATGGCATTTAATGATTATTGGAGTTAAATATGAAAAATAAAAAAACTTAGTTTCAAGAAATTAAAAACAAATCCAAATATTCACTTGCAAATAATTTATAACTAGGTATATAGCCCTTTACCTACACACTCATCAAGTTGAATAAAAATGATAATAACAAGTAATAAATTACTTCCTTGTCTGAAATAGAGAATTATTTCTAAAAATCCTTTGAGATCAATTTGTTTATATAAAGACCTGTTGGGGTTTCATTCAATAGTTTTGGGGGAAAAAAGCTTTAACAAAAAAATATGGTCAAAGTCAATGTGGTTTGTTTATATTTCCATTGTCTTATAGGAAGAATAATTTTCAGGAAGTTTATCAGAATTCAACTAAGTAGCTAGCTAGTTTTGGGCTTCCCAAGACAGATAAGACTTGCCATGCCCATAAAAAATACATAAATAAAAAATTAATTATAGTGTCTAAAATAATTATAATAATTCTAACAATTATAATTATCCTTAATTCACTCTTTTTAAACCAATGAGAATCAGCCACACTTATCTCCTCTACACAAACAAACATGTCACATTCTCATTATTGGACAGACTGTCAACACAAATAGGTCGTCAACATGTGTGTCAACAAAACTTTTGGCTCCTTTTCCTTTTTCAGGCCATAATAGTAACATTTATTTTTTAATACTCGACAAAATTTGAAGTAAGAAAATTATTATGAGGTATTATGATTATTTACATTATTCGGACTGTTAGCCTCATCTTCATTGCCCTATTCACAACATTTTGACCATTGTACACTCCAGCCTTCTTCAGGTGATAGGAATTTCGAACCAAGCCCTTTATTTCTGGGCCAAGGATACATGGCCCAGTGGATAAAGATGTTAGTTAGATCCAGTGACTAGACCTAAAGAGTTATGAGTTCAATACCAGGCTACAGCAGTGGTGAACCAAAAAACTTGGAGAGTTGAGTTAAAGGGAAATAATTGAGACATCTGGAAGAGGTATGGCACATGGAACTAGAACAATCTACCCTGGTGGACGAAATAAAGGGGTCGGTTCAAAATTCCAATCACCTGAAGAAGACCGGGGCATACAACAGTCGATAACTTGTGAATATGTCACTGAAGATAACAGTTCGAATAATGTAAATACTTTTTACACACATCTATAAAAAATCATACGAGAAAGACTGTATACACTTTGCTAATTCTTTATCTTATCCTTCTGTCAGATTCTGATCCATATTTGATTTACATTTGATGCCAAACTCATAATTTTACTCAGCATTACCATCTCTTATTTCTCCAACAACACATAACAACGTGATAATAAATAATACTCATTTTGTTGTTTCTCATTTTTATGAGTATTTTTGTATATATAAATGTTAGGGAGTTTATAGTTATTTACTCAGAATTATAACTCCCCTACAGACTCTTGGGAACAAAGTAATTGTCAAATAGTGTGAAACTGGTGGGTTAAGCTTCCATATAAGCCATATCACATGTGCACTTGAGAGAGAAGATACCAACAATGAGGCAGAGACCTCAGATACTGGCAGAGGGGGCAAATCTCAGAGTTGACTAAGGCTTCCTGAGATAAAATACAGAGGGAGTTCCAAAAAGAAATTCATAATTGTAGCTATAAGAAAAATCAGACTTTTAATCCCAACTTTTGGAAAATTGAACAAAGAAATATATTTGACTGTTGTTTTATCTTCATCATTGTCAACAATTGATTCAACCTGATTTGAATTTTGGACAAATGGAAGATGTTAGTTATAAGATCAATGTAACAAAAATAAACTACATTTTCATGTTTCAGTATTCCAATCTCCTTCATCAGCATTCCACGACTTCACTCTCAGAAAGTTCATAAGTTTAGGTTTATGTTACAAATGGCTGGCTAGGATTTGCAACATTTCAACCCTGAACTCAAGGCTTCTTCTGCTCTTCTAAACCCAATATGGGTGGAGGAGTCTCCTGTCTTGGATATCACTGAACCAATGACCAGAACACAAGCCTGTCTGTTCCATTTGATGGCCACGTTTGGAGTCATCGGAGCCATAGTGTTACATTTCATCGCTACTATTGGAATTATCCCCTCGATAAGGTCATATATGAGACGAGTGTATTTCATTCACTTGGCTTACTCAGCTCTGTTAACAATCAAGTCATATATGGGAACCTAACCTGCCAGCTTGTCACCAATGATGTATTAGTAGGATTTGATCATTAATTTATATTACTAAGTGTCTAATTTGTTCTAGAAAGCACATGATTAACCAGCTACTAGGCTAAATTTTGATAACAAACTTCCTGAAAAATTTTCTTCTTATAAAACAATGTAAAGGTAAAAAAACTGCATAACCCATTGGCTTTGGAAAAAAAACTTTGTTTTATTTTGTTGAAAGCCCCTTTTTTTCCAAAATTATTCTGCTAAAGAAATGCCATTGTAAAGACAGGTTTTTATATAAACAAATTAATCTCAAAGGTTTTTACAAATAATTTTTATTTTACATGAGGGAGTAATTTATTACTTGCTATTATCATTTTTGCTCAGTAGGCGTGAATGTAACAGAGGTAACTAAAGATGAGTGTAACAGAGGTAACTAAAGATAAGATGAGTGTAACACAGGTAACTAAAGAGTTTCACCCCATTATACAAAGATATCTCTCCAAATTAACATTTGAGTTTGATTCCTTCAGAACCCAGCTAGAATGGTCAACTTGTGTAGATGGGAAACTGTCACCTGTATCTACAGCTGAGGCATTTACCATGACTAAATAGGAAGATGATCGATTCCATGGGATAATTACTTCCACCAGAGTTCAGTTCGGACAGTTCTAGCTTCTGAGTCCATTTTGACAAGGGTCTGTCTGATTGCCTTCTTGAAACTGGCGTCGGTTAGGGGAAATGACCATGGTTTTTAACACAGTCAAAACAGTATTCTCTTTTACTGTAAGCAAGATACCCACAAAATTGTCTCAATGAATTTATAACTGATATGATTATCATAAAACAATCTTGTTTCTCTTCTGCAATATTTTTGTATCTCTGTCTAGAATTACCTTGAACTTAGACCTAATTGTACCAGGTTTACCCGAGGCAGACTTAACAACGTACATGGTGCAGATGACACTGTTATTGACAAATTCAGAAAGAAAATTGAAAGAACTGTTAGACAATGTCATTGTTGAAAACAAAAAGAAAAGACCAAACATTAATTATAATGAAACAATGTATAGTTGTCAGCAAAATGGACAGGCCAATATTTGAGTTACACATTGGAGATGTCAGAATCAAGCAGACCTGGAAATTCAACTATCCGCGTAATATTGTTTGTAACAGATAATAGAAAGTGTGAAGCAGAAACTAAAAGGCCGACAGATATAGTGAAAAATACTTTTCAGGTATTAAAGGATTGAAAAATAACATTAAAAAATAGTGTAAGAGTGCTCTATGGTGTCTACTCTCCTAATATTTGCCAGTGAATACTGGACAATTTCACCTTAGCCTTGGAGAATTTAACACTCACAAGATATATCAAAGGCAAAGGATTACATTTTTAGCTGACTGAAGCAGTTAGTGTTCACTTTACACTAATGCTTGGGAACTCTCTTAATCAATCACTCTGCATTACATCCCATCACTAGATCTCTTGTTAAAAAAAGTATTGTTTCTTGCATGTCACAATAATTGTATTAGGAAATTGGATGAATGATAATTTAAGCAAAACTCCCTCCCATAACTACTACTCGGTAAATTATAACTGTAAATGCTTTTGTTATAGTCATTGTCAGGTTTGACCAGCGCGTATATTCAAATTCTGCAGTGAAACCTGAAAAAATAAAAAACCCTAAAAAATTTTTCCTGTAGACTTTATCGCCATATGCTGTCACATCTCTACAGTGAGAGACCCCAAAAGGTCACCAATGTGTAGGAAGCTTTATCAACTAATCTAGAGAAAGAGATTTTTTTATTATTTACTTTGTTTACCTACCATGGTCGCCTCAACAGATTCTGTGAGTAAATTCTTGGGCTGCTGGGGAAACGACCATTCCACTTCAGGGTCAGTTGAAAATATGACATCTCCAGATTGGGTCATAAAAGTGAGTCCATCAGTTACAAATGTTGTGTCTTTTTCATTGACAGAAACTGAATAGAAAAATTTTAGATTTAGTTTTAATGTAAACATTAAAAAACAAAAAAAAAATGAAATTCTTACTTTACTCCCAATTTTCTAATGAAATTACTTACTAAATGACCCTTCATCCGTTCCCAGATGTATCTGAAAAATATAACAAATATTAATCAGTAAGAAAGAAGTCAGGATATGTGGATAATAAATCAATAATAAAGGTATTATTCTCATCTCAGTATCTATGCTGATGACACAACTATTTACTCCTGTCTCAATTCAATCTGATCAGTTCGATATGGTCAAATTGGCAGCTCATCTCACAAACGACCTACAATCTGTTATTAACTGGGGCAAGAAATGGCTTGTAAATTTTAACACCTCTAAAACTGCTCTCTTTTAATCATCTGAGAGAACCGTTTTTGCTGCTGCTAGGTCTGCTGTTAGGAGAGTTGGTTCATTATGTCATGCTAGACAATTTTTCTAGCCAAAAATTATCATGCACATTTATCTATACATATCTATAAGTCTACCATTCATTCATGCATTGGATATTACTGCCAGATCTGATTCTACTATGTATTTAGAGATTCTTGATAAAATCCAAAGAATCTGCAATGTTATTGGCCCTGACTTGGCATCTTAGCTTCAGTCACTTTCCCACCAACATAATGTAGCTTCCCTTTACCTTTTCTATAAATACATTCATGGTAATTGTTCTGATGAACTTTCCTCTATGGTACTTAGATTTTATGAATTTAAGAGTGGTACTAGATTAGCGGCAAGGTCTCGTCATTTTAGAGCTTAAATGTCTAGATGTAACTGGAAGTTCTATGCTAACAGTTTCTTCTCTCGCACTTCTTGCTTGTGGAACTCTCTTCCAGCTTCTCGCTTTACAGTCAACTTTGGCATTGCATTTTAATTTTTGAAGATCAATCATTATCTTCTGTCTTCTTCATTCCTGTTGCTATTGTTCTCAATCTTTAGTGTCTTTTTTTCTCATATTCTTTTGACACTCAGGAAATCTTGCATTTTAGTGGCTTTGTTACCTTGCCTGGGGTGAAATGATTAAAACAAAATAAACAGCAAAATGTAGAAAGTAATATAAGCAATCATAAAAATACAATCGATGTAAGTCACATCCTTGATTTACACTATTTATATTCAGACTATTGTCCTCATCTTTGTTGTTGTCATCACAACATTTCGGCTATTATGCTCCTCATCCTTCATCAGGTGTAAATCAAAATGGCTAACCTACACAGAATTCCAAACAGAACTCTTTTTTTAATCTACAGGTGTAAACTCATTTCCACTGAGTCCAAGTACACACTGCCCGGCTCGGAGATTGAACTCACATTTACTATGTCACCAAATTAATGAATCAACAAGGTTATTGTCCTGTAGGTCAACAACAAAGATAAGGATAATAATTTGAATGTAAAAATGGTAAATAATGATAATTTCTCATTCCAGTAATTCAGGTAGAAATCACCTCATTTATCTTATTAATTGTTCTCAAGTCTGAGATAAATTAATTTTTGAAAACATTTCCACCCAAAACATTATTCTGTCCCCACTACTTTTTGACCCATTTACGTGTGTGTGTGTAGAAATAACAATGAAGAGCAGAGAGTATTGAAATGAAATAAGAGGCATAATTCGGTGCCTAATAGAAGATAGGAGATATTTATTTTATTTTTTGAGAAAATGTTTCCAATCCCAGCTTATTAAGTTCACCCCTTTTATTAATTTCACACTTTTTGACTCTGTAAATGATTTTCCATCCCCTACCATTTATTAAGGGCCTCCCCTTTTAATAGATATTCCAAGAAAACAGAAAGTTAATCCAAATAGAAAGGAAGATATATCAAACCAACTTCTGGCTACACAGCATACATTGCACTAGGGGAGAGAGCCGCATGGCTTGGGAGGTGTCTTCATTTCTTATCATTTTTGCTGAAACCAAGAGAGCTAAACAGAAAACGAAATTTGTCTTCAATCTATGACATGGCTACTGAGTTGAATTCTATCATTTGTCATTACTGCAATTAATTTGCAAAATAAATAATACATTGTTATTTACAGTTTCTTGTTCTCGAATCATTAACTTCTAAATTTTTTATATTAGTCTTTTATGCAGAAAAAAATCTGTAGGTTACATTCCAGAAAATAGTAAAGTAAAAAACAAAAAAAAGTATTTAAAATTGAAACAAAAAAATGTTACATTAGATTAATAATCTGAAAATGTCTAAGGACCAAATAAAAAATACATTAAAATCAGGAATCTTTAAATTCTAATGATTCATATAGCCACCCAACCTCTATTTTTTGCATCGGGTTTAGCTGCCCACCCGTACATTTCCCATCTGGTTTAGCTGCCCACCCCTACATTTCCCATCTGGTTTAGCTGCCCACCCGTACATTTCCCATCTGGTTTAGCTGCCCACCCGTACATTTCCCATCTGGTTTAGCTGCCCACCCGTACATTTCCCATCGGGTTTAACTGCCCACCCGTACATTTCCCATCTGGTTTAGCTGCCCACCCCTACATTTCCCATCTGGTTTAGCTGCCCACCCGTACATTTCCCATCTGGTTTAGCTGCCCACCCCTACATTTCCCATCTGGTTTAGCTGCCCACCCCTACATTTCCCATCTGGTTTAGCTGCCCACCCGTACATTTCCCATCTGGTTTAGCTGCCCACCCCTACATTTCCCATCTGGTTTAGCTGCCCACCCGTACATTTCCCATCTGGTTTAGCTGCCCACCCGTACATTTCCCATCTGGTTTAGCTGCCCACCCCTACATTTCCCATCTGGTTTAGCTGCCCACCCGTACATTTCCCATCTGGTTTAGCTGCCCACCCGTACATTTCCCATCTGGTTTAGCTGCCCACCCGTACATTTCCCATCGGGTTTAGCTGCCCACCCGTACATTTCCCATCGGGTTTAGCTGCCCACCCCTACATTTCCCATCTGGTTTAGCTGCCCACCCCTACATTTCCCATCTGGTTTAGCTGCCCACCCGTACATTTCCCATCTGGTTTAGCTGCCCACCCCTACATTTCCCATCTGGTTTAGCTGCCCACCCCTACATTTCCCATCTGGTTTAGCTGCCCACCCCTACATTTCCCATCTGGTTTAGCTGCCCACCCCTACATTTCCCATCTGGTTTAGCTTCCCACCCGTACATTTCCCATCTGGTTTAGCTGCCCACCCCTACATTTCCCATCTGGTTTAGCTGCCCACCCCTACATTTCCCATTGGATTATCTTCCCACCCCTTCATTTTCCATCTGATTTAGCCACCAACCCTTACTCTTTGTATCTGATTTGCAACCCACACCTACTTTTTGCATCTGATTTAAAATCCCCCACCCTTGATACATATACATACTTCCTATTTTATGTCACTGTTCTATCATAAGAAAAGTTTTTTGTCCTTCTACTCTGATTTAACTGATGTCAACCGTGATGATCATCAATTTATGAAAACACCAAAACTTGCATGTCCCACTCATCCAAGGAGATTCTTGTTCATGCATTCCAAAGAGGGACCCCATAATGAATATTATTAACATAAAGGTCATCAGTGAAGATGAAGAGAAAATATATTTGACATGTTGAAACATGTTTTTGTTATTTTATAAATAAAATAATAATTTTATTTTTGGCATATTGTCCTCTGAAAATAATTCCTAATTCATTAAATGAGAAAAGAGTCGATCCTATTTGGGTAATCTCCCTTTTCAATATTTGATACTCTTCATTGTAATTTTAATACAACTAGTTTTTAATAAGGAGAGAATCTTTTCCTTTTCTTCCAACCAATCCTCATTAATCCTATTTTATTTCTTCCATACTCTGCACTATTCTGAACTCTCCTCGTATTCAGAACTCAAGAGTAAAAATCAAAGAGAATTTCTTTTTATTTTCAACATTAACATTTCTTTTTCTGTTCCACTATTGTTTTAGACAACTTAATCATTCACTCTTCCTAGAACATTTATTTATATTTTCCAAAGATCTGCCAAATTCCAGTGAATTTAACTTATTTGAAAGAATTATCAAGACTGAAATAAATGCTAATCCAATGGTAGAAAATCCAGTAACAACAATGGCTGAGTGAAAACTTTAAAAACAAGCTGTTATGATTTCTGCCTACCCAACCCAAAAAATGGATTAAAATCATCATGATGGAATATCACATCCTTTCCTTTCTCTAACAAAGATCAATACTTGTTTCAATCAATCATCCAGTTCTGCAGAATGAACTCCCACTTTATACTGCCTTTCAGCCTCATCGTAGACCCAGCATTAACTTCTTGTGATAAAAACTGTCATGGGTATGGTTTAATGGTGTTCATTTCACTTACACTCCAACTTGTTGTAAAGTATTCACTTTTCATTGCCTGTCTTAATTTGTTTAAAAATAGAACATTTAAATATGGCAGGCTATATTTTATTTGATGTGCGACTTCTCCATAAGTTTAAACAAAGTGATTAACATAACTGAGATAGTGTAAATGACTTTCAGAATATTCTGAACATGCTGGTCACCTCTAGAGTATCATACAACATTGATTATTCTCAGGTAATGTCTTCATTTAATTGCTTTCCATCTTAACTAGTCAACCCAAACCTGAAGAATTAACCATCAATTTCCAGCACAAAATTTTGCAACCAAATTTTTGTTTTTACTTCTCTAAGAAGTAAAAATATAACATGCTAAAAATCTTACACATTTCCTTCCAGCTTAAATGAGAAAATAAAAATAAGTAATTCTGACAAAATTTCTTTTTTCTTTTTTTAAAAATATGCCTACTGATATGACATCTGATAAAATACAATTAAAAGCAATGTTTAAAAATATGCCTACTGATATGACATCTGATAAAATACAATTAAAAGCAATGTTTAAAAATATGCCTACTGATATGACATCTGATAAAATACAATTAAAAGCAATGTTTAAAAATATGCCTACTGATATGACATCTGATAAAATACAATTAAAAGCAATGTTTAAAAATATGCCTACTGATATGACATCTGATAAAATACAATTAAAAGCAAAATGTTTTCATTGCAGTTACTTAAAGCTAAACATTCTTAATGTCATCTAATGACAGAAATGGGAATTTTAGGTTTTACCCAATCAGTTTCTATTTTCCAATCATTCTTTCAACTCTTGGATTCATTCTTTGTGCTGCAGAGATTGATACAATAACATTTCAGTTAATCCATTATCCAGTTTTCTTCAACTGTGCAATAAAGAAAGTGTTAGAGGAAGCTAATTTCCTTCCCCTATAAAGGATGATAACTCAAAATACAATTGAGTTACTTCCCTTGTCTGGAAGACGAGCATGGCACGTCTGAATTAAACATAGTGACAAGCTAACACGCATGTGGAATTCATGGTTTCAATCCAAACAAATCCTTGCTGTTCTCAGACAGTAAATGAATAAAAGTTGTTTTATTATGTATTAAAATACATTTGCCTTTTATTTTCATTTGTTTTTGTTCATCCTAACGATAGGAGATATAACAGAAATAAATTTCTTTTTTACAGAAACAGTGAATAGAAAATGGTTGTTTGATGCATACTGAAAAAACGGATGCAGAATGGATAGATGACAGGCTGTAATAGCAATATAAGCAGGACTAGGAATTGTTCAAATATGTCTTGGACGGATAACTTTCTTAAAAATTACAGACAGTTTATAATTAGCATGTTCTGGTCAGTTTAAAAAATATGTTTAACTGTGCAAATCTCTTACAAAGTTGACCAATGATCAGTGTTTTAACTTACCATGTTCTGGTCAGTTGAAAAGACAAGTCCACCACGAGCTCTGCTACCAAGCTGACCACTGATCAAGGTTATATTTGGCAGTGTGCTGTCTTTGAGGAATCGCAACAAAGTACCACCAAGGATGAATTCCAAGGACTGAAGGCCAAATGGGGTAAGTTGGAGAACTGCCATCAAGAGACCAGTTATCTGTAAACAAACAGTAAACCTATATCCATGCTGAGAATGTTACAAAATTGCCCTGGGGAAAGTGATAAATTTTTAATTGATTTACATAAAAGGTAAAGTTTATACAGGGTTGCCCAAAAATCAATAAGGGGTTTCAAAGTTTAATAAATTTTTTGTTTTCTTTCAGTTATTTTGGAAAGAAGATTTTGGAAATTAATCATGTAAAAATATACAACTGAAAAATGAACACAAGTAGTGGAATCTTTCTGCCAGAATAAATGATCAATAATTTAAATGCAAAGCATAAACTGGTTACCATGTTCCTCAGATCTCAAAAGCCATGATTTCTGTTTTTTATTGAGCTAACTCAAATAAAAGGTTTATGTCAACAAGCCTCAGACTGTCCAACAACTGAAAGAGAACATTCAGAGAGACATCATGAGAGTGCTTGAAAAACCAAGGAGCTATGGTGGAAAATGCCTTCGAAAGGGCATGTTCATCGGAAGCTGAAAATGAATGTCACTTAAAAGATGTAATCTTTCTCAACTAGTGTAAATTTATTTCCCATATCTATTCTATTTTAATATATTTTCTGTTTACATGTTATTTTTATAGATACAATCATTTAATTAAACAGATTGTTATTGCCACACCAGGACATGGTTAGGGAACATTAGAAAAAGGATCATATTTTATTAATAAACCGGATACAAAAGTATCCCAGCGATTAAAATTTTAGGAACCTTTTGGCCGACAGAATAAATAAAATAGTTGGTAATAAAACTAAGAAATTGAAAAGAAAAATTATTTTCAATTTCTGATGTTAAAAAAAATACTAAGACTAGGGGAAGGGAAACAACAAAAAAAAAAAAAAAAACTATCTTCCTAGTTAGGCATTGAATTAACGACCGACTGCCTGAATAAGGCCAACTTATGCTTTAACTCTCACTGCTTACACAGGGAAGGACATTGTTTGCTTTTTGGTTTTCCCTGTCGACAATATAGTAAATATAGTTGTCAACATGGAAAACAAAAAACAAACTTTTAATATAAAGGAATTTAATATTAGCCAGAAAGAGGCTTATGCAGGAGCGTCACTATTTTTAAAATTTTTGATTTAATGTAACTATGACAACAAAAACATTTCACTTTCATAGTTTACCGTGATAAAGTTGGAAGACAAAATGTCAGCAAAAACTAAAATTTTTCCAATTATCAATCTTATACCATATATATATATATATACACACACATACACATATATATTATGAAATGGACAAAGTCTGACAATTATTTTAAGACATTTTTATGTTTATACATTCTTTTTATAGATACAAATATCTAAGTAAATGCTCTGTTTTATAATAAACAATATTAACATTTACTGACCTGAATGTCCGAGAAATTTTCATAGAAAATATTTGTCCTCCGACAGGAATTGAACCTGTATCCTATACGGAACCATCATATAGCCTGACATGCCTTTAACCAATTGAGCCACAGAGGATCGTTTGATTAGCAAAGGTCAATTTTACTGTTTTTAAACTACAATTCTCCATGATTTTCTCTCGTACATTCATATCTGCTCAATGCGTATCCAAATGTAAACAAATGACGTCACACATTATGAAATGGACAAAGGCCGACAATTATATATATATATATATATATATATATATATATATATAAAAAAGACATTTTTATGTTTATACATTCTTTTTATAGATACAAATATTTAAGTAAATGCTCTGTTTTCTATGAAAATGTCTTGGACATTCAGGCCAGTAAATGTTATTAATACTGTTTATTATAAACAGAGCATTTACTTAAATATTTGTATCTATAAAAAGAATGTATAAACATAAAAATGTCATATATATATATATAGGAAATATTATTTACTGAATGGATGAGAAAAGCCACATGATAAACACTGTGGTTTCATTCTATAAAATCCATGAAGAAAATTTTATGAAATTACCGCAATGTTGGCAATGGCCATCGTTAAGAGCAAAGCAACAAAACAGTAGAGAAGGTTCTTCTTGCGGCCACGAATTCCTGTTTTGTGCAAATATTCTTCATTGATCTGGATATAACCAGCGCGGAAATTGGTCCGGTGCTCATTATTGATGTGTTGTTTGCGCTGAGATTTTTCCAGCATTGACAAACTCTGGCTGGATGAATGGTTCTGCTGTAAATAAAGAAACAAAAAATATTAATCATTTCCCTTTAATGCTATTAGTTTTATTGATCTTTTTTTTTTTGTTTCCTCCCTTCCCACAATATAAGGATGTGCAGGTGTTGATAACCTATAAAAAATCAAATCAATCATTCAACCCCCAATGTAAGGACATTTGAAAGAATAATTGGTTTTTATTTTTTTTTAATCACTTCACCTCAAGCCAGGCAATAAAGTTACTAAGACACAAGGGGGTTACTAAGTGTTAGAGAATATGAAAAAGAAAACACTATTAAGGAGAGAGGACAATAAAATAATAATAATTAAGAAGACAAAAGATAACAATTGAGATTGCATTTAAATTTTGAAGATCAAACGTGACTGGGAAGCAAGAAGCTGAAAGACAGTTCCACAAACGAGAAGTGTAATAGAAGAAACTGTTAGCATAGAACTTACAGTTCCATCTAGCCATTTCAACTGTAAAATCATGAGACCTCACTGCCAATCTAGTACTGTGCTTAAATTCATAAAGTCTAGGCGCAGTACTGTAAAAATATAAGAAAAGCTTTTGTATAAATTCAATTGATGCTTCTAAGTTAGTTTACATGTTAAATTATTCAATTTGGTTATCTTTAATTTTTAAAAAAATAACAAAAATCACCATGTACTGAATTTTCATATTCTTTTTTTTTTTTTTATATGTATAGAAAAGGCAGCAAAGTTGGACAGCATATGACCTTAGCAAAAGTAAAGATTCTTTCCATTTATAAATGTTCAACATTTCTTTTTAAAAATAACGGCGACTAAATAACAGAGATTTCCTTGTAATAAAATTAACTGAAGGAGATTTGGTTTTGAACGAGATATCAAGTTCCACTGACTAAATGATATGTTGTATATCCTGAAATGTACAAGATAAGAGTCAAAAAAACTATTTTAAGTAAAAACTATACAAGGTGCAGCTATTAAATAAGAAGACTGGACTTATCTATGTCAAACAACACCACACACACACACACACACATGAATCACGTGATTTACATTGACCAATCAATAAGCATCAACAACACCTGAAGTAATCTATCCACTCATGTCTTTAGTTAATTCACTGTTACGTCTTTTACTTGATGTTGGCTTTTTTATTGAAATGTCAAATTTGTTCATTCAAAAACTGAACGAAGTATGAATTTGAAATTTTGGACAGAATTGAACAAAACAGAATGTTGGTAATCATTAACCAACCAGATATCCCAACTTTGCATCTAAGACACACAATATGTTTTTTAAACTTTTTTCTTTTTATAAAAAGAAAAAAAAAGATGTTTTATATGCCAAAAATATTTTCTTTATATATCAATAAATATGGTGTGTGAATGCAAGTGTGTGTGTGTGTGTGTATATATATATATATATATATATATATATATATATATATATATATATATATATATATACTTTAAAAATCAGGAGGTCAGTTGAATTCGATACCGTGGTTTCAAACTTACAGTATCCTTAGGTGATCTTTTGTCAAATGACCACCTAAAGCTTTTTTATTTAAAAAAAAACAAACTAAAGAACACTACATTATTGTTTTCAAAAATAAATAAACACACATGCGATGTTGGGTGTAAAAGGGAGGGATGTGAAGAAGGAGAAGTGCATATGAGGTTGGATAAAAAAAAAAGTAATTTAACCCCCCACCAATACATTTGCAATATACTTGCTTCCTTCTTCTTCTTCTTTCTTCTTCACATCCTTCTCCTCCCTTTTACACCCAATATAGTGGGTTTGTTTATTTATTTTTGAAAAGAATAATATAGTGTTCTTTAGTTAAAAAAAAAAAGTGTTAGGTAGTCATTTGGTAAAAAATTACCTGAGGATACCGTAAAGTTGAAACCAAGGTAGCGGATTCAACTGACCTCCTGATTTTTAAAGTTAAAAGTTTTACATGTTATTTTTACTTTGGTTTTTTCATGCGTGTATTGAGCACTTTTTAATGCTACTGTTTCCTGGTCTGATTCAACTCTGACCATTTAACCTTTTATGTAAAATATATATATATATATATATATATATATATATATATATATATATATATATACACACACACACATTCACATTTATTATATATATATATATATATAATTTCCAGAATCTGTCTTTCATATTTATAAGTCTATTATTTGCCCATGCTTAGAATATTGCTACCAGATTTGGTAGTGCTCCTTCTATATATTTAGAGATTCTTGATAAAATCCAAAGGAGAATCAGCAATATTATTGGTCCTACCCTGGCATTTCAGCTTCCATCCCTTTCCCACTGCCATAATATAGCTTCCCTGTGCCTCTTCTATAAATCCTTTCATGGTAATTGTTCTATGGTACGTAGACTTTATGAATTTAAGCACAATACTGTATTGGCAACAAGGTCTCAAAATTTCCAGTTGAATTAGCTAGATGTAAGTGTAAGTTCTATGCTAACACTTTCTTCTATTGCACTTCTTGCTTGTGGAACTCTCTTCCAGCTGAAGGCTTTCTGGCTAACTTTGATCTTCAAAAATCTAAATGCAACATCAGTTGTTATCTACTGTCCTCCTGATTACGCTTTTTGTTCTTTTGCTCATTAGTAATGTTTTTGTTTCTAATTCTTTCATACTCAGTAACCCCTTGTGACTTAGTGACTTTACTATCTTGGGCTGAATTTGATTTTTTTTAAAATAAATAAATAAATAAGTGTGTGTGTGTGTATGTATGTATGCATGCATGCATAAATAACAGTAAAATCGTCCAAATCATGTTACAGCATAATTATCCATCCCACAAAATGTTTAATACCTAAAAACCCACCATGCTAATTGAGTTTCTTTTTTCAAGATTTTCAGATAAGACATTTAGCCATCTTGACACCATTTTTCATAAGAATTATTGAAAAACCCTTTGAATTATTCAGTTAAAAATAGAGCAGGTTAAAATTGTTTTGTGTCATACCCACTGTCTTCCCAACTGAGCAATGGTGAGAGGAAAAAGATCATTCGGGCCTTCAGTAATGGTACCAACATTCATACTCTGGCTTCCAGCTTCAAAGTCTATTCAAGAACCATCAAGAGAATGGTGAATAAGTTTTAAAAAGAGGCAACAGTAGAAAGGAAAACTGGATCAAGTCACAACAGGAAGAGGGATCATCATTTCAGCTTAGAGCTAAAGAGATCAATTAGAAAAGATCCAACTCAATTCATAAGATGTTTGGCACATGAGAGAGGAGTTTCATCTATGACAGTCCAAAGAGCAGTGAAAAAAAAAAGACTTGAAAATGGAATTGTATGTGAAACATGTGAGTCACCTTGTTACTTCATGACAGAAAGTTAGAAGGTTAGAGAGAGTGAAGATCATTTTGAATAAGTTGGAAAATGATCTTGGAATATATATATATATATATAGAGAGAGAGAGATAGATAGATAGATAGATAGATATAGATAGATAGATATATAGATAGAGATAGATAGATAGATATATAGATATATATATATATATATATATATATATATATGAACTTTATTTCAATACTTCATGAGCTTACGATCCTTAACTATTAATGATGAACATGTCATTTTCATTTATGATCAATTTCATCACAATATTTCTGTTAAGCTTGGAGAGTAATTATACATTCTTCTTGCTCAAAGTAGAGTCCAATAGTGTAATAAAAAGCTTAGAGAATTCCAGTAAGATAACTTCAATCATTTCTAAGATACAATGGTTCAGCGCTTACTCTAACAATTGGATAATTTTGCTGTTACACGCTATATATATATATATATATATATATAGTGTGTATTTAGGCAGCATTTTTTCATTGATGCATGTTTCATTAAATAATATAAACAAGTTTTGTCTATTTATTTTATGTAAATTCTTTTCATATCGTCTGATCATTAAAAGAAGAAGAAAATCACAATATTGATACATATTTTTCTAATCCTATCTAAGCTTTCGGCTTACATAAGTTATTATCAAAGATGACAATTACATTAGAATATATTAAACAATACACAGACAAAACAATAATGATAGTCTGTTTTTGTTTACATGGAAGATTTCCAAGCAACAACAAACTTTATTCATACAAGACGCTGGAACTGAAAATCGCACTGCAGTTCATGACGTCACACATGACCACTACTGAATCCATCTCTTCTTTCTCCAGCTATGGGTTAAATAGCAGAACTTGTATCTGGAAAAATCATTATCTCACAAAAGTTTTCAATGCAATATTCACTCACAGAAAAAAGATTGTTCTTTGAATCCTGTTCTGTTATTATTCTTTCTCCTCACTAACGTTTTTTTCAGTCTCTTTCACTCTCAGCAATACCTTATCTCAGTGGCTTTATTGCCTTGCTCAGAATGAGATGATTAAAAAAAAAATTGGTTCATATTGGTCCTATTCTTTTCTTCCTACACTTCACATGTCATAGCTTTTGCTTTGATTCATTTAAACCAGTATTTATCGGTGTGTGCATGTGTGTGTGTATACATATGTGTGTGTGCGTGTGCATATAAAAATTTCAGAGTATATCTGTTAAAGAGCAATATGAATAAAGACAAAAGGAAAACTTATCTCAGCCGGCACACTTTGTCCTCTTTAGGCCTTTATCAACTCTGATAAGTCCTACAGAGGACGAAATGCATCAGCTAAAATAAGTTTTCCTTTTGTCTTTATTTTTTATATATTTAGGCAGCATATCTTCATTCAGACATGTTTCACTGAATAATACAGGCATATTATGTCTATTTATTTTTATAATAATCCTTTCTAGCTGTCTAATCAGTTTCTTGATGTTAAGATGAAATTCATCAACGAAGGTGTTTTTTTCCTACCCAAGTATATAGATATGGATGTGTGGATAATGTCATGATTACATGGAAAGTGAACTCAACATGCCAAGTTCCAGTCAATTTTCTTTCATTCATTTTTTGCTAATGTCCTTGAAAAAGGCATGAATCCATCTTACCCCAGCTATGAGTTAAATAGCAGGGCAGCCTGGGCTCTCGTGCCTTGAGATGGCAACAAATCTAGGAAGAAAACTTTTAATTCAAAACCAACCTGAATAACAATGTGCTCCATCAGGATATCTTGCTCTAGACGCACCACTTGCTCTAGACGCACCACTGCTGCCATAGCTGTACTGTATGTCGTACCACAATGACCCTAATGGGTTACAGTACTTGTGACATGACATAGATTCATACATGCCCATGCGTGTGTGTATTGTTGGTGGTGGCGGCTTTATCTCACATCCATGAATTTAATTTCTTCTTTGCTGATCCTTTCTTTATGATGATGGCGTTGATGACTACACATTCACTGCCAATATACAAGTTCAAGACTAGAAGCTTCCAATTTCACCAATTCTGCTCCATTCATCCATTCCCTATCGCCGTTTAGCATTGCAAGAGTTTGTCGGAGGTAAAAGGAAATCAGAGTAGAAGAAAATGCTGATGGCCTGAATTTGTTTTAAGGTGAACCTCAACTTGCCAGAAAGTGACACACACTTGATTTCATGACCTTCTGTGGCATATATTGAAAGAGACATGCAGAATTCAGTTATGAAACTGCAATGGATTACCACTAACACTGCTATAATTTTGAGTAGTACCTTTATCATGCGTAGCCCTGTTTGTTGCACCATTGGTGTCTTTGGAGTTGGTCACGCTTAGTAAGAGTCCTCGTCTTCGACCTTGCAGCCAAGGATTTCACTCTCAGAGTTAAGTATAGTTTTGGATGACAGACATCTTATTGTTTAAAAATGCCAAAAAATTTTATTTACATGGAGAATTTGTTTTTCTTTTAATACGTATTAGATTTATCTTACAGAAAAAAAAAAAAAATTTAACATGAATGAAAACATTTAAATTATTTAAAATTAGATAAATAATTAACCGTCACCATATGGTTTTGGATGACAGACGTCTTACTGTCCAGCAGATAGCTAAGTCCACTGGCATTAATTCTGTTTCTGTCCATACTGTTTTAACTGAGATCTTGGGGATGAGCAAGATGTCTGCAAGATAGCTCCCAAGAATGCTGACACCAGAGCAGAAGCTGAAAAGGATTTCCATTTCCAGGACACTTCTGACTTGCTTTCAGGCTGACCCTGTGAGTTTCCACCGCAGATTAGTAACTCAAGATGAAACCTGGGTCCACCACATCAAACCTGAATAAAAGATTCAAAGCAAACAGTGGAAACACTCTGGTTCTTCACCAAAGTCATCCAAGCAGACAGCATCTGTTGGCAAGGCTTCTGTTTTGGGGATTCTGAAGGTGTAATCGTGATAGGCTACCTGGAAAAGGGAAAAACTATTAATGTGCAATACTATGCATCAGAATTAAGATGACTAAAGGAAGCAAGTTGAAACACAGAAGGAAACTGAGGGTAGGTGTGCTCATGCTCCAGGATAACATGCCCATTCACACTGCTCAGATTGCAGCAGCTGAAGCAGCCAACTTTGAATTGCTACCCCATCTCCCTTATTCACCAGACTTAGCTTCATTTGACTTCTTCCTGTTTCTTAAACTCAAATCCCCACCTGTATGGCCACCATTTCAGGAGGAGTTTTTGGAAGATTAGGATACCACTTTCTTCCATGATGGGATTGCAAGCATCGTTGGACCAAGTTCACTGATGTCAAGAGGGGACAATATTGAAAAATAGTGAAAAACGATCTTGTTTTTCCAACTCCTTCTGGGTAAGCCTTAAAACCTTTTGAACGACCATTGTGCAAGGGGTAAATTTTGGGTTTTTTTTCAATTAGTCCTACATCTAATTGTTAAGTACTTTTGAGAAGTTATATAATGAGAACCTCATTTCAATTGATGTATTTTCTGTAAGCAACACTAATACTTCCATAAATTACTGTTGTATTATTTTGCCAGTTGTACAATTTGTTTGCTTTCTTTGAATACATTTTTTCAATCTCAAACATATTCTGTTTTCATAACATTTTTTATTCATTTTCTTTATCTTAGTTCTTTAAAGAAGCAAAATTAATAATTATCTCATGATTTAAAAAAAAAAAAAAAAGAGAAAAATGATAAACTTGTGTCTTGTAATGATATCCAATAACTTCTATTGCTCACTCTTTCACATCACCAATGTAAACCTCCTGGTACCAAACTGAAGTGTCAATGTTCGCTCGGTCAATATCTACATTTTTAATGGTTAAAATGATTTTCTAATACATGCAAATCAATCATGCCTCCCATTCCATTATTCTCACTTCTATCAATAGTAAAGTGTCTGGCAAAAATTACAGGGTATAATGGGTAAATTGTCGCCATTTTATATTTTTAAGTTTGTGTATGCATGTTTGTTTTTGATTTTGTCGGCTGCACAGTAGAGTAGGGTCAGTTGGGTACTATCTGGGGGAAAAAAAGAGCACCATGAAGCAATTCACTCCACTAGAAATTTGGAAACGGCATGGAAGCTCCAATACGAACACTTCAGAGTGTTTGGGTGTCAATCTGAGGACAGTTCAGAAGATTTGGAAAAAGTTGGATGAGTCTAATGGTGATTATGAAGGTGTTTGGAGTGATCACTAGTGGTGGTGACGTTATGCCTCCATTCATCTTCCTACAGGGCCTCAAACTCAACACAGAGGCCATCATCAAGTGACTTGAGGAGGTAGTGCTGGGCTGGATCAAAAGGGTGGTTGCTGCAAGACAATGTCTGGTAATAGAACTCTGCACCATTCCACACAAGCAGAAGATCCCAGTCATGGCTTTCAGACAATTTTTGCGACATCATCCTTTACATCTGGCCACCTAATGCCCCAGACTGCTACTCCCTTGATTATTATGTGTGGGGCACAGTTGAGACCAACAAAACTTCTTTTAACACTAAAGATCAACTGAAAGCAAGGATTATGACAGCATTCACCAAATTAAACTAGGAGACTGTCCAGATGATTTGCAGGAGATTCCGAAGTTGTCTGGAGGCTGTGTTTGAAGCCAATGGCGATTTTATTGAATAAGTTTACTCTTTTGTATTTCAAGATATTTTTGTGTAATTTTAGTAAATATATCTGTTTAAATGAGATGTCAGTGTTATTTTCATTTTTGCATCATTTAGACGACAATTTTGATCTGTTAAAATGAGATGTCAGTGTTATTTTCATTTTTGCATCATTCAAACGACAATTTATCCATCGCACCCTGTATATATAAACATACATTTCTTGATTGATTTGTGTTATGATTAATGTATCATCACAGTGACATGCATACATATTTTCATCAGGTGTATATTGATCCAGGTAACATATAGGGAACTCCAAAATGAACTCTTTATTTATGGAGGTAATATGTTCTTGTTCCACTGCCTATGTCTAGGGATATCTCATCTAGTTCTTATTTTTAATACTACTCAGTTATTGCTCACCTGTTTCCAGTGAGGTCAAATATACACTGCCCGGCCCAGGGATTGAACCATTATTCACAAACCCATGCTTTAATCCAGTAGGCTATTGTCTTGTAGAACAAAGGGTTCCATTCAGAATTCCTTGTAGGTTATCCAGATTGATATTCACCTGATGAAGGTCAAAGGGCACAATGGCCAAAATGTTGTGGACAATAGTGTGAATGTAAATAGTGTAAATAATGAATGAAGTGTGTATGAAAGAATTTTATTTTTACAACAGTTAAATTCTGTTCATAAGTTCAAAAAGGAAATAATTCTGTGACTGAAATCAATTAAAAATATCAATTTCATAAATCTTTTTCAATTTTTCCCCTTTTTTTTCTACTACTTTCTTTCAGTTTAAAAATTTTAAAATCAGGAAAATGGAAAAAGACTTCATTGAATGCAGTTAAATATTTTGCAACATCAAACACATGAAAAAATAATCAAGAAATAAAAGCAATGAAAAGTATCATTTCACTAGTTTTTAATAGTTTTTTTATATATCTAACATAGAACAAATTTTATTTTTATACTAAGTTTCATAAAATACACTCTTAAATTATTGGTTATATAAGGTTAAAGATAATTTATTTCTAAGCACAAACAATACCAATTTCTAGAATGTTATTCTTTTGATCATATGTAAAAATTCTACCTGCATTTTACACAGAATACTGTTGTTGACCTATGACCTTGATAACAACTCATGAGCTAGTGTACGTAAATGTTATTTTCAGTGTTTTAAAGAAAATTTTATTTACATATGTAAATTTATTTTCTTTTTTAAGTTATTACCTTTCAAATAACACCAAAATTGAAATTCAAAGAAGACATTCAAATTATTTAAAATGTTTTATTCTGATATGATGTACTATATATATATATATAATTATCCCCATGACTTTTGTAATGATCTGAATGCAGAAGCCATATTGTATCTCCTCTACAACGGTCTCTCAATGGCAGCCATCAGCAATTTTAGTATAGTCATACTTGTCCATTGTTTGACTTTTAAATTCAGAATAATATCATGAATATTCAAAGGCAGTAATTCAATCAAAATTATTTCTTTTTTGAGCATTTATACAAAAAATAATCTAAGTTGTTAAAATGAAAAAAAAAAAAAATAAAATTATTTTTAAAATATTTTATGCTTGTAAATTGCATTAAACTTTACAATATTTGATTATTCAAATATGTCTTTATTTAATTTTTTTTTTAAATCTTAAAAATACCAACAGGATGAATTTCAAAATCCCACTGACAAAATACAAGTAATTTTTTAATAAAATCCCTCAGAGGAAGAAATGTGTTAGCTAAGATAAGTTTTCCTTTTGTCTTTATTCAATAAATATTATTGAGTGTAATTTTTTCTGTATAATCTGAAAGAAAATAATGCTTTATTAAATTATGCAAGCACCCCGCCTCCAAAAAAAAAAATTTTTTTGATTTTTATTGAATTACATTTTTGGTAAGGTACAGGACGAATTTTAAGTATGTTCACACTTGATATTGCAGAATATTTTTACTGAAATAACATCTTTAGGGATTTTCTTTAATTGTAAAAAAATTTGTGAGCACTCTCCACCTCCAAGTTAAAAAGTACACACGAAATATCAAAAGGGATGATAAAACTGAACCCCTAAAAAATAAAAATATTTCCACAAAGTTTTCAAATAAAATAATCTATTATTCAGTATAGGGACCTCCACTGAATTTTCAATACCTAAAGTTTAAAGTTAATTTAAAAGAATGAAAAAGCATTCTTGAAGATTTCATTTTAGCTTTAATTGAAAGCTAAATGATTAAATTTACTATATCCATTAATTAAAATATTCTGGTGTATTTTAAATAAAAATTATATAGATTGGAATCTCAAATTTTCAGTCGATTTAAGCAAAGTTTCTTAAAAGCGGCCATTTTCTTAATTTTAAGAAATTTGTAAACAAAACAAAATTATTGATTTTTTTAAATCTTCCAAAAATAAAATATATATTTGTGACACGTCATTTGAGTAAAATTAGAAAATTTATAGTTAAATTAATCTGATTTGAAACAAATATTACTTATAGCATAAAAAATACAAGCATTTCTTAACGGGTCTTCTTTTGATCATACCTTTATTGATAAGTTGTGATGACAGCTGGTACGGATGACCAGAATTGACATAAATTTACAAAATCTAAGTGAACGCATTTTTTTGATTTTTAACTACCTAGTAATTTTTACAAATTAACTAACAATATTTTCAGCAATTATCTAATATTTTATTGACTTTTAGTTACATTTGAAGATGCTTTACAAAAAAATAATAAAATTTAAATAATATAAAATTTTCTTAGATTAACTTTAAAATTTAATAACCAACATAAAATACCATGATAGAAGTAAAAAATCAATAATTTATGAAATGTTACGGTATTATATTTATTTTTAATTGTTATCATGATGGTTATTTTAGTATTAAATTTAAAATTTACTTTTAAATTTTGAAGGGATTTGTTAATGATGAAACAGAACTGAATAAGGAAAGTATCAGATAACACTTAAATCACATGACTATTTTAAGGATTATGTCGTGTATAGCTTCCCATAGAAATTGGGAATGTTCTGTACACTAAAAATTATTTTTTTAAATTCTTTTAAAATATGTTGGCTCAAACGATTGGTATGATCTTTTCAATTTTTGATTCGTAAAATTAATTTTCACTTAACAATATCACCAAAACGCCACCTTGAAAGTAATGAAAAATTTTAAACGATTTTTTTAATTTAATTAAAATTTTGAAAAAAATGAAAACAATTCTTGTAAAAATTAATGTCCTTAATAAATCTTATTTATCAAAGCAATTAAAAGCTTTTCTAATTCAATAATGTCATAGTTTTATTGCATTTTATATTTTACAATTCAGAGTAGATTTTCGGTGAAAGGGCCAACTGTTTTGAAAAAAATTTACTTACTTTCTTCAAGGAATCCTGCTTTTAGTTAAGTTTTAACTAAAGCAAAAAAACTCCCCGCTCTAAAAATTTAATTTCTCGAAATTTCATGAAATTAAGTAAGTGGGTGGTAACATATGTAAAAAAAAAAAAAAAAAATTTTTATGAATATGTCCTGAAAGTTTCATTAAAATCCGACAATTATTTGATTTTTGAAAAAATTTCTAAATCACTATGTTTTTCACTAGAAAAGGCGTAAAAAAAAATAATTAAAAAAACAAAAAAAAACTTTCTTTGGTCCGCCGCTGACCAAAATTTTGAACGGGCTACAAAGGAATAAAAAATTTCAAAAAATAATAAAAAAATACTTTGGTCTTTCCTCTTTAAATAACTCAAACATTTTACTTTTATGATTCCACTTTTATTTTATTTGAAATAAATCGTCAAAAAAAGCAATCATTCTCTTTAACGTTTTAGTTTTTTTTACACACGTATTTTTCAAAATTTGTTCAATGTTGTCTAGGTTTTTAGTTTATGCCATAAAATGATAAAAGTCTTATGTTGTACTTGGTTTTAAAAGCAAACAAAAACGCTTTCTTTTACACTTTGTCGGGATTTCATTATCAAATTTAGTTTTTACGAAACGTCGAATTTTTTTTATTTTTCTTAAAAGAGCGGAAAAAAGTACACACCTAAAAATCTTTTATTCACAATTTAAGATTTGTTTGCATTTTTCAGTTTATGCTTTTAAATTGAAACCTGCATTGATTCCAAGGAGTGTTGCAGGTAACAACAAACAAATCTATCAACAGGTGTAGAATTCATTTTTAAATGTGTGCGTAGCCTTTGGGAAAAACATGAATCCACCTTTTTTTCTCCCTCCAGCTATGGATTAAAAAGATTAAATAGAAGAGTAAACTAGTCTCTTTAGCCTTGAATGAATGACACCCAGTCTAAGTGAAGCACAACTCTGAATTTAAAACTGTGTAGAAGTCAATGGGAAACCACTCCATTATTTTTTATCTTTCCAACAAAGAATGCAAGTCACAGATAAAGGGGGGGGGTTGTGGCGGCTAGCCACTTAGGATCATGGCATTAAAAAAAAAAAGACAATATTGGCGTTTTTTGATAATTTTATTCAATATTTAAATTTGCTTGAAAAATAAAAATAATCTTTTGTTCGAATGAAATTCGTCCGCCAGTTAAAATTTGCGATGTTCATTTATCATTTTATTTTAATTTTTGTAACTTCTTTTAGTTTAATCCAACAAAGGAAATGTTAAAAAAAATAACAAAACAAGAAAATAAAATCGATCTTTTATACTTAAAATAACATGAAGGTGATATTAGTCCATGCAAATACAAACATTGATTTAATAATGCGCTTTTCTTTCTTTGTCAATTACAATCACAAGACAATTTTTCGTGAGTAATGTTTAATTGAATTAATGAGATACAAAAAAAGTGTTAGTTTCTCTGTTTTCAAGTGTTTTGATTCGCAGAAATTAACAAGCTGTTAGATAAACAGGAATAGTTATTCAACAAAAGTAATCGTTTGGTTTCCAACTAATTGTTTTTTTTCTGAATCATGCAACCTTACCCTCCGTGTAGCCATCTTGCAATATAAATATAGGCTAATTCTGATTTTCTGAAATAGAAGAGCGCTTCATTCTCTAACGCGTTTGGCTTAATCTGCGCTCCTGCTTGAAAGGAGTGTGGCACAAGGCCCAGCTTAAAATGAGAGTTTTAAGCTTATATGAGACCAGAGGTAAAAAAAAAAAAAAAAATTCCACCTACTTTTGGTATTTCCCCATTTGGGGACGTCTCAGGTACCAGGAATTAAAAACACTAACTCTGTCCCGTTGCGTTTGTTAAAAAACAACTTTACCGCCACGGACTTTAAAAAGAAACCCCAAAAAAATGCATTTTAAATCATTTTAGATAATCTAAATGCCTTCTCTGAACCTAAATTTCGGTTCTATTTGAAAGCCTAAAGGAAAGTTGATTCGAATTAAAAGAAAAATTAATTACCGTATATAAATGAACTTTTAAAACATGTTTTAAAGCATTACTAATTCGTTTTCGCCGCCATTGTATATGAAAAATAAATAAATGTAAACTTCAAATTTGAAATTCCCTTTAAAATTCAATATTTGTCATAGAGCTGTGTTTCGAAGTCTGTTAGTAAATAAGGATTAACTGGATTTTCTAAAAGTGATGCTTAACTTTTACTTAAAACAATGAAAATAACTTTTTTAATATTTACGCATGGTCAAGGGACAATGTAGAAATATTGTAATTCTGCCCTTGTCCGGGAAAGTGCGGGAAAAAGTAAAAATAAAACTTAGAGAAATACGGAAGTCCAGCTATGCAATAATCAAGAATTTATTTATGTTTAAAAATTATTTTTTTTATCTTATATAATCAGTAGTTTAAAAATATTTTTTTTAATTTTATATATACTCGTTTATTGAACTTAATGAATAAATCTGAAGGCATTAAGGTACTACCTAAAAAAAAATTAAATGTAAATTAGGTAGGTACCTCCATGAGATCGCTACAAAATCAGCATACTGTGATGAAAACATGCTTCAATCAAACGTAATGAAAACAAAGTTTTATCGTTAACATCTTTGTTAAAGGATGAAAAATTTTTTTGATTATTACGTTTTTTATTCCTTTTTAGAACATTCAAAATTTTGATTAAAAAAATTTTTCTCTTTTTTTTTTGCGTAAGTGGTTGTATTAACTTTTAGCATAGCAAATTTTGGCCTCTTTATTGCGGTAACAGACATATTAATTTGGAAATTCTTGCAAAAATCAAATAATTTCCGAACTTTAATGAAATTTTCAGGACTTATTCGCAAACGAATGAAATTATTTTTGAATTTTTTATTAGAAAATCTTGGTAAAAATACTTTTTATTTTACATGTCTTTCTCCCCACTTATTAATTTTATGAAAGCTTGAGAAATTCATTAAGATCATTTTTAGTGACTGTAATTAAAAGCAGAATTTTTTGAAGAATTTAAATCACTGATTTTATTTTGCAAAATCGGACCCGGTCTTGCTGAAAATCTGTTCTGAATTAAAAAATAAAAAACACAAAACTAAGACATTATTATTTAATAAGATAAGCTTTCAATTAGTTTCATGAGTAATATATATTAAAGACAATATTGTCTGAAGAAAAAAAAATTTTTTCAAGATTTGTTTTCATTTTTTACAATAAAATTGAATAATTTATAAAATTTTGGAATCTTTTAAAGTTCAATTTTGATGAAAATTCTTAAGGAATATTGTTAGGAAGTAAAATGATATTTACTAATCATATATTTTAAAGCTTATTACAATCTGAAGAACCCAACTATTTGTAAAAGAATTTTGATTCGTTTTTATAGATGCAGAATTTCTGAAGTATGAATGTACAAACCGTTAAATCTATTCTTAAAAGGTTACGTGTTTTAAGAGTTATCTCTCCCTTACGGGGGGAAAAAAAAAAAACTAATAAAATTTATTTTCTGCTACACCACAATTAATTATGAACATGTTCAGCGGTCAATCTGCCGTCTATAAATCGATTACTACATCAGAAAAACAAGATCCCATAGTTAGGAAATGTTTGTATACACCATGCTATAAGTAAGTAATATTTGTTTCAAATCAGTTTAATTTAACTGTAAATTTGCTAATTTTCCTCAAATAATGTTTCAGGAATGTATATTTTATTTTTGTAAGATTTTTAAAATGGAAAATTAAGTTTTTTTTGCAAATGTTTAAAAAAAATAGCTGATTTTACTAATTTTATTGGAAAAAAAAAAGGCAAGTTTATTCCAATCAATATAATTTCTGTCTGAAATTCACCAAAGTATTTTGCTTACCAGGTAAATGTAATCCTTTAGCTTTCATTTAAAGCTAAATTGAAAGGTTCAGGGAAGCTTTTTCATTTGAAAACTTATGTACACCCAATTATAGACGGCAGATTGACCGCTGAACAAGTTCATAATTAATTGTGGTGTAGCAGAAAATAAATTTTATTAGTTTTTTTTTTCCCCCGTAAGGGAGAGATAACTCTTAAAACACGTAATGTAAATAAATATATAATTTGTGTTAAATTTAATAATGTGAAAGGAAAAACACTTAATATCTGTCTATATTTTTGAGATGAGGTATTGTAATTATTTACACTAAGAAACAGGCCATTCCCTTAAGGTGAAACTGCAGGAACACTGTAAGGCCATAACACAAGGGGAAATAGAAAAATCAAGCATAGCTGACCACATATAGAGGGAAATGGGAGTTCACCCCCCCCCCCCCCCGTGGGATGAGGCTGAAATGATAGACAGAGTACATCACTGGAAAATATGAAAACTTAAGGGATCAGCACATATGCTAGGCCACAAAAATCTCCTAAGCCAGCTAAGCATAGATATGAATACAATATGGGAACCATTACAGTGTGCTAGAGAAAAACAATAATAACAACAAAATTGTAATATGAGCTCTGGTAAAAATTGTAGACTGAGATTAGATTAAGAAGTCCCAAAAAAACATACATTGATATACTCAAGGACATATGACCCAGTGGATAAAATTGTGGGTTGAATTCAGTAACTTGACCAAAGAGTTGTGAATTTAATACCTGGCTACAACTAAGGTGAACAAAAACTTGGAGAGTTGAGTTAAAGGGAATAACTGATACTGAGTCATGTGGAAGAGTCATGGCACGTGGAACTAGGACAATTTACCCCAGTGGATGAAATAAATGGTTCACTTCGAAATTCCAGTCACCTGAACAATGCCGTGAATATGGCAATGAAGATGGGGACAACAGTCTGAACAGTGTAAATAAAAACATTTAATCTTAGAAAAATTAAAGTAAAGTATTCTTTTATATGAATAAAAAAATTTTGTCATAATTCTGAAAATTTCCTTGGTCGCAATAGGAATAAATTATGCAGGAAAAATAAGTCAAAGATTTGTTTTTAAAATAATAAAAATTTCGAATCACAACTTGTATTTAATTACTGAAGTAAGAAGTATTGGTTATTCTTCTGTACAAAAATGTAAATAAATGCAGGAAAACAGATAAACAAAAAAAGAAACAGTTGTGTAGTGATTAGGTACTTCAATAATTAAATGCGTAAGGTTTCTTACAGGAACAAAGTACAGGGGATAATGGTGATGTAAAGAGTACATGCACAAAATAACAGAACAATTGATTTGCAATGCAAGATAACATTTATTAAAACAAAATTAAAAGTAAGGTTTAAAACGAGTTACTTTTATTGTGTACACAACAAAATGTTCATTAATATTTATAGTGGGTACTTTGTTGGTGTGTTTTAGTGAAAAGCATTCACAGCCCTTGTAGCTTCAGTGTGAAAAGTATATCAGCAGTTTGAAAGAGGGAACCCGGAAGAAGAGGGTTACTTTAGGGTTCACATTTTTTATATTCTAGAGCTGCTACTGCTATTATGTTTAAACTGCTGCTGATATTATGTTTAAGAGCTGCTATTGATATTATCTTTAAGGTCACTATACCTGCACCAATGGATTGGTAAATAGTGCTTTCAAGACACAAAACCTGACTGAGCGGGAGACATGAAATTAGATTAATTCATAATGCTCTTCCGATATTGAATAGTAGTCAGTCAAAGCGAGATATCAAAATTATGTTCTTTTTGAACATCCATACCAAAAACAAACCGTTACACAAATCAAAGAGGAAAAAAAACGCTTTTGAAAAATAAATGAACTCTGGTGAAATCTCCATTCCCAATTTTTTACTTTTAAATAAAATAAATGTTTGAAATTGCACAAATTTTAAATAAAATGAAGATACTGTAGAAAAAGGGAGAGTATTCAAACACTAGAAATTTGTCAGTTACCTCCCTTGCATAAGAATGTTTGAATTTGTTTTATGTACGTACAAACTGAAAACATGTGATTAATCGGCTTTTCGCCACATATGACTGAATTCATTTCCCATTAGGTACCCTGCTGTTGTTACTTGGAGTCAAATTAAGATAAATTTAATAAATGTTAATATCAACACTATAGCAGTGAATTTGAATGCTTGACAAACATGTTATATGCCCTATTATTCTGACCAGCATGATTGGCTGTCATATTTACAATGTTTCTGTTCGCAAAAGTAGTCTTGAGAAAAATAGGGTTTTAGTTTTCTCTGATTGGTTGAATATTTCATATAGAGATGCTAATTTCTAACCAATAGACACTTTGATTTAAATAGTATGTGTTGTATTGTAGAACTGTTTTCACATGTTTGTAATATTGTCTGTTATTGGGTAGAAAATAAATTTTGGGTGTTTTAATATAGCATTTATGTCAGCATGTAACTGTGATGGAAATAGGATTTATTTCTGATATTCTAATCAAAGTAGAAGTACCTAAACTACTCATGAAACTAGAGAGCCAAGAACTGATTGATTCATTATTTATGACTTGTCAACCCTTTGCGGATCATTTATAGCTGAAACATATCTTATGAATTTTAAGACTGACTATTTCTTTTCTTTTTTAGTGAGTGAATACTGCATTAACAATATTTTTCAGAATAACAATGATTATTCCAGATACAAGCCCTACTATTTAACCCATAGGTGAGGGGGAGATAGATTCGTATCTTTCCCAAGAGTATTTGCATGTAAGTGAATGTAATGAATCTGACTGGAATTCAAATTCAGCTCTTCAATTTTTAATTGTCAGTTGCTATCTATTGCACCACACTCACACATTCACATTATCTATTTCACCACACTCACACACTCACATTATCTATTGCACCACACTCACATTATCTATTACACCACACTCACACACTCACATTATCTATTGCACCACACTCACATTATCTATTGCGCCACACTCACACACTCACATTATCTATTGCACCACACTCACATTATCTATTGCGCCACACTCACATTATCTATTGCGCCACACTCACATTATCTATTGCGCCACACTCTCACACTCACATTATCTATTGCACCACACTCACACACTCACATTATCTATTGCGCCACACTCACACACTCACATTATCTATTGCGCCACACTCACACACTCACATTATCTATTACACCACACTCACACACTCACATTATCTATTGCGCCACACTCACACACTCACATTATCTATTGCGCCACACTCACACACTCACACTATCTATTGCACCACACTCACATTATCTATTGCGCCACACTCACACACTCACACTATCCATTGCACCACACTCACATTATCTATTTCACCACACTCACACACTCACCTTATCTATTGCACCACACTCACCTTATCTATTGCACCACACTCACCTTATCTATTGCACCACACTCACATTATCTATTGCGCCACACTCACACACTCACATTATCTATTGCACCACACTCACACACTCACATTATCTATTGCGCCACACTCACACAATCTATTGCACCACACTCACATTATCTATTGCACCACACTCACACACTCACATTATCTATTGCACCACACTCACATTATCTATTACACCACACTCACACACTCACATTATCTATTGCACCACACTCACATTATCTATTGCGCCACACTCACACACTCACATTATCTATTGCACCACACTCACACACTCACATTATCTATTGCACCACACTCACACACTCACATTATCTATTGCACCACACTCACATTATCTATTGCACCACACTCACACACTCACATTATCTATTGCACCACACTCACATTATCTATTGCGCCACACTCACACACTCACATTATCTATTGCACCACACTCACATTATCTATTACACCACACTCACATTATCTATTGCACCACACTCACACACTCACATTATCTATTGCACCACACTTACATTATCTATTACACCACACTCACATTATCTATTGCACCACACTCACACACTCACATTATCTATTGCACCACACTCACATTATCTATTACACCACACTCACATTATCTATTGCACCACACTCACATTATCTATTGCACCACACTCACATTATCTATTGCACCACACTCACATTATCTATTGCACCACACTCACACACTCACATTATCTATTGCACCACACTCACATTATCTATTGCGCCACACTCACACACTCACATTATCTATTGCACCACACTCACACACTCACATTATCTATTGCACCACACTCACACACTCACATTATCTATTGCACCACACTCACATTATCTATTGCACCACACTCACACACTCACATTATCTATTGCACCACACTCACATTATCTATTGCGCCACACTCACACACTCACATTATCTATTGCACTACACTCACATTATCTATTACACCACACTCACACACTCACATTATCTATTGCACCACACTCACATTATCTATTACACCACACTCACATTATCTATTGCACCACACTCACATTATCTATTACACCACACTCACACACTCATATTATCTATTGCACCACACTCACATTATCTATTACACCACACTCACATTATCTATTTCACCACACTCACACACTCACATTATCTATTGCACCACACTCACATTATCTATTTCACCACACTCACACACTCACATTATCTATTTCACCACACTCACACACTCACATTATCTATTACACCACACTCACATTATCTATTTCACCACACTCACACACTCACATTATCTATTTCACCACACTCACACACTCACATTATCTATTTCACCACACTCACACACTCACATTATCTATTACACTACACTCACTTTATCTATTGCACCACACTCACACACTCACATTATCTATTACACCACACTCACATTATCTATTACACCACACTCACACACTCACATTATCTATTGCACCACACTCACATTATCTATTGCGTCACACTCACACACTCACATTATCTATTGCACCACACTCACACACTCACATTATCTATTGCACCACACTCACACACTCACATTATCTATTGCACCACACTCACATTATCTATTGCACCACACTCACACACTCACATTATCTATTGCACCACACTCACACACTCACATTATCTATTGCACCACACTCACATTATCTATTACACCACACTCACATTATATATTGCACCACACTCACACACTCACATTATCTATTGCACCACACTCACATTATCTATTACACCACACTCACATTATCTATTGCACCACACTCACACACTCACATTATCTATTGCACCACACTCACACACTCACATTATCTATTGCACCACACTCACATTATCTATTACACCACACTCACATTATCTATTGCACCACACTCACACACTCACATTATCTATTGCACCACACTCACATTATCTATTACACCACACTCACATTATCTATTGCACCACACTCACATTATCTATTGCACCACACTCATATTATCTATTGCACCACACTCACATTATCTATTGCACCACACTCACACACTCACATTATCTATTGCACCACACTCACATTATCTATTGCGCCACACTCACACACTCACATTATCTATTGCACCACACTCACATTATCTATTACACCACACTCACACACTCACATTATCTATTGCACCACACTCACATTATCTATTACACCACACTCACATTATCTATTGCACCACACTCACATTATCTATTACACCACACTCACACACTCATATTATCTATTGCACCACACTCACATTATCTATTACACCACACTCACATTATCTATTTCACCACACTCACACACTCACATTATCTATTGCACCACACTCACATTATCTATTTCACCACACTCACACACTCACATTATCTATTTCACCACACTCACACACTCACATTATCTATTACACCACACTCACATTATCTATTTCACCACACTCACACACTCACATTATCTATTTCACCACACTCACACACTCACATTATCTATTTCACCACACTCACACACTCACATTATCTATTACACTACACTCACTTTATCTATTGCACCACACTCACACACTCACATTATCTATTACACCACACTCACATTATCTATTACACCACACTCACACACTCACATTATCTATTGCACCACACTCACATTATCTATTGCGCCACACTCACACACTCACATTATCTATTACACCACACTCACACACTCACATTATCTATTGCACCACACTCACACACTCACATTATCTATTGCACCACACTCACATTATCTATTGCACCACACTCACACACTCACATTATCTATTGCACCACACTCACACACTCACATTATCTATTGCACCACACTCACATTATCTATTGCACCACACTCACATTATCTATTACACCACACTCACATTATCTATTGCACCACACTCACACACTCACATTATCTATTGCACCACACTCACATTATCTATTACACCACACTCACATTATCTATTGCACCACACTCACACACTCACATTATCTATTGCACCACACTCACACACTCACATTATCTATTGCACCACACTCACATTATCTATTACACCACACTCACATTATCTATTGCACCACACTCACACACTCACATTATCTATTGCACCACACTCACATTATCTATTACACCACACTCACATTATCTATTGCACCACACTCACATTATCTATTGCACCACACTCACATTATCTATTACACCACACTCACATTATCTATTGCACCACACTCACACACTCACATTATCTATTGCACCACACTCACATTATCTATTACACCACACTCACATTATCTATTGCACCACACTCACACACTCACATTATCTATTTCACCACACTCACACACTCACATTATCTATTACACTACACTCACTTTATCTATTGCACCACACTCACACACTCACATTATCTATTACACCACACTCACATTATCTATTACACCACACTCACACACTCACATTATCTATTGCACCACACTCACATTATCTATTGCGTCACACTCACACACTCACATTATCTATTGCACCACACTCACATTATCTATTGCACCACACTCACACACTCACATTATCTATTGCACCACACTCACACACTCACATTATCTATTGCACCACACTCACATTATCTATTGCACCACACTCACATTATCTATTACACCACACTCACATTATCTATTGCACCACACTCACACACTCACATTATCTATTGCACCACACTCACATTATCTATTACACCACACTCACATTATCTATTGCACCACACTCACACACTCACATTATCTATTGCACCACACTCACACACTCACATTATCTATTGCACCACACTCACATTATCTATTACACCACACTCACATTATCTATTGCACCACACTCACACACTCACATTATCTATTGCACCACACTCACATTATCTATTACACCACACTCACATTATCTATTGCACCACACTCACATTATCTATTGCACCACACTCACATTATCTATTACACCACACTCACATTATCTATTGCACCACACTCACACACTCACATTATCTATTGCACCACACTCACATTATCTATTACACCACACTCACATTATCTATTGCACCACACTCACACACTCACATTATCTATTTCACCACACTCACACACTCACATTATCTATTACACTACACTCACTTTATCTATTGCACCACACTCACACACTCACATTATCTATTACACCACACTCACATTATCTATTACACCACACTCACACACTCACATTATCTATTGCACCACACTCACATTATCTATTGCGTCACACTCACACACTCACATTATCTATTGCACCACACTCACACACTCACATTATCTATTGCACCACACTCACACACTCACATTATCTATTGCACCACACTCACATTATCTATTGCACCACACTCACACACTCACATTATCTATTGCACCACACTCACACACTCACATTATCTATTGCACCACACTCACATTATCTATTACACCACACTCACATTATCTATTGCACCACACTCACACACTCACATTATCTATTGCACCACACTCACATTATCTATTACACCACACTCACATTATCTATTGCACCACACTCACACACTCACATTATCTATTGCACCACACTCACACACTCACATTATCTATTGCACCACACTCACATTATCTATTACACCACACTCACATTATCTATTGCACCACACTCACACACTCACATTATCTATTGCACCACACTCACATTATCTATTACACCACACTCACATTATCTATTGCACCACACTCACATTATCTATTGCACCACACTCATATTATCTATTGCACCACACTCACATTATCTATTGCACCACACTCACACACTCACATTATCTATTGCACCACACTCACATTATCTATTGCGCCACACTCACACACTCACATTATCTATTGCACCACACTCACATTATCTATTACACCACACTCACACACTCACATTATCTATTGCACCACACTCACATTATCTATTGCACCACACTCACATTATCTATTACACCACACTCACACACTCATATTATCTATTGCACCACACTCACATTATCTATTACACCACACTCACATTATCTATTTCACCACACTCACACACTCACATTATCTATTGCACCACACTCACATTATCTATTTCACCACACTCACACACTCACATTATCTATTTCACCACACTCACACACTCACATTATCTATTACACCACACTCACATTATCTATTTCACCACACTCACACACTCACATTATCTATTTCACCACACTCACACACTCACATTATCTATTTCACCACACTCACACACTCACATTATCTATTACACTACACTCACTTTATCTATTGCACCACACTCACACACTCACATTATCTATTACACCACACTCACATTATCTATTACACCACACTCACACACTCACATTATCTATTGCACCACACTCACATTATCTATTGCGCCACACTCACACACTCACATTATCTATTACACCACACTCACACACTCACATTATCTATTGCACCACACTCACACACTCACATTATCTATTGCACCACACTCACATTATCTATTGCACCACACTCACACACTCACATTATCTATTGCACCACACTCACACACTCACATTATCTATTGCACCACACTCACATTATCTATTGCACCACACTCACATTATCTATTACACCACACTCACATTATCTATTGCACCACACTCACACACTCACATTATCTATTGCACCACACTCACATTATCTATTACACCACACTCACATTATCTATTGCACCACACTCACACACTCACATTATCTATTGCACCACACTCACACACTCACATTATCTATTGCACCACACTCACATTATCTATTACACCACACTCACATTATCTATTGCACCACACTCACACACTCACATTATCTATTGCACCACACTCACATTATCTATTACACCACACTCACATTATCTATTGCACCACACTCACATTATCTATTGCACCACACTCATATTATCTATTGCACCACACTCACATTATCTATTGCACCACACTCACATTATCTATTGCACCACACTCATATTATCTATTGCACCACACTCACATTATCTATTGCACCACACTCACACACTCACATTATGATTGCAGACAATTTTCAATTAATTTTGAAATTAAAAATAAAATCCTGTATTAAAAAAACCATCCTTAATGAATTACTTTTATTTATTTTTACTGAAAGTCACTGAAAAAATTTCATAGTTTGCATGTTGTTGAGTTGTCCTCACAGTGAGTAGGCTGGTGGTGAGTTGTCCTAGAGTTGAGTTGTCACAGAAATAAGTTGGCCAGTGTTGAGTCGGCAGTATTGTACCCCTGCACAGTAAATTCACATCATCTGTGATAGTCCTGGGGCCCTGAGGAAGGACAGCAATGTCATGTTTTCTGACTTCTTGAATATTCTCAGGATCAATGCTACCACTTACATTGAGGCGATGGCAAGGGCATTCAAGCCTGAGATCAAGAGGGTAGCACAGGGGAAACTATAAATGTTCTAGCAGATCCCTATTCCTCTCAGAAGTGATTAGCTAAGAATTAAGTCATGTAACCTCCAAACATTATAGCTTCTTAGCTCTTGTGAGTTAAATCTCCTGGACTACCATGTTTGGAGTTTTGTTGAAAAGGAGATCAATCAGTGACCACATTATACCAAGGGCTACTTGAAAGCTACTATAATAGACATTTTTTAAAAATTTTTATTCATGTTCACCCAATATAAGACTCAAGCCACTCAAAGTAGAGGATTACTGTGTGGTGTTGTGTGAGCATAAGAATCGGCAAGAAGTGAAGTTCTTGGAGGCTATGCAAGATGGATAACAGCTATAATTCTAGGCTTGAAATGGTCAAGATTGCTGTGATAGGGAAAACACGAGTGAATGAACAGAATTCAGAATGAAGTGGAATCCTAATCCTAAACAGGGAACAAGATAAAACTCTACTCATGTTCAAAAGATCAATGAACAATGTGAATCAGATGATAGGTGAACCCATCTACTCCTGGCCTACATGAATGAGAACCACCTTGTGACACTGAGATCTCTGGAGGTTGATCAAACAAAAAAGGAAAGAAATAAAAAAGGAAGAGATAAGAGTCTATTAACTGGATGGTAATTGTTGAAATTTGCAGTAAGATGGATTGAAAAGTTGAGAACAAAATTAAAAAATGAAATGCATTGCAAAATTGTGTTTTGAAATAATTCCAAGGAGAGTCAAATCCAAATTTAATTAAATGGAATTCAGTAAGACTGAACAAAGCCATGACTACATGTCCTTTCCCACTTCCAACTGATGATAATGAGGCCATTAAGATATCCACAAAGATGTCAGATAAAATAAAAACATGTTGTTAAAGAGACCAGAGTGGTTACCGAAATAAAATTTATGATTCCTCTGGAAAAAAGAGCCAGGAAAAACCTTCTGTTTTGAATCATTTTTTCAGTGACTTTTTAAAAACAAATAAAAGTAATTTATTAAGGGTCATTTTTTAAATACATGACTTTATTTTTTGATTGGCAGTGTTGTGTTGGCAGTGATGAGTCATCCTGCACATTAAATTCACATCATCTGTGATAGTCCTGGGGGACCTGAGGAAGGATGGCTATGTCATGTTTTGAATCAGCCACTCGGAAGAGAAGTGTCCACACAGAGATAGAGATCAACTTGACACATTCATCATTATAATTTCTGTGACATTCGTCCAGAGGAAAATTTTATATCCAAACATTAATTCAGATTCCTTTGGATACAAATGATAAGGAAAAACTAATTACTATTTTGAAGTGACCATGGACAAAAAGGCTGTGTGGTCTGTTGAACTTAAAAATGTATAGACAAAGAAAAGAAACTTTTTTTTTAAGGAGAGTGGAAAAAACTTTTCTTTCCTTTTCTTTTTTCCTCAATTCTTGAGTGGTTTGGTTGATTGAGAAATCACAGCATGGGACAAGCTGATAAAGAAAGATTAATGGCTGAAAATCCCCCCTTTTTTTTGCTACACCATCTAGAAGTTGGATTCATTACACCAACCATAGGAGTAAGCTGAAGTTAGCTACTGAGAAAATGAAAAGAGGAAGACAGAGATTAGCACCAAATATATGGAGCAATGGTGTGAGGTGAGACATGAAAGGAATTGGAGTTGTGGCTTGATTCCTCTGACTATAAAAAGGGTGCTGGACAACCCCAAATTTAGAAAACAACTTGAGTAAATGTATTTTTATATATGGAAATTTAGAAAAGATTGATACTTAGGGTAGAATACAATTGAACCTAGACCCTAGACAACCCTACCCCCCTGCCAGATGCAGGACTGCATATAAGCTGGAGTTTGGAGAATTTAGAGAGTCCCCATACTACTGCTACTGGAATCCACATTTTTTGCCAAGACCTCCTGACCAAGTCCATGTGTTAACCCAAGTTAATTCTTTATTCCAAAGGATTCTTGTTTTTTGTGTAGCTCCAGCTGTCAAATTGCCTTCACTTCAATTTTCTTCATCATTGATCGTCTCACCCTCTGAGATCAAAAACAAAACATGGCAGAAGAGTGAATGGTTGTAAACTAACAAACACCAGCTAAGTTGAGTGGAACCATGTCTACCCTCATGATACCAGTAGCAATGAGTCATGTACTAACAAGTGAAAAGTCAGCTAAATGGTAACAATGATGGTCTGATGGAACTTGAAGACCAACACAGGGCACAGAGCTACATTAACAATGGCCGGTGACAAGGACCAACCCATGGGGTGACATTATTGATTACCATTGCCCAGGTTTGATGAGTAACATTAAAACCTGACCAAAACATGCAGTTGTTTCTGGAGCCACATCACGGCTGATTTTACTGAAGGGCCTATTTTTGTTTTTATTGAAATGTAAATACAATTTTTTTTAAAATATACTTTTTTTTCTGCTTTTTCTTTATATTATGATTTGTTCCTGACGCACTCTTTATGTCTGTTTACTTATTGAGAGAGTTAGAAATTAAAAAAGGAAAAAATGAAAATCAATAAGCCTAAAAAAATAACAGTTATTTCAAACTCTTTCTCTTTCTTTGCCTGATTCTTTCTCAAATGTAACATCTGTTTTGAATATCAAAGTTCAGAAATAATCATTTATTTTATCTGCATCTGTGAATCATTGGCTTTCAATTGGTAATCTGATTTTTTTAATGAAATTCAAGTGACTAAAAACAAAAAATTGCATGAATAGGTGTATAGACAACATTATAACAACCAAAAATAATGCATGCTTTATCATTTACAAAGTCAATGTCTGGGTTTAGCTTCCAACGTTTCTCCAGAATTAAACTTTGGCGAAACCAATTTTTACTTCCCAGTTCGTTATGACCCCTGACCCATAGATATTTACATATTTACATCACATGGCATGGGAGTTCAAGCAAGGGAATAACATTTACGATTAGACATCAAGAAAATTTTTATTACGGTGATCGATACAGTGCTTCTAAAAAATTACACTTTTATCGCAGTTGCCATCACTCTTTGCCTTTTGGTTAAGAACTAAGTGTAGTACCTGTTCTAATCAGCTTAATCTGATTCTCTCTCTCCACTTCTATCTTTCCTTCTTTCTTTCATCTTCTAGGCCTTTTCACTAAGATCAAAGTGTAGTATCTGTTCTTATCAGCTTCATCTGATTCTCTCTCTCTCCACTTCTATCTTTCCTTCTTTCTTTCATCTTCTAGGCCTTTTCACTAAGATCAAAGTGTAGTATCTGTTCTTATCAGCTTCATCTGATTCTCTCTCTCTCCACTTCTATCTTTCCTTCTTTCTTTCATCTTCTAGGCCTTTTCACTAAGATCAAAGTGTAGTATCTGTTCTTATCAGCTTCATCTGATTCTCTCTCTCTCCACTTCTATCTTTCCTTCTTTCTTTCATCTTCTAGGCCTTTTCACTAAGATCAAAGTGTAGTATCTGTTCTTATCAGCTTAATCTGATTCTCTCTCTTCACTTCTATCTTTCGTTCATGCTTTCATTGTCTCACTGAAACCAAGTATTGACTTTTCCCCTCTTTCTACGCGATCAAAACAGAATAGTCTATTATTTATGAAGTATTGGCAGGGCATAATGGTTGGGTGAACTAACGAAGAGGGAGACAATCCCAATTTTAATAGGATGGTGGTTGTTGCCTCATGTATTTGAATGAAGGGACAAGAAAACAATAATCAGGAGCATAAACTTTGTGAATGGCTACTTTATGGAACAAACTCCTGCATAGATGCTTCCCTGATCACTATTGTTAGATTTGCTTGCATGCAACTACCCTTGGCAAAGGTATGAATTCATCTCTTCCCTCCAGCTATGGGTTAGCTAATAGGACTTGTATTGGAAAAAAAATCATTGTTATTCTCAAAGAAAATATTGTTAATAAAATATTCACTCGCAAAAACTCATAGAATTATCATCTAGTCATCAAAGGTATTGTTTCTGACTTTCAGTGACTTTACTGCTCAACTTGAAGGTAAATTGTGTATGCTAAGAAGTTAAAGTAGTTAAAATAATAGTGATGTCAAGGGAATGAAATAACTATCCTTTTGATACACCCTTTTTTGCAGGCACAAAGGTTAAAGATTGCCCAGACCTGTATATATATATATATATATATATATATATATATATATATATATATATAAGCAAATGTATGGATGTAGATCTGACGGTATGATGAAAATGTGGAAAAGACAAAGCAAAATCTGAATATGTGAGTTTACTGTTTTTATTTTGTTTTTGTTTTTCTGTCGACGTCAGACGTTTCAGTCAAATAGACCTTCTTCAGGACATGGTTAATGGAGACATATTTATATTAGATTTAAGTTAGATGAAGAGACAATATATACAGGACTGGTCAGGAACATAAAAACTGAAATTCTAAAGTCAGAGTATTCTTTCTTGGAGTTGCATATGGTGGCGTCACGTGGGCGGCGCTACAAAAACCTGCTCCCGGGGAAGAGATTGTATCCTAAGTGGAAAGTGTGTGTGTGGGGGGGACTTATTTAAAACTATAGCTTATCGGTACGTTTGTCAAGCATTAATCTTGCTAGAAAATTTGATATATTAAAGAAACCTTTTCGGGTGTTTATTGTGTGTGAGGTGGCTATCATGCCAGCCTCGTAAATCTGCCTAAGGTTTTTATTGTAGATATATTTTAAAATCTTCACAGATTCGAAATCAAAATTGTGATCAGATTTGGCTATGTGTACAACCAAAGCACTACTTAGATTACCGAGGTGAATATCTCGTTTATGTTCGGAAATGCGAGATGTCAATGACCTACCTGTCTCGCCTACATAACTCGAGTTGCAGCCTCTACATGGCACCTGATAGACACAAGCATCTTTCAGCTTCCCCTGATAATCCTATTGGCTGCATCTTTCTACCGAATAACCCTCTGACGGAACACATCTCCAACAATCTAAACGCGCTAAAAATTAAAACTACTACATTACCCACTAAAACTATCCGTAGTATATTAAATAATACCAGCAGACAGCATATTACATCCGATGCTTGCGTCTATCAGGTGTCTTGTAGAGACTGCAACTTGAGTTATGTAGGCGAGACAGGTAGGTCATTGAAATCTCGCATTTCCGAACATAAACGAGATATTCGCCTCGGTAATCTAAGTAGTGCTTTGGTTGTACACATAGCCAAATCTGATCACAATTTTGATTTCGACTCTGTGAAGATTTTAAAATATATCCACAATAAAAACCTTAGGCAGATTTACGAGGCTGGCATGATAGCCACCTCACACACAATAAACACCCGACAAGGTTTGTTTAATATATCAAGTTTTCTAGCAAGATTAATGCTTGACAAACGTACCGATAAGCTATAGTTTTTAATAAGTCCCCCACACTTTCCACTTAGGATACAATCTCTTCCCCGGGAGCAGGTTTTTGTAGCGCCGCCCACGTGACGCCACCGTATCCGACTCCAAGAAAGAATACTCTGACTTTAGAATTTCAGTTTTTCTGTTTCTGACCAGTCCTGTATATATCGTCTCTTCATCTAACTTAAATCTAATGTAATATGTCTCCATTAACCATGTCCTGAAGAAGGTCTATTTGACCGAAACGTCTGACGTCGACAGAATAACAAAAACAAAAACAAAATAAAAACAGTAAACTCACATATTCAGATTTTGCTTTGTCTTTTCCACATTTTCATCATATATATATATATATATATATATATAATATATATATATATATATACACACATACATACATATTCGATGCGATGAGAACGAAAGTAATATATAAATTCCAACGTTCGTAGCGTTAATTCAAAAAAGAGCTCAATACAGATAGTAGAGCGATAATTATTTATTTATTATAATTTTACCATATAGACAAAACCATTTTACTCACTACAAAGATGCAACTTGGTTTAGAGTTGACGTGCCTAAACTTTGACCGATATTTATCAGCGAAAAAATGTCCACACACCAATCAACATTAACCACCCGGTCCACCCATCACCAAACTTCTATCAACAACCACTATTGTTTCACTCAAATACTTTATATATATTTTGTATGTACATTTTTCTTCTAAAAAAAATGGAAAAAAGGAAGTGACGTTTTACATCTGGCTTGCCTACAAACAGGATTGTTCATAACCATTTTCGACCCTCACCCGTAGATGTGCAGTTGAAATGTACTGAAACCAAGTTGCATCTTTGTAGTGAGTAAAATGGTTTTGTCTATATGATAAAATTATAATAAATAAATACATACATACATATATATACATATATATATATATACATATATATATATATATATATATATACATATATATCTATACATATATATACATATATATATATGATGAAAATGTGGAAAAGACAAAGCAAAATCCGAATATGTGAGTTTACTGTTTTTTTATTTTGTTTTTGTTTTTTGTTTTTCTGTCGACGTCAGACGTTTCGGTCTAATAGACCTTCTTCAGGACATGGTTAATGGAGACATTTATATTAAATTTAAGTTAAATGAAGAGACGATATATACAGGACTAGTCAGAAACAGAAAAACTGAAATTCTAAAGTCAGAGTATTCTTTCTTGGATTTGGATACGCTGGATATGCTGCGAAAACCTGCTCCCAGGGAAGAGATTTTATCCTAAGTGGAAAGTGGGGGGA
>OZ038497.1:3970574-4015574 GCA_964036315.1 Acanthosepion esculentum
CTATAGGAAACCACTCTGCTAAACGCACAGATGATCATGCAGCAAATTCCTGACCTCTATAGAAACTGCTGATAAGACACACAGTGTGATGTGAAAACCCCATCTTCTCCCTCATTTGGCACAGCTGGCCATGGCTGATTGGGGCAGTCAATGAAGCACGGGTATCATAGAATATTGTAACCCCTTGTATTTCTTTATCCCATTCTGATGTTGACCAAAATGATATCACTTACACCCGAAGAAGATCAGCACAGTGGTGGAAATGATTTTTTATATCATTTTAGCTTTCATTTACTTTTTTTTACTTTTCTATTAACTATATTTTTAATACAGTATTTTGGAGAGAAATAAAATTTACACATTCAACATTACAAAATGAAATTTGCAATAATGTCTTGTAGAGGAGTTATAACTCTGATTAAGTAATTATAAACCCCCTCACATTTATATCTACAAAAATCACTCCTAAAAATGAGAAACAGCAAGACGTGGAAAAAACAAAAGAAGTATTATTTATTAACTAGTTGTTGTATGGTTTTGGAGACATGAAAGACAGTAATACTGAGTAAAATTGTGGGTTTGGGATCAAATGTAGATCGAATATGGATCAGAATCTGACAGAATGATAAGATAAAGAATAAGTAAAATGTATGCAGTCTTTCTTGTAGGTTTTATAATGATGTGTGCAATGAGTGTTCAAATAATTTCATTGAAAAGTGCAAGAAATGTCTGGGGTTTTCTGGAATTTTTGTTGAGTGTTAAAAGATAAATGTTACTATTATGGCCTGAAAAAGGAAAAGGAGAAATGAAATATTTGTTGACCAATGTTTTGATGACCTGCCTGTGCGAACTGCTTGTCCAGTAGTTAGCATGTCATGTGTTTGTGTGTGTGTAGAGGAGAAAAGTGGAGTTGATTCTTATTGATTTAGAATAAATGAATTAATGATAATTATATTTGTTATTTTATTATAATTGTTTTTTTGACACTATAATTAATTTTCATTTATTTATTTTTATGTACATGACAGTCTGTATGTAGAGTGCATAAGGTTATAGATAGTTTAAATATAGAAAACTAATTTCACAGATTTTTTTTAATACTAATTGAAATGATAGTAACAATTTATTTCTTTTCATTTTGCTATTCCAGAAGGAAAATAAAGTTTCTTTTTTTTTCCAGCCATTTTATTACTCTTGATGCTTTATTAGAAAAGGAAACTCAACTTAGAATAAAAAGGGAAAACAATCCTGGTTTGGAAGTTCAGAAATTGTGATAAGCTTACATTGGTAATTTAATTACTCAGAAGAGCAGTCCACAAAAAAAAATGTAGTGGCTGTGGACGTCTCTTCAGATCTAACATAGGACTCATGCAGAAGGAAATGTTTATGAGCACCTTAAATACTTGGCAATGAGTTCCATCAACGACGACGAATATGGTATTTTCGAAGTTTTGAAATGTAAAGAAAATTGATTCTCAAAGTCTCTAAAAAGGCTGCAAGTGGATTAGATTTTCAGACCTGTGAATGCCACTAAAATTCACAAAAAAAAAGGAACAGAAAAAATGAAAACTGTGAATTCTTGGAGATTTCTCGGTTTTATATCAAAATGAATTTTGTCCCCTTCTTTCGGATTCGCACCCCTCGTAATCGGTTATTTTTTAATTAAGTTATAAAAATAAAATCTGTAATAACCAAGTGTTTCAATCACAGGTTGTTGCCTTGGTTACTTCCCTTTGTTGCATTGTCCTGCCCTCCATGCTTTTCGCACTTTCGTCAGTCGAACGGGATTGGTTTGAGTCACATGCATTATTTGCTGGCTCTGTGTCATTATTAGACCAGGAATATAAACATTACTTGTACTTTATTTTAATATTATTATTATTTACAAGACCTTGAAGCTGTGAGATCGGAATGGACAATAGCCATTAGTGGCTACAACAGTTGTAAATAAATAATAATAATTTTTAAACTGAAAATAAGAAGAAAAATAATGTCGGGTTCACGTCGTTTTAGAACCCGACTGACTTTATCGCCATCTCTTCTTGGATTATTCTATCTTTCAATTTGGATTTCACCCTTTCAACAGGTTTGTAAAAATTATGATAATAATTTCTAAGTTTTTAAAAATAACCATGTTGTAATTCTGTCTTCTTGTGTCAATTCGTTTACGTTGCTACACATAAAAGTAGTAAAATCTTGGCAATTGGTAATTTTGTTTTTAATTGTACAGAAAACAATTTATCTGTAAATTGGTTAATAATTTTTAAATTTGAAAATACCCCCCCTACTATTTTTAAAATTTAATTCTGGTATCTTCCAGTTTTGTGTCCAAAATTAATTTCGCATAATTTATCATTATTTCTTTCTGAAAATGGAAATCGGGAAATATAAAAAGAAAATACAGTACAACAATGCAATACTAGTAAGTAGTACTTTAGTCTTTATTAGTCAGTGTATGATTTATTCATTTATGAAAAGAAGAAACTATTGTCAACTGATACGTTGCGTAAGTTTTGCAGGATTTTAATTAAAATTCTACTTTTAAAACATGCAACCAAACATTTAAAAAATGATTAAATTTTGGAATAATAATCCCACGACAATGTGTCTGAAATTTTTTTTTTTTTTTTGTATATTTATTATTATTAATAATGATTCATTATTGATACACAGTCACTCTTGTTCTTTCTTATCTACCTTCCCCTTTTTTTATCTCATTTATTTTTGTTGGAAGAATTTTAATTATTAATATGATTATCGGTTTAAATGGGTGTTTGAAAAAGTATTAAATAACGTCTCTTTCTTTGTTTAATTCTACTTAATTTGGCTTAAGCTGGGTGTTTGTTTCATTTCAATTGGCACGACAGTCATTTAAAGAAAATAAACACAAAAACATCTCTTTCCATATGGGTTTTAAAAAAGCCAGCCTCAAGTAAAAGCCTCCACGCAGTTTGTTTTACTTTTGTTTGACTTGGAAATTAGTGATTATTTAGTCCTGAATTTCTCCTAGACTAGTATTGTTAGTCTTAAATTTCTACTAGCCTAGAATCACCGAGAAAGTTTTAGGACTTGTTAGTGATATCCGATTATAATTAGCTAATTAACAACTCTATCCAAGACTAGAGAGAAAGCAATTATTATTATTATTATTATTTATTTATTTTTTAGATCATAAAGCACCTCCTTAGAAAGTAATTTTAACAACTTTTATCAAATATATTCATTAATGAAACATAATACTTTCTAAAAAAAAATGAATCGGACTAAAAAAAAGCAATAAAAAGTTTAATATTGCTTTTTTTTCATGTTTAATTTTGTCGATTTTTTTTCTTAGATGAAAAATGAATTAGAATTTTAGGCTCACAATATTTCGGTCAGTTGCCGTCCAGCCTTTGTTTTTTTAAAGTGTCTAGGACTTCTTTTAAACTTTTTACTTAAAGTTTAAAATAAATTATTTGTTACTAAATCCAATGTCAGACTTTTTTTCTTTTTTTTGACATTTGATTATCGTGGCTGTCTCGCACCGTCCTATTTTCATAATTGATTTTTTTTTATTTATTTTAACTTTTCAATATTTGACATTCGTATTTATTCATCTTTACTTTAATTGTTACATGTTTTTTACTCAAGAGTAGAAGTAATTACTGATTAATAGTATTTTTCGGCTTAAGCCGTAACACAATTTCTGAACTTCGAACTAGGATTGTTTTTTCAATTAGGTTAAGCTTCCTTCTAGTGACTGTAAAACGGTTGAAAAAAAATTTCCTTCAGGAATACTGAAAAAAAAGAAGAAAAAAAAAAGGAAATAATAAATTGTCACTATCATTTCAATTAGTGTGGCTTAAAAAAGCGATCTAATTTGAACTTAGTATATCGTATTTGTGAATTATCTGAAGCTTGGCATTTCAATAGCACTCTCCATATACACTTACAGACTTTATTCAATTGCAAACTTCATTTTGAAATATTCAATGGGTAAAATTTTTTTTCTCCTAAAACCAAAATATTGTAATATAAAAATAAATTAATGTTTTCTCTAGTCTAACTGCTAAGTAATTTGACATTACCATTTAAAAATATTTTATATTTAGTTTTGTCTTTTTTCCTCCACCTTGCCACCAGTTGGAAAATTAGTACACCAACCTTCCTACTTGTTTGGAATTCAGTTTTTTTTTCCTTCTCCCTGGGAGGCTGACTGTCACTCAAAGCAAGAGACCCCATTCTGCCCTGATAGATTTTTTTTAGCCCATGAATTTACTCATGCCTTTTCCAAAAAGTAGTGGAAAATAAATAAAACAGAAATTGAACTTGGAACACTGATTCCACTTTCGGCTCCTCACACATAACGCGCTAATTTAATATCGTTATAATAATAATTAATACCCTGACTTAGTAGTAGTTCAAACTATTACTCTCATCTTTGATTATCATGTTTTTTATTGCAGACAACATTTCGGTCAAATACCCTCTGGCCATCGTCCGATGTTCATTATTTCTTGTAGACTAGCTATACTGAGTGTGTGTGTGTGTATTTGTTCCTGTGAGTGAGTGTGATGACGTTGCGTGTTGTGTTCGTTCCAGCGATTGAACCCTAACCACTAGACGACAGTTATTTGAAACGACATTAAAAAAAAGATAACACTAAAAAAACAGTAATACAATTTCAATTAACATATTCCGAATCAACTAAAATAATAGACACCTGCTGAAGATGGCTAAAAATGGCTATTGGTTGAAAAATTGTGTCTATCACAACAACTAGTGTGCTGTAGTGTAGATTTTAGAAGTTTTGAAATGTAAAAAAAAGAAAATTCATTTTTACTCTCACTCTGAGCTCGATTGAAATCAGTGCTGCGATACTCGGAACTTCTAAAAAAAACTGCATGTAGAATAGATTTTCAGATCTTTTTGAACCACTTTAAAGCACACACACACAGATTCCAAGAAATCCCGATTATTTTTAACATCATAACAATAACAAACGTCCCCGCCCCGCCGATGCGTAAAGAAATCAGTTACCAACTTGAATTTTTATCATCAGTGTCTTTGTTTAATAAAATGGAAATTAAACTGTTTCACTTTTACTTTTTAAACATCTAGCTTTGTTTTAAATGTCAAGGTTATTTCTTTCGCTAGTCATTTATTTGTCATTCTTTCTGTTTTTTGAAGAAGAGAAAGAAAATATTTTTTTATCATAAACTAAACAAAACCTTTCTTGTCTTGCCACGTACTCTTTTTAAAACCTCCTTTTTTTCGACTCTAGATAATAGCACGACGTAGATTCAAAATACTTAAAGTTAAATAAAAAAAAGTTACCTCGTAAAATTTTAAAAAAGACATTTGCCAAGAATAGGAAATTTTTCGTAATTTCTCTCTTTATTATTTTTTTGTCAAGTAAAAAACAAGATCCAACATAAATAAATAGTTTTTTTTCATTAAATTATAATTAAAATTTCAACTCTTACTTCTGGTCTCCTACCACACTAAAAAAAAAATAAATACTAAAAATCAACAGTCGTCTTGGACGAGTTAAATTTTCTCAAAGTATTTTATTTGTAAACTACGCCGATGACAACCGACATAGTTGCTGTCGTTTATTTTTACTTTTTTTGTAAGTGTTAAAAAACTCAAGTTGTTTTATTGAATCATAAAAGAAAGATTGTAATGTACCGACTTCCCAATGAGGTTGGAATGTGGCATAAGATCATGTTTAAGGGGGTCATCACGTGCCGGAAGGATAGACGAATTAGGCATTAAGAACATAGGGACGGTACAGCCAACCAAAATAGGGATCCCCGTTCTATGACAACCTAACATTCTCTTTATTTTGATTTTCGACCAAGAAGTGATTCTTCCTCATACGTTAAAGATAAAAACTAGTATTTTTAAAATCCTCCTACTTCTGTATATGCAGTCCTGATTTTAAATCATTTGCTGATTGAAGAAATTCTTGTTTTTTTTCCTCTTTAAAAAGAGATGTACTTTTCTTTCTCTTGTCTTAAGTTTTACTTTTACCTGTAAATTGGAAACAAAAAACCCCAAATACAATGGACAAATTTCTCTGTCATTATGTCATGTTGTGTGCTAGAAACTTTATTGTATTGACTATTGCTAAGTAAATTTTTTTTTTTTTTTTTTTTTTTTTTTTAAATCAAACTTTTGTCACTCCCAAAATAGAAAAAATGTTGTCCAAGAAATCATAAAGTCAAGAATAACAACAAAAATAGACCTGGATGTAGAAACAAAATACACTTACTTGGTATTAAATAGGATTTCCAAAGGTTGGAGTAAGTTCACTTTTTGTCCAGTCTATTCCTTTATTTCAGGGAATGCACCAGCTGACATTGTGTGATTAAAAGCAGCAAAGATGATGATGTTAGTCCAAAGAAATTGTTGAATAGTGACAGTAGGTCAGCATAGAAATTTAGATTGAAACTCTTGTGAATATGATAACCAGTAGTGTGTATGTATGTATATATATATATATATATATATAGTAAATTAATGTTCACTTAAGTTATCTTGTCTCTACTCTAACAGTGAGCCAAGCTTGAAAGGTAGTCGCATTCAATATTGCCTGAAGCTTTTTCTTTCTTAGTGAAGTATAGTCCATTTACCTCCATCAATTCTGAAAATTTAAGTATATTTTGAGTCATTTTTATGCATAGTTACTGTGTATTTGGTTTCTGTATGTAATTTACCCCCCCCCCTCACACACATTTTTAGGTTTAGTTTATTGCTTTTAAAGGCAAATTTGTGTTAAGAGCTGAAAACATTTTTATCTGAATATTCATGTCCTGTTCATTTCAAAAACATTTTTTTTTTTTAAAAAAACAAAACAAAAAAAACATTGGATTTCTGGGGAGTACATGACAGATTTGAGTCTTAAACCAATATTCAATGCTTAATACCAAACTTAAATATTTTCAATTATTGAATATTCGTTGTATAATATATATTTATGTCTACTTCCAGAATGTAATTGGTTTAATTACCTGAAACTTGTAATGGCCGTTAAAAAATCATGCATTTTGAGATTTTTTTTATTTTCTTATTTTTAGGACCTGTTGGAAAAAAAAATTGGGGCATATATAAAATTTTTCATTATTTGTATTCCTGGATTAGATTATCTGTACAAAGTTTCAAAGGTTAAAAATGTCTCCATTTTGAGATATTAAATGTGGCTACAAATTTAACAAAATCTTCAAATTTTGCTCAACCTCTTATTTTGAATATCCATAAAATCAGAACCATACATGGTTCAGGGTTGAAACTTTAAAAATAAATAAGTACAAGGACTACTTATGAAAAATATCAGGTAATTTGAAAGCCACCACCTTTCATGCTTAATTCACTATTAGCTGGAATAACTTGTGAGATAAAATAAGCCTAATTTTAATGTCCTTCAAGTTTGAACCAAAATTATCAGTAATAAAAAGTTTCAAATTCTTTTTTTTTACTTACCTGAGCCACACACTATCTTAGAATACACTTAATTCATTAACAAGTTCTCTCCTAGGCTATATTGACCGAGGGAATAATTTCTAGTTTTTAATATTGTCAATTAGATCCAATTTCTCTTGACAGTCGAGGTGAACTGGGTCTTTATTAATTTTACCACTAAATAGCATATACTTCTTTCAAAGCTAACTGAACAGTTTTGTTTTTGTTCATCTTAAATCTACCATTCAAAAAATCATGAAACAAATTTGTGAATATAAACAGTGAGAAAAAATAACTTTAAAAACAAATTTCTATATACTGGCTTGAAAATTTAAAAAGGAACTTGCAAGAAATATATTTCGTTTTTCAAGCAAAGTACAACAATTATGTTTTTGAAAGTTTCATCTGTCTTGAAGAACTGACCGAACAAAGGTTGTTTACCTCGTTGCACAAAATAAGGAAAACGTAGGAATAAACTTGGAGCATAAATAACTATCTGTTTCTAAAATTAAACAGTTGTCAATAGTATTACATGTAAAAGAGATATTACCAAGGAACGCTATAAAAGTGAAAAGCATTCACTTTTTTACATGAAAGTAGCTAAACTATTCCAGGTGTCCATCTTTTAAAAGGTGTGATGATCTGCACAAAATCTCACAGCTGCTTTTTATGATTTCTTTTATGTCATTGCTTATTTAGAGGAAATCTACAAGAGGGGGAGTTTATTGTAAAGCATGCACTATCATTTCCTCGTCCTATTCATTGGGGAGCATTTTGTTCTGCCTTTGACATTTCTCTACGTTGCTTATTCAACAGACGTCTTCATAGTGTTTCTTTTGGAACATTGCTTCTTTGTAAATGGTCTTGCCACTTTTAACAGTTGCCTTCTTTGGGTCATTATAGGAATTCATTCTGTACATCTATGGCATAACTGTCTTTTTCTTTTCTTTTTTTTTGTATGGATTCTGAAAAACAAGGTTAATGTCCATGATTGTCACCTTAAGCCTTAATGCAAGATAAAATGTCAGTAAAAGACAAAACGACTATTGGATCAAATTTCCACATAGGAATCGAGGGCGGGGGGAAGAAAGCCAAATGACGAGGAGGAGGTTTGGTGTTACTCAACAAAACTAGCAGAGATCACAACTCAAGAAGGGTTACACAGCTATCACTAAATTATATAACCTCATCATTCTCTTCTCTTGTAGAACTTTTAGAAGCTGTTTTAATAGATTATAGGAATTAAATATATATTAAAAAAGAAAACGATTATATGTCATTTAACTGTTTCATTGAGATTTTTCCACTTAAAGAGATGCTTAAATTGGTTGCATTAATTTCTATATTGCTGACTTTAATGTAGAACTTTGTTCTGTCTGCAAATGAAAATACAATACAATAGAATATAAAATGTGACTATCAGTTTTTAATGTAGGTTACTTTAAAAAAAAACAATTTTTTTCCCCCTTTCTATGAATTTGATAGTCATTTTTTGACTTTCTTTGTGCCGTCACACTTACAAGGACGTGCTCTGCTTTATGGTATTGTGTTGATAATCAAATATCTGAATAACACATACTCTCATTCTCTGTGTTTCTTTACTATAATAATGAACTTTTTTTCATTCTTTCAGTTTAGCTTTTATTTGGACTTGTTTCTCTCTCATGTTTTTTGTCTTTGTAATTATATAACTGGAAAGATTCAGGGCCAGTTTTTTCTCTCTAATTAAATTCAGTACATAAGCCTCCCTTTTATGTGCCATGTCTCTTCAGAATGAGGGTGATCATGGCTCTCCACAACTTCCTGTCTTTTGTTGCTCTGAGCAACTTTTGATTTTCTTACCATTCCCCTTTGTCCCTGTTCTGCCATCCATTCGCACAAGTTCGAAGTAGTTTATTCCCTGTTCTCCCCCTCCACCACCACTGCTTCACTTGTTTTCAATATGTCCTGTGTGTATTAAATTCTCTAGACTTTCTGTCCTCATTAAGTGTCCAGATAATTCAACTGTCTTTTTGGATTGTAAATACAAGTTTTATGTTTCTATTTCCTTAAGACTTTCTTCTTGCTCACAGGTTCTGTTCATATTCTTCTTAGGGAGAAGATTGTCCAACATTCACTCGACATCTTCTGTAATCTATTGTCTATAAAATGTTTTCTGTTATTTTTAGGCTTACCACACATCTTGTTTTAACTGTCTAGGTGTCTCAACATAAGCTATCAGTTCTTTTATTTTTGTGTGAAAGAAAGATCCATGAATCTTAAGGGATGTTGGGTCATGAAAAAAACTTCATTATAAAAGATTTCTAAGTCTTTATAAAATTTGAAAAAATGTCTTGGTTTGAGGCTTTGTAATTATTGTAGGCCTGGTCAATTTCACACAACAAATAAACGGTTTTATCTCAAGGCTATATTTCTCAAGCAAACTCACTTGAAATGGTTTTTGAAGGACAAACCATTCTAACAACTTGTTCCATGGAAACTATCTTCCTGGAAATCCAAATCATTTTAAATGTGTGTAAGTTGTTGAAGAGGCAGTAAAATTATTGGAATCTTAGCTTTGTCAGAGTTTAATTGTTTGTGGTGATCTGTAACAGTGCCAAGGGAATTTCTCCTGCAAAGACATAGAAATATATAAACTCATTTCTATCAATAAATACATAGTGTACTTAGAAATGCATGTAAAGATGTTTCAGTCTGTATAATCATAATTGTCTTTTATTTGCAAAAAGATTGCTAATCATCTAAACATAATTGAATAGGAAAGAAATTGATGGCTGATGCTAAAAGAATGCATAGCTCTAAGTGTAATTAGCTTTGTTCAGGAGTTAGAGAATAGGGCTGAAAGTTGAGAGGCCATCTCCTTTGAAGCTGGCAGAAGATTTTAAAAAGTCTAGGAGAAAAAGTGTATTAAATCATCAGTTCAATAAACGTTCAGGGTTGTTGATAGGTCCAAATGTTCAGGGTTATTAATAGGACTAAGTATTGACTAATGCAGTTCCATAGAATTCAAGGCCTGTAGGTGTGTAGTCTATAGTCTTATCTTAAATGCTTCGTGGTTGAATTCTTTACAGGAATATGAAAACGCTGGTTGTAAAGAAATGTTATTCAGCATAGTAGACTTGTCTTTCTGGCATCTGTTTTTGTATATGTAGGAACTGTTTTTGCCTTGTTACAGATAGCAGTTGAATGGCAGTTTGGCAAAAATGGCATATATAAAGATGATATGTATCACTGAATTTGTCTGTGTGAGAAAAAGAGCTGCATTCATTGATATTTATCAGTGCTTGCTAATGTTTATGGTGGCCAAAGAGTGCATGTAAGTACATTTAGTCTGTAGGTAATACATTTCAGCAAGAGTGATGTGCATATGACAAGCAACACCAGACACATAACATACCTGTATAGGCAATGATAGTAACTATTTGGAAAAATAGTTTTTTTGTTGTCTCTCCAAATTGCTCTAATTTCCATGGAAATTAATAGGAGGCATTTATATTTTTGCAGTTATTATTGTTGTCCTTTGCATTTTCACAGTCAATATTTTAATCTCTCAGATTTGTAAAGGTCTTGAAACAGTGTGCCATTGTCACCTGACATTGCCAGTGCAAAGCAAATCACTTGTACAGCCTTAAACAACAAAAACAGTTGGCCTAGTTATGCATCTTTCCTCCAAGTGTTTTAAAAATCTTTGTGTATATTCAAGTATCACAGAATTGACATTGAACAGTCTTGTCATAGTATAATGACAATGTTTTATTTTAAACCAAGAATTGTGTGAAGTTCACTTTCATTGATGGTGACAGTTCCTAGAATAAACAAGCAGAGCTACATTAAGCAATGTTGTGGGAAGAGAGGATGTTCTTTCAGAACAAATTTTGATTTTGCAAACTACAATATATCTCTGAGGAAGTTCGGTCTCTATCAGCCTTAAATTTCTTTTTTTTTTTTTTTTTTTTTTTTTTTTTAATTAAAAACATTACTGTATTTGACAAAGGGACGTATTGTAAACATGCACACACCCCAGACCAAGACTCCCAATACCGCAGCTGGTCACTGAAGTAACCACTTCAATCCAGAGCTACCCTACCCCACATTGTGATTTTTAGCTCATAAGGCAGTCAGGATTGAATTGTTGCAGACATTTTCATGTTGGGCTGGTCCAGACTGGGCAATGATGTACAGAAAAAAAAAAAATAACACTTGAATAAATTGAACAAAAGTAAATGCTGAATTTATATCAGTCTCCGTACAATAACTGGTTTAATTGCTTATCAGCCCAGCCTGCATCTAAATTGGAAGTGATACTATTGTTGACCTGGCACAAATCTGGTTTGCTGTTTTGGTAAAATTCGGCACAAGGCTGAAGTTGGAGCTTCTCTTCTTCGGCAGGCAATCACGTGGCCTCTTTTCTGTCTCTTCTTCTCTGACCCATCCCACTGATCTGTCTCTGACTCGTCTTTCTGACAAATTCGCTTTGCGCATTTGTATTTATGGACATTGCCAAACACTGGCATGGGTGTATGGCAAGGTAGGGATATTTCGGTGAATCCCCTCCGGGTTACGTTGTAACTTTGGGCAATTCTCTCTTTCCCAATTCTCTCATCTCAATATCTTTCACCAACCTTTTCAGTTAGCATGGGTTGGGGGGCTATTGACCTGCCTCCTGTCTTGAATCAACTTCACATCCTGTTGTTTAGTAGAAATGAAATTTTCACTTTGCAGCTGTACATTGATCAAACATCGACCTTCACGCTTGGGTCACTTTTCCAGTGTTCAAACTGCTTAACATACAATTCAAGCTGTTTATGTGTGAATTTAATTTTCAATTCTTCCCAGGGGTTCTTTTGGTATTAACTCTTCTTGTTTCCATGTCTCTCAGCACATAACAATTTCTTATGGTTTAACAACACCTTCTACCATTTTTACCACAGCAACAACAAATAATATCACATCATTTCAACAGGGTATTTTCAGGAAGAATGTTTTTTTGTGTATTGCTGGGTGATGCATCAAATTTTAGTGGAATTTTGCCAAGGTTTGCTAGTTGATCCATTTCAAACATCTTTCTTTTTCATGCCTTTATAACAAGTTTATGATAGCCTAATATTTATTCTTCATAATCAGTTGGCATTTTCTGTGCAATAGATACTTTTGTACATGTTGATAAACTCTGCTCTTTCATAAGCTTGTAATATCAACCTTCTGATCTTGCAATGCTCTTAATTTTTTTTTTTATAATCTCTTGACCTCATTAATTATTTTGGTGAAAGCACTTTTGATGCCAATATGGGGCTGGGCAACAAAGGTTATGCTTATCTATTATTGCTGTCATCAAATGCATATGATTTGTTCAGAAAACAATTAGCCAAAAGCCATTGCAACTGCTCTGATCCTTAGAGATAGTCTATCAATTATAGTTTATCACAGGCCTCTGATCTGGAGATTGGAGGTTTTGAGGAGTCTGGAACCACCTCTTAATTGCTGTTGTTGCCTGGTTCACCTTGACTGAGGGCAGTAGCACCAGTTAGCCCCCCCCCCCCGCTATAGTTAACCCCCCCCCCCGCTATAGTTAACCCCCAAACAAAACAAAACTCTATGAAAGTATAAAATTACCAATAATACCTTTTTTTTATATATAAAAAAACATTACCAAGAATACCCATTTATTATAGAATTACCAACAAGCCATTTTATATGTAGTTGAAGGCGTACAATTGCGTTCAAAATATTTAGATTTCAGCATTAAATAACCCATAGAGATTTGCTGTTAAACAAAATCAACCAATCAGCATGCAAGAAACTCTTTCAGGACATTAATTCATATAATATCCTACAATTTCTTAAATGAAACTGTATTCCAAAATATAACTTCAACTACAACATAAAACAAACACCCCCCCACCTCTAGTAATTATGTCCACACAAACATGTATATGCACAAAAGCAGAGTCTATCTACCATGTATTCAATTGTGAAAGCAGAATAACATATATCATATTTTTATTACTTCCAAGCCCACAAGAAAATTAAATTTTGTCATTAAATGACCCATGAAGGAGTTGATATACCATTAAACAAATCAATCAAATCATAATCATAGTTTGTTGCAAATTCTTTTGCAACCAGATTTTGCAGGTAAAATTCTGTAAACTCGGTATCAAGCAACCGTTACTGTGAAGGCCCCCACCATACATAGACACACCTACTCCTGCAGCAGTTATTCTCCTTTGGCCACTTTATATGACAGACATATTTGTCTCTGCTTTTGATGTTATGTTTCTATTAGTATTTCAATTCATTTTTCTCTTTTCTTCTGTAGTTTTTAGTTGGTTAATTCTAGGAGTGTGTTATATTTAGGTATAATGGCTCAGTTGTTACCAATGAATGTCATTGGTACTTTATAATTCTTTTTACAGAACTGATGATGATAATACCAATAATGTCGGACTAGGTAGAAGTGATCACCTGAGGTAAACTTATTGCTTATGGGAGCACTCAACTTTGCATATAAGATGCAGGATGATTTGTTTTATTTATTTTATGGAGGAAGGTGTTCATCTTAAATGCTATCAAATACAGTAGTTTGTACGAACCAGATTGCAACAATTACAACAATGCCCAGTTTTAAAACTTTAGTATAATAAGCAAAACTCTCCAGTATTGGTCATTAACCTTTGTTTTATTGATTGATTTGTATTCTATGGTTTATCAACCCTTTAAAGCCAGAAAATATTTTACATTGTAAGAATTTTTTATTTTTTAAAAATAATAATGGTTTAGTTGTAAAATTCTTAATTAACCCATAGCTGGGACGGAGAAGAGGTGGATCCACACCTTTCCCAAGGGTGGTTGTGCATAAGTGAATATAACAAACCCACCAACTGGAATTGGAACTCGTTACTCCAATTAAAAATTCCTAGACATGATCCATTATACCATCTGCATATCCACACTTACAGCACTTTGTATTCTCAAGTGGTAGCCCATGTAGGTACTGATCAGGCTCAATGTTGCTTACCTTTGCTGATCATACAGGGAGGGGGGGACTGGTGTTTCAACGTGATATGGCCATAAACTAACCTTTTTCTTTTTTTTTTTTGTCTTGATAACTTTGTTGTGTATATTAATGCTGCTGAAACACACACACAGCAGAAAAGAATTGACAATATCACTTTCTGTTTTATTTTATACAAGCTTAACAGGTGAGAGGCGAGTTTTATCTTTGTTTTCTGAGATCACCTTGTTAAAAGGAGAGACAAATGAAATGTTAATTGGAATTCTACTTTAGATATACTACATTAGTTTACAACTTCAAAAAGAACAAATGTCCTTGCAATGTAATTTAGAACAGGACGTTAATTTCAGATGTTTTGCTTATATAATAAAAAACATCATTGATCGATGCAGAGATGAAATGCTTAAAAAAGACAAAAACCTGTTTATAAGCTCAGCTATCTAGGTCAATGGTTGTAGGAAGAAACAAATTTTTTTTTTTTTTTTTTTTTTTTTTTTTTTTAAATATAAAACAAAACATTTTAAAAGATGCCCTGGGAATTTAAAGAAAAATGAAAGCAATACTTTAACATTTTTGTATTCAGTTCATATTCAGTATGATTTAGGATGGTTTGGTTACACGAATTCATTGGATTAATATCCAGTAACGTTATGTATTGCAAACACTGGCGTAGAGCATGCTTCCATCTGTGTCTACTGAGACGTTGACTTTTTCAGTAACATCCTAAGTATACTCATTGGATTAATATCCGGTAACGTTATGTATTGCAAACACTGGCGTAGAGCATGCTTCCATCTGTGTCTACTGAGACGTTGACTTTTTCAGTAACATCCTAAGTATACTGAAGTGAAAATAAAAGCTTGACTAGGCAAAGAAAACAAAAAGTAACCTTGTTAGTTGGGTGACTTAAATTCAATAGAAAATGTGTGAAAAGAGTTTAAAATTCAAACCCATCAGTGGAATCTGGATTCATCATCTTAAGAGGATTTGTTAATGGTAGTCAAAGAAAATTAGTGTTAATTTCTTTCCAATTTAATTTTATTCCAATTATCTGATCCCATCAAATAATGGAAACCCTGTTGAATATTGAATGCTGTTTATTGATATGTATTCAAAACTGTCTCTTGTATTTCTCAATAAATTCATGTCTAGGAAAACATTTATTTTTACGTCGTCTATTCTAATTATTTATATAGTCAACTTAAATCTTATTGGCATTAACAGAAACTTTCTCAAAACATTTTGGCTTCAATACTTTTGAATGTCATTGTGCTTGTTTATTTATATATATATATATATATATATATATATATATATATATATAAATAATGACAGAGTATGACAACTTCATTAACTCTTTCTACCTCCATTTGAACATTTTCTTTTTTAGATTTTTGATAACTACTGATTCATGCTTTCATGGTGGCATCTTCACAGGTGACTCTCTCGTCTTGGCATTGAGTTGCACTTGAGGCCACAATTGGTGCATATTAATTGCTCACTAACAATTGGTTGGTCAGGATGCCTTGATTTAAAATTCCTTGTTAAACCACTAGCATTACTGCACAGATGAAGTTCTCGAAAGGAGACGGAATCAGGCAACTGGTGAGAATTAGAATGGCTAGTCAGAACTGCCTTAGATAGACAGATATGACCACAAATGTTACATGCAAGATTATCTTTAAAACCTTTCTGTGGAAGGGATGTGACAACCACCCCATATTTTGAAGCCCACTTAACTTTTGCATAATCACTCCATCTCTCCTCAAAACCTTTTACAGCCTGCATTACTTCATCTTTCCAAGGCTCTCTGTCCTTCATTTTTCTCTTTCTTTGCCTTGGGATCAGTGTCAGCTTTCTTGAGAGAGTCTTTTACACATTCTTTATACCACCTACAGGGCTTACCAACTGGGGTCTCTTGCCATCTCTTAGCTCACCAAACATGACCTGTTTAGGCATCCTGCCATCAAGTTGAACCACATGGCTGCACCATCGGAGACAGTATTTCAGGACCATGGATTCAATGCTGGGAATGCTGGACCTTTCCAGGACAACTGTATCTGGGGTATAAGACTGCCACAGGATTTTCATTAATGACTGCAGACATTTTTGATAGAAGTGTTCCAGACATTTTATGTCTTCTATAAGTTGTCCAGGTATATATATATATATATATATATATATATTGGCAGCACGTTTCCATTAACACGTCTCATTAAATAATTCAGACAAGTTTTGCCTACTTATTCTGATCCTCTCATATTTTGACATTAGCACAGTGTCATCTTCAGGGTTGTTTTTGCTAAGACAAAATTGCTGTGTTCATTTGATTTTTTTTTTTTTTTTTTTTTACTTGTGAAATGAAAATCGCTAAATTTATGTACTGTACAATTTTAAAATTTTATGATGTAAACATACACGTGCAGTGACATCAAGGGAGATAACTGTGTTATTGAGATGTCTAAGTATTTTTTTAAAAAACTATTTAAAGTTACTAGTTATAACCTAGATATTTTAAATAATCTACTGTAAACATTGGCTTCTGCTCCTTCTGTTAAGAGAAAAATGAAATTGAGTGAAGAAGGGTGAGTGTTTCAAGAAAAGTGGGAATTATGGTATTTTTGCACACCAGTAAAGGAAAATATACATAGGTTAATTTGCAACAACTCCACCACCACCCCAGTTTGAAAAGACATTATGAAACGAACCATTTATCTTTTGATAAATATGAAGGTCCAATGCATGCTTCAGAACTAAAGGAATTGAAGGCTAACTTGACACAGCTTTTTTCTTTTTTTCTCTTCTGTTATTGCAAGATATGAACTCAACCAAATGGTAGCCATGAGTGGGAAATTTTACAATGAAGGAGATTTTGCAAGACATCTGAAATTGTATGTCCATAGAAAGCACACTTATTCAAAGACATTTCATTAACCAGGAACACTGTTGCTGAATGGATTGATAAATATCAGGTAATTTGGACCAACATTTGAAGGCTGTATCACCAAGGTTTGAACATTTTTCTATTGCTGTTGATGTGACCATTGATATCACTGGAATAGCACAACATGTAATCTTCTTCAGGGCCTGTGACAGTGAATTTAATATTTATGAAGAACTGATTAAACTGGTCCCCATGCATGACACTGCAACAAGCCAGGACATCTTTGAGAGTTGAGCAGCTTCTGCATGATTTATAGTTTTTATTTGAGTAAACTTCCATGCTTATCTACTGATGGTGCTGTAAATATGTTTTGCAAACATGATGGTGTTGTTGCCAAGTTACAAAGAAAACTAGAAAACTCTCATCTAGATTCAACATTTTCACATTTTCACTGTATTATTCACCAGCAAAATTTTTGATCATAGATTTCAAAATTGTATCAGGTGCTTAGTTTCATCACAAAGACAGTGAATTATATCAGAGGCCATGCTCTCAACCACTGTCAGTTCAGTCAGTGGTTGGAAGATATGGATAACCATTTCACCAATATTCCATTTGACACAGGAGTCTGCTGGTTGTCATGTCATAAAGTGCTGAAAAGATTCTATTCGTTGAGACAAGAAATAATTATATTTTTGGAGATTAAATAAAAGATGAAACTTGGCTTCAAGATCTGGCTTTTGTTGTGGATATTACTACACAATTTACTGATCTTAATTCAAATGTACAAAATAAAAACAAACTTATCACTCAGTTGTATGATGACATCAAGTGCTTCATTACAAAATTAAGATTATGGAAGTCACGGTTGTCACATTAAAATTTAGTCCCTTTTCCTATGTGCAAAGGGATGAAAAATACCGCCCAACCGAGACTGTACTTCGCTTTGCTAAGTACAACAATCACCTGGAATTGTTGTCAAAGGAATTTCAGAAAATAATTATTTCTCATCTTTGAACATCAGTTGGCATTATTCTCGGCACCATTCACATTTTTATGTTGCCAAGAGTGAAGAAAGCCAGCAGATGGAACTATTAGAAATGCAGTTGGATTCTACACTCAGAGCGAAATATCTTGAAGTAGGAATATCCGAGTTCTTTTTATACCTTCCTGAAAAGTTTAAAAACTTCAGGAAGTTTGCCACAAAGTTTATGGAAATGTTTGGTTCTATGTATGTGTGATCAGTTATTTCATTCATGAAATTAACAAAAAATTCTCAGAGAACAAGGCTAACTGATCAACACTTGTCATCTGTGATCAAAGCTGGAACTGCACAGACATCTCGGCCAGACATACCAAACATTGTCAGCAAAATGTGGTGTCAAGCCTCAGGATAAAAAAAACTAAAATTGACTGAATAGTGGCAAATAAATGTTGAGTTTTGAACGGTTGTAATTTTTGCACAATGTATTTGTTGCAAGCTGCAAGTATATGTTGTTTAAATTTTTATTTTCTTTATCAAACTACTTCATTACTCTGTATACAGGAATTCTGCTAAAACATTTGTATGCAAATTGTGCATTTCTAAATCTAAGTAACAAAAATATTGTGCAATAAATTCTATTAAGTGACTCCAGTTGGTTGTTGTGTGTGGCCCTCATGACAACACATGTGACCATGTTGCCCTCAGGAGAGCCTCAGTTTGACATGCCTGCTCTACAGTCGAGATAAATCCAAATATTTACTTTTAATTTACTTACAAGTATTTACCTTAATAATTAAAAATACCTACTAAGGGGTAAAAAATGAATTTGGAGGAGACAAAAAGTGCTCAATGTTTCATATATATCTCTGAGGACTGATCAAAAAGTATTGGGATGGTTGCTATAGTAACAGTTACAAAGATGCTTGACACAGATTGACTCTGTATTCTGACACACACACAGTCATGTTCTAGTTCATTTTCTTGTAAGGAAAGTGTATTGAGTTTGGTCATCTCACCACACTGCAGAGGCTCCATCAGTGAGCATGGCTTGTGCAGCAGTTTTTGGCCAAGCACAAAATTTGCCAGATCTCAACCCTTATGGCGTGGCGTTTTCCTCTTCAAAAATAAAATCCTGCTTGAAAGGAACAAGATTTTAAGATGTTGATGAAATCCAGGAGAATGCGATAAGGCAGTTGCTTGCTATCCCAACAAAGGCATTCCAGGAATACTTCAATTAATGGAAACAATGCTGGATAAAAGGGTGTGGCTTCAGAAAGGAGACTACTTTGAAGGAGATTAAATGCTGAATTGGCAGAAACACTAAATTTATCAAAATCGACCATCCATGAGTATTTAGAGAATCTTGGGTACTCAAATCACTATGAAATTGGGTACCACATGATCAGAGTGAAAAGAAGCTTTTGGATTGCATTTCTACCTGTGATTTGCTATATAAATGCAATGAAAATGCACCCTTTTTTGAAGCAAATTGAAACAGGTGATAAGAAATGGATCATTTACTATAATATTCAGCAAAAAAGATTCTGAGGCAAGTGACATGAGCCACCTTTATCCACCTCAAAAGCAGGTATTCATGCTGTGTATCTGGTGGGATTGGAAAGGAATCTTGTATTATGAGCTTCTGCCAAGTAAACAGTCAATTGATTCTAAAAAGTACTGATAACAACTGGATGAATTAAAGACGGCAATACAAGAAAAATACTCAGAATTGGTGAACAGGAATGGTGTTGCTTTCCATCATGTTAATGCCAGAACTAATGTTTCTTTGGCAACCCGGAAAAATTGTTGCAGCTCGTATGTGTTACCCCACCCACCTTATTCGCCAGACATTGCTCCTTCAGATTTTCATTTATTCAGGTCTTTTCTAAATCTTACGGGTAAAAATTTTAATTCTTTGCATGTTATAAAGAAAATTAACTTGATTAGTTCCTTGCCAAGAAATCACTGAAATTCTGGGAAGATGGAATTTTTAAATTGAAGGAAAAATGGAGAAAGGTTGTGCAGCAAAATGTTTCATATTTAGTTGAATAAATATTTAATGGCGTAATTTTGTTTTGTGTTTTTCTTCTTAAAAATTTGTATGGACTTTCCAGACAATCGTGTGTGTATGTATGAAAGAAAAAAAAATATTATCTTCATCCTTTTTATCAATGTTCCCATTTTTCAGATAGAACTCTCTTTCCTTATGAAAATAAGGATTGTGAATAAAGTCTCTTCTTGCCTCCAATTTAAATTAGACCAGAAGAAAATGTATTTAATATTTCAAAAAGGAATTTTTTTAAAAAATCTGTTTTATACCAGCGAACATAAATATAAAATTTTCTGTCGAGTTCTTTATATGATATCAAAAGATTGATTTAAACTTTGTCAAACAATCTCTAATGCTGATAATGTATGGACAAGATTTCTCCATTTTTGTATGTCCTTACTCATATAAAATCGTTGTTTGAATAATATCAGTATTGTTTTAAATGATTTTATGTATCAGTTTTACAGTATTCATAAACTTGAAGATTTTCTCAATAAAAAATGGCAAGTGAGTCAATACAAAAGAGGAAAAAGCCATATTGTATATCAGTTAAGTTGATTCTCAGAAAATTTGTGCAATTATAATAAAGAATTGAAGACAACTGGTATGAAAATAGTTTCTGTATACAGCCAGATATTTGTTTTCATTTGTTAAAACAAGAACAATGAAAATCAGTTAGAAAAAAATTTCAATTTGTAATGTCCACTAATTTTAGATTTTGCAGAAAAAAATCTGGAAATTTAACTCCTTATTGGATTTCAGTAAAACTTGTTTATTGTCAGGGATCAAATTCAAATCCTCTTTTATAAAAATATTCTAATTATTTCTTTTCTATTAGCTGAATACATGGAAATTTCACAAATGTTGACAATAAAAATATCCTCATTACTCTTACATATACACCTGATCTGATAAAAGATTATGACAAGTGACATATGGCAAGAATGACAGCTACTGTCTCAAAGTTATCAGCAAGTAATCTGGCTTTGAGTACTTCATTTTAATGTATTGAATACTGCAATTATGAGCAAGAAGAAAGATTTGAATAACTTCAAATTGTTCTGACAAGAAGATGACTTTAGAACATTTCTGAAATGGTACAAAAGGGATAACTGTAGCAAAAATTACAGATAACTTCAAGGAAGAAATGTGTCATACCACACAGTACATTGATTTCAAAAGAATATGTAAAAGTCAGAAATAGATCTTGTTTAAAAAGATTTTAATAAGCTGACCCCCAAAAACTTTAGAGGTCATGTAGATTCTATGTGTAAATAAGAGCTGATATTTTTATATATATATATATATAGCCAACCAGTAAGTGGTCATAATGTTTTGGGCTATCAGTTTATATTTGGCTGTTATATACATATTAAATATAAACTAATACACATGAAATTGATAAACAAAATGGAAAACAAAAAAAAAAAGCAAACAATCCATTCCTATTGATAGACTTCCATGATGTTTGCTTGAACAAAATAGATTATCAAGTCTTGTTTGAAAAGTGTTACAAACAGGCAGATTATTAATATAAATGATCTCCTGACAGGTTTTATGAAATCAGAGATAATAATCTCCAGTGCAAGCAACAGTTTTTATATATCATAATCCTTTATATATAGATTGCTAGAGCATATAAGATGCAGTTAAAAAAGAAAAAAAGTTTATTTTCATGTATAAAATGCACTTGATTTTAGAGATGAACAAAACTTGTGAAAAGGGAAGAGAAAAAATGAAAAAAGGGACATTTGATTTACTTTTGTGATTTGTAAGCATTACAAAAACCTCAAAGCCAGTGATTGGTTGTTTGCAAAAATTGCTAAAGTTGTTTATTGTGAAAAAGTCATTAATTACCTTTCAATAAAAAATTCTTTTAAGTTATGTATCATTTTAAAAAAATTTTTTTTTTTATCTCTAGTTAACTAATATTTTTACCTTTTTGAATGATTTTCCAACTCCTGGAGGTGTCTAGGTCCAATGAAATCCAGAAAAAAAACCTATGGAACCCCATACAGACTTAAACATCATGAAATATTTATTTCCCTTTGATGTAATAACAATAGATATTATCTGTCCTGTAAACAAATAAATACAATTTGATCAGTTTTTGTTCATTTTTGAGCACTGGAAAAATGGAATCAAGTTCTAAACTAAATTATAAAATCTAGCAGACTTTTGGACATGATCTTCATAATAAAATCTACTTTTTACACATGATTACAGTAGGAAATAATTCTTTAGAGAAATTTAAATTTCTAAACTTTAACTGACAAATGGTATGAATATTTTTCTTTGAATGTCAGAAACTCAAAAAGTGAAATATTATTTTTCAATTTTATTATATGAGGGTGTTTCAAAAATTTATCAGCTTGACTCACCTTCCAAAATCTGACCAAACATAATTTTTTTAAATTCTTTCTTAGTCACTTCAGCATTCCCTTGTACTTTTCTAATACAATTGTTGAAGTGGGAGACTAAAAGTAATATTGAAAAACCCCAAAAAAACAATGATATAATATTCATTCTTTTGTCCATAGAGAACAGAGAATTTGTCATTGATTTCAGCGTTCCTTATTCAGTGATAAGGCTCCCTATCCATTGAAAACTGATCTTTCTTGACATTAAAAAAAATTGTTTTTTTATTTTAACCAAGTAATCCTATTTAAAGGGAAATATTCAATGTGGTCTATTTTTGAATGTACCTAATTTGATTGAGTGGAAAGCAAAACATTATATATTGGCAAATTTTTAATTAATATATTTAATGACTAGTTAAAGATTAATAATTGACTCTTAATGATACCCAACCTTGTGCGGATTAAGTACCATTCATTTGCTACATTGTGTTACACGGTTGTTTCTTTAAGAGATTTTCACATGCTATAAAATCATTAGTGAAATTGTCATTACTTTGATAGGTTAAACAATTTTGGTAGATATATATTTATATAAGGCATGTTGTAATAATATAATTCATAATATTTATTAAACTTTCATAATATACTATTAAAAAAATGTTAACTTTGCTGACTTCCATTTACTCTTAAACTGATCTTAATGCTGAGGTAGTTACCACTTTCAGGGTGGAAAATGGTTTTATTTAAATAATTAAGAAATTCTAAAAATATCAATATAAGAATCACTTGTATGTAGGTGGCAAAAGACCAGAATCTAAATGAATTTATCTTCATTAATCAAGAACCATTAAATTGGACAAGATATAACACATGCTGGTTGATATAAATAATAAAACCACATTTAGTTGATGTCAGTTTCAGTTTTTACAGTTTCAGGCAGATATGCATACATGCACGCGCACACACACACACACACACACACACACACACACAATCTTTGAGCTTTATATATTAATATAGCAGTCAAGTTATTGTAGAAATAATAGTAACTAAATAGCAATAAATTTGTTATTTTTAATAATTTCACCCCAAGCAAGGCAATAAAGCCACTAAGATATAAGGGTTTACTGAGTGTTAAAGAATATAAGAAAAAAAAACATTAAGGAGAGAGAACAATAAAAGAACAGGTATTAAGAAGACAGAAGATAACAATATTGAATTTGAAGTGGACTGGAAAACAAGAAGCCAGAAGAGAGTTCCAAAAGTGAGTGGTGTGATAGAAGAAGCTATTAGCATAGAACTTACATTTACGTCTAAAAGAAAATTATCATACTTGCAGCACTAATAAATCACTACAGAAAATGCTGAAAAATTCTTGGCCTGATAAAAAAAAAGTGATGACTTTGAAGCATTAAATATACCATTGCATGTGTTGTTTTCAAGTTTCTTTTAACCCTTTCAAAAAAATTCTAATGTTTTATAAAATAAAATTTACTGCTGCTATCACCTCTAAATCATTAAAAACTTCCATTTCAAACTCCTTGCACATTTTGGACAGCAGAAATAGATTGAGAAACATCTGGTGAGTTGGCTGTACACTTAAGACTTAAATTCTTCAAAATTTCCGTTATCTTGCCAGAGCCTGTGAGAAAGTACATTGTCCTACCAAAAGACAGCACATTTTTGCAGCTTCCTTTGCTGTTTTTGTTTTGGTACCACCTTTGATCAGCATCGTAAGTTAGAGTAGTATTCCACGTTATCTTTCTGAAGATAGTTGACTTGATATTGTTTTGAGTTGACATTCAGCCATTTTAGCACTCACTTGGCTAACAGGTTTTCTGCAGACACAGCAGTTCATGAAGCATAAACCAAAAATATCCTTTGGATAATTTCTAGTGCCTCATTAATTCTTTTGATCTTGATTTGTAAATCTACCAAAATTAGGTCATGAACATGATTGACAATTTCAGGCGTTGACACCCTTGACCGCCTCTCAGACCATACTGCACCTTGGGGGTCTCAAAATCTCCTTGCTGGAAGTTAGCACACCACTTCCTTACAGTATGACTTACAACATCTATGTGCCAGGTTTATAATACAAATACGAAATAAGTTTTTACTCCATGTTTACATCATACACTCATGGATTCTCTTGGATGTTTCTCCTGCAAGGTTCAAGTATCCAAATTGATTCTTTAGGTGGGGAGGCCATGCACACATAGTATATATCTATAAGAGGACAATATGAATAAAGACAAAAGGATAACTTACCTTAACCAACACATTTTGTCTTCTGATGGACTTTATCAAGGCAAATGCAAAGATTTTATTTTGTAACAAGTATTTATAGACAAGGTCAAAAATGTACATGACAAGATAGGTACTAGATGTGAAGGTCTGGAACTCAGGAATGTAGTTCATCTACACATCTACCATGAAAATAGTGATAGATTAGCTGGAGGCTAGCCACATTTCATCTGTGGGAAAGGATTTGAGTGGAAAATAATTCATCACCCACAAGTCAACGTAAATATTTTTTAACTCTTTTGAGGCTGGAAAATAAGAATTGGCCACCTTCAGCCCAGATGTGGCAGCAATACTCTATTTTTGGTCTGATCAAACCATTGTCAAGATAGAGCATGGTACTTTCTGGAGTGGTACAAGGAACTGACCATTTGACCAGCCTCTTTGGTTATGGGTCGTATATATGAGGGAGGGTCTAGAGTGAGCTTCAGTTCTAACAGACATTTAAATCAAGGTGCCTCACCAAGAGTACAACCATTCACCAAGTCTGGAGAAATTTTAGGATCTGTTTGGCAATGCTGAATCATGACTAGTTTGGTTTGGGAGTTAATTCAATCTTACAAACCAGTCCTTATTATGCACAAAAGCTGTGTTATATATATATATATTATAGAAATATTATATATATATATTATAGAAATATTATAGAAATATATATATATATATATATATATATATATATATTATATATATATATAATATAATATATATATATAATATATATATATAATATAATATATATATATAATATATATATATAATATAATATATATATATAATATATATATATAATATATATATATAATATAATATATATATATAATATATATATATAATATAATATATATATATAATATAATATATATATATAATATATATATATAATATATAATATAATATATATATATATATATATATAATATAATATAATATATATATATATAATATAATATATATATATATATAATATAATATATATATATATAATATAATATATATATAATATATATATATAATATATATATATATATATAATATATATATATATATAATATATATATATAAACACTTTGTTTGAATAAAGAAACCAAATGTTACATTTAATTACAGATTCAATCAACAATGTATTTTCCCTGATTATCTATGACTTCCTTCCATCTATTAACAAGCTTACTAATTCCATTACTGTAAAATTCTTTTGGCTTTGATTTGAAGAACTCACAAATGTCAGTTTTAACCTCTTCCTGTTTTACGAAAGCTGTTTCTTCCAAATTATTCTGTAAGCTACGATACAAATGATAGTCTGAAGGAGCAAGGTCGGGAGAATAAGGTGGATGAGGAATTTTCTCTCAACCAAGTTCTTTGATCTTTTGTAACGTGATTCTTGCTGCGTGTGGTCGCACATTGTCCTGATGAAACATCACCCGTTTTCGATTCACTAGTGCAGGTTTTTTTTTTTCCTCAAAGCTTGGTTCAAACACTCTAATTGCTGACACTATATTTGAGCATTAATTGTTGCATTAGGTGGTAAGAATTCAAAGTGGATTATTCCTTGGCAATCTCACCAGATTGAAAGAAGAACCTTTTGCCCATGAAGTTCCCTTCTCGGCTGTGGCTGGGGTCCTTCCCCTTTACCAAGCCACTGTCTACGACGCTTAACATTTCGATAAAAGATCCATTTTTCGTTGCCAGTCATAAGTCTATCCAAAAAAGGTGAAACAAGTTGGCGAGAATGGAGAGAAGAGCAAATGTCAACTCGGGATTTGAGGTTGTTTTCAGACAATTCATGAGGCACCCATTTTCCAAGTTCAGGAACTTTTCCAAGTTGTTGAAGATGACGATGAACAGTTGTATGGTTTGAACTGAGAACCACTGCCAATTCCTCAACTGATAAAGCAGGATTTTCTTCAAGTCCTGCTTCAAGAAGCTTTTCATCAAACTCAACTGGACGCCTGGTTCGATCTTCATCTTCAAGGGTGAAATCTCCAACTCTGAATTTTGCAAACCATCTTCTGCAAGTTCTTTCATTCACACATTTCTCTCCATAAACTGAGTGAATGTTTCTAGTCGCTTCAGCTGCTGAGTTTCCTTTCTTGAACTCATAAAGCATTATGTGCCTCAAATGATTCTTGGGTACTTAAATGTTAGCAGGGTTTTAATCAAACAAAATTTAATTTTATTGTTCTCCGAAATAAAATTTGATCAATTTAAATGCATCTAAACATAAAAATAATGTTCAGCTCCATTAGACATTATAAAATACTCTTTAAATTTCATTCATTTTAACAAAAAGTTAAAATTCGGACAGAACTTATGGGATGACCTAATATAAATATTTCAAAAATGAAAATTTAAATTTTCAAAATATGCTATTAAAATGTCAATATTGGTTCTGTTTATTACTGCCAACAATCCTTATTTGAGGAATTAAGCAGTTTAATGAAGATCAACAAAGATTATATTGAAAATGAATAACAAAACAGTTATTTGTTTTAATCTGATTTTTTTTTTTTTTTTTTTTTTTTTTTAAGTGAATATACAGAAAAAAAAGCCACAAGGACCTTTTAAGTTGGGTTAGATATAAGACACACAAAAATAATATTAAATTATAAAAACTGTATTTATTTGATGTCCGTTTTAATTAATTTTCCAGTTTTCAAGCAAACTATGGGCTTTATATGTTACTGCTTTGTTGAATTCAATTCTCTACTGCTCTCTCTCCTCCTCTTGTCCTTCTCTCTCCTCCTCTTGTCCTTCTCTCTCCTCCTCTTGTCCTTCTCTCTCCTCCTCTCTCTCTCTCCTCCTTTTGCCCCCCCCCCCCCCCCCCAAATTGGCAGATATCTTGACTAAATGTCTCATCTCCACTATACCACAATGGTTGATGGAGGAAACTGGGTGACTTAACACTTGAGCAAACCACTTTCCCATAACTATTTTACCTACTAGGCAAAAAAATATTATCCTGATCATTGGTCTCTGCAGGAGTCCAATCTAGGTTCAGTGTACACCCAGATTTTGAAAGGGTCTGTCCGAGTAATATTAGCAATTAGAATCCCCCACCACCACAATATGCTTATATATCAACCCTGGATTTTAATGAGTGTTGGGTCATGAAAACTTTATACAATAAAACAAAATCTATAATACAAGTTGAAAACCATTTCAGTTTGAGGCTTGGAAATTATGGCAAATTTAGTCCAATAAATAAATTAATGTCTTATGCAATTACATAAAAAGTTCAACTTCTTCCTGTGCCAAAGAAGTTGAACTTTTTATGTAATTATAAAAAATGATGATAATCTAATGGAATTTATTTTAGTATAAAGTCCAGAGAAAGTTAATCAGGTTAACGTAGATTATGCTTTCAAATCAGATTAATTTGTTTGTTTTTTTTATTTATGTATGGCAGGTAACTTGATACAATTCTCCTCCATCAATAATTTACTTTTTGGTTTTACTTTTTGAGGTTGTAATTTTTTTTTTTTTTCTATTTTTTAAATCTGTAACATTTTTATTTATTTAGATACTAAATGATATAAAAATAATAAGATTACAGTGGAGTAAATATTTCTATAGACTTTCATTGACTGCACTTAAAATTATAAAAATTGCTAAAGATCTAAAAATGTTTCTTCCACACCCGAGTTTGGAATGGCAAATGATAGAATCAGAATAGTTTGCATTTTTGTTTATGATGGATTCCAATGTATATAAAGACAGTATGTCTAGCTGAAGAGGAGTAGAAGCCAGTAATATATACATATTCCCCCTCCCCGTTGGTCTATATATGTACCTATATGATTGATACTTGAACATAACCCATCTCTTATTATTAATCTGGGTTTCCATCTTTACTAGAATAATGCTTCATAAAACAATAAGCATAAAAATCAAGTGTGGGTGCATGAGATATATATATATATATATATATATATATATATATATATATATATATATAAGCACATTTCTAAGAATGCTAAACAGACTAAATCTGTATCAGCAAAATATGTAGCTGCTTATTCTTGGCTGAATGTTTGTTAATGTGCATTTAACGGAAAACTTTAACTAAAGTTTTATTATTGTTGTCCTATTTTTCGTATTTCTCTATGGCTGTCTAAACCTAACGGAAGCCAGTAACAGTTTCAACTGTTAAAGATGATGTGATATAATGCTAGCCATTGCCATAAAGTGATTTTCAAATAGAGAAAACAAGTTGAAAATCTCTTACTCAAGCAGATACATAATACACACATTGTATGGTATTTTGAAGTGTGTCTGTCAATGTGTTGCCTAACTTTGGATATTAAACAGCAACATGATGGCTTTAAGTGTATATTATACTCTATTGATTACTGGAATGGCAAAGATTTTACCCGCTCTTTCTCCAGCTGTAAGTATTTACTCTTATCTATTTTAACCAATTTGTCAATGTACTTGTAAAATATTTTCTCTTTATTTGACATGATCTCTGAACTATTTTACATACAAATCACAATAACAGTTCTTTTGTTAAGGTTTTGAGTTAATTTCCTCTGATAAATCGTCTAATTTCTCGGTGCCATTCTGTTCATTGTTATAAGAAGACTAAATACAATGGGGTGAAAAGCATTAAAAAAAAAAGCCTGTCTTGAAGGACTTGTTATTCATTCATCGGCAGAGAGAAGTCTTTTACATACTTGTCCTTTGTGTGTTATTGTTGGTGGCCATTAACACAAAAATTAGAACTACTAAGCCAAGTTGAAATTCTGTCTGTGACAGTTTGCATTCATTTTACACTAATGACCTTGGAGGCAGTCATAAACCCATCTCTTCTGCCCCATCATGCTTAAATACTGAATCAGATTGGGCTCTCTAGCCTTGGTTAATAACCAGTCTAGAAGAAAACCAACTTTGAAACTGCCATTCTCTTTCTTAAAAATGGTTATGGCAATGCACATTTTAGACATTAAGAGAAATGGAAAGCTGAAGAATTTCATGACCACCAATGTCCTTAAGGGACATAGCATTAATGAGAATGTGAGGTAATTTTGAGGCTAAATTCTCTTTGTTCTAAACATACTTGTATTATCTATTCTTTTGAAAAGGACGATCAAGCAACTACAAATATCAATGAACATTGTTTCGTTTTAAGGTATGATGGCTCAATACCAGGGATAGAGCATATGGAAATATAAAAGTTGACATGTGACAGCGGTGACAGTCTTTCATGCTTAAACATAATTTTCAGGCCTAACGATTGCATTTAAGCATGAAATAGACTGTCACCGGTGGGGGCTGACGTGTGTGTGTGTGTGTGAGAGAGAGAGATGAGATAAAGTGGCAAATTTATTAATGATTTTTTTTTTTTTTTTTTTTTTTTTTTTGCTGAAAGCATGTGTCGGCTCTCTTTGGCTTCCTCTAGTTAAAATGAAAGACAAAATGGTATATGATGAAAAATGCCTTGAGGATAAGTGGTGACCATAAATTAAATTAGATTACCTTATTACTTCCAATGTCCAGACCCGAGAGAATGTTTGTCTGCCTGTTTGTTTTATTGATATCTATATCAGTCTTTGCTGTTGGGGATTTTAAATCTGTCACCCCTCCCCTGAAACTAGAGTATTTTTTTATTATGTGACACTGAAGCTGTGATGTGGTTAAATGTTAATTCTAAGTAGAAAAAGGGTTAATCCTAAAATGAAATATAAACTGGGAGATAGAGAGAATGGAAATCATTTTCCCTATTAATGTGGAAGTAAAAAGAAAGGGTCATCTGGATTGGGGTTTTTTGTTTGTTTTTTTTGTTTTGTTTTTATCTATTGAAAATCTGGTATGCAGGTAAAAAAAAAATTGGGAAATGGCAATTCTCTTTCTTAGGAAATTAGAAAAACACATGTCATTGGTGAGAAGAGAAGCAAAGGGAATGAACCCACTGTGAGGGTTAGGATTATGAAAATTGATCCTGCTGTGGTCTGGTTTATGTTTTTGCTAAGACTGCAATCAGCCCAAGGATGGAGAACAGCATGTCTCTTTGTTGAGAACTTAGTTAAACAAATACATTTTCCTTGATGAAAACAAATTGGGAAATATTTTTTAACTATATCTTGGGAGGTTAAAATGAGAAGCATTGGTCTGGTTTGTGTTCTTGCTGGACAGAAGTAATAGTAGGGAAGTGGAAATGAGTTAGAGAATTGAAATTAATGAGAATAAGTAACTCCCTTTCACCTACGCACTTCAAAAATTAGATTTGTGGGCAGAGTTAGAATGCCAAGGAGGAAGAAGTAGAATTTAGCTCTGCCTGTTTAAAGTCGTGGTGTGAGATGTGAAGTGAAGCTGGTTGGAGTTAAGGGAGGAGAGTCCCTGTGATTACTCCCAAGGAAGGTGGATAATTCTCTGAATTTGGAGCGAGGATTAAGAAAGCAAAAATAGGGAACAAAGAAAATCTTTATTAGGATTAATGTGAGGATTGGAGAATCACTGAGTTCCTAGGACCTTTCGGTCCTGAAGGGCATATAAGCAAATGACTTTAGGAGTTCAGAGACTTGGGCTGAAAACCTGCATCAAGTGCCTCTAGAAATCCACATCAGCTGCCACCAGATTTCCCGATTCCAAAAACTTTAAACTCAGCTCCTCCAAAAGTTTAGACAAGGCCTAGTCACTATAGATATTGATACCAGAAGGGTTAATTTTTGTTGTACGAAGAGCTATATAAACCAATTGAAGATTAACTCCATGAATCTCTCATTTTATTTTTTATCGTGAAGATATTTTTCTTGTTTTTTAATATAGCACCTGTCAAGGCTTGAACCAGTGCTGCAATATATGTACATGCACACACTTACATAAATAAACACCCACCCAAGCATACGCAGAGAGCCTTTTTTTTTTTTCTCATGCTTGTACATACATGTACACTCATATATATCTGTGTATCTGAAATCAGAAATATTTTTGGTGTATTGGAATTGGAGAATTTTTAACCTAATTTCTGATTCCAAAGATGATTCTTTAGATTTATTTTTTTGTTTAAAACTTAATTTTCCATTCCTGGTACTAATGATAAAATTATATAAATATTTATTGATTTTAAACTATCAATAAAACTAAAATCTATAGATCATAATAACACCGAAGTATGAATTATAAATATGTGCTAAAAATATGTGCAAGATTCTATTCAGTTCTTTCAGTTCAAAATAAAATTTTATTTTTAATTTCCTTTGAAACATTAATTCACTGATTTAATATTATAAATTATTAATTTAAAAATTATAATCAAAATTATGTAATATAAACACAAAATGAATTCACGTTGTTGCTCTAATGGACTCTCTTTTTCAAACAATTTTTATTATTATTTTTTTGTAATTTATAAAAAATTATAAAAAAGCATTGTCTGCAATTAAAAATCAAGAAAAAAATCTTAGTATCTTATTATATAAAATTTTATTTTAAAATTCAAATTTTCAATTATTCTTAAGTAAAAATTAAATTTCCACATAAGGAGTTTCGATCAGCAGTTAATCCAAAGGGTTGTATAAGGGTGGTGGTGGTGGTAGGCATTTGTTTTCTTTGGCAGGAATTACATAAAATAGGGAGTTAGTTTTCAGTCACATTTCATTAAAAAATATAAAAAGTGATAATGTTTTTCAATGGAATTCAAATAAAAATGAATTTCTCATCATGGTGCTTTTAGTCAGGAAATGTGTATCAGCATCTCCCTCTTCTGTTGAAAGCAAATGGTTATTTAGTATTTGAGGGAACATTTACTTACTAAAAAGAAATCAACTGAAAGGTGAAACAGGAGAGATGATAATGTTCTTACATTATAATTTAATTGTAATTTTAGGACTTAAATATGTATAGCCAGGTACATAAGTGATTTACTTAAAGAAATTGTTCTCTTTATTGTTTAAACTCTTGCCCAATTTTTTAAAGAAAAAGTATATCTAATTTATTTCATAAGCTTTTTCTATTCAATTTTCTATTAAATGTTTTATTAATAAATGTACTTTGTTCATTAAGTTTCCCAAACCAACTGTAGGACCTAAAAATAATGACTTCCAGTCATTGTAGGTACCGGAATTGGGAATTGTATTGGAATCAGAATGTGTGTGTGTGTATATATATATATATATATATATATATATATATATATATATATATATATAATAGAGCCATTTTTTTTTTTTCTTTTTAGTTTGTGGATTGCACTGTTTTTCCCTGATATTATAGTTCGCATTGAGATTCCTGGTTGGTTAGCTTGTTTACACGTGTGTGTGTGTGCATACATTCCATACATACATATTAGAGCCATGGGAGGTCTGCAGGTTTTTAGATCAGCCGACACCAAGTAGATCTTTGTTTTTATTTCTCTACTAGCTCATATGCCGCATTGTACTATTATTGTCTTTGCAAGGATCGTTGATATAATGTATGGTCCTGGTTTAAATTTACTGTTAAGAAATACATTACTGTGCTCTCAATGCATTCCCTTCTCAATGAACCCTGTTCTATTCTCGGATCAAAATTCGCGTTTCTTAAGTCAACTGTGCTCAGTGTGTTTAGATTTTCTTGTTACACAGAATATCTCTGCACTGTTCATAAAATCTTTTTTCCTTTTTTTTAGGTTTCTGGATGTTTTGCTGAGCATTTTGCGTGTGTATACACACACACACACACACACACACACTATGTGTGTGGACATTGAAGCCAATGGAGGAACTTTGTTTTCTAAACTTTATTCAGTCTGTTTCATGCTTATGCTCAGTTGTCATGGCCTGTTGATTGTGTACAAGCATGAAACACACTGTCACTGTTTGGTAGGTGAAGAACCATTATCCTATCCCTAATCTTAGATATTTTGCTCCTGCAAATAAAGTTTAGAAAACAAAATTCCTCTTTTTACTGGGGTTAGTAGGTTAGAACTGTTCAATCATTTTTTTGTTCTTTTCTGTTTCATTTTCTCCCTCTAACTTCTATTTTCCTTTAAATATTCTTTTCTGTTTTCAGGTGGCAGCAGAGAAACCCATTGACAAAGCCATCCTTAGTGCCTATGGGGTCAAAAATCCTAAAGTAGTTGAATTCTTCTGTATTCCTTATAATCATGAATTCCATGAATTACCAAATAACCAGAAATCAGCAGTAAGTACATTTCCTTGCAATTTCTTGGTACATGATTAAAGGTCACTGGATGCCAAATGTTTCCTTATAAGGAAACCATAAATATTACCATTTTCACGTGTTCCAAATTCTAAGAAAGCAAAGCAAGATTATGATTAATAAATACTGTGCTGACTTTGAACGTAAGATCTTTTACAGCTTTACAGCCTGAATAAATGATTTTAATCCATTAAGGGTAACAACAGAACATAATCAACAAGTTTACTTTTGAGAATAAAAAAAAAAAACACAATGATTTAACAAATGTCTAGACAAAGCAAAATAAATACTGCTGGCAACACAATAAATGAATCTGTAATACTGACAAGCATTACTCATATGTCACTGATGTCAAATGTGCTTACAAGACCAAAGTTTAAAATAACATTTCATTTAAGCAAAATGTCCTTCACCTCATCATTCTCCTGGTAGGGGTGGGTGGAGATTACCAACTTGGGAAAGAGTGAAAAGTTTTAGTAAAAGGAAGAAAAATGTCAGAGAAAGAGGTCATAGCTGTGATTAAAATTCAGTGGCTAGTTTGGCATTTTGAACGTTGCATTTCTTGTGTGCTTCCAAGCAATAGAGGCAGTGTTTAGGTTTCGATGACTTTTGTAGGAGAAAGAAAATTTTAGGAGATAGCTTCTAAAAAACCTTTACAAGTTTTGACACTACTTAATTTTAGGTGTATACAAATAAACAAGCCATTCTTTGCCTTAGTTAACAAACTGTAGGTCATTTGTGAGATCTGCTGCCAATTTAATCTTATTGAACTGATCAGACTTTGTATCGAGGCAGGAGTAAATGGTTGTGCCATCAGCATAGATACTAAATTGAAAGCTGATGTCAAAACGAAGTGGGATCAATGATAGAGCCCTGGGGGAGACCTGCATTAGTACAAGAGGGTGTGAAAGAGTGGCCATTCAGGACAACTCTCATTTCATGATTTGATAAGAAAGATTGAATCCATTCAAAAATTCACCTGGAGCCACCATAACTTTTCAACTTGGATAGAAAACTGGCATTCCAAATCGTGTTGAATGCTTTCAAGATGTCCAAAACAACAGCCAGAGCTTCAACTTTCTTTCCACAATAATCATTAATGCATCAGCAGTTGACCTAGAGAAGCAAAAACTATATTGCTTGTCTGAAAGAAGGCCCTATGATGTTAGACACTTAACTAATTCAGCATTGATTAAGGCTTCTAGTAGTTTGCCAAATTAATAGGCCGATAATTGGGAAGGTTGAATGGTTCACCCGAGTTCTTAAAGACTGGAACAATAGATGAGGATTTCCAACAAGCAGGAAAGCAAGAGGCAGCGAAGTATTTATTATACAGTTTAGAAAGAACAGGAGCCAGTTCAGGAGTACATTTCTTAAGGACTATTAAAGTGATACCATCAATTCCCCATGCTTTGTGGGTATCCACATTTGAGATGATAGCAGAAACCATAGACGGGGTTATATGCATATCCCTCAATGAAGACCCTAAGTGGGGAGTTAGGCAAGGATGATTCTTGAGCACAAATACTGTGAAATCTTTGTGTAAACTAAGCAGCCACATGCTTTGACTTATATAGAGGTTTGTCCAGGAGAATATGATGGATATTATCTCCCAAACAAAAAACTTCCTATTAATGACATTTATGACTATATTTCTAAAGTAACCTACGGCTGGACATAATGTGTTTAAATAGTCCCCGGTTCAGACACGTTGGTAAGAATAAATGTAATTCTGGCTGGATAGTATGCTAAATATATATTTCCCAGATTCATTTATGATTTGCAGAATTTTGATAAACAAGTTAATTTTGTCACTGTAACTTCCTTAGGGATGAAAAGTGGGGTAAGAAAAATTCAATTTTACTAAATTTACTAGGTTTATTTTGGTTTCAAATCTTACCAGTGACATTCTCTTTTATAGGTCTGGTTAATATTTTTAAACCAAACTTTCTTCCATCAGGTTCTAATATGATTAACTAGTCTGCTATATTTTTTTACAGAGCTTTTTATTTTTTTTACAGAGCAATTACTCCATGTATTTCTCTTTATTCTATTCATAATTCTATTCAACACTGGATCCTGCCAAGTTCCCAACCTAAGCTGATTTAAGGGTAATACGTTCATTTCTATCCAGTACAAAATCCCATCCTCATAATTTTCACTTGTTTTAACACTTTCACTCTCAAAATTTAACCAAGATAAGGCATCCACTTGTGGAATAGTATTTCCTTCAATATATACAATGTCAAACGCCATAAGTTTAATTGCCCTTCTTAATATCCTGGCATATGTGACCTTTGACAACTCTCTTCAGGGGTTGAATATAAATTCCAAAGGCTTATGATCAGATTTTAATAGAACTGTCCTTCCGTGCACCACTGCCAATGCCATCCTGATGTTTTGACTTCAAGTAGCAGACAAGTCCATCTTGTTAATCCAATAGGGGTGTTCACTGTGGTGACTTCATGAAACTTGCTATCAATTTTTATCTGATTATATGCTGACTTCATGTCAACTTTAGCAAAGTATTTCAAGCCAGCAAACTCCTGGCATGTTTCAATGTCTGGCAATGGGAATGAATCCGAACAGATCTGGGGATTCACGCCCACCTTATAAACGCCACAAATTCTTAAATCTCCACTGGGCATATGTATCGCCACAATGGGTGAAGCCCAATTGCTTTCACCCTGGCTGACTTTCTCTCATATTCCTTGTCCCACTATTTTGTTCAGCTTAGCAACCACCCAGGGTAGCATGTGAACAAGAACTTTTGGGGCTTGAAAATACATTGGTTGACTGCTTTCTTTAAGTCAAATCCTTGCCTTGTATCTGCTTAATAATCCAGTTCTACAGACTTCATGGAATTTATCAGTTTCCATGTATCCACTCTTAACACATCAATTCCTAAACGACTGTGGCTTTTGATGTTTTCTCCGACTATAATGAGTATTAACTCAAATCTGCCTTTGAAGCAGCCTAAAATTTTGATGATTAACCCATCAAATTGTTTCACCTGGAGATTACTTTTTCTTTAACTTTGGTTTACCTAGTCTTTCCCCAAAATTCCTCAGTATCAACGTAACATCACTTGTAGTATCCACCCTGCATGAGTAAAATTAGTCCATTCAACTTTACCATTTCTCTACTTTTCTCCTGTGCTTTTCTCTCCAATATTTCTGTACTTTCAATTGGAGGTGCCATATTTACCACTTTTCCCACTCACTTTTCATGTGCATACTGTCTGGAAATGATTTCTCTTTTTACACTTAAAACACCATTTCCCAAAGGTCAGACATTTATTTTTGCTCTTTTCATGTTCCTTATTGCAATATCTGCATACAAGTTAACTTTTATTAGCATTGTAAGTCACCATACTTCTTTCAGAGTCATTCAATTTTTGAATCAATTCCAATTGTAAGAACTCAACACATGCTTCCAGATTCATATTATCAACTTGAAGCTGCTCAAGAATGCAATCAGTCTTAGCAAAATCAGCTTGTCTTCAATGAACATTTCTTCTGAACCCATTCTTTTTAATTCACTAATATCTCTATGCTTATTTCAATTACTGTACATATTGTATAATAGTTTTGTCCAATCTCTGCTTGCTTTTGAGGAAATTTAGTTCTTTCTGCTATGATCAATATTTTTTTGGTTGGATATTTGCTTTTATGATGGCAGCAATTTCTTCATATGCTAATTTTCCCAACACTTTGGGATAGACCATGATGGAGATTTTTTTATGGCCTCACACCCCACTGAGGCCAAAAACAAATCTGTAATTTCATTTTCTCTTCCTCCAGTTTTGGTGTCCTTTAGCATTTTTTTACACTTGCCAACACCTAATCCAGATTTGCCTGTTGTTATAATAGGTATCCTTTCTGACAGATGTAGTCTCATCAGGAGAAGATAATTCCCCTGTAGGTATAATGATACTGTCTTTTATACAGTATCTCATTTACATATCACTACAGTTGGCTTACATATAGCTGAATCCAGTCTTTTCTTTTAAAGACCATAGCAAACCAGGAACTTTTCACTTATTTCTCTGAAATCAATATCCTCTCTCAAGTGTTCCAAGAAATAGGATTTAAGGTAAACCTTTTGAGCACACAAACTATGGGGTCTGGAATTGTAATGAAAGCAGTGACAGCATGTACCCTGAATTCATAAAAATTCAGGGTGTGGATTTAGTAAATACTAAAAATTTCAAATACCTTGAGTATATGGATCAGTTATAACAAATCTAGTATAAGAGTTAAGGAAATTGAACGTAGAATAGGCAGCACTAGAGGTAGTTTCACCCAATACCACAAATTACTACAAAACCAAAACATTAACTTGAAAACTCGAGTCATCGTCTTAAATAGCTTTGTCAGATTTAGGCTTTCATATGGCTGTCATGCATGGCCCTAAACCCATTTAGAAATATCTAAATTTTCAGCTGTATACAACCACTTTCTAAGATCAATGGTTAAAAATGATTTTGTGAGAGTGTGTGAAGCCTGTGGGTCTTGGCAAAGATCATCCTCCTTTGGACAGTGTGGACTGGCGCTACAGCATCTTAAGCAAAGAACTGCACCCAATATCAGAAACACCATCACTTGAGAACTTTCAACAGCAGCAACAACTAAAATGGATAGCACATGTAACTTGAAGAGAAGATGACATAATCAAGATGTTGGCGTTCCAGACTACTACAAACAAAAGGTTAAGAAACAAACCCCATCAATACTAGAAAGAGCAATAACAGCTACTGGACTTGAGAAACTTATTTTCCTGAAAAAATTGTTTTTAAGAGAAAGATTTTATAAATTTCAACCAACAGCAGTACTAGCTACTCATTCAATGAATGCTTGAATGTTACCTTATAAGGAAAGAGCTAAGATTACCATTTCAGTAAGAGATAGGTTTGCCGAAACACCTTTCAAATATTTTCAAAACTCTTCTTTGGCAATGGTATCAAACTTACATTTGCTTTCATCCTAGTAAACAATGTCACTCTCTTCAAGTAGAGTGACTGCCATCTGACGGCTCTGCATTATCCGTGTTAACCTTATCACTGGTATATCACTTTGTATTTACACATTATAAGATCTATGGACAGCTAAAAACTTATAGTACCTGTTTAGGAGTGCTAGGAAAAGTTCTTGCACCCATTTTCCTTCATTGCTGAAAACACTTTTTGGTTTATCAGATAAAAATAATTGCAAGTAAAAATGTTTTTGAATGAAGAATTATAAGTCTATATTTCTGAGATGAGGTATTATGTACATTATTTACATTATTCGGACTATTGTCCTCATCTTTGTCGCCATATTTATTACAACGTTTTGGCCGTTGTACACCCCGGCCTTCTTCATGTGGTTGGAATGTCGAACTGAACCCTTTATTTCACTCACTGGGATAGACTGTTCTAGTTCCACGTGCTATGTTTTAATGGATGTCCGTTATCAGTTATCTCCTGTTAATTTTTCCCTCTAAAAGTTCTCCACTGCCTTAACCAAGTACTCTTTGGGGTCCTGTCACTGGATCTAACTAACACCTTTATCCACTGTGCCATGTGTCCTTGAGGACATCTGTGTATGAATTTATGGGTATTATAAACCTAATGTCTTCAGCAACCATTTTTACCAGTGCTCATATTGCAATTTTTGCTGTTATCACTACACGTTTTTACCAGAGCTCATATTGCAACTTTGTTATCACTTTTCTCTGGCACTCCTTATTATTGGTTCCCATATTGTATTCATTTCTATGCTTGTTTGGCTCAGGACATTTTTGTGGCCTAGCATATGTCAGAAAACAGTCTGCCTGCCTTATGTTAAGGGGTTATCAGAGAAAATACAAAGGATCTGCGGTCCATATAACATCAGAACAACTTTCAAAAGCTTGACGACACTTCGCAGATATCTCTACTGAGTAAGACCCCCTCCATAGAGGAGAACATGACTAAAGACTGTGTGTACGCTATTCCGTGCAGCTGCGGAAAGAAATATAAAGGAGAGACAGGCCGCCCCCTTAAGGTTATGCTTCAAGAACACCAGAAAGCTGTAACACAAGGGGAAGTGAAAAAATGAGGCGTGGCTGACCACATATGGAGAGAGAAGGGAGATCACCGCCCTTTGTGGGATCAGGTTGAGATCATAGACAAGGAACACCATTGGAAAATTCGTAAATTTAAGGAATCAGCACATATGCGAGGCCACAAAAATCTCCTGAGCCGAACAAGCATAGAAATGAATACAATATGGGAACCAGTAATAAGGAGTGCCAGAGAAAAGCAATAATAACAACACAGTTGCAATATGAGCTCTGGTAAAAACATGCAATGATAGCAGCAAAAAAATTGCAATATGAGCACTGGTAAAAATGGTTGCTGAAGACATTAGGTTTATAATACCCAGAAATTCATACACTGATGTCCTCAAGGACATGGCACAGTGCATAAAGGCATTAGTTAGATCCAGTGACAGGACCCAAAGAGTATGAGTTCAATACCTGGTTAAGGCAGTGCAGAACTTTCAGAGGGAAATATTAACAGGAGATAACTGATAACTGACATCCATTAAAACATGGCACATGGAACTAGAACAGTCTACCCCTGTGAGTGAAATAAAAGGTTCAGTTTGACATTCCAACCAGCTGAAGAAGGTCAGAGCATACAACGGCCGAAACGTTGTAATAAATATGGCAACTAAGATGAGGACAATAGTCTGAATAATGTTAATAATGAAGAATTCTAATGTCTGAACTTGTGATTTTTCATATTAGTAAATAGTATCATGGCCAACATGGTGGCAATAAAGAAAATTATACAAATGTAGAAAAGAATTATTTTCACAATTCTGCCTTTTTTTTTTTTTTTTTTTTTTTTTTTTTTTTTTTTTTTTTTAAAATACTAAAAAGGGAAGGAATTGACTGTGTAATATTAAATTAAAGGCTGTCATATAATATTAATTTGATAACACAATATATTAAATTCGTATTTAATATTTGATAACCCCAAAATAAATCATAACTTGTTTCACCAAGTTTTATACTATTTAGAGACCAAAACATTAAATAGATGCTTTCTATTCTCCCCACTCTGCAGATCTATTTTATCCCTCCCCATTCTCCTAATAGGAAAACAATATCACAGGTGGAATTTTAAGCTAGTTTCTGTAGAATACATAAAGGGATCCAACCTTATTTGAAAATCATTATCTTCATGAACTTTTAGATCATATTTATATATCTGGAAGGGGTTTTTTTTTTTCCTTTTTTTTTTTTAAACTAGACTTTTTTTTATTTATTTCCTTTTTGCTGTAAAAATTGCAAAAATAAGCATCAGCTAAACTTTGACCTTTTTTTCTGTGAGGACTTACAAGTTAGTAAAAACTGTCGAGGAATTTTCACATGGCAAATACAAACATAAATAACGCATTTTGGTTTTAATTTTCCAATGTCTTGAAGGGTTCAGCCTGGCATTGTAATTCCATTTTCAACTCTAAAAGTTTTTAAATTTCCAAAAACTAACATGCTAAAATCATGTTCTGGGTCATGACCCGAAGAAAACTTGGTGGCCTTACTTGTAACTTTGAATTGTTTGATGACAAACAAAAGAAATATTTGCTGATTTATACTAAGTTAGTTATCTAAGTCATTAAGTAATTTTCAAGTGAAGACACAGGGACTACTTTTCTTTTTTTTTTTCTTTTAACTTTATCCAGTAGTTTTTAATCAAGTAAAGAGGAAAGTTTATTCAATGCAAGAACTTTATTTTAATTTTCAAACTTTAAGATGAAACAAAATTAATTTCTGATAAACTATGGCAACAAGCCTTTATGTAAAGTTGCATCTTTTCTGTTCATGCTTCAGATAAATTTAAAATTTGTTCATATTTATATTACTTGTTAACCATAACCGAACTCTGACAAAAAAAACAAAAGTTGGGTTCTCTTAAATCTTTAGAATTCAACACTCAAACCCACCTGCAAATATTGGCTCACAAAGTCTAACTGTTTGCATGACTTGTCATGTTATTGTGTGATGATGATGTCATATATGATGGCAGAGTGAGTTATGGTTGGTTGGACATGGAAAGTCCATATTTAGCATGGGTTTAAGTGGGTTGAATGCTAAAGGGTTGAAGAACAGGGTTTGAGTGTCCAATCCCAGAAATAAATAGATTAACTATTGTTACATTCCGTGCTAATAGGAATATATACTTGAAAAACACGGTGGATAAAATAAGTAAAGGTTTATTGTAAAAAACCAGTACAATAAGAATAAAGGTAACAGTTATGCACAAGGTCGTTGCAAGTCATTCCAGTAGTGAGTGCTACTATTGGAAGGTCGGTAGTTCTCGTGTAAGTGGCAAAAGGCTGAATTTAATGCGGGGCAATCGGGGCCTGTAAGCTCAGCCAAAAATTCCCCATAATCCCGCATAGATGGATTCGGGTCTGTCTACCTCCCCGGATGAGACTGCCCTTCAGCATAGCCTCATCCAGGTTCCTCCCTGCCTTCGGGCAGAGAGTTCGACAATAGCTAAGAACTGAGTAACAGTTCCCAGCTCTGTAGTCCGTTGACTTACAGATACTTATAGGTAGTTACTCAAGGGGGTGACAGGTTATTCCATTATGTCAGCTATGTTAATTAATGTAGGAGTTATATAAGCTTAAAATTTGAGATCGATATTTATTTTTACCATTAACTTTTGCCCTAATGGGCTTATATGTTTCCAGGCTAAAATTCTTTCAATCAACTGCCAATGTGTGAATGGTTATTATTGAAAGTCTGTCAAACTATAATGAATTTAAAAAGAAAGAAATAAACCTGAAAATTTCTACCAGAAAATAATATTCTCTCAACATTTAATGACTGAGTTTTCATTTAAACAAATTAAAATTTGACAATTTATTTTGTAATTTAAATTTTTCTTTTGTGTGTGTTGAGAATTCTGAAAGTTTAATACAACTCATGCAAAGATGGTATATTTTGCAGGAAAAGTTTTTTTAACTTCATAAAACTTGCCTATTATAAAAGAGCAAGGTATTTTTTTTTTAATTCTACATTGTCCTTTAAAATAATGTCAAGAGAGGTCATAGCTTTTCGTATCCTGCATTTAAGATGAGGTCAAGGGTTATGACATTACTTTTCAAGTTTTGATTTCTACATGGTTTAATGCACTTTGCACCTAATGTGTGGAGAGCTAGAACCCTGAAGATTGCCCTAAGATTAAACAACATTACTGGAAATCAAGTATCAATCATAGTAGTGTGTGGAGAACAAAATGAGCACAAAGTAGAAATTTCAAGATGGGGAGACAGCAAAAATGTTTTTTACTGAACTTATTAATATGAACTTTTGTTCTTTTTCAGAAATTTTATCCCCTCATGGATTTTACCCCAGACACTGGTTGCACTGACATCTACAGTGACCGGAACATCAGTAACACTGTGGTGGCTGTGACTAGAGGAGATTGTAACTTTTCAGTGAAAGCTGCTTTCATCCTAAAAAATGGTGGAATTGGAGTTCTCAATGTATCACCAGACAATAAAACTCAGGTAACATTTGAACCTCTCCCTTCCACCCAATGAAAAAAAAAAACCCCAAAACACTTTATTCTAGAGCCATGGTTCCCAAAGTCAGGTGCATTTCAATTTTTAAGGTGACAGCATTTTCGAGAATGAGTTATTAAGTGAATTTTTACTGTGTGTGTGTGTCTGCATGTGTGTGTGTGTGTGTGTGTGTGTGAGTTAATACATATGGTGCATATGCAGTATGGATACATAAAAATATTTGTGTATGTGTAATTGTGTGTGTATGTATGTATGTATATATATATATATATATAATATTTTTATATGTCCCTATTGTCAACTGTTAATGGAGCAAGTTAATTCCTACAAGTCAAATCTTTCTTCTTTCATAAGACTACCACCCCCCAACACTAAGACTTGGTTGTGGTATATTGAGTTGGTCATTTGTCAATGGCTGATTTATCAATCTGGTAAATGATCTTTGTACTATTGCATATGATGACAAAATGATCAATTTGCATAATGAAATCTAATTGTCCAACAGCTATTCATTTAATCAATATTTATCTCTTCCCGTGTCTTTGTAGTAGGTAGCTTAAAAATTTAAGTTTATTAAATAAAAATAAAACAATTTTTAAAATGTTGAACATAACTTTATTGAATAACATTTACTCTTTGATTCCACAATCTTTGGTTATCTTTCTGACAATTTCATAATTCCATCCTCTCATTCTCAGCAAAAAGAAATGCTCAAAATGCTTGCAGTCTTTTAAGAATTGAAATCTTTTTTTTCATTAAGAGAATTCTCTAAAGACTAAAATAGTAATCAGAAGCTACAATACCTGCTGAATAACAAAGGAATAAAAATTTCTTTGACAAACTATTTGTGTCTCGTCTCCAAAGAACCACATGATTTACTGTTATTCCATAAGAATATTCCACTCTTTTCTCTGCACTAATTCCGGATGGTTTTCATTGTTTCCTTCAATTGGTTTAATTGAAGGGGCTTTGGTTGAATCCTTCAGTTACTTCCCTGGAAGAAGCTTATGGTTGAAAACTCTTTTCCAGTTTGCGATCCTCTCCACAACATCACTTACTTGGAATGATAGCCATTCACTATCGTTTAACATAACCAACCTGGTGCTGATGATTCTCAACACATGATTGGATATTTTGAAAATATTTGAGTCCATTTCCCACAGCACTTATTCTCAGATATGTGCTAATGTGGTCACTATCAACCCCTGACATATTTCTTTTAATCTCTACATATTTTTTTTTTTTTTTTTTT
>OZ038497.1:4020574-4070574 GCA_964036315.1 Acanthosepion esculentum
CAAATTTATTTTAATTCTTAAAACTATGTGTACTGGTAATATTTATTATTGTATCATAGCAAATATTTTCTTCATTTTCTGTGAAAGAAATTGTACATGTAACAAAAATCACAATAAATTTTATAAAGATTATCAAAATTATTATTTCTCTGAAATTCACATCTTTTGTAAATTATTTTCAGACTTTGTTGATACACGATTTTGTAAAATGCTGAAATTGCTTTTTGATTATATTTTCTGTAATAAATTAGCATAACCAAATTAACTCATTATTTTTGCAATATTATCTAAAAATGTCTAATTTAAGGTGAATAAAGTGATTTTTGTGCATTTAGTTATGGTATTTTTGTTCTTTCTCAGTACATTTACACTTATGGAAATAAGTCAATAATTGTAAAATTCTTCTTAATATTATATATAGTTGTTAATTAACTAATTACTGGACATTACTAACAAGTTCCCTGCTAAAATGTTCTCAGGAATTGTTATTTAGTAGTAATTTAGGCTTCCACATGTCCACCCCAAGTCATAGACCCCAGTCGCAGGGTTGCAAGGCTTGATATATGTATCGCCTTGGATTGTACCTATTTGTATATGTTAAGTAGAAGGCATATAAAGTGTATAGTAAACTAAGGGACAAGAAGCAAGAAGTTGACTACTGATCATGTGTCATAGAACAACCTGATACAAGAGAAATCTTTCCTGTAATGTTCTCAGAGACTGAAGAAGATGAGATGAGACCAAGATCTCCATTAAAAAGAACAGGACATAAACCTCAAGGGGGAAGAGGAGGAAAGAGGTTGTAGAAGGAGTTTGAGAATAACAAAAGGCATGAAACCATTTTTTGGTTCAGGGAGGTGTAGTGGACTGGTAAATAGGATTGTACCTATTTGTATATGTTAAGTAGAAGGCATATAAAGTGTATAGTAAACTAAGGGGCAAGAAGCAAGAAGTTGACTACTGATCATGTGTCATAGAACAACCTGATACAAGAGAAATCTTTCCTTTAATGTTCTCAGAGACTGAAGAAGATGAAATGAGACCAAGAACTCCATTAAAAAGAACAGGACATAAACCTGAAGGGGGAAGAGGAGGAAAGAGGTTGTAGAAGGAGTTTCAGAATAACAAAAGGCATGAAACCATTTTTTGATTCAGGGAGGTGTAGTGGACTGGTAAATAGGATTGTACCTATTTGTATATGTTAAGTAGAAGGCATATAAAGTGTATAGTAAACTAAGGGACAAGAAGCAAGAAGTTGACTACTGATCATGTGTCATAGAACAACCTGATACAAGAGAAATCTTTCCTGTAATGTTCTCAGAGACTGAAGAAGATGAGGTGAGACCAAGATCTCCATTAAAAAGAACAGGACATAAACCTCAAGGGGGGAGAGGAGGAAAGAGGTTGTAGAAGGAGTTTAAGAATAACAAAAGGCATGAAACCATTTTTTGGTTCAGGGAGGTGTAGTGGACTGGTAAATAGGATTGTACCTATTTGTATATGTTAAGTAGAAGGCATATAAAGTGTATAGTAAACTAAGGGGCAAGAAGCAAGAAGTTGACTACTGATCATGTGTCATAGAACAACCTGATACAAGAGAAATCTTTCCTTTAATGTTCTCAGAGACTGAAGAAGATGAAATGAGACCAAGAACTCCATTAAAAAGAACAGGACATAAACCTGAAGGGGGAAGAGGAGGAAAGAGGTTGTAGAAGGAGTTTCAGAATAACAAAAGGCATGAAACCATTTTTTGGTTCAGGGAGGTGTAGTGGACTGGTAAATAGGATTGTACCTATTTGTATATGTTAAGTAGAAGGCATATAAAGTGTATAGTAAACTAAGGGACAAGAAGCAAGAAGTTGACTACTGATCATGTGTCGTAGAACAACCTGATACAACAATATTGTATTGCCGATAAGATTTTTCTGAACCAGAATTTGTTGAGACTTGGATCTTGTGTTTTGCAGCTAGGGCTAAAAAAAATGTATGACAACCAGGCAAGAGGGTGAGCAAATGAAATAACTGACCCCTTTTGAGCTTTGACAGGTTGTGAAGGTATAATGAAAATTTCTATTAAGGCAAACACCAAACAACTGGAGGAGATAACTTTTGTTGAAATTTCAGAAAATTATAAAAAGAAGTTTATGACCTAAAAAGAAACTTATTATAGCAGAAGGAACCAAATGTCTGTCCAATAAACAGGAACCAGATAAATAAATTCTGCATTATCTTCACAGCTTAACAGAAGCTAACAGATTCTGCAAGTTTGAGAAACTGAGAACTCAATATTTCACTATAGATGATGAATTGATTCGATTACACTTGATTGAATGTATGGTTGATACATCACAAATATTAGATATTGGAACCATTACAATTGAATAATTTATCTCTAACTGTATGTGTGGAAGTTGTACAACAGCTGGAATTGATTAAAGAGTATAATTTTACTGAGGACTATTGAAACGTACAGAATAAAAAAAAAAAGAAAAAGAGAAGCAAGAAATGCAAATACTGTAAGTATGAAATTGACAAAAAAGTGACTTGCTTTTGGAAAAAGTTTTCCTTAACTATGGAAGAAGAAAAATCATTTTCTGTCTGTATGCAAAGTTAAAAAAGAAAGTAGACAGTAAAAATGGGATGAGAAGTATTTTTCCTAAGTAGAGATACTATAGACAGTTCCTTACCAAAGTTACTGATTAGTTATAAGTTGATTCCACATGCAGAGAGATTGCAAAGGCCATCTGCATTAATGGGAAGACAAATAAGACCTCCATTAACAATGACTTATTTGACAAATGAAATGGTGTAGTAAATGAAAGACAAAGTAGAGTAAGTAGGGAGAGATGTAATTTCATTATGATAAAGGGGCATAAAGTGGCCATTATATCAAAGAAAGGAAAAAGCCAAATGGCCGATTCTAACGAATTAAGACCCAGAATTGATAAGGAAGACATTAGAATGGAAGATCTTGACAGAGAGGAAAGGAAATGTTCTTCTGATCAGGACAATGCAATAGAAGACGAGCAAATGGATGATAGCATTAGTCACTCAGAGACTGAAGATGAAATGAGACCAAGATCTCCATTAAAAAGAACAGGACATAAACCTCAAGAGGGAAGAGGAGGAAAGAGGTTGTAGAAGGAGTTTCAGAATAACAAAAGGCATGAAACCATTTTTTGGTTCAGGGAGGTGTAGTGGACTGGTAAATAGGATTGTACCTATTTGTATATGTTAAGTAGAAGGCATATAAAGTGTATAGTAAACTAAGGGGCAAGAAGCAAGAAGTTGACTACTGATCATGTGTCATAGAACAACCTGATACAAGAGAAATCTTTCCTGTAATGTTCTCAGAGGACTGAAGAAGATGAGATGAGACTAAAATTTCCATTAAAAAGAACAGGACATAAACCTGAAGGGGAAAGAGGAGGAAAGAGGTTGTAGAAGAAGTTTAAGAATAACCAAAGGCATGAAACAAATTTTTCCTGTCATGTTCTCTTAACTGAAAGAAGTTTGATAATCATGTTCATCACCAATATTTTTAAAGTGTTGCACTTTGATTGTTTAAGAGACATGATATCATGTTGGCAAAATGTTCTCACTTGTCTTATAAGGTAACAGGGTGGATATTTTTTTGAGTGTCTCATCTGATTGCGATTATTTGCTAGTATCACTTACTTTTTCATTCACTTTTATATGTATGAAAAAAGTCATCCATCTGTTTAAAGCCATTGTTCCTTCAGGACATAAAGAATGATAAGACTGCACAGCCACCACCTTTTTAAGCTAGTAGAGGGATTTGCCATTTATATGGTTTTGACTTTAGAGTTGTTTTTCTCCTTGACTGGTTGTCAGCCAAGGTTAAAGACATCAATCTACCCAGTTATTTAATCTGTATCTGGATTAGTGGGTGAAGACAGATTCATACCTTTCTAAAAATCATTAGCATGAATAGAACAACAAAACTGTTTTGAGTGGAAGTTGATCTTGACCCCTGGATGCCATTTTCTGTTCTGTTAACCTTTAATCTACACTGACCTTCTTTCTGAAAGTTATCTGCATTTTTAAAGCTACCAATGTTCAAATAACACTTATATTCTTCTGACAATATCAGAAAAAAACTCCACAGACAGGAAATCCAGTTCATTTATAGAAACCAACTCAACTGGAAAAGTTCAATTGTAGAGGTTAGGTGAGCATGTTTCATAATCCAGCCAAAATAAACTTCATATTAATAAATGAGATATGGAGATATATTTTTTTTAAAAATTTCTTTGAAATATGACAGGGCAATCATTTGTTTTGTGACTTTTCTAGTTTTTGATTACTACAAAAATATTTGTATGTACATAGATTTTCTGTATGAAATCGAAGATGTCGTTAAATAATTTGGGAATAAGATTTTCTGTATGAAATCGATGATGTCATTAAATAATTTGGGAAGGAGTAAAATGTGAAAGGGAACATAAAATTTAATTTTATTGATACAAAAATTAAATTGATTTTTATAAATTCCCTTTAAGAGTGATAGATTTGATTTATGTATTTAAGAAAAGTTTCAATTAATAAGTTTATCGGAATATTCTTGACATTCTAAAATCTGGTTGTTTAAAATATCTCGATGAAGAACTGAAAGCTCAGGTCACAAAACAAAAAGACAATGCATGACTTAGTCTGGCCTCTTTTACCTGCTACTCTTTGGTTCAGAAATTCTCATGTTGTGGCACTTGTCTTAATGCACAGTTGCAAGAGCTGTGCCACACATTTACAACTTAACAGCCAACAACAGCAACAGAGTGTTTTGATGATACAGTCTTGCTCATTTATTATATACTATATAGCTGTATATTTACCCATTCAGGAGAGTATATATATATATAGGCTTTTTTTTACCCTTTGTATTGCATGAAACAATAAAAAGCTTGTTTGGAAGCATTAATGATTGTTTTATTTTCCCGTTTGAAGCTTTGTCCTACTTTTAATGACACAGCAATATTTATGGGGAATGAGCTGGCAAAACTTTTTATTTTACATAGTTTGTTTTTTTAGGGGTGATTTCTGTGGCCTGCTCTCAAGGGTGCTGGGTTAAAGAAGTCTGACTGTAATAATAAATGTGGAAATTAATATCTTATTTCCATAATTATCTGTACTTTATTACAATGTCTTTTACATCAATTTCTGAATCTCCCATCTCACACTGAGTTAAGCCCCATTTGCCACTGCTAATAGACATTTTCTGTAACCTCTGATGAGACTTTTGGGTTTTCTCAACTTAAATTTGTTGCCTTTCTTCTGTGCAGAATAATTGCAAATCATTCAGATTTAATGGTTTCCATTTATGAATATTTAATGCCGGGTGGTAATAAAACGGTACTGCTGGTTGGAAGGTTTCCTCGACTGGAGTCAAAGGACACATGCTTATGATGAAGGCGGGCCTTCAAATCAGAGGACATTGGCTGTGATCTGCTCTGGTGAGGGATGGGCTACATGCCCAACAATTCAACTGACATGTGTAAGGAGCTGGTCAAGATCTCAATTGCACAGCAACCCTATGAAAACAATCGGTTTGGATAATCATCATCCTCAATCATGTGGTGGGTAGGGAAGCTTCATCAGTGATGTTTATTCCAGATGTCATTGGGGGTTTTCCGGTCTACAAAAACATCACCCCCCCCCCCTCTCCTCATCAGATTGAGGATGATGATTATTTATGAACAACAATTTTCATTTCATGCCACAAATGTCTGATTGGATTCAAGTCAGATCATTAAAGCCAATTCATTACACAAATTGTTTTCTTTTTGAAAATTTCTAGGGTGGATTTTGAAGTATTTTGGGTCATTGTTTTGTGGGAAGATGAACCAAGAGAAAAAGGTTTTTAAAAAAAATGGACTGATAATTTAGCAAATTTATTTTTTCCTCAATTATGCTTATTTTCCAAAGTTATTAAATAATTATAACAAAAATCATTTATTTTGCTACCACCAAATAGATGAAGAATGTGATGAAATAGTTATGAAGATGTGTAGGCTCACATCACTTAATGATAGCAATAAACATATACAATTAATCTATTATTAAACAAAATTAAAACTTAATTTCTTAATTACAGATACTAGCACCCATTTCCCTCCCCCCAAAAAAATCTCATATTTAATTAAACCAATGTAATTAGGAATTTTCTTGGAGATTGCATCTTTTCTTTTAATGAAAAAATAAAAACTTGTATTGGTCAAATAATTACAATGCTCTCAAATGTTTCTTTTAACAAGCAACAGCTACCTACCATGCTGTACAAATTGGTGAAGCTGGTTGAGTATTCTTTGACAGGATCCCCATTCCCACCTCTGCTTGACAGCATGACAGGCATGTTTAAAATTGGGTTGTGGCAACGGTGTGGGGTGGAGCGGGAGTTTGGCAATTTGTTTAGATGTACTGATCATCATCAGTTTGTCTATTTCCTTCAGGCAAAGCACTAAGTGGCATAATGTTGTTGCTTTTTCACTGAGCTTATCATCATAATCCAAACACCCTTGTGGTGGGTAGGGAAGCTTCATCAGTGATGTTTATTCCAGGTGTCACTGGGGGTTTTCCGGTCTATAAAAACATCACCCCCTCTCCTCATCCATGTAACCCAGCTTGGAGCAATCCCCTCCCAGCCGACTTCCCATCCCTGGTAGTGAATCCTTTACCTTTGGGCTGAATTTTTATTGGTTTTTATTCTTTCGGTTTTTAGTCAATGAAAATTGGGTTTACAGTACATTTTGACTAATCAAATCAGAACTAGAACCTTCTAAATATACTCTGTGCTTTTTTTTTTATTGCACTAAAAATATAACTATATACAATTCTCACTGTGATTTTCATGTATGACCTATTGTCGGCTAGTCTCCGATTGTGTAAGATGTAAACAGAGAAAACAAATGTAGTATTTTCTCCATATATATGTATGTGTGTATGTATATTGTTGTAGTGATGTGCTCTATTTGTTATCTCCCTTACACTAGAGCTGTCAGGTGGCAGTATGTTTTGCTGTGACAATGGTAGACAATTCTTACCAAGTCAATCCAAATGGTGAAAAGATCATATCTATTATAAAGCTGTATATGACAATAATTGGACAAATATATTAAATGACTTGCATATGAAAACCTAATAATATTTTGTTGTTTTCTTTCAGATTATTCCTGGTGGAAATGAATCCGATTACCACAATATCAATATCACTGTAGCATTGATTCGAGAAATGGATTTTCTTTCAATTAAGGTAAGTTTCCACTGACATATTAAAGACTGACGTGATGTTTCTAAGATCTCTACATGAATATTCTTCCTTTTACCCAATCGGATCCAGAGGTAGATTCTCCAATGACCAACTGTGGGACAGGACCAGACAAGCCTCAATCGAGATTGACATCAAGAAATGGAAATGGGGATGGATTGGCCACACACTCTGCAAGTCTGCGCTTCTAGTGTCACCAGGCAGGCCCTTGACTGGAATCGAAAAAGGCAAGCAAAAAGGAGGTCAATCAAAACAGACTTGGTGCAGAAGTGTTCACGCAGAGGTGAAGGCAGCCGGCACGATATGGACTGAGCTGAAGAGGATCGCCCGGAACTGCGTCTGTTGGAGAGGTATTGTTGCGGCCCTATGTTCCCCAAGGAATCAAGGGGCATAAAGCAAGCACATTATATTAATATGCTTAGATTTCTGATCAGACAATTTAAAAATAGTATGTACGATACTCAGCTCATAATGTAATTCATCTTGACCTGACGTCTCGACTTCGGTCACTTTCTCACCACCTTGACATGCCTTCCCTACGTGTTTCTTACAAATATTTTCATGGCAGCAATTGATCTGATAAGTTTCCCTCTTTTCTGCTCTGATTGCATGAATTTAAGCATACTACTAGATTGGCAACTAAATCTCACCATTTTAATGTTGAAATCGCTAGATTTAACCAAATGTTCAATTGTAATAGTTTTTTTTTTCTTGCCTGTGGAACTCTCTTCTGGATTCTTGTTTCCTTGCCACCTACAATCTTCAATAATTTAAATGCAACATCACTCACCATCTTCTGTCTTCCTGAAATCTCTTCTTTTATTGTCCTTTCTCCTCACTAAAGTCTTCCCATTCTCTTTCACTCTCATTAACCCCTTGCGTCTTAGTGGCATTATCGCCATCTTCCGTCTTCCTGAAATCTCTTCTTTTATTGTCCTTTCTCCTCACTAAAGTCTTCTCATTCTCTTTCACTCCCAGTTACTCTTTGAGTTTTAGTGGCATTATCACTTTGCTGGGGAGGAAATGATTAAAAAAAATAAAATAAGATAATGACTTAATTAATAAAAGTTACTTTAGTCTATTTCTTAGACAATGGGGAGATCAATTTCTGAAGCACGTTTATCCTTATATTGTAACAGATGTCATTGTAATGGAATAATAATGACAATGACATTTGATGAAATGCTGTTGCTGAAAGTATTTATTTGTTAAGGATTTTATGTCAAGTGGACAAAATTTTGTGTTCTGAAGATTTCTTCTTTCACCAAGAGAACAGGGGTTCACATGACTTAGAATTTTTTTTTATTTTGATTAAAGTATGAAACTTGTCATTTTTTGCAAAGTTAAGACAAAAACAGGATTCAAGCCACCGAGAACAGAATAGATGATTCTCTATGTTCCTGTGGATGAAAGATATGGATGTTAACTGCCTTTCATTGTTATCCTGTATCTTTTAGGGGGTGTTTTTATTTCCTCTTTGGGTACTGTTGTAGCATACCACAGACAATAATAAGTATGTCCCCATTCACATAAATACAGTAGTAAATACTGTATGTTGGTCTGCAATTGGAGATTCATTGTGGAATTCACTTGTCTCACTTCTAGCAATTGACTACTTTTTATGCACTGCCGGCGAATTTTATGTGTGTTGTTTGTGTCCTAAGTATTATCGTTCATTACCAACCTTCATTTGATTATTCTATTCAGTAACCTTCCCTAGATTACAACAAATAGCATATGGATTTGTTTTAGTATATATATTTTATTCTTCATATTTCTGCTACATGTTTCCGGTCTCTTCAGGGGAATAAAAGGAATAAATTTTCTTTATGTTCTTTTAATGTCTCATTGTTCGTTTTCTGTATTTGTTGGTGAGCCTTGAACTCTTTTCTGGACTGTTGGCAAAAGTGAATTTCTGCTTAAATGTTGATAAAACCATTAGGTTTGGTATGAGAGGTGGTGATGATAGATGTGTTCATGAAAGATGTCTTCATATCCCTGTTAGCCTGCATATGTAAATTCCCTCCCCATATATACATACTGTCTTATAATAAGGAATTAGCATACACATATATGTATATACACATACATACCCACAAAACAAAGGTTTTGAACTAGCAAAAAAAAAAACACCTCTAGACTATGAGATCCCAAAAACGTAACATCAAACAAACCCTATCATATATCTCAACATACAAATAGAACAATCCAGAATTATTTACAGAAATTACAAAAAAACTAGACTTACTTAACAAGAATGATAAAATGAAAAATATACTAAAAACAACCAAAATAATTAAAAGCAAACACCAATCTAAAAACCTGAAACATATATTAACCTCATCCAAATTTAACTAACACAATATACAGGATGTTACAAAATGCAACAAAAAAGATGTGGGGTTTGTGATGTCATTATAGAAGGGAACTCCTACACTTTTGAAAACCCCACAACTACATTCACAATAAATAAATATTTAAACTGCAACTACAAAAATGTGATCTATGCACAAAATGTTGATGACATTTTGGCAGTAAAGTTTTTGTAGCAGTAATTTCTAAAAAATATAAGTCTTATACTCCATTGCAATTAGATCATCCTGCATAGTGGCTAGATGTGAATACTATGAAAGCAGGTACTGAAATAAAAAGTCATTCTCTGCATATAGGCTCCACACATCACATCCGGTCTACAAAGCAAGCTCCAGAAATGAAAGTGACACTGAACAATCATAAATGTTACTGCCGGAAAAGGAAATGCCTCTGGGGACTACAGCAGATTCCGATAGCAACCAAGACAGTTGCGGACTGGAAAGCCACCGGCTGTTGCCACCACCATCATCACCACTGCCACCTCCCAACATGACCGCTCCACTCAATGACTGTTACCACTCTCAGACTTGACTAACCACCTCAGCTATCCAGCTTCAACAGGACAACATCTCAACCTCATCACCTCAGCAAATACCACCCATGAAATTGACCAAACACCACCTCATCACTGTCAGATTTGTTACTTCTCCTGACTCATCACACACGTATCCTCAGCATCGGCAAAGTCAAGTTTGTGACTTCTCCTGACTACTCACACTCGCACCCAGTCAGATTGTAGCTTTGCTAACGACTTCAGGCCACCGCTCAGCAACCCACTACCATCACCTTGGCATACCCAACTCATTTACGAGGCATTCCCTTCACAGTTGCCGCCACAGTCCTTGTTCCACAGAAAAGGCCTATCAGCCATACCAATCCGACAACACAGCAGCAACCCACTGTCATCACCTTGGCATAACCAAAACTTACAAGGCATTCCCTTGCAGTTGTCACCAAAGCCCTGTTCCATAGAACCAACCTACCAATCCACAAGATTGACCCACCTCTGTGACCTTGCACATCCAACATGTGCACTGACCTCATATCCTGTTATGTTAGCCAGGTCAGCACAAGAAATAGGCCAACTCCTGGCTTTTCTCTTAACCCTGATCCCTATCCTGACAATCGGCCACTGAACCTATTTGGCAATATCTGTGCGACGCTGTATGCACTAACAGTAAATGTTCTTCAAAATCTAATCCTTGTTCTTCCTTTTTCTCCCAACCAAACACTTATTACAAGAGATTCCAATTCTTGCGCAGTATTCTTTTCTATCTGGGTTTGTGTCTGTTCTTTCATAGCACGATCGGTGAGTCAGGAACAAACAATGATCAATGATCTTCTTGCCATTGTCTTCTGTCTTTTTCTTTCCCCATTCTTGTCTGCATGCATCACATATAAGTAAATTTCTGCATCCCGGACATTGATTTATTATATATTTTTTGACAAGATATATTCATATGATCTTCTTTGAGTAACACACACACACACACACACACACACACACACACACACACACACACACACATGCCACTTTTTAGAAATGCAGTTCAAACCAAAATCTCCAAGTCTGAATTTTGGTAATGAAATGAACATTTTGGAGAAGTAATATTTTGTATAAATAAATCAAGAATTTTTGTTTTGCATTTGAGAAATATCGGGCAGTCATAATTCTTTGTGATATTGTCACAGGGGCAACTGGGAGGGTTGGGAATGATCTAGTCTTACTGAATTTCTTTCTTTCTTTCTTTTTTTTTTTTTTTTATTTATTTCAGGTTCAAATCCTGGAGCATTCTCCACCCACAATTTATGGCTTCTACTCATTAATTTTAATCTGTTCTTCCTTTCCTTATTCTCCTCAGTACTTAATTAGTTCTTCACTGTTCATTCCCACTTCAAATCATCAATAGGCATTCTCGTGTAATAAAACATTGAACCAGGGATACCATCCTGTTATGCTTTCTCTCTTTGATCTTTTAAAGTGGGTAAAGCTTTGATATCTTTCTTTTGGATGAACACATTAAGTAGAAAGGTAGGTATGTTTTAAGATTGAGAATACTGTAATCATCCTCTTTTTATGACTTTTACATGTGTTTGTATTTTTTTGTTTCTTTGTGCATTAAAAAAACAGAAAGAAAAAAAACTGTTATCATTGCCCATATGTTAACATAACCTTTTAACTTGAGCAAATGGATTTTAAGCATACATGTCATTGTCTATTGACAAGCTCAGTCCTGTGGTCTTGAAGTGAGTTAATTTGAAATAACAAGGGAAGATCTAAAATCAGTTCTCACCCTGCAGACCAAATCCTGACACTTTTCATTATTTTTATTTGAACTTTAAAGAATTCCCAGCAAAAGAAAAATTGTTGTTTAGGAATTTGAGAATTACTTTCAAGTATTACAAAATAACATTTGATTTAATGTTATTATGATGTATTTTTTTCTTTTCTTTTTTCCAGCAACTTGGTGAGAATATAATGGTAAAACTATTCTCCCCTCAACCATCTTTATTATATGCTACTGAATTTGTTATCCTCCTTTTGGCGATGTCAAGCATCGTTATTGGCTCTTACTGGTCAGGATTTTCTTTCTTTCAAGAGTAAGTCATTATCAAGTTTACCATTTTTATAACTTGTTGCCGACAGTAGATTTCATTAATAAAATTGGATGGTAGTTTTTTTTCTCTCTCTCTGTCTCTCAGTAGTTTCCTGTTTATAATATTCTAGTATCCAATAGATTTGTGGCAAGTTTATATGATGACATGAAAATCTGTGCACAACTAACAATGAAGCTTTGAATACCTTCTAGATATTTCTAAATGCAGTAATTTTTGTATCATAATCAAGTATTTGTTTGCTCAGATACAATTATAGAACTATCATCAATTGGGCATTTATCAGCAGAAAGCTACTGGCTAAAATTCTTCACAATACTAAGAGAATGTGAATGAGTATTGTACAATATATTTTTACTATATCTTACAATGTCTTAGATACATAATAGAGATGTGTGTTCTATTGAACTTTTCTGGGCTCTGAATTAAGTTACAGTAAAGACTGACTCCCTTTTAATAAAATAGTATCAAACAGTGCATAAAATGAAATTTGTAGGCAAAGTCCAAATTCTGGTTGAGGTGATGTGTGTTCACTTCTCACTAATGCCCTTGGACAAGGGAATTAAATATGAGGTCTTGCATTATCCTGCTGAAGGATAGCCACCCACGTTCCCCCCGCCCCATTGCTGGCCAAAGTATTTGCAACCTTTGATGCCTCAGTTCCAAATCATGACAAATAGGACTACTAAACCATGATAGTCTAAGAGCACCGTCAGGGATCTTTTAGGTGGGACTCAGTTCTTCATTATGAAGTACAGACATATAACAACAATTAAGCTACTCTTGGAGATTCAGAGCATTAGAAGTCATTTTGAGGAACCAGCAGTCTGTTCTGGAACTGACTCCAAATGCAAACAGTACTGATGCTGCTGGTAGCTACAGCATTACAATGACTTAATTTTGAACTCCTGCACAATGAAATGAAAATTAACTTTATTTATCTTTGCTCCAGTGCACTATAAAAAAACCAACAACAACAAAAATAAAAGTACTCAACAACTTCAAACTGCAGCCAAAAGAGGAAATGTGGAATTTTAAAATGATGTGTAGATGTAAACATCAATATGCATGCATCTAGATATCTGTTGTGGCCTTGTTAGGGGCCAGAAATAGAGACACAAAGGAAGGAATTAAGTTAAACAAATATATTAACAGAAACAGTTAATACAAACATACATATATATATATATATATATATATATATATATGAGCAAGAATGTTCGGTCTGAGTGTAAGAGCTGACTGATGGAAACTACCTCTCTAAAAAGCAGTACCTATTTATAGCTGGAAGAGTCCATGCTTGCATGAGTAAATTACCATAAAAATATCATTAAAGAAAAGAATGATGAGAAGAAAAAATCAAACTAAGATAATGTAAAAACAGCAAATTGTTTTATGTAACCCTTATTGTAAAAATGTAAGCAAAGCATTTTATAAATTTGAGAGTGAAAAAAAAGCACAAATATTTTCATAGACATTTATAATATAATGAGCAGCAAAAGGTTTTTAGGATTTATTTTGAAAAATTACCAAAGTTTTCCTGTATTAACAATAACAATAATTGAAACAAGTTCACATCTAAAGACGTTATGCACTTTGTCTCTACCACTTTTCTCTTTTTTCTCCCCTTACTCTCTCTCAACTTACTGTATCCGCTCCCTCACTGACCGCTCTCTTCCCTCTCCACTCCCGCCCCTCTCTGCTGCCGCCCTGACCGCTCTCTTCCCACTCCGCTGCCGCCCTGACCGCTCTCTTCCCTCTCCGCTGCCGCCTTGACCGCTCTCTTCCATCTCCGCTGCCGGCCTGACCGCTCTCTTCCATCTCCGCTGCCGCCCTGACCGCTCTCTTCCCTCTCCGCTGCCACCCTGACCGCTCTCTTCCCTCTCCGCTGCCGCCCTGACCGCTCTCTTCCCTCTCCGCTGCCGCCCTGACCGCTCTCTTCCCTCTCCGCTGCCGCCCTGACCGCTCTCTTCCCTCTCCGCTGCCACCCTGACCGCTCTCTTCCCTCTCCGCTTCCGCCCTGACCGCCTGATTTCAGTCATGCCTGATTTCAGTATCAAATGAAATTCCCAACCATTTTTTGAAATACTTTTCTCCAGTTTCATTTGCATTCTGAGTTATCCTCTTTTATTTGCAGAACAAACTTGAAAAAAATCGACAAAAGTTTGAAATCAGAATCTCAACGGTAGGGGTCTGCACTTGAAAGATGTGATTAAAAAAAAAAATCCTTGTTTTCAAGAAACTTGACTAAAATGTCTTTTCTCTCCTACAAATTCTCAGCAAATTTAGTCTCGTTTCTTGACTTTGTTGTTGTACGCTCCATCTACCTACCCTGTCTTCTTTTTTAATTCTTTGCTATTTTTCTTTTGATTGATGTTTTTGTTTTTTGTTTTTTTTTAAATAAATAAATAAATTCCATTCACTCCTGAATAGATTTGTGATTCACTTCCAAGCATAAAAATAATATCCTCATTTTTTTAGTTTTATCACTTCTTACAGAAAGTTAATTTTACTCAGCTGAGGACAATCCTTCAACTTGAAAACCTTATATTGAGAAGGTAGACATAAAAATGAGGACATATTCTATAAACACCTGAATGCTATCTACTTTTTTGTCACTCCTGAATGCTTATTCGTTTTTTTCCACTTTGCATGAAGAGAACCAAATTCTTCTGTTTTCATTCTGTTTTCCATCCCCGCCAAAATCTATGAAAATATAATGATTTACCATTATATGAAAAACTCTTTGAAAAGTGCATTTTAAATCTGGGGAAAAATAAGGTATCTTTCTAAATTTATCTTTGTCTTTTGTATTTCTGAATAAAATTCATTAATATCTGATTTATTGATGCATTACTTTATAAGCTTTTTTTTCTTTTCAAAAACTGTAATTAGTACTTCCAATGCTGTGCCAAAGTTAAGCAACATTGAGCCTGTTCAGTACCTAGATGGGTGACTGCTTTGGAATACCAGGTGCTGTAAGCCTGGATGTGTAGCTGGTGTAGCAGGGGTTGTTAAATACACTTACATGCACACACCCTTGGAAAAGATGTGAATCCACCTCATTTCCCCCCAGCTATATGTTAAATAGTTGAACTTGTATCAGTAAATTATTATCTCCCTCAAAATTCTTACAATCCCAAACTATTTTCTGGCTTTAAATAACCTACAAAAGGTTGATAAGTAGTAAAAAAAAAAAAAAAATATCAAACAATCCAGTGCTGTGGACATACATTTATGTCTTTATGAAACTTCTATTGCTTCTGTCAATATATATATATATATATATATATATAATATATATATATATATATATATATAGTACAGGTAATCAATCCATTGGTATATATATAATCCAGGTGGATCCTAGTAATACTAATTATTAAAACTGATCCACAGAGAGCTTCATGTTTTTATTTTAAGAAAGCATAGGTATTTTTATCCCAAAATGACCTCAGCATAGATATAGTCTATTTCAAATCATTCTTCACATGGCTACTGTCAGCCTCTAAGGGCTTGTCTCAGAGTGTCTTTCTAAATTTATTTTCAAAGTCAGTCTTCCTCTAGTATGCGCCTTGTTAATGAGAGTGGGTTTGTGTTAGCAATTGGTGGGGGTGTAAAGTATCTTATCCTGGGGAAGCAGTCTGGGTTTGGAGTTTATTTATGACCACGGTTTTTGTTTGTAGTTTAATACCAGTTCCTACTAAGTGGTGTTTCTTATAAAGGCCCCAGAGTGTGTTTTTCTGGGATTCACAGTAAATAGTTTTTGTACTACTAAGCGATGGGGGAGTTAAACTTAAGTCTGTTAAGATTAATGTAAATTAGTTGATTTATAGATTTATAGATTGTGGGTAATATCAGAGCAGTCAATGGACTAACGCCTGCTGTTCAACACTCTTCATTAATATCTGATTTATTGATGCATTACTTTATAAGCTTTTTTTTCTTTTCAAAAACTGTAATTAGTACTTCCAATGCTGTGCCAAAGTTAAGCAACATTGAGCCTGTTCAGTACCTAGATGGGTGACTGCTTTGGAATACCAGGTGCTGTAAGCCTGGATGTGTAGCTGGTGTAGCAGGGGTTGTTAAATACACTTACATGCACACACCCTTGGAAAAGATGTGAATCCACCTCATTTCCCCCCAGCTATATGTTAAATAGTTGAACTTGTATCAGTAAATTATTATCTCCCTCAAAATTCTTACAATCCCAAACTATTTTCTGGCTTTAAATAACCTACAAAAGGTTGATAAGTAGTAAAAAAAAAAAAAAAATATCAAACAATCCAGTGCTGTGGACATACATTTATGTCTTTATGAAACTTCTATTGCTTCTGTCAATATATATATATATATATATATATATAATATATATATATATATATATATATAGTACAGGTAATCAATCCATTGGTATATATATAATCCAGGTGGATCCTAGTAATACTAATTATTAAAACTGATCCACAGAGAGCTTCATGTTTTTATTTTAAGAAAGCATAGGTATTTTTATCCCAAAATGACCTCAGCATAGATATAGTCTATTTCAAATCATTCTTCACATGGCTACTGTCAGCCTCTAAGGGCTTGTCTCAGAGTGTCTTTCTAAATTTATTTTCAAAGTCAGTCTTCCTCTAGTATGCGCCTTGTTAATGAGAGTGGGTTTGTGTTAGCAATTGGTGGGGGTGTAAAGTATCTTATCCTGGGGAAGCAGTCTGGGTTTGGAGTTTATTTATGACCACGGTTTTTGTTTGTAGTTTAATACCAGTTCCTACTAAGTGGTGTTTCTTATAAAGGCCCCAGAGTGTGTTTTTCTGGGATTCACAGTAAATAGTTTTTGTACTACTAAGCGATGGGGGAGTTAAACTTAAGTCTGTTAAGATTAATGTAAATTAGTTGATTTATAGATTTATAGATTGTGGGTAATATCAGAGCAGTCAATGGACTAACGCCTGCTGTTCAACACTCTTATATGCATCCATATCTTCCTACATACATGTGTGTACATTTACATGATCATACATATATGCCACTGTACAAACAAAAATCTTGGCCATGAATAAACCCAGACCGCTTCCCCCGGGATAAGATACCTTATCCCCCCCCACCAATCGCTAACACAAACCTACTCTCATTAACAAGGCACCTACTACAGGAAGACTGACTTTGAAAATAAATTCTGAACGACACTCTGAGACAAGCACTTAGAGGCTGACGAAAGCCGTATGAAGAACGGTTTGAAGTAGACTATCCCTATGTTGAGGTAATTTTTAGTTTTTGCCATAAATAAATTTATATATATATATATATATATATATATATATATATATATATATATATATATATATATAAAAAGACACCATAAAATGTCAGTCTCTAACATGTGTGCTATAAAATACACTCGTGTTTAGTGTTATTTCCAAGCTAGTATGGACATATAGTATGGTCCTAGCACAGCCAGGCAACAATTCTATAACCGTTCAGCAGTGAAAGTGTTAATAAATCTAAAATAAGAAAAGACAGAAAGAAAAAGAAATCTTTGTTGTTCTCAGCAGTTTTTGTTTCAGTCATCCCATGTTCTGCCAATTTTCTTTATTTTAATATTATTCAACTTATTTGTCATTTGTACTAATGTTTTAATATATTGCAATGTTTTCTTTATGCTAATCTGTTGAGCAAAAGTTTTGGTTTTATCTTTTCACATTTTAAGAACTTTTATGACACAAGCATGGAAATAAGTTTTCCTTTTTTTTTCTTTTCCGTTTTTTTCTTTTCCGTTTTTTTCTTTTCCGTTTTTTTTTCTTTTCCTTTTTTTCTTTTCCTTTTTTTTTCTTTTCCTTTTTTTTCTTTTCCTTTTTTTCTTTTCCTTTTTTTTCTTTTCCTTTTTTTCTTTTCCTTTTTTTTCTTTTCCTTTTTTTTCTTTTCCTTTTTTTTTCTTTTCCTTTTTTTTCTTTTCCTTTTTTTTTCTTTTCCTTTTTTTTTCTTTTCCTTTTTTTTCTTTTCCTTTTTTTTTCTTTTCCTTTTTTTTTCTTTTCCTTTTTTTTCTTTTCCTTTTTTTTCTTTTCCTTTTTTTTTCTTTTCCTTTTTTTTCTTTTCCTTTTTTTTTCTTTTCCTTTTTTTTTCTTTTCCTTTTTTTTTCTTTTCCTTTTTTTTTCTTTTCCTTTTTTTTTCTTTTCCTTTTTTATTCTTTTCCTTTTTTTTTCTTTTCCTTTTTTTTTCTTTTCCTTTTTTATTCTTTTCCTTTTTTTTTCTTTTCCTTTTTTTTTCTTTTCCTTTTTTATTCTTTTCCTTTTTTTTTCTTTTCCTTTTTTTTTCTTTTCCTTTTTTTTTCTTTTCCTTTTTTATTCTTTTCCTTTTTTATTCTTTTCCTTTTTTTTTCTTTTCCTTTTTTTTTCTTTTCCTTTTTTTTTCTTTTCCTTTTTTTTTCTTTTCCTTTTTTTTTCTTTTCCTTTTTTTTTCTTTTCCTTTTTTATTCTTTTCCTTTTTTTTTCTTTTCCTTTTTTATTCTTTTCCTTTTTTTTTCTTTTCCTTTTTTTTTCTTTTCCTTTTTTTTTCTTTTCCTTTTTTTTTCTTTTCCTTTTTTATTCTTTTCCTTTTTTTTTCTTTTCCTTTTTTTTTCTTTTCCTTTTTTATTCTTTTCCTTTTTTTTTCTTTTCCTTTATTCTTTTCCTTTTTTTTTCTTTTCCTTTTTTTTTCTTTTCCTTTTTTATTCTTTTCCTTTTTTATTCTTTTCCTTTTTTTTTCTTTTCCTTTTTTTTTTCTTTTCCTTTTTTTTTCTTTTCCTTTTTTTTTCTTTTCCTTTTTTTTTCTTTTCCTTTTTTTTTCTTTTCCTTTTTTTTTCTTTTCCTTTTTTTTCTTTTCCTTTTTTTTTCTTTTCCTTTTTTTTCTTTTCCTTTTTTTTTCTTTTCCTTTTTTTTTCTTTTCCTTTTTTTTTCTTTTCCTTTTTTTTCTTTTCCTTTTTTTTTCTTTTCCTTTTTTTTTCTTTTCCTTTTTTTAAGTGAAAAAAATACCAATGCCTTTTTAATTTTCATGATCAGTGCTTATCTTTTTAATCCATTGTAATCTGAAAATGTTTTTTTACAGAAAATTAATGGTAATTTTTTACTTTCATATTTCTAATTATTTTCCTGGCTTCTCTATGACATCTTGTTTGTTTTAAATGATTCAGAATTTTTATTTTTAATTTTTCCATTTTTTTTTTTTTTTCTTGAATTTCTTTTGAATTTTTTTTTATATATAATAATAATAATTAATAATAATATTAAATGTAATTGTGTTTTGGATTTTGAGAGACAAATCAATGCAACATGATTTATCCATAACAATATGGTGTCTGTCGATAATGTTGAAACAATAAAAATAATGCTAGTTATAAGAAGCACTTCACTTTTGTTTTCATACTGTACTTTCTTGTATGTTTGGGTCTCTCTCATCTTATTATATATAATCTTATTGCTATCTCCAGTGCATGCATATATAAGTGAATATTGAAGTCAACACTCAGAGGTGACAGACTGTTTCATGCTAAATGCAATCATCAGGCCACCTGAGTGTTGATTTCAATGTCCACTTTTATATTTACATATGCTCTATCTCTGATATTGAGCACTTTATCCCATAAATATAGCACACCTTAAAACTATATTTCTTCATATATATATATATATATATATATATATATACTCACACACACACACCCTTGTGCAAATTAATTGAAACAACTGCTTTAGTTCCCTTTCTTTCACCATATGGTCAGTTTTAAACCCACTGGAATGACAGTGTAATCGATTTGTATTTTTTCCTCAGATTAGGTCATCTGCAATGGTGTGCAATAATATGAATCTATTTTCAGGGTGTATCATGCAATTTGTTCAGCCTTGAAAAATATTGCATCATCCATGATTGCATCAGATTTTCATCACGCCCAGACACTATTGTCTCTACTGTCGATTAATTGTTCTATGGCCATTGTTTGTGATGGACGTTACTCCAAGGAAGCGTACAAAAATTGTAATGCTGCATGAACACACTGACAAGCCTTGCCAGTGAGCAAATCAAAGTTCTATAGATTGGCCTGGAAACTCTCGTGGTTTAAATCCAATTGAGAATCTGTGGTCAATCTGAAAGGAATGACTTTGTGGAATAAACATACAAACTACTAACATGTTTATTGGTTCTTTGTTTCATTGCGAAAATACTGGAAAAAGTAAATAATAACGGAATTATTCATTTTGTTCCAATTAATCTGCACAAGGGTGTGTGTGTGTGTATATATATATATATATATATATATAACAATTGTAATATAATTTCTTGCCCTGCACCTTCTGTTTCACTTGCTTAACATTCCACAATATAAACTGTTTCTTGAATTGGGGTTAAACTGAAGAAGCTTCAGTTGAAAGGTTAAAAAAGACCTGTGTTGCACAGATATTACATAAGAGTAATATCTGTGCAATTTTTGAAAAAGGTCAAGTATTCATATGGAGCAAATCTGACCAATAAATAAATTATTCCATGAAGTTGTAGAATATAATGGCATCACCTACCACTTAGACTTGAAGAATATTATCCGTTACCTGAGGCAAAATAATAGAATTAGTCCTGGTTGATTGCATTTATTGGTCTCTTTGAGATGAGATCAAAATAAGACAAAGAACCAGAGTGGAAAACTGCCAAAAGCTGTGTTTTAGTCGTTTGAAAAACAAATTAACCAAATTAAGTTTAGATTTTAACATCATATGCAAGTCACTTTTCAGAAGAATCTTTTTTCTCTATTTAAGGCTTCCAATATCAGGTGTCAATGTTAGGTTGACTCTCTCATTAAAATTTGATGGATTTTTTTCCCTGTCTCTTATGAAAGTTTTCTGACCATCATGAGACTTTAATGCCTGATCATGTGAATTTGTTAAGCAGTGGGCATTCTTATTGAGGAAATGAAAATGTGGGGTGTGACAGGGTGGAGGTACTAAGCCACTTTTAAAGACCAACAAATATAATATGCACTGGAGGAAGGCCTAAGAACATAACATCCAAAATGATTTCAGAAACAATAAAAATAAAGATATACACCAAAATAAATTTTGTATTTGATTATATATAAAACCTCACTTCCTATTCACATTCAAAATTAAAGAATTATCAAGATTAGGCAAGATACAAGTACAGGTAGCCTCCAGGTAAACATTACCAGATCCTTCAACTTCATATCTAAGACCTGGCAGACATTTTTGGAGAGAGGTGGGAATTAGTGTTTAAGTTACCATCAAAAATTTTAAAAATTTTATTTTTCTCAAATTCATATTTTAAAGGGTTGAAGAAAAACAATTATAATTGAAGTAATATATATTTTCAAGAAAAGTTTTTGTTTTACTCCAATTATTTTGAGTATTAAGACCTGGGTTCACCTGGGTTAAAAGTATGTCATTTCTTTATTTAAACAACTTTCTCCTCCTCACTACTTTTAAATTTAAGATTCATATACTTGAATCAAACTGAATCTTTGCTATCTATTCCTTCTACATGGTTTTTCAGGCTTTAATTCCTTCTTTTAATTTCTTTTTCTTTAATTGAGGCTGGCTTCATTTTGACAAACGTTGATCTTTCTTTTGTTAGCTCAAGTGTTTGTAACTACACCTGCATTGTTTTTGTTGACTTGCTAGGTTTCTGTTCTATTGTCTTTAATTGAGGCTGGCTTCATTTTGACAAACGTTGATCTTTCTTTTGTTAGCTCAAGTGTTTGTAACTACACCTGCATTGTTTTTGTTGACTTGCTAGGTTTCTGTTCTATTGTCTTTAATTGAGGCTGGCTTCATTTTGACAAACGTTGATCTTTCTTTTGTTAGCACAAGTGTTTGTAACTACACCTGCATTGTTTTTGTTGACTTGCTAGGTTTCTGTTCTATTGTCTTTAATTGAGGCTGGCTTCATTTTGACAAACGTTGATCTTTCTTTTGTTAGCTCAAGTGTTTGTAACTACACCTGCATTGTTTTTGTTGACTTGCTAGGTTTCTGTTCTATTGTCTTTAATTGAGGCTGGCTTCATTTTGACAAACGTTGATCTTTCTTTTGTTAGCTCAAGTGTTTGTAACTACACCTGCATTGTTTTTGTTGACTTGCTAGGTTTCTGTTCTATTGTCTTTAATTGAGGCTGGCTTCATTTTGACAAACGTTGATCTTTCTTTTGTTAGCACAAGTGTTTGTAACTACACCTGCATTGTTTTTGTTGACTTGCTAGGTTTCTGTTCTATTGTCTTTAATTGAGGCTGGCTTCATTTTGACAAACGTTGATCTTTCTTTTGTTAGCTCAAGTGTTTGTAACTACACCTGCATTGTTTTTGTTCACTTGCTAGGTTTCTGTTCTATTGTCTTTAATTGAGGCTGGCTTCATTTTGACAAACGTTGATCTTTCTTTTGTTAGCTCAAGTGTTTGTAACTACACCTGCATTGTTTTTGTTGACTTGCTAGGTTTCTGTTCTATTGTCTTTAATTGAGGCTGGCTTCATTTTGACAAACGTTGATCTTTCTTTTGTTAGCTCAAGTGTTTGTAACTACACCTGCATTGTTTTTGTTCACTTGCTAGGTTTCTGTTCTATTGTCTTTAATTGAGGCTGGCTTCATTTTGACAAACGTTGATCTTTCTTTTGTTAGCTCAAGTGTTTGTAACTACACCTGCATTGTTTTTGTTCACTTGCTAGGTTTCTGTTCTATTGTCTTTAATTGAGGCTGGCTTCATTTTGACAAACGTTGATCTTTCTTTTGTTAGCTCAAGTGTTTGTAACTACACCTGCATTGTTTTTGTTGACTTGCTAGGTTTCTGTTCTATTGTCTTTAATTGAGGCTGGCTTCATTTTGACAAACGTTGATCTTTCTTGGTCGCCATGAGCTCAATTGATTGCTGCTGCTCAATTTTATTTGGGACTGCACCTCAAACTGTTTGGTATCAGATTGTACCACTGCTTGTTGGCACCTTCCTTTGATCTCTATCCCTAGAGTTTGTGACATGGGCTGCTATTCAGGTGGGAATCCAGTTTCCACCTCTTCCTTTTAGGATGATGTCTTAGGCAATCTGTATTCTGGAAACAGGACAAATATTGAAGGAAGAAATTTTCGTTTTTTTATCCCTAACTTTACTCCATATATTGATGGAGTATTTTGCTATTGAGAATTCTATCTGTATTGCATATCTGTGTTGAAACTGGGGGGTACATTTTATTGTTCATGGTCATTGGCCACCACTTGGATATGTTTTCTGGAGCAGCTGACAACATCCACGATTTCATCAAAGGCCTTTTTAATTTACAGGCCAAAATATAAAAGTCTTTACAATTCAACATACTTTAGCCAACAAGTATCACCCCCTCCCTGTTCCTAAACCAAGTAGACAATGACTTTATTGAGGCACCATACGGGCTCACCTTGGTATCTTTACATGTTCTGTTTGTATTTCATTTTATATAGGGTTGCTTTCCAATGTTTAAAAATTATTTTTGCTAAACTTGATTTAGACATTTGACACAAGGTTAATTTATATACTTCCTTTCAACTTTCTCAAATTCTAGTCTTGTTTGTCTATAAATGAGTAAAAAAAAAAACTCATCACATTCTGTAGAATGAATTGTCCAAAACAATATCCTAGCAACAAAAATAATTTCAGTATTCTTTGAAAGAAGAATGACTCTGCTCAAATTTACAAAAGATATTTTTACATTAACTCTTTTAGAATTTTCATGAAATACCCAGAAATTTTTCCACATGATAAGAAAAGAATTTTCTATCCTAATTGTAAAATTTTTGCACAATTTAGTATGTTTTTGAATAGAAACAATTGATAGACAGCAAAATGAATTCTGAGATAAAATAAATCTGAGATACTAAAATTTTAGACATAAGAGTTATCTTGAGATTGGGAGAAAAAGCAGTTTTGTGGGTGTGTAAGAAGAAAAGAGCATCTTTAGGTTTGAATGTGGAAGAGAAACACTGACCAAAAGTGTGTGTGTGTTGGGGGGAGAAATGTCTTCTCTAAAAGAAAAAAATATACATCGTACTTTTGTATACTATTTGTATTAATTGATCTTTTTTGTTCACTATCAGGGAGGAGGAGAACGACACAGGAGGGCATAAACCTCTTGAAGATGAGACCAAAGCTGAAACGTCCCTGGAGAAACGCCAGGCAAAAGCTGTCTTCCCTGTTTCCATCCCAGTTGTCATCCTGATGATGTGTGTCATGTCCACATTTCTCTTGGGACTCTACTTCCTTTATGATTATTTAGGTGAGACGACACAAATCCATGTGTACAACAAACGTTTTCATCTTTCTTTTATCTTTTATTTTTTCATGAAATAGTTTCATAAGACTTTAATATTTGTCTTGAACTTTATTTTTTATTTTCAAAATGAAAGGTTCTTTTCTGATTTTACTTTCAGTCATCTGTTTTTTGATGAAATTTCTTTGCAATGATGTTTTCAAAAAACATTTTGATGCTTTCATATGTTACAACACATGAAAGAAAGAAACAACTTACGTCTACTGATTAAACAATGTGGATGACTAAACAAAATTCCATGTTTTTTTTTTGTTTTGTTTTTTTTAAGGTAAAATGGATTTTTTGACATTTTCTTTCTATTATGAAATGAGACAAATGTTTGGGTATAAAAAATTTTTTATAAAACATTAGTGGGAAACTAGTGAAATTTTGCAGTAATTTTGAAAAAAAAATTTCGAGATTTTCATTTACAAATTCATTTTTTTTACTGCCAATGCCAAGTTTCAACACTTTACCTAGCTATTTGCATCAGGTTATTTATATAAAATAGGTATTGACAGTGCAAAAATAGTGTTTTAATGCCTTAGCATTTTTCAAATAGGTTTCTATGACACTGATTTTGTTTAATCATCAAAGGCAGGATGGATCCATGGAAATTCCATAATTTTTGATCATTTTTAAATTAACCATTTCAGGTCGGCATATTTCACATGGTATGATTTCATGGAAACGTACATTAAACACACCACACCATTATCACTTCCTCTATTTATCTTCCTTAAAAAAAAGAAAAATGGGAGAAGGCTCTACAATACCAAGAATTTATGAGCAGGGGACAGGCATGCTGTTATGGAGCCTAACGTAAATGCTAACTAAGCAACAAGCAGAGTTATATGATGTTTAATAGTCCTATAAAAGCTTGTCTAAATATTCATTACATTCAAATATTCCAAATATGATGTTGCAATGACAAAAAGAGTCAAGATAATCACAATTTGTCTATTCTTTGTCTAATGTTGTTTCTTATGTCTGAACATTTCACCAGTTTATGCTCCTCATCCTGGCAGATGACAAAATGGCCAATGCAATCAGATTCATAATACGCTTGCTACAGCTAACATCCCAAATAAGTAACTTGACCGTAGACCGTTATTCCATTATGACATTTACCATTTTCCAGTCCAAACCAGCCAGCTCCAGTTGAAAGAGAATACCATTCACATTAAAAACTCTGCTTATGATGTAAGTGACAGAATCTTGCTAAGGGAGATAACCTATTCTAAAGCTGACACGAGAGAGATGTAGGGCATATTGGTTGATAGTAGCTCTGTAGCAAAATTGGTACAACTTTCATATGCAGACAGACATGCAAGACAACACCAGTGTATACACAGTTATTATGAGGCGCATAGCATTCAAGCAGTCTCTACTCAGAAGCAATGTGCAGACAAAAGCCATTTGACATTTGGTCGAGTGAGGCTTGAAGTTTTGCCAAGACAGCTTTCCATTTAATGTCGTCTCAGTGTTGCTGCTTAACTCTGGTACTTGAAAGTTTGTGACCAGCCTGATTCCCAAAACTAAAATTCTCTAGTATATTTGTCCTCCATTGTAGTTTTGATAATGTAGAAAACCTGGCAGGTGAATAGGCAGCACGAGTCCAACGATGTCAGTTCTATTGGTTAGAGACTGAAGGCCAAGTCTGCCATCTTGAACAGGAAATGAGGCTTGTTGCCAGATGATATTATCAAAATTAATGTTGCACATGATTTCTGCTGCACTCCAAATATGGTAACATTGTCCAACCAGGTGACACTTCAAGTAAATGGATTCTTCCGTAAAAATCACCCTTATTGTCTTGTGTTTGACCTTGAAAGTAGAACGCTTAGATTGTTGAAAGGGTTATGAAATCTGGCTGTCAAACCTTTGGCATTGAAACACGCGCGCACACACACACAGCTTTTCACATGATTGATGTTCACAATGTCAAAACCAGTAGGTCAATAATTATCAACATTGCTCTCCTTCAACTTTGAACAAAAATGTAGGCAAATAAACAAGGTTGTCAATGCCAAATACAAACAGAAGCCACGCACATCAGTGAGGAAATTTATAAGTTTGGTGACAGGCAACTTGCACGTTCTTTGTGCAAGAAGCTACACAACAGGCACATCTTTCTTAGATGCATTCCTCATATGACTAAAATGCTTTTCTGACTAACAACTATAAAATAGGTCTAATACTTATATACATTAGCAGAAAATAAAATCTCAACCCCAGAAAAAATTGAAACAATGTCACTTTTGGCTGTGTGTATGTTTGCATGTAGTAGATATTCCAATAAGATTTTCCAAATCTTCACTCCACTTGTGATGTAATAACACTTTTGACCTTTGCACTGTGTGTCATGCCACAAAGATGCATATAAACTCTTCTTGTCCACCTAGAACCATTTGACCGTGGAGAGCTGTGGGCCCTTAATAGACAGGATGAAAAATTGATGCCCATGTTGGATGACGAATCAGGGGTGCTGTGATGATGCCAGCAGTGGTGAAATGAAATATTCCTACACCCATAGGCCAGAGTCTGGATGGCTGTATCATCCAGATACTCCCCAAGGGAACAAGTAGCAGAGTTAGTATGTTATCCACAGCACAAATGTGACCTAGGGTTGAAGCATTCAGAATTCTTTGTGTAGCAGGACTACAGGTGCATACATATCTCTGTTGGTGTCACCTACAAGTGATGGAGGTTTGTGTGCGTGATGTAGATCTGGAGAGTAATATATTCCATTGTGTAGTAACCCACAGCACACAGGCCCAGCCGATAGTAGCATAGCTAATTACAATTCTTGCTTACCTTTTGTGCTTGCGGAGAAAACACTGAGTAGCACTATATTCCTTCAGAATCTTGTTTAATCCAATCTGCTGCTATTCCAGGAACAGACAGACAATGTGATGTTTCAGTAGGATAATGCTCAAACACACGCTTACTGTGCTATTCAATCTCCTCCACAAGATATTCAACAACTTTCCTGATCAGTATGATCGTCAGAGCTCTCCCCCATTAAATGTGTCCGACACATTTAGTTGACCTGCAGCTGTTGGTGTATTATTTCAACAGCTGCATAAGCCACATGGGATAGATATTGCATTGCAGGATGGTATTACTGTGTATTAATATGGAGTGAAAGTGGTGTTGACACTGCACATAGTTTGGAACCTGTACTCATATTGATCTGTATATGTGATCATTTACTGTGTAATGCAAGTATATTTCATGGATGTTTAATCTAGAGTAAATCAAATTGAAACATTTTAAAGATGTTTCAATTTTATTTGCCGTCAGTGTGTGTGTGTGTGTGTGTGTGTGTGTGTGTGTGTGTGTGTGTGTGTGTGTTTTTATATATATATATATATATATATATATATATATATATATATATAATCTCCAGCTATTGACTGGATATATTTTTAACATGTTTTTGTTTTAATCTATAATAAATTATATATATATATATATATATATATATATATATATATATATATATAATTATTTAAACAGCAAGTATCTATACAAACAAGTTTTATTAAATAGAACTGACAAGTTCTATTGGTTTCATTTTTTATTGTATTTTTCCAATTTTTAAATAAGGTATTAAGTATTGTACTTGAAATTGTAGATAAGCCATTTGAAGTTTATACTGTGGTATTGTTTTGTTAAAGTACTTTTGAACATCTCAGTCATTTTCAAGAACCAATGTGATGTCTGTATGGTAGGCAGAATTCCTTTGTCTACATCCTGGTATTCTTTGGAAAACTGTAAGTTTCAAATAGTCTACAGTGGCAACATATGTAATAGCTATTGTAGTGAGGCCATACCAAAAAGAATGTCTGTGTGTGTTTTTTATACATATATAAAACGCACACGTGTGTGTAGTACTCAAATACAGATTTTTCTTTCTAACCTGATTTTAATGCATTTTGTTGTTATCATTCATTTTTGGCTATTTTCTTGTTTTTAAATGATTTCATTCTTTGTTCTGCTCAAATTGAAATGAATTTTAAATCAGTGTTTAAACTTTGTTCGTTTATGTCAAAAGGTATCAATAAATCATATTTCCAATATGACACCTGGTAAAAAACTGTAAATTTCCTGTTCCACAACCATTTATTCATCCCAAAAGAAACCATTTTCTATGAAGTTCCTGCTTTTATCCTAAGAATGTCGTCATTTGCAGCATGCCAAAGAACCTTGAATGGAAACCATCACTTTTAAGTTTCTACAACTAAAAAAATATTAAATGTAAATCTATAAAAAGTTAAACACTTATTTTCTTTTTAAATAGTATTTTTAAGAAAATCCTTTTAATGGCTTTCAGTATTTTGTTACAAAGTGCATAAATAACAATAAATATGAGAATCATTTTAAAATATTTTTTGAATGAAGGAAAATCTGGTGTCAGCTGATGTTAAGATTTGATCTTGCTACTAATGATTCAGAAGCATCATGATTGCTCTTGTCTCATGATGCAACATAGTAAAATGTTAAATTAAGAAAATATAATGATAAAGTTTATCAACTTATGAATGGAAGAGAAACTGAAGTTGGAAATAAAAGTTGAATTTGAAATAAAAATGAATTTCTGAACAGGTGGGACGTTTCCACGTGAAATATCACTTGGAAACATTCTTTTAAGAACATGACTGAAAACCTTCTGTAAAAGCTTTGTGATTTTTTTTTTTCTATACTATTGTATGTTACTTGATAATATTAATTTGAGGTTGTATCACATGATAATAATGAATGCTGGGGAGAGTTCTATAGTATTATGGAGGTTTACTGTCTATTAGATTTAAGTGAAAAATTATCACATATGGATAACTCCTTTATAATTGTGTGTGTGTGTGTGTGTATGTACACACACAAACACACAACATTATTATAGTGGATACTTGTATTTAAAATAGACACCTGATTTTGATTTTTACTTTTAAATGATGTATAATGTCTATTGTCCTGTGCATTTGAGAAATTTCACTAAAGAAAATGTGCTCTCTGGTAGGAATCAAGCATGTTCCCTTCTTTGTAGGAGAAACCACTGTTTGATTTAGTGTGCTTTACCACCTGGTCATGAAGAGCCTCAGTGTAGAGCAAGTCTGCATTTTCCCTCTTTAAGAAAAGCACACTCTCTTCACTAAGATATTTTTCTCAAAAGCCCATATCTACTCATTTCCATATTCAAAATATAAGCTAAGTGATTTCTAAGGAATTAATGGGTAATGGCCGACCAGTTCCCATCACATATCTGGGTTGAAATCCAGGTCTTTAACAAGTAGAGCTCATGTAGCATATCCATCTCCAGCCGATATCCTCCAACTTGTAGGTTTGCTTTAGTCATGTGGACACATGGCCTCTGTTGATTCTATCAGGTGAGATCCTCTGCCCTGGATATTGACTTCAGTCCCAGAAGTCTTCTGCCCAGTGATGCCATGTCATCACCACACTGGCTGTATACATAGATATGAAATCCAGTCTAACCCCCCATTGTGCTAGATGGTAATTAATCCTTCAAAAAGATATATCCATCCTTTTGACAAATTTTGTTTTTAATCCTGCTGAGTGCCTGGCCATTCTCTACATTAGAAAAGCCTGGTGGGGGGAAACTGGTTCATTTACCAATGTCCTGACCATGTAGTATTGGATTACATGGTACCAGTTGCACTTGTACAGTGACCTGACATAAATGAATATCATTAAAAAGTCAAATTAATTTTAAAATGTCACATGCCCAACATGTATTTAAAAATAAAATTTGTTATTTACCTGGAAATGAATTGTGCAAATCTTCGGGATTTACTTGCTATGGTGGGACTAAGAAGTAACAGATGTTTGGAATTTTTCACTTGTTCTGCTGGAGATATTGACATAAAATAGCATTCAAATGTCTGTAATTTAAAAAAAAAAGAAAAAAGCAAGATTCTTGCTATTAAGCAAAACTGTTTATCATTGATGTTTGTAAAATAAAGAAAAGGCCTTTATGATAAATTCTATAATGCATGAATAAAGAGAGTCAGTGACTAGATATTTAATTTCTCTGCTGTTTCTTTTTTAATTTTTTGTATTTATGTGAAAAATAATTGTTTTTAAAACAATCATTTCTTATATTAAGTGCTTATTTATGAACAATTAGATTAAAGTTAAAATGAGAGTTTTTATAAACAGGTGTTGGTATATTTGCATTAGGAATAATGAAGTGAATATAAAAGTACAATCCAGCTTTTGTGTTCAAGGCCTGATGTTTATTTTATTCTGGCTTTATTTGATTTATGTACAGATGCATAGAGAGGAAAAATCGTTTTTATGAAAATTTCATTAATAATCTGCTTAAAGTGATTCTTTTGCAAACTAAGAAAAACAATGTGCTCATCAAATAAATGATATGCTTTTCATTTTTTTTTTACTTGAACATAGTTTTTTGTCAATTTTAATGAGATTTTGTCAACACACTTAATATTTTTAATTAATTTTAAAAATTATTAACAAGTTACATGATTTTTTCCCATTATAATATCTAACTACTTAACGGCAATTTTTTTCCATATTTGTTTACAATATCATTTGGGGTGCAACAATTTTTAATGTTCATTAAATTTCTATTTTTACTTTTTTATTTTTATTTTTTTGCTGTACTTTTTTTAATAATATTCTTAAAAGAGATTTTCTTTTCAGTTTCTCCAATGAAGTGCATGTAGATGAGTTTTATTTGTCTGTCGTCTGTGAAAGTGTAATTTGAACTATGTCTCAAAGAAAAAGAAATAGTTGAAAAAAAAACAATTGTTTGAACATTGTCAGAGAGTTAAACTATATTGCACACACATACAAGTGCACACACACACACACACACTATAGGCCAAAGGTTTACATGCTCCTTCTGCATTTCAGAGCTAATTTACTAGTTCACTTTTGGACCAGAAAGACTTTCTTCCTGAATGGGTTTTTTCATAGATTTCAATAATGACAATAACAAAATTAGCTGCACAAAGATTGCTTAAAAATTTACCTTTTTACTTAATCTACTTTGTTGGCTAATATTAATCTTATTTCTGGTGGATTTCAAATTTCAGTTAATCCCCCTCCCTAAAAAAAATTGGACCTAATGGGTTAAGTAGCTTCAGCATCCGAGTTTAGTAGGAGTTAATTAAACTAAAGAAGTTATAACACTCACTAATTATTAAATTCAGTGGATGGCTCCAAACTTTTGACCTTTTAGTGCGTGTGTGTGTGTGTATATATATATATATATATATATATATATATATATATATATATATACACACACACACACACACACACACACCATCGCTTGTGGAATGAATGGGATATTTAACTGGATATGAAAATTCAGGTTTACAGAGCTGTTGTCCTTGACATCCTTTTGTACGGCTCAAGGTCGTGGACTCCATACAGGTACCATGTACACCAGCTGGATGTTTTCCATTAGAGCTGTCTATGTGCAATCTGTGGAGTTAACCTTCAAGATGAGACATCTAACATAGACCTGTTTAAAAGGTGTAATATTGGAGGAATCAAGACTTTTCTCATACAGCCTCAGTTACGGTGGACTGGTCATGTCTTGAAAATGTCTGATGACAGGATACTCAAGATCCTAATGTACAGCCAGTTAGATCAGGGGTACAGGAATGTAGGATGCCCATGGCTAAGATACAAAGACAAGCTGAAGAGCAACTTGTCAGCTGTCAATATACCACATAACACCCTTGAGCGCTTAGCCTTGGAGCAGGTAGAATGGAGATCAACACATTTTAGTGGACTCAGCAGTTTTCAATCTGCTTGTCTGAACCATCTTCAAGAAGCAAGAGCAAGATCTAAAAGGTCAGCCAATCTAACAGTGATCTCATCCCACAATCCTCACTCTTGCTCCATATGCAGCCTCCTTAGTAAATCACTAGCGGGTCTTAAGTGCCACTTAAGATTATTGCATAAAATTTCATAATTGAATCAATTATGTTGTCAGATCCTCATATGTCGAAACTGACGGGAGAGTCAATTATTTTATATATATCTCTATATATATATATATATATATATATATATATATATATATATGACACTGAGGTCAACAGTGAATGGCAACAGTTTGTTTTATGCTTCAATGTAATCTTCAGGCCACTTTTATATTTACATATGCTCTATCTTCGATATTGAGCACTTTTACACATTAATATAGCATACCTTAAAAGTATATTTTTATTGAGTGAGTGTGTGTGTGTGTGTAAATAAATAAATAAATATATATATATATATATATATATATATATTGTGTGTGTGTGCGCACGTGCGCACAAGTTTCATTAAAACCAACTGACAAAGTACTGTGATTAAGCATTTTTATTCAATTTTTCTTGTTTTCATACAAGTGATTTCTTTTCTGGACATAAAGTGTCTTTATGTCCAGAAAAGAAATCACAAGAAAAATTGAATAAAAAAAATTGCAGTATCTTATCAGTTGTTTTTAATGAAACTTTCATAAAAAAGGGATTGCAGCCAAATACACAATATATATATATATATATATATATATATATATATATATATATATATATAATACAATCATAATTAAGATAATATTATGTAATTGATCATTTTCACCTTGTAAAATTAAATTTACAGCATTTTTCAAACTGTCAATGGATGATAATTTTTTGAAATAAATAATTCAGACAGGTGGATGAAAGGAAAAAAAATTCATTTAGAGCCTTTTTCTTTTTCTTTCCATCACTTTTGTAATTAGGTATTCCACACTGTGATATTAAAAGATCTGCCAGGGCATAAATTTACTATAGATGAACTTGTGATTAAGGCACTCTAGATATTTATGTTGTAGTGAATTATTTTCTCCTTTGATCAGAGTAGCATTTTTATGTCAAAATTATGGTCATTCTTGTTACAGTGGGCAACCAATGCATTTGACATATTATTTTGTAAGATGTCCCTTTTGTGTTCATGTAATCTTTTATAGAGATTCCTTAAGGTTTCTCCTATGTATTTTTTGGGACAATTATTATAGGTGATGGAGTAAAATCCTCCTTCAGGCATTATCTTATTATTTTGAGACTGACCACAATTTTGACATAAAATTGTCAATATATATATATATATATATATAATTATATCATATATATTTGCAAGAACAAATATGCTCATTGATTTTAAAATAAGATATGAAATTACTGGGATAATGTAAAAATTGAGGAATTTAAAGCACTTACTTTCTTTTTCTTGGAGATGTGAATTTTTTTTACTTGTGTGAAGTACTTTTTCTTTGACTATGCATGCTTTGTATGTTGTCTGCCTCTCTCTGCATGATGATGCTGATGTTTCTCTCCTCTTTTTCTCTGTCTTACATGTGATGATGATGCTTTGCTGGCATCGTCTGTAGTCTTGCTGAAGAATCTGGTTGTCTCATTTCAGTGTACGTTGTGATTTTTATGTTCACTCTTACATCATCCGTTGCTTTCTATACCTGCTTCAAAGGAATATGGAATTTTGTGATACCAGGAGGACAGCGGTAAGTTACAGTCAACCTTTTCTCTTTCTAATTAATTTAACTTCTCTCTCAAATATCTTCTTTTTTCCCTTTTTTATTTAGAATGTTTATAAGCAAATATTTTTTATCTTTTTTTTTTGTCGTCTTCATTTATGCTTTTTGAAAAATAATCTATTAGCCAAATTGTGGATTAAAATTATAATGGGGGTGAGGGTTTTGTCATTAATACACAGGTTTGAAAATGGGTCCAAAGGGACAATGTTTTTAATTTGACATATTGTTTCTTAACATGTCATATTTAATTTGTTAGTGCTGTCAAAAAAAGTTAGTGGGTAGGGATAAACCCAGAAAGTAAAGGATACATTACTAATGATACAAACCCAGGAATTTATTCAAAGAAAAAGAAATTGATTATGCAATTGAATTCTTTGTTCTATGTTTGTACCGAAAACTTAAGTATCATTTTTTTCTTTTCTTTTTTTTCTTTTTTTCTTTTTCTTTTTTTCTTTTTTTTCTTTTTTTCTTTATTTTCTTTTTTTTTTTTTTCTTTTTTTTCTTTATTTTCTTTTTTTCTTTTTTTTCTTTCTTTTTCTTTTTTCTTTTTCTTTTTTCTTTTTCTTTTTTTCTTTTTCTTTTTTTCTTTTTTTCTTTTTCTTTTTTTTCTTTTTCTTTTTTTTCTTTTTTCTTTTTTTTCTTTTTAACTATTTCAATTTTGACTTATGAAGAGAAAAATTGTATTCACATTTTTTTATTTATTTATTTTTTTTCAATTTGTTGAAACTAACAGAACACAAATAAGTCCATCATCCTTAAGATAATTATCCATCAGAAATTACACTTATAAATAAACACATCAAATAAAATTACACTTATAAATAAACACATCAAATAAAATTACACTTATAAATAAACACATCAAATAAAATTACACTTATAAATAAACACATCACAACAAATGCACATAAAACTTATTTTGATAAAAACGCTACACCTGTTGGATTGAAGTTTTATTTTTCTCCCCCCAGGTTGCAGTTTTCATGTCTGGGATGTTATCATTTTGATATGAAGTACAAAGAGATTGTTTTTGCTTTGATTAGTATGTCCGTTGGCATAATGTGGTTCATTTATAGACATGCACAGTAAGTACAAATTCAATAGTTTTCATGTGTCACTTTTCAGTTTAGGATTTTTTTTTTTAATTTATCCCCCACCTTAGAATATTGTTTGAGGTTTTCTCTGCATTTCACTTTTTGCTTTTCTTTCAAAGCATTTAATTTTCTCTTTTCCAGCTTTTCTTGGGCTATTCAAGATGTCCTCGGTGTATTGTTTTGTATACACGTCTTAAAAAATATTCGTATTCCAAGTTTAAAGGTTGGTATCATTTTTTAGCAAAACTGTTTCTTTCTTCTTTTGGGGCCTATAATATCGAGAAATTAATATTCCAAACTATATTTGGACATTCATCATAGCATTTCAGCCAATCCATTCTCCAGCCTTTTTCAAGTGTAGAACTCATAATGACAGATAAGTCTCATTTTTTAATGACAAGATGGAGACAGGAGAGGGTTGTTCTTACTCCCAAATTGATTGATTCTAGTAAAAATCCTCAAATGATACCATTGCTTTTGGGTAACTACACAACACGTGATGAGCAAAGAAAACCATCCTGCAGTAGAACATCTACTGTCTACCACCACACTCTCTCCTATGGTCTCCCCACTTCCTCTCTCTCTCATTTCTACAGTCAACCTCTTCCTCTCTCACTTCTACAGTCTCTTGCTTCCTCTATCACTCTCTCTCACTTCTACAGTCTCCAGCTCACTCTCTCTCTCACTTCTACAGTCTCCAGCTTACTCTCTCTCACTTCTACAGTCTCCAGCTTACTCTCTCTCACTTCTACAGTCTCCAGCTTACTCTCTCTCACTTCTACAGTCTCCAGCTTACTCTCTCTCACTTCTACAGTCTCCAGCTTACTCTCTCTCACTTCTACAGTCTCCAGCTTACTCTCTCTCACTTCTACAGTCTCCAGCTTACTCTCTCTCACTTCTACAGTCTCCAGCTTACTCTCTCTCACTTCTACAGTCTCCAGCTTACTCTCTCTCACTTCTACAGTCTCCAGCTTACTCTCTCTCACTTCTACAGTCTCCAGCTTACTCTCTCTCACTTCTACAGTCTCCAGCTTACTCTCTCTCACTTCTACAGTCTCCAGCTTACTCTCTCTCACTTCTACAGTCTCCAGCTTACTCTCTCTCACTTCTACAGTCTCCAGCTTACTCTCTCTCTCACTTCTACAGTCTCCAGCTTACTCTCTCTCTCACTTCTACAGTCTCCAGCTTACTCTCTCTCACTTCTACAGTCTCCAGCTTACTCTCTCTCTCACTTCTACAGTCTCCAGCTTACTCTCTCTCTCACTTCTACAGTCTCCAGCTTACTCTCTCTCTCACTTCTACAGTCTCCAGCTTACTCTCTCTCTCACTTCTACAGTCTCCAGCTTACTCTCTCTCTCACTTCTACAGTCTCCAGCTTACTCTCTCTCTCACTTCTACAGTCTCCAGCTTACTCTCTCTCTCACTTCTACAGTCTCCAGCTTACTCTCTCTCTCACTTCTACAGTCTCCAGCTTACTCTCTCTCTCACTTCTACAGTCTCCAGCTTACTCTCTCTCTCACTTCTACAGTCTCCAGCTTACTCTCTCTCTCACTTCTACAGTCTCCAGCTTACTCTCTCTCTCACTTCTACAGTCTCCAGCTTACTCTCTCTCTCACTTCTACAGTCTCCAGCTTACTCTCTCTCTCACTTCTACAGTCTCCAGCTTACTCTCTCTCTCACTTCTACAGTCTCCAGCTTACTCTCTCTCTCACTTCTACAGTCTCCAGCTTACTCTCTCTCTCACTTCTACAGTCTCCAGCTTACTCTCTCTCTCACTTCTACAGTCTCCAGCTTACTCTCTCTCTCACTTCTACAGTCTCCAGCTTACTCTCTCTCTCACTTCTACAGTCTCCAGCTTACTCTCTCTCTCACTTCTACAGTCTCCAGCTTACTCTCTCTCTCACTTCTACAGTCTCCAGCTTACTCTCTCTCTCACTTCTACAGTCTCCAGCTTACTCTCTCTCTCACTTCTACAGTCTCCAGCTTACTCTCTATCTGAGTTGAAGCAGGAGACTGTAGGAGAGAGAGAGAGACTGTAGGAGAGGAAGAGGAAGCAGCAGTGTAAAAGAGAGGATGCTGGAGGGAAAAAGTGGAATTGAGAGGCTGTAGAAGAGAGGGGGAAGGAGACTGTAGAAGTGAGAGAGAGAGAGAGTCAGCTGGAGACTGCAGAAGTGAGAGAGAGTAAGCTGGAGACTGTAGAAGTGAGAGAGAGAGTACCTCTTCTGCGGTCAACCATTTCCTCTTTCTCTTTTACAGTCTCGGGCTTCTCTCTCTTTTACAGTCTTCTGTTTCCACTCTCTCTCTCTTCTACAGTCTTCTTCTACTGTCTCTCTCTTTCTCTCTTCTATGGTCTCCTGCTTCTCTCTTTCTCTTCTACAATCACCTTCTTCCTCTCTCCATCTTTTACAGTCTCCCGGTTTCTCTTTCTCTTTCTCCCTTACTGTCTGCCACTTCCTCTCACTCTGTCTCTCTTCTGTGGTCTTCTGCTTTTTCTCTCTCTCTTCTATGGTCTCTCGCTTTCTCACTCTCTCTCTCTTCTATGGTCTCTCGCTTTCTCACTCTCTCTCTCTCTTCTACGGTCTCCCGCTTCCCCTCTCTCTCTTCTGCTGTCTCCCGCTTCCCTCCCACCCCTCTCTCTCTCTCTTTTGCCATCTCCCGCTTCCCCTCTCTCTTCTAGACTACCTGCTTCCACTTTCTCTTTCATAGTCTCACACTTCTATTCTCTCTCTTTTAGTCTCTCAGCCTGATCCATTTGACAGCAGTTTCCTCTGGTCAAGTTATCTCCCCATCTTGTTAGGGTTATCGCACTTTAAGAACCCAGGGTTAGATCCTCACATAAACAAATTTTATTTTCTCAACTTGTTTACAGTTTCCACTTTTTGATAGGTAAAATAAATCATCTCCTCTATTTTGCCTTCGTCTCCAAAATTACCAAATATATATCTCAATTGACTCCTTGCACAATCAGGAGACATCTTTTTGTAATTTCCACTTTAAGCAGTGCCATCAATCATCTGTCAGCCCAGCTTCCTCTGAACAATCTTCTTGGCAATATCAAACTAACAAAGTTGTTTGCTTAAAACCATGTCAGCTTAAAAATAAACAGACTTAAAATTAAAAGAAATCTCGGTTATTTCTCTCAGTCTATCGTTCTATTCTTTAACCCTTTTCGTCTTATTCCAAGCCTATATTTTTATCTTAACCCTTTTTTTCATTTGCCAGTGTCGCATAGTGTCACACTTGATTCTTATAAGGTTCTCAATTGACTCCTTAATCATTAATTCCAATTTTCAATTTTTACTTGAGTGATTTAAAGTTGGTCAACCGAGAGAAAAAAAATAAAAAAGATGAAAATTTGTCAGACACAATAAATTGCAAACATCTTGAAAAAACAAAACAATGACATTTTTACTTTTTCTTCTATTTTATATTTTTTAAAATTTTACAACTGGCCTTGTTAGTATATAATGATTTAATATCTAAACAAGGCATGACTTTATCTGTCATGTTTTTAAAGTTGTTAAGATTGCTGTCATTCTCAGAAGAAATACCATGTTCTTAAAAACAGAATTTCTTTGCATTGGGCAAAAAATGAAAGTTATCTTTTTAAGATTGATTCTTTGCTTAAAACTTAAATTGTAAAAATATTGTAAAGTTTAAAAATGTATTTTGTAGCACTGGAATGTTATTCAAATTAAATTTTTCTCTTAAATGATACTTTAAAATTTCTTAAAAACCATTATTTGAAAGAGTGGATATATTAACTTTTGTATGTGTGTGTATGGTATTATTACAAAACCTACCTTTTATATAGTCTACTTCCACAACATCTGCCTTCACCAAAATGTAAAACATCAATTGTTTCCAAAGTGTTGATATGTTTATCTTTTCATTTGATTTCTATTTTTAGTTTCTATTATTTTACAAGCAGAAGTTTCTTTTTATTCTTTTATTCTTGTTTCATTGCTTTCATATGTATCCCTCTCCGCCCCGCCCCGCAGTTATGCACACTGCATATGTATGTGTGGAACCAATTAAATTCTTCTCTATCAAATTTCCTTTACCATTTTTAATTGAAGCCAATAATTATCTTTATTTTCATTTATCCTGAATTTTTAAGCAGCCTTGGCATTTTTTATTTTTCTCAAGTTTAATAAACTCACCATTGGTAAGAGTAAAATTTGTTGTTGGGGAAGGAATGACTAATTTATCTTTGCACTAATTTCTCCTTCTTTATTTCAGGCTGGCACCATATTCTTGTCTTTGGCCTTTATTTATGATATCTTCTTTGTATTCATCACACCATATCTTACAGAGGTTTGTATAATTCCCTGTATTTTAATTTTGTTTATTTGATTTTCAAGATAAGGTGATTGTCATTATACATTGATTCATTCAAACTGTTTTCATCTGCTGCTGTTATAGACTTTTTTTTTCTAAGTAAATACATTTCAGTTGTGCACATGGCTTTATTTTTGGGGTTGAATCTTGGATTAGTTAAGTTTTGCATTGTTTCTTTTATGTGTTTCTTGCTCGTTCCTGCTGAACCAGTTTTCCTACTTGATCTATTATGTGCAGATCATAAACGGAATGAACAACCGTTAAGGACTTATCATAAGTCAATGTTCTCTTGACTAAAGACTTTGGAACACAGTTCACAGTGAGTTCATTCTGACAGGCACAAGTTGATATGCAATAAAGCTTTTTTTCTTTTTAAAGAGTTTAAACTATTATTGATTAAAATAGATCATGTAAGATTTCACACTTTATTATTTTAATCTATTTAAAAAATTCAGACATTAATTTCTCAAGAATAGTTTTTATATTCTTGAATCAAGCATTTATATGTGTGCCAACACTTCCATTTCTAAAATAGAAAGTCTTGTAGATGAATGGTCAATAAATGTTTCTTTTTCTTTCTTTTTTTCTCCCATCATCTTCTCCTGTGTCATTTGTTCTTGAGCTTGTAGGGGAGTTATAATTTTATGTAAATAATTATAAACCCCCTAACATTTAACAAAACGAGTATTATTTATTATTTGGTTGTTGTGTTGTGTTGGAGAAATGAGAGACAGTAATACTGAGTAAAATTGTGAGTTTGGGGTCAAATGTGGATCAAATGTGGATCAGAATCCAACAGAATGATCAGATAAAGAATCAGTGAACTGTATACAGCATTTCTCATATGTGTGTTTTTTTTGGGTTTTTTTAATACATGTGTGTAATGAGTGTCCAGATAATTTAGTTTGGAAAATAAAACAAGGGTCTGGAGTATTTTAATTTGAATTTTCATTGATTGTTAAGAGATGAATGTTACCATTGTGGCCCGAAAAAGAAAAGGCGCCAGAATTTTTGTTAACCTACGTGTTGACTGCCTGTCTGGTAGTGAGTGTCATATATTTGTATATTTGTGTGTGTAAAAGAGAAAAGTAGTGTTAATTTCATTGGTTTAGAAAGAGTGAATTATAATTGTTATAATTATTTTTGACACTATAATTAATTTTTTTTTTTTTTATGGACACAAACTAAATTACAAAAATTTTATTTTAAGATTTTAGATTTTGGGGTGACCTGAAAGAATCCATTTAAAAGTAAAATATGTTGCTATTTAAATAATTTTCTTCCATGCTCATGTCATATTTACATAAAGTTGGAATAGTTGGATCTTGAAAGGATTTTATGTTTGTATACATGAACAAATTCATTTTTCATGTAAATTTTAGATTTTTTAAAAGTGTTTATTTATTTCATGTAAAATTTTGAAACTTTGCACATAAATACATAAATATTTTTCTCCACATTTAGATATACAAAATGAAACTACACTTTATTAAATTTATTGGATCAAACACATTTATTTTTTCCCATGAGTCCGCTAAAAGAACATGGGAGCACAGGGCAGTTTGTGACTCCTCTGGAAGGTGTAAATTCATTCGTGATACTACATATATACTGGGCAGTATTTGTTCAATTCATATGACCTCTGTAGATTTTGATGAACCTGGGTTTCTGTTTTTGTTTCATATTTACTTACTTATTTTTCAGAATGGATCCAGTGTAATGATTGATGTAGCCACAGGTGGGAGAAGTCATCATCAGAATGAACAGGTAAGATGAAAAAAATCTTGTTTCCATCTAAATAGATAATACATGCTTATGTGCAATGTTCCAGGTATATTGGACACAACACAGTGTTTGTATAATTAGCATAATCTCTATATAACGCTAGGAGCCATGAATTCACAGGCTTTTATTTACTCTGTTAAAATAAAACATAAAAGTGATTTTGTTAAAGAAATGCAAGTGACAGGGCAGAACATCAGTTTTATTTTTTGTTATCTTGATCCTTTCACTTTCCCTCTCCAAAGTAGCCACTAATAAAGATTAGATAGATTAATACTTGGAAATGCTTTTATTTAGATACATAATATGTTAGTTAAGAGATAGATTACTACAAGACAAATTATAAGCAACCTATCAGAATGTAAAGGACTTTGATTTTTGGATCAAACAAAACTGCACAATCTGGTATCTTTTTTTTCCTTTTTATTTCAGCAGCAATGAAAAAGTGTGATAAGTGTTGATTTTCTTTTTTTGTTTTTTAGTTCCTGTAATGTATTCATCAGTGGTCTTTAGTAGTACACTAAAATATGGCACAACAATTGAAAGGTTTTGTCGTATTTCAAGTAAATTTAATAAGTAAAATTCAGTTTTTTTAAGTAAATTTAATATTTAGTAGGATTTCTATCCACTCCGCCCTTGGAATAGTTAGAACTCTGGGAAGCAAACTGCTTTGATGTTTTCTGACGTCATCTTCTTGTCTCTCCTACTTAGATCCTTCAAAACTTTTTGGAGATTTTCTTGGAAAAAAGTGATCCTTCCCTGCTTCCATAATATTTAGATTGTATTTTTGTTGAAGAATCCATTTTGTTATGTCAGCTTGTTTCTTTCTTTTCAAATATGATTTCACTGCATTAGTAATGTGATGAGGATTCTTGTTGTGTTGACAAACTTGTTTCCACTGAGACGCTTTCCAAAAGGAATGACATGATAATCTTCTTCTACTTGTTAATATTCTTGATGCCATCAATTCTGACAATACCTGCAAAACATCACTGTATTTTTGTATTAATGATTAAACCCTCAAATTTCAATCAATTTGTCACATGAAAGCACGTCTGTCCATAGATCCAAACTTTAACATTTGCATATTTTAACTTCTTTTTCCACCAAATTTCCTTTCTAAAGAAATGGTTTCTTCATTTCTACCCTTCAATAAAGGTCATTGAAACTGTAAAAGAATTTATTTTAAGTCCAATTGAATTTGGCAAATATTGGGTACGGTCATTGTTTGATTACTCTTTCAACAAAAATGACTTTGAGAAATTGCTCATCAAATGCTGAATGTGTTAGGCTTTTGTATTTTGTTTATATTTAACCCCCTTTTACAATGTTGTATTCAAGTGTATGCCCCCTCCCCCCTTTTTTAAATCATTTCACTGCAATCAAGGTGATAATGTCACTAGTACGTGGGGAGTGGGGTGTTACTGGAAGTGAAAGAGAAGGAAAAGGCTTTTAGGAGAAACCAGAAATCCAATTCTAAACAAGGGATAAGCTCCTACTCAGGTTTTAGTACAACATACACACGAAGAAAAAAAGGGAAATACTGGATTTTAAAATTAGACACATATAAACTAGGGTTAAACAAAGACTTGGGTATTTTAAATCTGTATAAATATTTCAATAGTTAAAAAATTTCTTTAGATATAGTTAAAAAAACCTTTTTAAACAACATCTAAAATACTATCGTTAGATTTACGTTGAAAAATTCAAACATAGTTGCATTCCACATCACGTGACGTCTGCGTCTAACGACGGACGCTGTAAAGTGTAAACAAACTCCCAAATACAGTAATACAGTAATTCAATTAATTTCTGAGGAAGGACCGAGGTGGTCTAAAATATTAAATATATATAAAAACATATAAATAAATACTTTCGCAAAAAAACATCCAATTTTTTTTCAGTTATTTTATCCATATTTTATATATATATATATATATATATATATATATATATATATATATATATATAGATGATGATTTTTGGTAGATTCTTTTTTCAAATTTGTGTGTCTATTTGGCAATTAACATTTCAATCTTCTATTTTCTTATATTTGATTTCCAGTACAAGAGTTGTAAACAATTTCAAATGCAAATAATTCTTTTTCTATAAAATGTAACAAAATAATTTTTTATTTTCAATTTTATCATAATTCTTTTTTCTTTTTTTCTTTTTTTTTTTTTTTTAATGAAAACTGATGAAAATTTTCCATGCCATTAAACAGTTCTTTTTCTTTTTTTTTTTTTTTATTTGTTAAGGGACTTCCAATTACCATATATACTCAAGCTTAGGTTGCACTTTTTCTCACCAAAATTTCACTAAAAATCAGGGGTGCAGTTATAACCAATTACAATTTTGCTTACAGTTATTCAGTATGGCGTAGTCATTTATCAGTATACAAAAACTCAATTCACCCTGATTTTTACTGGAACTGGTAGTTTACAAATTTTTATAATTGCAAACCCTAATCCTGAGTAAGAGAAAGAGCCATGAAGTCGGTTTTAAGTTGAAAGGGGTGGATTATGCAGAAGAACATGGAAAGAGTTTGGAATTTCAGAAACCTCATTTACAAATATTCATTACATTTATATTATAAAAAGAAAAGGGGTCCGCATAACTTCCCAGATTATAGTGCGATCTAATCAACTACAAGTACCCACGTTGACAACCCCTAAGTAAGGGTGCAACCCATCCACAAGTATATATGTATGCGACAAGTCTGTTATTGCTTTTAATAAATAAACCTATATATAATCTTTGAAAATGTAAAATATCTCATAGATTTCCTTTATCAACATGCTTATTATTATAGTGTCCCTGCAATCTGTCTTTATCTGATTAGAAATGAGACCAAAAAAAAAACAATTTATATAAACAATGTAGACAACCAGGAAATGCTTCCCCACTTGAAAGATTGGTACACCATAGTCTTTCTTGCCTCATTTTTTCCCTTTTGGCTGGATTTATCTAAGATTATGAAATATTGACAATTTAATATAATGATTAACACGTTTTAGTTTTTTTGTTGTATATTCTATTCCTCTTTGAAAGAAAGTCTAAATTTAAATCCATCTTAGAATATTTTCAAATTCTTTCCTCAAACAATAAAATTTAAAACAAAATCTGGGACAATGTTTTGAAAACCAATTTCATGTTTTTTGTTTTTTTTTTAATTTTTTTTTATTTACTATTTTAATAGATTTTCAATAGTTAACACATGTAGCATAATTTAGTCATTTATTTTATTTTATTTTATTTTATCATTACTTTTTGCTTGCAGTTGCATTGGCTGATGCAAAAAAAACTTTCAAACGGATTATTTATTTATTTGGGATAATGAAGTGTTGTCATTATTGTTGTTGTTTTTTTTTTAAATGTAATCCTACATATGATGGAGGGAGAAAATATTCCCTTAAAATGAGTTTGGAGAAAGCACTGGCTGACTTCTACAAAGATTTGGTAAATGAATTTGATTAAATTCTGTCACAAATAGGTGAACCATTCATATAAATGTATGATTTTCTTCAATTAGAAACTAAAAATTGGTCTTCAGTCATAAAATGTGACCAGACAATATTTTTTTACTTAAACATCTGCAATTTAACATCATAATTACCTACTCAAAAATATTTTGGATTTTTAGGATTAATATTAAATAAAATAATTTTATGTAAATGCATTTTAAAAAGTTGCTTTTGAAATATTTTTGGTTTGTTTTTTAATTTTAATCCATGATTTGTGTTTTCTTGGAGAGGGATGATTTTGAATCATTATTGAAACTTAAGTTGGAAATTTAAATATTGATTTGGTTTCCTGTCGGCTTACTTGGTTGGAAACGGTTGTTAATTTTACATTAATGCATTTGAAAAATGAATGATGCTAACTTTCCTAGCACTGTCCCCATACTAGTCATCTGCATTCCTTTCATTGATAGGCCACAGTCATATCCAGAGAAAAGAGTGGGTAATTTGTTTTAATCACATGACCAGGCAAATGTAACAAAATGGCTGTTATATTCCACAAAGAACAGATGATCATGTATATATTTTTGTGCCCTTCCATTTTCTTGTAAATTATTGAAGACAATTGGAAAACAAAATACAAACCACAAATACTCTATACCCCCTTTTATTGTCTATGACATGCTGAAGAGGCTTTCAAAACTCTTTTCAAAGAATGATAGAACTTGTTGGTGAAAAGATCACAAACTTCTTAACTCTTAGAATCATATACAGTTTATTTTTCTTGTTATATAGCATTTATAAAATGTTCATATGTAAAGTTTGCTGTTAAATTAGATTTGTGCATACAGTTGCAGTTTTCACTGGTATTTTAACCACACCACAAAATCAAATTCTTTCTTATATGTTAGTCTTCGGATATTGATCTTTTAAAAGAAATATCCAATATTCAATGTCTTTTTTTTTCCAGGTAAATATTCAGGGGTTTATTCCTTCTCTGGTCTTCTCCATCTTATGTCATATCTGCTTTGATTGTGCATTTCTCTGTTTTCATTAGGAATCCGTTAGCAACATGCCTCGGTCATTATCTAAGCCCGATTCTAAGCCAACCATTAACCCCACTGGGGGAGTTGTGGAAATTGTAAGTATTTTCAGCACCTGGCATTATTTTTAGGATCACCACTAACTTGACTCTTCTAAACCCACTTGCTGATGCTTTTGAAGAATCCTTTTTACACGTCTGCTGGTTTTTTGTCCAATGGTGCGCACTCCACATCCAAAACCTGATACCATTTTTCTTTTAGGGGATATTTTCTTTTGGAGTCAAATGATGCCAACCATTTGTGTGTGTGAAAAGAAATTTAATTCAAATTTTCATCAAGTGGCTTTTACATATGAAAGAAATCCTCTCCTCTGCCTTTATATGATTTGGATTGACTTGGGAATAATCTTATTTTGCTTAAGGTTTAGAAATCGTTGAATTACTTATGATAAAAAAAGCAAGATTTGAACCAAAGGTAAATGAATTGAATTAAAAAAAAATCTTTTTTGTTTTATTATACTTTCAAATAATGTGAAATACAATTGGTGGGGAGTAGGTAAGTGAACTAAACGACAAACAATTGTATGAAAGTCCAGTCTTCATTGAAAGGAGGTGATGCTATCTATTTGGTTGCAGAGAATTGATGTGACCAACTAGGACTCCAAATAAGTTCAATTAAAAGAAGCAATCAAGGAAATATTTGATATATCTTCCAATTTCTCTCTACTCAGGACAATTATTTAATCCCCTGAAAGATAGTAAAAGGTAACTTGAACAGCTTTTTTTTCATATGAGAAAAATGAAAAGTTCTGGTAGAATAAAATCCTGAAGTTGCTTGAAAGCTAGTATTAGTATTTTCTCCACTTATAAGTTATATTGTTATGATAATAGTTACAGTAATAAGTTATATTATGAGTTTTTAACATAAGTTATAATGTTATAACTTAAAATAATTTAATACACTAAAGAAATTTTGGTCTATGCCTTTCTATACAATTCATGAAAACTAATCATTTTTGCACATTTTAAAAAGGTGAAAGTAAGTTAATGAAATTCAATAGACTACTTCCAAAATCATTAAAACTAAAAGTTACCAAATTTTCTTATGGAATACACTTTAAATTGTACTATCTAAAAGTTAATTAATTGAAATTAATTTTTTTTTTTTTGCATAATATCCTCATGTTTTTCTCAATGTACTGTAACCGCTTACTTGATTTAAAACAGGCATTTACTGTATGTCATAAGTTTTTATTGCATCCACTCTCCTTCCTAGTGATTGAACCTTAGATTTTCCAATCCTTTTATCTAATTACTGTCCTCCTATGGAACCTCATCAACCAATGTCTGCAGTCTGCTTTGTTATTAGAAAAATTCCAGGAATGACAATACCTCATCTCCAAATTTTGGACAATTATTTAAGTCAGCATTTTCAAAAATTAAGGATAGAATAATAAAAAAAAAGGTTAGTTTTATTTTTAATTATTTCACTCTGAACAAGGCAATGAGAGCGCTAAGACACAAGGGGTTACAGAAGGTGAAAGACAATAGTGAAGGAAATTGAGAAAATGTTACTAACGAGAAAGAACAATAAAAAGAATAGGATTCAATGCGATGAAAGATGATGACTGACATTGTATTTTTAATAATTTATTTTACTGTCATGTTCCTCTGGTTCAATTCTAACGGGTGCCAGTTTTTTTCTTCTTTTTTTTTTCAAAGTAATTCAATCAATTTTTTTTAATTTTTTTTTTTAAACATTTCTCAAATTTGGGTAATGCTTACGGTCTGTCTAAATTGCTGGATATGAAAGGGATGAACACACACACACACACACACGCGCACACACACACACGTTGATTCTTTTACAATAGGTTTTATTTGCAGTCCTGTTGTTGTTTCTGCTAAAAAAAAAAAAAAAATATGTAAGTGTAATTATTTCACAACTCATTATTTACATTTCATCATGAAATGGCGTATTTGTAAGAGGACAGTTCTGAAATAATTATACTTGTGTATTTTATACAATATTTCTTTTCTTTTCTTGGTGTTCTTTGGAATATTGTTCCCAAACATTTCTGCTTTATTTCCTTTTTATTAATTCTAACTTTTAAGATTTTAATTGTTGTATTATCCAGTTATACTTTCCTGTTCGACAAATATGAATGTGACATGAAACTATGCATGTTTGATGATAATTTATTTAAACAACGTCTGTGAATGAGCAGAGGGTCTTTTAAAGATTTTTTTAAAAAAAAGAAAAGAGAGAAAGAAAAATATCTTTGGTCATTGTCTATTATTGAGCAAATAAAGTAAAAATGTTTTAATCAGTGCGTGCAGTTGACATTCATGCAAATGCGATAAAGAATGAATATCTTTATTTGATTTTTAAAAAATACAACAGTAATCAAGTGTAGTGCAAATCTTAAAATAATGATACTTTAAGAGGCCGTGGTAGTAGAAATAATCGATGAACAGAAAGAAATCCATCATTTGGCCTGAGAATCACATGAGATGGCATCAGCATTTTATTTATTCAAATAACTTTACACTGGTTAAGGAATTAACAATTTTTTAAAGACTCCAAATTGTTAGGATATTGGATATAAATATTTTTGGTTTATTATGTTAAATTATTTTTGTATGTTTTATGATTTGGTATCCAAAAGTTACATATATTTTTACAATGCTTCTGGTAGGTATTTTTCTAATGTATTATTTTAACATTAAATTTCTATTAATGTTTTTCTAATATCTGTTTTATCAACAAAGCATTAATTCTTTGTTTCAAGTAGAAGAAATAATTATGAGCCAATAAGAGCGGAGACTATTAACCGAAATTGTGCATGATGATTAACTCTGCATGGCATATCAATATGGCTGTATTTTGTTATTAGGTAAAAGAAAATGAAACCTTTTTTTATTTCTTAACTTTTATTATTTAAAATGTCCATATTTAATTATCTGAAGAAAAAAAAACACATTAAAGGAATCCATGTGACTATTTTGTTATTGTATACTAGCCATTTGTGTCGACTGACCTTCTAGCTGTGAAAGTGATTGCTCAGAATTTAATGGTACATTAATAATTTCACTGCTGCATCGTTATAGCATTATTGCCTGACTGTGCTGGCCCATTTGGAATAGCAGGAGATTGACAACTTCACTGCTGCATCGTTATAGCATTATTGCCTGACTGTGCTGGCCCATTTTGGAGAAAAATAGGAAATTGCCATTTACTGGAAATAAACAACTATAAAGACTGATGCCCATTTCTCATGGGCGCTGTCCTTTTGATTTTGATCAGATACTCTTCAGTACAGAATAAGCTAAAGACCCCCTGTGGAACACAATATAATAAAATCATGTCCTGTAACAGGTCATATTGTACATTACTATATGTCTATGCTGATTTGTAAATCGCAGTAAGTATGAGTTAGTTTATTGCACAGACACTAAGGATCAGTATTCACGGTGTTTTGAAAATGTATGTCTATGTCAACGGTAGGTAAAGTAAGTTTTGTAAAGATGTATAAGTAAGTCAAGAGTAGTGGATGTTTTAATATAATTCATTAGTTTTAAAACATTTTAGTCTTGGCATTATAAACTTAAGAAAATAGTGCAGTTTTGAATCTGATGGGCCATTTGTAAGTGTCAGTAATTTCATGCAGATTCAAGATAAATGATTAGCCTGTATTTTTTGGTTGAGTATCAAAATAATTCAAGGTTATCCCATGTAGATATAAAAAAAAAATATTCCAAGTGGTTCATGCTGATATCTCACTGTCAGTGCATAACGAATGAAGCTTATTCATTTGTTATGTACTTGATAATGACAGCTGAAATTCTTTGGACACATAATGAGAAAGGAGGACTTGGAAAACTTGACCCTCACAGGGCATACTGAAGTTAAGAGAGATAGGGGAAGTCAGCAAGCCACATACCTGGCGAGCTTATGTCAATGTGGATTTTTAAAGTGGAGGGTCCAGGGTGGGGTGGGGTAGCAGAGGGAGAAAAACTGCTAAGAGTCAAAGGGGGTAGGAGATTTTCATGGTCGCCTATGTCCTGACGAGATGTGGCACATAGAAAAAAAAATTAGAATGACCAGACTTATTCTTAAT
>OZ038497.1:4075574-4100574 GCA_964036315.1 Acanthosepion esculentum
TTTTTTTTAATTTGCAACTTTTCAGTTGTTTTTATATATATATATTATATAATATTCATTGAGATTTATTTTTCTTTTTGTTCAAGACGAAAATAAAAAATGTCTTCTTTCTTTGTATAATATTATAACAATATCAAATTCTTGGAATGTTGAATCTTTTGATATTTAACCAGTTTCTAATTGATCTGCTGCTTGCTGAAATCTTGGGATTGCTAACCCTTCATTCTCTTTTTTTACCAAAAATGATTCTCGTTTGGTTGTTTATTTGAAATTTTCTTTCTGTTTCATTCTTTTTGGATTTATTTTGAATTTATTTCACTGTTAATTTTTTTTATGACTGTTTGATTCTGATCCCCCCTCTCCCCGACACGCTCATTTTTGCTTCAGCTGACTACATTTCTTTCATCTTTTTATGAAACTTTTTCTCTTAGAAATTGATCTTTTCTTTCTAAACTTTATTTTCCACTCAGTTTTCATTAATCTACCTAAATGTTGACACTATATTTTGCTTTTCATTAAAAGCAATAGACAAAAAAATTAAATATTTTCCTATAAACTTTTTATCTATTTGATCACTTTAACATGACAAAAAAGATTTTTTAAGTTTGGATTTTTTAAATCTAAAACTTGTTTATTTTTACTTGATAAAATTTGTTTGCTATATAATTTAAGTGTCTGTAAAGATTTTATAATGAGCTACATCGATATTTCTGTAGCCTCACATCTAAGTATTTAATGAATTTTGAAATTTTTTATAATATTTGACCTTTGTGATTAAGATGTGGAATGAAATGGTTCAAAAACGCATTTTTAGTGTGTAAAATTAATGCTTTTCTTTAATTTTTAGCCTTTGAAGTTGTTAATGTACCTATATTTTATGGGTGTATTTTTACTCACACACACACACAGATGTGCGTGCACGCGATGAATAAATTGTCGCCTAAATTATGCAAAAAAGAAAATAACACTGACATCTCATTTTAACAGATGTATTTACCAAAATTACACAAAAATATCTTGAAATACGATAGAGTAAATTTATTCAATAAAATCACCATTGACACACAAACACTCTGAAATGTTCATATTGGAGATTCCGTGATGAATGCCAAGCAGTACAGCATGCCGTTCCCAAATTTCTGGTGGAGTGAATTCTGTCATGATGCTGTTTTTCTCACAGACGGTACCCAACTGGTCCTACTATATTAGTGCAGTTGACAAAAACAAACAACTTGCATGCACAAAATAAAAAAAATATAAAATGGCGACAATTTACCCATCGCACTCTGTATGTATATATGTGTGTGTGTGTGTGTATATATATATATATATATATAATATATATATATATATATATATATATATATATATATATATATATATAACACAGATTATGTTTGTCAAAAAATGGATATCCAGTGTATTTCTGTAAAAAAAAAAAAATTTACAGGCAAACAGACTGTGATTTGTAGAAATTTATTATATTTCTATCAATATATATATATATATATATATATATATATATATATATATATAATTACTATTTTAATTTTTTTAATGAAACCAATTTCTAATTTTGATATTAATGATTTGAATTTAACTAATTGTTTTCTTGTTTTTTTTGTTTTTTTTTTCTCTTCTCTGGGTAAGATTACATTTCTTTTCCCGTTAAGAATGATTAAACTTCGTGTGAAATATTTTATATTTCACAAAAAATATCTGCTCTCTTCATGAAATTTTGCCTTTATTTTTCTTCTGTAATGTCAACATTTGTTTGTCATATCAAAGGAATTTTCTTTTACTTATACGTAAAAACAAAAAAAATTCCCCTAACAATGGTTTCTTTATTATTTGTACGATTTTAAAAATTCTTTTCCAATTTCTTTGACAAAATATTAAAAAATAAAATACTTTGATGTTTTAGTCTAACAAAGATATTAAATTTATAAAATAAAAAACCTATGAAGAATATCTTCCTCTGCTTTGTTTTGGTTTTCATAATATATAAATCAATTTATATTCCTTTATTTTTTTTTATTAGCTGAAAGATTATCAAAGAGCCACGTAGAGTTAGTTTCAGAACAAAAATAAACAGGAATCTCTTCAGCTAAAATTCTCCATCGTGAACACAATTGTAACAAAGAACCTAAGTGAAATATTGTGCTAAAGAAAAGGAACAAGAGCCAAGATAAAAAGAACATTTTGCTTTCATAATGTGCCAATCCGCCATTTTATATTGCAAATGCCATTCACTTTTTGCGGTTTGAAGTGCAAGGCTTTAGCAACAGTTATCGAAACTTTTGCTTATTTCTCCCCATATTTTTTGCTCTCTTTTTATCTCTTTTCCTGTTGCCATTTATTGTTTACAAAGATAGAGAGAGAACTGTTGTTCATATTTGTGTAGAAAGGAAGGAAGGAAGGAAGAATCGAGTCCATTGGAACCATATCAACATTACGTCTCTACAATTGGTCATCTTTTTAACTCTTCTTGCATTTTGACTTAATGCTAATTATTTTTTTTCCATTAAAAACATTACAATTTTTCATAGAAGAAATCTCTTGAAGCTGATTTGCTTTACCATCAGAATATTTTATGTTAAGATTGTTACATGACCAAATATGTAAATTACCTTATGTTAATTACTTTAAAGTAGATTTAATATTATGAATTGAGTTTACCTTGTTTATTCTTTTTATTGTTGTCCTTAAAGGGAACGAATGCTGTCAAAATTTAAATAACCAAGCAAATTGCTTAAAAACTAATTGTTTTTTTATCTTCACCATTATAGCAAGTAATAGGATCAATCGCATGATAAGGACCCCACATCGTCTGGACATTTTTCGTCAGTTTGTTCTAAGAAAATATTTTCTGAGATGATTTGGACTGTAATCTTCATTAAAAATGGAGGCTTAGAAAATCATTTTATTCATGATTCTGACTTAGTGAGAAATAAACATTTTTATACTTTCTGATTTCCTAAAATATTCAATATATACAAACTAGGACAAACGATGAAAATTTCATTAACTCGGTAATATATTTAATTGTATGTGACATGCACGGGTTTCTCATGAGATTTTAAATCATTTTCTTTTTCTGTTGATGTAAATTGTATATGAGAATTGCACAGAATTATTTCATAATGTCTCTCGCACAAAAATCTGGGTTAATTATTCAATTAAGTATGACAGACAATAAAATAAATTTTGATGATGATTTGTTAAACTGAAGGAATGTATATCTTTGTATTGTTTGATTTTCTTTGTTTTAATATGACGTTTCTTCTAGAAATCACTGTATTTTGGCGAAAAAAGTTTTAACATTAAAGTGAGTTAAGTGAGGGTTTGAATTTTAAAAATTTGATGCTAAACTGAACCCTTATTTTGCCTGTATCTATGCAGATGTGTGTGTAGTATAGAATTCTAAAAGGGAAAAATAAAAAAAGATAAAATAGCATTTTCTTTGGGTTCAATTTTTTTGTTTGTTTGTCACCACAAATTTTGTTCAATTACAGAGAAAAAGAAAATGCAAATTTTCTGTTTATTTTTATCCTTACAGGTATCCATATTAAAACAAAATTTCATTAAAGTTAATTTAAATTTTTGCAAATATCAAATCTTGTCAATTTGACAATTTTGAAGACTTAAAGGAAAATGCAAATAAAAATCAAATGCAAATAAACAGAAAAAAATGACTCCCAACTCTTATTTGTTAGTATTGATTCTAAATTAGCTTTTCAGTTATTTTCATTCAGTACATTCTAACACTTTTCAATGTTTGTTTCTTTTTTGTTTTTTTAGTAAAAAAAAAACAAACTATATTTAAGCTCAACTATATTGAACTTAGAAAGTCACTTACAAATTGACTCTGGCATTGACTATTTTTCTTGCCTCAAAGAAAATATTTTTTTTGTATTTTGCATCTGATTTTTTAAACGACCATCTTTTGGAAATGATTTGTAGTTCTCTTAGAAGATAACATTTCAGAAAATAAAGAATTTAACTTGATTCGATTTTTGGTGAATGTAATCCAAGCAATTTGCTTTAGTTATGAAAAGTCTTTCAAGATAAAGAAGACATTTTCCTTGGCCTTGTGCCATGTATTAAGAGATACATAATGAGTAATATTTGACAAAAGCCCATGAAAAATGCCAAATTTATTCCAAGAATAAACTTTTCATTTGTGCTTTCGATACACAATTTAAAAATGTTGACAGCATATGCAGGTCCGTATATATTGATTAGGAGTCACCGGGAATTGGGTACATGAGTCCTGAAGTGACAGGTGTCTTAGCAGCTGTTGATAGATCTGGGGAAAATCATTTCATGCTTTGTCAACCCTGTCTCTATCCTTCCTTGACTGTGCCTTGCATAATGGTTTTTGTCAGTGTCAGACCTGACAAATTTAGTCATTAATGACACATGAGTATCTTAACCAGAAACCTTCATGGATTCATTTGTACATCCTGTACGAGATAAGGAAGCAGCTTTCTCAAGCACTTTGTTCCCAATGATTCTCATCTTCTATCCTTTTCCACCGTTAGTGTCCACATCAAGCATTTTGTTCCCAATGATTCTCATCTTCTATCCTTTTCCACCGTTAGTGTCCACATCAAGCACTTTGTTCCAAATGATTCTCATCTTCTATCCTTTTCCACCGTTGGTGTCCATATCCTTTTCATACAGCAAAATGGATTTGACTTGAGTCTGAATTTGGGAACTGCTTTTACTCTTCCACACTCTTTCCACTTTGACAATTTATTGCTGTGACAATTTATATTCAGAATTTTGGTGTTGAGATACCATTTTGGAACTGTGATACCCAAGTACTTGAAGGTTGATATTTTTCTCCCCAGAGATTCTCCATACTAATGTTGGCACTGATGGTGTCCCCAACTGTTTGCCATTACCTTTTACTTCCATCCTATATACATTGGATCTGGCCACCTATTTGTTCATCACGTTTTGGAGCTCAGTGTTACTGTTGTCCATTAGGTCAATGTCATCTGCAAATTGTGTTCCAGACTAGTCTATCACTCATAGAAATAGAGGTGCAGTGGTCATAAAATGTTGCTATATCTTGTCTAGAAATGGTGTAAAGAGGGCATGGCAGTGGGGAGGCATCCCTGCCTGGCACCAACAGTTGTTTGGAAACCTCCAATTTGATTGTAGAGGAGAACTACATTATTGGCTGTTCATCAAAGGGCCTGTATAGTTTAGACACTATCTTCTTTAATGTTGAAACTTCTGACAATTCACCAGAGGTTATCAAGCCACATCCAGTTGAAAGCATTCTTAATGGCAATGAAATTGCGGAAAAGGTCACATTGATGCTACAAAGACTGGACAAAATTATTTTTATCCCCTGAAGGCCTTAAATCTTTAGCAAGACACCATGTTTTTTTGTTTATTTTTATAATATATATATATTTTTTCTTTTCACCCCAAGCAAGGCGATAATGCCACTATGATCCAAAGGGGGGCTACTGGGAATGAGAAGACTTTAGAAGGGACCGGAAACCCAATCCTAAACAGGAAACAAGGGATAATGCCTAATTTCTTTTCAATTTTGTTTACTCATTCCAATTATTGAATAGACATCTAAATCATGGAGAAGTGAGAACAATCTTTCTCAAATTTAAATTGTATCCACTGTGACGATACTTTTAGATGTTGTCCATGTGCTTGCATTCGGAAATGGAAGCTGAGGAAGAAGTTTGTCTATAAACAATGGTGATTTATTAAAATCTCATTTCTTTTACTTTGTTTTACATAAAGTTAGACATTGGAGAAATTTGTTTCAAATCATGTCAAGTCATCAAATTCAGGTGATTCTTGATTTCATCTCATAAAGATCGGAAAGCAAGTAAGTCTTGCCTTGATTTTTCTTCCTTCTAAAACCTTGTTTTGTTGACCTGAATAATTTTGGGTAGATGTTTGCTTATCCTACAATATTTGTCAATTTCTTGCTGTTATTTCTATTTGTTTCTGTTTTGTCGGCATGACATCTCTATGTCGTATCCCTCGTTGTCATTGCTAGAAGCTGTATGTGATATTCTTAATATTGTTTCTATAATCAAAGTTTTGTTTTCAGGAATTATAACAATTCTAATTCTCTCTTATATATTTAAACCTGCAGCAGTAAACTGAAGAGGTCTGTATGAACTTTAGCCAACAATAATAAAGGGAACATTTTCTTTTCATTTTCTTCTTTGCCTGAACATCTCACTTTATTCCCAACTTCTCTAGGTTCGTTTCTCTCTTCTTTTTTTTCTCTCTTTTTCTTTCAAGACAAATTTTTATTTTATTTTTCTGATTTATTTTTTTAATTAGATTTTGTCAACTTCTCAACTTTTTGAGCTTTCATTCAAGTTAATTTTTTCATTTATTTCCTTATAAACCTGAACCTTCATTATAGACTCTCGGTGTTTATTTACATTTTTTTTTTTTTTTACAAGGAGACTAAAAAAAATATTAAAGTGTATTTTGTTTAAATTTTCACCTTTGAATTGTTGCACCCTGAATATATTTTTTAAGTATCTATTAAGAAGCAAAATTTTTTTTCTTTAGAAAAATGAGTGAAAAAGTTGTTTCTTTGTTTTTGTTTTTTCTATAATAATTGTTTTTTTTGGGGTGGGGTAGGGTTTTTGGCATTGGTTTACCTCACTTGTCTATTTTTACTTCTTCAAGATTCTGCAAATAAAAACTAAATCCATTTTAAACAGCAAATATTTTAAGGCCATTTAAAAGTATTATAAATTTCTAATAATTGTCATCTTATAAGTGGATACTTTTTTTTTGTGTGTGTGTGTGCTGCCCTCAAATTAAACTTTGACCATCTTATAGTCATTTTCTCACCTAATTATCATATTCTTTTAGAAAGATGCAAGACAGCCCAAAAAATGGCTGTGCAAAAGATTTCGGACACCTTACATAAACGATGTCAGATACAGTGTTTTAAAATAGAAAAATATTCTATAATTTCAAGATGTTTTGATTTGAAGAAATTCATGCACCTTTATTTATATTTTGTGTGGCTTCCTGTAACTTGAACAATTACTTTGATTCCCATTCATCCAAGTCAGGTATCAAATGTTCCTTCAGAAACAGGATGGATTTGGCACAATTCAAGCTTTTGTCACTTTTAATCAATTTTCTTGAACAATTCCTTTTTCTGCAGCCCTAAAGCATCAGACTCTTACCACCAAAACTTCACTGTTTCTCTTTTGTAAGAGGGTCATTTTGCTTTCCTGTAAGCATTCTGACAAATTTGCACTTATCAGAATACAGTTCGATCTTCATTTCATCACTGAATGTGATCTTATCCCAAGCATCTGCATCCCAAAGCTTGTACCACTTTTGCCAACTTAATGTTGCCTTCAAGTGCTTTTTGTTTAAAGCTGGTCTTCATTGAAACGAATCTCTTCAGTCCATGATCTTGACGGATACAATTTGTGTCATCTTCTAACGCCAAACTGAACAGGTCATACTTATCCATCGCTTGTCGTTTTCTTTCACTGAGATTTTCTTTTCTACCCTGGCCAATCTCCATATTATCCTATGCTCCAGCTTTCAAAGGCGACCATATTTCGGTTGATTCAAAATACTTTCAGTGCTTTAAGACTTCAAGAGGATTTCTGAGATGCCGTTTCTTGGCATTCCAGGTTCCTTAGCAATTGTTTGCTTGTTCATATTCTTGGACATCTTCCCTATCTTTATCCTGGTTTCTTTGGAAATTTTTGCCATGATTTCAAATAAAGAAAGAATACAGGAATTTGATGTCGGAATTTACCCTATATGCAAGCAAAAAATGGTCCGGTTATGAAAATCTATTTATATATTAATATTATTATATATTATTTATATATGAAAATATATTCGTGGTAAAACAGAAAAGAGAAAACAATGGCCAGGTGGCTGAAAAATTTTGGCTGGTTATTTTTCGTTGTTGTCTTTGTATCTTCTCTGCTGATTAATGTGGAGAGGGGGGTTTACAAACATGTCACATTGAAACACTGGTTCTCGTATTGTCATTGAATCTACCTGACTGCTTGAGGACACCAGGTGCTGAAAGTTTGGATGTGAAAGTGGTGTAATGGATAATGCCTCTTAATTGGAAATCAGAGAGCCAAGTTCAAATTTCAGTCAGGTTCATTATATTCACTTACGCACAAATACTCTTGGAAAATGTATCAATCCACCTCTCCTTCCCTCATATATGGGTTAATTAGTAGAAATTTTATCTGGAAATCATTATCTTTAAAAATAAATATTTTCTGGCAAAAGTTAAGACACAAAAACAAATAATTAGGTTTAAAAATGACTACAATAAACACAGTTTCATCTGTAAACGGCACAATAAAAATCATCCACTTATAAGATGGCAATTATTAGACAATTACTCTAGCATAAAATGTCCTATGACTGACTGACTGTATGTATGTATGTATGTATGTATGTGTGTGAGAGTGTGCACACATATTTTATATATATATATATATATATATATGTTTCTTTTTTGTTTTTTTTAGGAGGATAACTTAATAGGCAACCAGTTTTTTCTTTTTTTCTTGCTTTTTCATTCACCCATAACTTTTTGTGATGTAGATTTTGCCAGACATTTCTCCAAGACTCAAAAATACAGTCCAGTCAGAATTTAAATGATTCAAATAGATGTTGATATGCTCAACAAATGTTAATTCAAGTTGTGAAAAGTTTTTGAATTTTTTCTGCTGGATAAGAAATCTAACTTTTTTCTTTTTTTTTTGAAAGAATAATTTGTCTTAGTCAATAATTAAAACAACAATTGAACAACTTGTCTTTGAAAATTTTTTTTCATTCATATCTGAAAAGCCATTTAAAGAACCAATTACTCAATTTTGTGATGTGTTTTGAATATCTTATGAAATATTTTTAGCTTCTCATCTTGACCGTATGAGAATTTTATCTGGTGAGCTTGGTTTTAAAATTCATTTCCCTTTTATTCACATTTTGTTTGTATCTTGATTAGATAAATATCGGTTGTGAACTGAGGCAAGAAATGGTTGGTTAACTTTAACGCCTCTAAAACAAAACTGCTCTCTATTAACCACCACAGGGATCCATCCCTGCATCCCATTAGAATGTCTGAAGACCAACCTCTCGAGAGCTCCTCTCTGCGGCTGCTTGGTCTCACATCGAGTCAATTGCTTCATCCACTGCAAGGAAAGTTGGCTCCCTGTGCCGAGCCAGGAAATTTTTCTCCCCGGAATCGATCCTCCAAATCTATAAATCAACCATTTGCCCTTGCATGGAGTATTGCTGCCATATATGGTCTGGGGCCCCTGCTGTTTGCATCAGGGTCCTTGATAAGATCCAGAGACGGATATGCAATGTAATTGGCCCTGATCTGTCATCTCGTCTGCAGTCGCTCTCACACAGACGCGCCGTTGCCTCGCTCTGTCTTTTTTACAAATACTTTCACGGTAATTGCTCCGATGAGCTGCTTTCGCTGGTTCCCAGGCCTCATGAATTTAAACGTCCTACGAGGCTGGCATCCCGTTCCCACCCCTTCACCGTTGAAACTGTTAGATGTAGACGTCTCTTCTACTCCAATAGCTTCATGTCTCGCACATCTCGCCTGTAGAACTCCCTTCCTTATTCCTGTTTCCCTGACAAATATAATCTTCAACTATTTAAGTGTAACGTCAATTGACATCTCGAGTTGCCTTGATCTATCCACTTCCCTTCTCCACATCCTTTCACCTTTCATTCCTATTCTCGCTCCAAATCTTCTGTAACCCCCTTGCCTTGATCGATCCACTATCTTTCTCCACATCCTCTCCTTTACCACTCCTATCTGCTCTTCCTGCAAACCTTCTGTAACCCCTTGCGTGCTAGTGGCTTCCAGCCTTGCTTGGGGTGATAAGCTTAAAAAAAAAAAATTGTAGAGGAGGGGCACCCAGTGAGGATTGAACTCTCAACTCAGTAGCAGTGATTAATTGGACTAGAGCCTTGTTAAGTTTTACACCCACACTGAGGTGCCCTCTTTGTATTTGCACCATCTTGCTCACCATGGAAATATTGAATACATTTGTTTTTTTTGTTTGTTTTTTTTTAAGAAAAAAGTGTCTTAACTGTTTAATAGTTTCACGTTTTTATGTAAAGATTTTTTAATTTTATTTTTGTTGCTGTTTGTCTAAAACAGCAGCAAAACATTGCGATACAATTCATTTGAGAAGAACAATTTTAGCACCAAGTTCTTTTTCTTTTTTATAACTATTGTTCACCCAATAAAAGACCCAAGAGCCACTCAAGGTAGAGTGTTACTGAATGGGGGGGGATGTTGTAAGAAGTGGACAGGGAGGGCGGGAGGTTGCGATGGTTGCATATTGTGAGGGTATATAGGAGATATAACGGTTGACTCGTGACAAAGAGTTTAAGACTTTAGTAACCAGGGAAGCATTCTCTAGGGAGTTCATTTCATAATGCAGTGGATCTGTGGGTGGGGATTGGGGGGTCTCAGTGGAATTTATTCTCCTCCAATGAAATATGAAAGGAATGATGATGAATCGATTCATTGTATGTGGCATGGGGTTCTACCTGTGAAGGCCTGAACTGGTGAAACTAAGGAATGTTGCTTGTCTAAAAAAATAGTGAAAGGCTACCAACACTTCATTTTATGGTCTAATTTGGCTTTTGGTAAAAAGCCACTTAAAAAATATCCTATTAATCAGATTTATGGCTATTTTGACAGCTTCCACTTCTTTGACTTTTACCTGCAATCTCATAATTGTTGAAATTATCTTATTCTCTTCTCATGGACTGTTAAAAAAAAAAACCAAAAAAAAAACCCTACCATCAAAAGTCTTTCAGTCACAACACTGGGTGGTGAGTAAGCTTGCAGATTATCAAGCAAGTCCAATTCTCACGGTTTTGTCCTACTCTCAAAAGTATAGAAAATACTCACACTTCAAGGTTCAACTTTCCTGATTTTAATGTTTAATATCTTATTTTGACAACTTGAGATAATTTGGGGGGGGGGGGCATTTCTTCACATTTTTATGGTTTCCTTCCCCCCCATTCAGCATTTGGTTTTGAAAGTAGAAATGGAGTTGATCGATGCAATTATCGAAATTGCCAGCCAAATCTTATATTTCGTCTCCTCTATTGATGATTTGGTTTTTCTTCTCTTTTCAGCTCCCACTAGTTTTCCGAGTGCCTCGTTTATATTTATCACCACTCTCAGTGTGCTTTGTACAGGAGTCTCTTCTGGGGTTTGGAGATGTCATATTGCCGGGTGAGGATTTCTTTTATTGGTTTACATTGATAATCCACTCAATAGGTGAACATGTTCTTCTGCAATTTAAAAATTTATAAATGAAGTGTATCGATTTCTGCACCCAACTCTGTAAATTTTATTTTGAATCCATTTTACATTTTTAATATTTCAGTTAAATTTAATGTGAATATGTTCCAAGATATATATATAATATCTCAATTTAAACGGTGTTATTAGTGAATACATATATTTGAGTAGACTCTCCATTTATACAGTAAACAGAATATTTATTTATTTATTTTTAGCTACTGGCCTGAAATTTCAAAAAATCTTAGGAAAAAAAAAATTGTACTCTTCGGCAGGAATCAAACCTGTGTCCCTCAGGATAGAGGGAGCCACCTTTTAGCCCACTGTGCCTATGCTACTTTGGCCATGAAGAGAAACATTACTATTATTTTGTTTTTTAGATTAAAACAGAAAATCTGTTAATGTTTTATTAAAAAAAAAAAAATACATACATACATACATATATATATATATATATATATATATATATTTTTCTTTTGAGTTCTGTAAAAATGTTATTTAGTAAATGGCTTAAAGTTTGGAACTCTAAATTACTATTTTAGACAAATCATTCTTTTAGTCAACTAACAAAACTAATATCAATAGGAGGCACACAAGACAACTAGTTTGCCACTGCAAACTAAATTGTCTCTTCCTTGATACAACTTTATGGTGGTATACATTGTTCAAAACTCATTATCTGAATTATTTTGCAAGGGGAAATAATAATATTGATAATCATCGCTTATCAATACCATTATCTCCTCCTATGGCAAATTGTACACTAATAGGAGATTTTGTTCTTTTTCTAAAATGCTTCACTTTGAGTGGATGCCTTTTTCTTTCTCTGGTCACATGTAACACACCAGTCCCAAGCTGCTGGAGTGACATCTTTGTTTTGACATTCCATACACGTTTCAGCAACCTATTCTGCCACGTTCAATTAAGGCATCTTGGAATTTTGATAAATATGTTAACAAATAACTTTTCTTTTTTTATTTAAATCAGTAATGTTTAAAATTGTTAATTTTATCTTGATGTTCTAAAAAGCGCTATAAAATATCTGAGTTTACCAACTTCAGTAATAAGTCAATATTTTCTTTTCTCTTTCAGGTGTGCTAATTGTCTACAACCACATTTTTGACATCTATGCCCGTACAAAAAAGCTCTATTTTGTATTATCTGTTATTGGTAAGGCTTTTCTTTTATCACATAATGTGAAAGTTTTGCTGATGTGCGACAAGACATTACAAAAGTTACCATTCGACTTCCTTATATTTTTAGCTATTATCTACCCCCCTCTCTCCCCCAACCCCCTCCCCTCTCCCCCCCAACCCCCTCCCCTCTCCCCCCCAACCCCCTCCCCTCTCCCCCCTCTCTTATTGGAAAAAATTATTTTACAATAATAAAATACATTTAAGTAGAATCTTGAAAAATTAATCAGTGTTTTTTAAAATTTGAACAGTTAAAGAAATTTTGTTCACATGTCAATTTCAAAAGTAAAAAGTCATTTTGATCTCAAGTCAGCAGTGGGTGAATTCATGCTGAAAACAATAGATACTTTATGCGTCCCGTGTATCTATGTGTGTATGTAAACGGGAAGGATGATAGAATAGAAAACATGTCTTTAAAAATAACATAAAGTTTGCAAGCTATTAATGACGTGTATCTTTTAGCTTTTGTTTTAAGTGTAAAAAAAAAAAAAATGAATATATTAAAACTTATTTGGCTTTTATATTAAAAGCTCAAAATCTGACAACCCTGTCCCTTTACTTTTGTACTTCTCCCATAGAAGGCTAGAAAATGTACAAACATGTGAACGACTCCGAGACATTTGGCAAGATGTCTTCAAATTTGTGAACTTAATTAAAAAACCAGAAAAATGTCCACAAACCAAGTCCTTCTCTGCGATGAATGACATTATTTCCAGTGAAACCTCAGATTTTTGTATCTGTTTTTTTGGTATTTCACCCGTTTAAGTCTGTTTGAAAAGATAAGTAATTACTGCTGTATAATGGGGAGAAGGTTTACAATAATGGTGTAGCAAAAAAAAAAAAATAACGTTTTGTGGACTTGTAACAAAAAAGAAATGTTATGTTAACAGTTCTCTAATGTCTTGTAATTTCTTGTGGTGGCGGCACAGCAATGTCTTGGCGTCTGGGCTTCCCGAGGATTGGCAAGATATTTCTTCATGCAGAGTAAGTGCTACCATTCCAGGTTCCACAGATATTGGTAAAGTTTTTTACGACAGCAGTGATTTGTAAAGGAAGAGCACGCTTTGTCAAACCCGAACATGCATAAAGATGCTGCAAAGATTAAGTGTGGATTTCCAGCAGATAGGGCTATGCAGAATTTATCCAAAATAGGAAATGTGTCAAAAAAAGATCTGTTTGCATGCAGAATTACATCAAAGACAATGTTCATCAACATCATTAAGAAACTTTGGGCGAAGTCTCCCCTTAGATATCCTCTTGTAAGGTCACTTACATGGCTGAACCCTGGATTGATTTGTGAAAAAGAAATCTTCCACAGAAGACAGTCTAAAAAGATGTTTTTCCCACCTGATGGACAGAAAACAAGTCAGCAAGTCTGCTTGTGATGACATCATCAGTCAGTACAAAGAGTTTGAAGAGGAGGAGGAGGCTGCTGGAATTATTGCTTTCAAGAAATTCAACAAGCACTTTGTTCTACTCTTTTTTTTGTCTAGCAAAGAATATCAAAAACTGGAAAGTTGTTTGCAGATGCTGGCACTCTCTCATGGACAGACTATTTAGCCACAGTTGAAGGTGCTGGGAATGTTCCCATGACTAAGGCTCTTCTCTGCAGTGCTTCCAATGCCAGAACAACATAGAACCAATAATTGTGGCAAAGAAGAAAGGCGGCAGGAAGAAGCAACTGGACAAAAACAGAAATCCATGCTTATGGAAATTGAAGAACTGAAGACCAAAAAACACAGTCTTGAAAGTTGCACACAAGAAATGTTATCATTGTGTTCTGTGCCATGTGCAACAAAAGCCATGAGTAGAAATGTGTCATCTTTTTGGGAAAATTTCTTATTTGTCGTTCTGTTCATCAAAACCACTATACTTCACAGGAAATGTGCAGCAATCAAGAGTTTGCAATGAATAGTCTAGATAACTGAAATGTGTAGCAGTAAGAATTATTCAAATATTTTCAAGTGTAGTAGAACTCCAAACTGTAGAACTGCATTCAACACTTTGATTTCTTCACTGCTTTCAACTAATCCATAATGACATGAATTATTGGAACCAGCTGTAGCTTTTCTTTGAACATCTCACCTGTCAGACTATTAAAAGACAAATCACAAAGTTTGTGTTTTTGAAATTGATAAACATTCCTGTGTGCACACACACACACACACATCAGTTTCAGTCCTTGAAAAGTCCTGGAATTTTTTTTTTGTTTTTTTCTTTTACACAGAACTGTAGGAACCCTGAATTTACAGCATGCATTTCATCTCCTGCATATCCTGATTGTTCACCATTGATGCCCTGAAAAGATAAAAAAACATTAATTATTACATAACTGCAGGTGCACAATCACATCCTCAAACACCTCACACACACACACACACACACACACATATATCTCAAAAAAATGAAACAAATTACAGCTGGAATAAAAATCTACAATTCGTAGCATTTAATTTTTTTTTAAAAAGTGCTCAATACAAAGTAGAGCAAAATATAATAAATTACAATAAAAACATTTTACATTGCTACATAAAAACTTTCATGTTTCGGTACTAAGATGGTACTTCTTCAGGTGATGGTAGATAACTAATGATAAAAATGATTTATTAGGGAAATTTAAAAAATTAAAAAATCTTTACTTCTTTTCATAAGTTACGGGTGGGGGCATAATTAAAAATATACTAATGGGTATGTGTAGATTAACCAATAAATATCACGTGTACACTAACATAAAAATAAGGGTGGAGGTGGCAAAATGTGACAAATGTTTTATTGGTGTATCCAAATATCATTTGGTGATTTGTTGAAGTAGACAAATTTATTAAATGGATTTTTTTTATAAAAAAAGTTTTTTAATATACTCAGGAAGCTTCTTAAAGGGGCCTATAGGTAAAATTAAAAATGTGTAAACAACTGTATAAGTTGTTAATTATACTGAATAGATGGTAAAACATGGCAATATTATAGTTAAATAAATAAATGTTGAGTGGGCCATTATATACTAATAAAATAATAGCAATACAATTATAATAAGTAATTATTGATGAAAATCTTTTTTAACTATATTTTAAGGTGAAAGGCAATAGCGGCATAGCACTGTTAATTCATTTCTTTGGTTTAACAGGTTTTTATTTTTAGAGAACTTTATAATATGCAATTTTACTTGTAAACAAAGAGCATGGATCATGTAAGGATTTAGAGGTTCTAGTTATTTTTAACATTTTCCATTTTATTGTATGAAAAATAACTCGAACCTGTAAATCCTTACATGATTGATGCTCTTTGTTTACAAGTAAAATTCCGACCATCAGTTAGTTCCTGGTATGAATAACATAATACAACATGTATATGCTATTTCTCTTATATCTTCAAAACTTTAAAACTTAAATAGTAGAAAAATGTCCGAATGAACCACCACCTGCTACTGTCTCTTGATTCTTTACTGCCATTGGAATGAAACAAATTAAACACGTTTTGTCTTCCTTAGAAAATTACAAGATGTCTTTCTTTTAAGCATACAGCTTTATAAAAATTAATGAAAATGGTAATCAGTTTTAGTTGTAAATGAGAAAAGGTTTACTGAATTTTACTTGGAATAGGGTTTTTATTTTAATATAACATGTATCTGTATTTTTTTAATATTTTTATTCTTTCTTTCCAGCCTATTTATTAGGTCTCGTTCTTGCTTTTGTGGCTTTATCTATAATGAAAATTGGCCAGCCAGCGTTGTTGTATCTTGTGCCCTGTGTCCTGTTGTCAACTATCATTCCAGCTTGTATCAGAGGAGAATTAAAAATGATGTGGACAGGAAGCTTTATGGTAAGTGGACATTGTTTTTTTTATTCTCTATATAAAACTATGTAATAGAGTTTGTTGTGCAAGGCAGTCTCTTAAATGCCCATTATGGTTTTGCTTAAGTCTGTCTTAGTTTAAACTAAGAAACACAACAAAAACCCGTTTCTCAAATTGGTTAGAGAGATACAGTCCGTGTTATCATAATTTTATTCACATATGGTATTTATGAATAATCCAAAATGCACTGACATTTTGATGGAGATTCTTGACCCTCTCTCAACTGTTTGATAGATACAGATGCCCAACCCCCACCAAACAGACTTCTGCATAAATAGGTAGAAAGACTGAAGAGGATATTTTGATAAAACTCAAGGATAATATTAAGATGAATAATTTCTAACATGTAACCTTCATTATTTTCAAGTACAATCTGAAAAGGCTGCAGGATTCTTAACCTTTTTGGGAGCCTGCTCCACAGTGTCATCAGTCTGGTTCAGGTCTGAGCTGAAGGGGGAGTGAGATCAGAAATCAACAATGTTAGCTTTGCAGAACCTCTGTACGAGTTATCATGTAATTACCCTTGCACCATAGCAAAACGTGGTAGCTGAAGACCTTGTTGTAAATTTCAGCACCCACCTTTTCTACTAGCTTGTAGAAGAAAAGGGATCATTTTTTTTTTTCCTATTGGCACCTACAACACATAATACCCTGGTGTGGATGGTCGATCCTGTAAATGCTGTTGGCATCAACTATGGATTCTACAAGGTATTGTTTGTTTTAGCAATTCAGAACATTTTCTTTTCAGCAGCAGACTCAGAATTCCTGAACTTTCCAGTCTCCCTAAAAGTGAATGATTAGAGTTTCAGGTCATTATTTTATGCTGTCGTGGTCTTTCAGTCCCCCTTTTAACTCTGTATCTATCTTCAGCAGAGTTGCTGTTGGGTTACTGACAGTATTAATTAAAACCTGAATCTGCCATTAGCCAGCCCCTGCTGCCCAGTGTTAATATTTTAGACACTGCATATATATATATATATATATATATATATATATATATATATATATATATATATACACACACACACCCAACTGTCATTTTCACATCATTTGCTGGTGTGAGTGGTGGAAAATATTAATATTTTAATATTTATGAACATGTTAATAAATCAATTATTAATATGTTAATATTTTAGACTGTGCACACACAAACACACACTGTTAGTTTCACATCATTTGCTGTTGTGAGTGGTGAAATATTTCAGTTTAAATTTTCCTGCCTTACCCTGTACGTTTAAAATAACTCTTTATGATTTATGTTCAGACATTATTAGTTATCAAAGTCTCTTGTGAATGACACGTTTTATCAAGCAAATCGACTCCTATTTAATAAAATTAAGTTATATATGAAAAGATGAAACAACAAATGGTAGCTTTGTGTTTTCTACAAAGTACAAATTTAAATACAAGCTTGTCAGTTCTACGACTTGTACTCTGAGGGAAACAATCTGGGTCGAAAATGGACAGTTTCTTCAGGGGAGGACGATTTCCTTAAAAATTAGTGTTTAAGAAAACAAATTCAGCTCAAGAACTTTTATTTATTTGCCCTCCACAATTAATCACCTGTCAAAGCCTCTCTATACCTGGTCATATCAAGTGGTTTTGCCAGTTGTACGCTGGTTTAGTGGATTTCCACAAGTTAAATCTGGGCTCAATTCCCCAAGAATCTGGAATCCAACTTTTCTGTTACAATTCATTACATTATCAGACATGTTTACTATTCGGTGCCTTTTCTGTTGATATAACCCTTGCTGATCAATTCCAGTTTTTTGCTCATTTTGCCAAGGTTTTCAATTTCCTTTTTAATTGTTCTTTGAGCTTGATGAACTTTATTCTAACTTTACAAATAAAGTAAACAGCCCTTGAATTGCATAATATCACACTTGGGTTAATTTTAGCTTCTGTTTATTTCTTTCATTTAATGAGAAAAATGTCAATTTCAATGTTTACACAAGTCACTAACCAAAATTTCACAAGGGTAACTTTTTTTTTTGTTGTTGGGTAGAGTAAGCCTTCTTGGTTTGGCTAAAACCTTTTCCACACTTGGTTATATATTCATTTGATTTCATATCTTTCAAGTTCTTCCTCCAAGATTATGAAATTCTAACTCAACTGGACAAGCATTTTTAAGTTTTTCCTGAACATTTACATTGATTTCTACTTTCCAAGAAAATGTCCTCCACATACTGCTTACCTGCATGTGTGAGTGAGCAAAGCAGGTTGAATTCTTCTAGTCTTGACCTCCACATATTGAAGAAAAATAATAATAATTTTGTCTTTGCTAGTTTGTTTTTTTTTATTCTATTATCTGTTTGTTAGTAAATACATAAATTTTAACTCTTGCTAAGATAAACTTGCATCCATTTTGCCTCAGAGTGCAACAGCTGCTCACATTTTAAATTGCAGAAGTATTCTGTTCCTGCCCACACCAAATACTTCAACTATTTTTGATGCAGATTTATGTTCACTGCTGAAGATCATTTTATGTTCTTTGTGTTTTGGCAAAATTTCAATTGCCTCCAGATATGTCTGTTTAATAATAATAATAATAATAATGTGATTCTTTTTCTCTTAATTGCTGTGTGCACCCCCCCCACTTTTGCCCTAGGTTGGTGTGAAAGGGGCATGTGGGAAGTGTAGGACCCTCAAGGTGAAGTGTACATGTACAAGCAGCAAGCAAAGTAATCAACCTTTGGGAGAATCATAAACAGGTTAGATATTGCAATGTGTCTTTGTTGCTTCTGCTGGTTACACACCTGTAATCTAGTTGGTGGTTTGCACCGTGTTGCACTTCAACTACAAAAATATAAAGTAGCTTTTTACAATGATTACAGAAACAAGATTTATTTCTCAGTTCTTTTTCACACACAGTGAATTTTCTTAAAGACTCCAGTTTCCTTTTCAACTTCAGTTTTAAGAATATTTATTTACCAGTTCCACAGAATGCCTATGCCCTGATATGGCTTGCATTTACCTGGGGTTGCAGTCATCTTCATTCATTGGAATGAAGACATAACGCAATCATGAAATATAATGTTGCCTGGAGTCTACGTACACTTACTGAAGTAAGGATATAAGGCTCTAAAATGCAGTCTGATTGGTTGATTATGATCAGGTCAGGGTTCAGTGTGCATGACTAATAACAAGAAAGGTTTAAATAATTCAAGTGTGTCAGGAATTCAATTTTATTGGATGTTAAAAAAAAAAGTTCAATGTACAAGAATTGTGAGTGAGTGTAGAAAACAGTGAACCGATTTCCTCCCTATATTGGAATGTAGAGGATAACGTGACAACTAAAAACTATAGTCATAATAATGATGGCCAAAATAAACAACCTTACTTTCCTTTGATAGGTATATATTAATCCTTTGCTCAACTTGGGTTAATATAGGAGAATTAAACAAAGTAAACACATTATTTTTTAAGATAATGTGATCCATTGTGGATTTAAACTAGGCCTGAATTTATACCCAATAATAGAAAAAAAAATAAATAAATATCCTTTCTTTATGAGGTTCAATCAGGAGTGTAGCTAAAGCTGCCGAGAGGGTGCTTTTCTGATCGATTTGAATCTGCTATTAATATCAACATTAGTTCCTTTCTTCAGCCTGTGGATACCATTTTGTTTTCTTTTTGTGCCAAAGGATCAAGACAAAGCATGGCACTTTAAATTTTTAAACAAAGACCCTCGTGAATTCCTGTTAATTCCTATCTCCCCCCCCGCCACCAACAACTGTTGTTCTATGTAGTAAAAGTTTTTTTAAATAAAAGATCGTATGACTCTACACCTCTGCACAGCATGTAAATTCTCACTCAATCCATTGTGTGTAAAAGTACTTCACTATGAAATTATATTCAAACCAGATGGCTATTTTAGATTTTATTAGTATAACTAAAGGTAATTCTTGTTATAAAGGCTTCTCTCCCTTATCCAAGAGATTTTAATAATTCTCATGTACAGTGGGGACAACATTTTCAACAGACAGGAGAAAGCTTTAATTTGTTTTTAGAAACATGAAATTTCCAAACTACAAAATTCTATATTGATTAATTTGGAATGTAAGAATTGTGACCATTAATGAAAAAGATGGCTGTTTGTCATTTCTGCACTAAGATGTGTACTGTCAAAAAGGATACTTTCCCACCCCCCATGACATCACTTTTTTTGTTTTGTTTATTTAGTAGAATGGTTGGTAAAAAAAAAAAAAAATCTGACTAATTGCCAAATAATATTTTTGTTGTAAATTAAAGTACCAAATTAAAAAAAAAAAAACAGTATCATGGGAAAGACCTGCAATAAGATGTAATGTCAAGAGACAGAACGTCTTTTGACACCACGTCTTTTTGCTGTCATTTCTCTGTCTATTAATTCCTTAAAGATTTTTTTTATTGAAGATTTAGTAAACTCAAGTATTTTTCAGCTTATGATCTGTGAAGATCATGTGGTGGGGGAAAAAAAAAAAAAATTTCATTTAAAATATTGTTTGCAGTTGGTTGACGTTTTTTTCTTACCTGCCCTATTTTAATGTCTATATATACTAAACATACAATTACATTGTACAATAATTTCTTATTGTATTTGCTCAGGTTTTCCCTTTCCTACGATTTTAAATGAGAAGTTATTTGTAAACCTGCTACAACCGATTTACCCAACTTTTTTTTTTAAAGTTTAAACAAATTTACCATCTGATGATTTATTTGACCCGATTTAGATGTGTGTGTATTTGATTCTCAAATCCTTTGATATATTTTGTTGCAATTTTCTTCCAAAACAAAAAGTACAAAACCTGCGCTTTTCTCCGGACACGACTTAAATTTGAGTATCATCTCATGCAGCAACTGAAGTACGGATGATAAAGAGATAAGCAGGAAACAATTCCCGCTTCTCTTATTCCAGTCGCAAGAGATAAGCAGGAAACAATTCCCGCTTCTCTTATTCCAGTCGCAAGAGATAAGCAGGAAACAATTCCCGCTTCTCTTATTCCAGTCGCAAGAGATAAGCAGGAAACAATTCCTATTTTAGCCTCTCAACTACCCCCCCCCCCCCCAAAAAAAAAAAAAAACTGTTAAGTAACATGGGGGTTTATATTTTTTTTTTTTGTTTAGTGCATATTGATTTTAAATTCTACTTTGTTCATTTGAAAACTTCATCCACTTTTTTCTTTTTCTCTCTCTCCAGTCATTTAAGGCCGAGCCTGAAGCCCATCCAGAGCCTCGTGAAGTCAGTGAAAACACACAAGAGATAGACGACCCACAACAGTGCAACTCCAAGATGAGTGTGACTCTTGGAAAAGAAGAGGATCATTTACTTGCCAGATAATCTTGATAAATATGAAATTCAAGTTGCAAGGGGAGACGTACAAAGTCTTCTATATTAAGAAAAACAAACAATTACACAAAATGTGGCTGCCAAGAATAGCTGTGTTTGAAGTTGGGTTAAAAAACTTTATTGAAAATGTTAAGTTTCCACCAACCCAGATTTTGTAAACTTAGTGAAAATTTGAAAAATATTAAATTTTCACTCTTAAAAACAAAAAAGAAACAATTTTTTTCCTATTTTTGATCAGAATTAAAAAAAATGACTCCACAGAGGACGATCTGGAAAAGCAGATAATTAGAAATAAGTGTTCTTTCATTCTGTCCAGTTCTTTTCATGACTATTAGGAAATTCCATTTATTTTCCTATGACCATTTCTCTATATTTTTCTCCTCTGCTTTAGTTATCTACCGATAGAGGAGTTGTAGCAGACACTTAAATTCTTATTGGTTGGCATTAATTAAACATTGTTAGATTAGGATTACTGCTTGCCTCAGATCTTCATTTGAATCTATTGTATGAAGTTAGATACGGAATTTGGGAATCCAAATACACAATTTCTTTTTAGTCAAAGGTAAGTCACATTTGTTGGGGTGCAAGGGGGAATAGCTTGAAAGAATTTATGGCAAGAGAAGTATCCTAGTGAGTAGTAAGAAAATAATTTGTGTAGTAAACTTCTTTTTTTTTTTATATTTACATTTAAAAATTTGCACTAAAGAATTAATGCTAAAATAATACTTAGGCTATGATATTATAAAAATAAATAAAAAAATTTTTTTTCAACAATGTTATCCTGGCTTCCCTGCCCTACGCAATATAAATGACTCATATTGGAAATCCATCCTCACTGTAATCAGTCTGTATTATGCCAGCCACCCCAGGTAAAGATCTGTACAGGCTGTTCATCATGTACTTTTAAAATCCACAACTCAATGAGGGATGAGTTAGGCAGATCACAAACTGCACAGTAAATATTAGATTTGCCCAATTTGTCTCATTCTGAACCAGTCACCTTTCATTTATATCCAAATAAGAGGAATTATCATACCCCACCCCACCCCACCCCACCACCAAAAAAAAAAAAAAAAAACCTTTTACTTTTGAGGTTACAGTTCCTTAATGCAAAATGCGAGTTGTTCTAATTTTACTTTCAGGGTTTTTGTTTTATCTAATATTTCCAAATAACCCAGTTGTATTTAACATCCACAAAAGACTATTTTCACTTCACTCATTTTATTTGGTGCTAATTGTTTTTGTCTTTACTTTGCAAATCTGAATCACTCATGCTCTGCTGTTGACAGTGTGTTGTTTATTGTCTAAAGAACAAGTCTTCTTTATTACAGAAAAATAGGTTTGTTAAATATTGAATTTTTATAATTCTATAACATTTATTTTCCTTGTCTCAAATCTGAAATTTGGGAAATAAACACTTTTTGTGTGGAGATCCTAACCAAATACTAAGTTATGTAAAGAGAGTAAATTCTGGTCTCAATGTTTGATGCATTTATTTTCTTGTCTCTACTTTCTTGGGCTTTTTTTTTTTAAACATTATGGAGACTTAGGTTTTTATAAACATTGACAGCCCAGCAAAAGTTACACAAAGTAGTTTCAAATGCGGAAACATTTATGCAAATTTAGATAAAACAAAAGGCCACAATGTTTTCATGGGATTTCTGACTATTTTATTAATCCATATTATATAAAAAAAAAAAAAAAAATATGCAATACACTTATATAGTCTTAAAGCACTGGTCAAAATAAAACTTAACTGAAACTTAAATAGCAAATCATTTTAAGATTGTGTCACAGGATTTCTAAAAATCTGAAAAGCTTTTAATTCAACAGCAAGTACTTGACTAAGTGGTAAAGAAAAAGACTAAATAGTCAGAAACCCTAAAATCCCAGGTGAGAGGCAAATGAGGTCATTAATAACAAGGATTTGCACAAGTTATCAAATCTGTTTAGAAACTGTCTCCTTAAGTGGGTTCAAAAAAGCCAGAGTTTGTCCAGTTCTTCCTTCCCAATATCTATGGCTATCAATCTTGCTTGGAGCTTACTAATACAAGCAGCCATAATAGCCGACTTTAACTGCGGTCAAATTTGGTACTTAATGATTCTGTGATACTTATATTCTAGGTAGTAGATAGTTGTTAAACATGCGAGATTTTGTTTGCTCAATCTTCAACCACTTGTGTTTTTTATTTGTTTTTTTTAATTTGTTTTGTTTTTTTTGTGGTGGTGGTCATCATTCTCAGCCCTTGTAAAGTCTGTGATAAACCAAGTGGTATAAATATTGGGGTCAGGTTATTTTGGGCTTAAAATATGAATAGTCAGCCCATGAGGTAAATAAGTGCTCTTTATAGCAAGAGAGAAATATAGAAAGTGCCAAAATGGAACATGTGCACATTATATATAAAAATAAATAATCACTCAGCTAACTGCTATATACAAGTGAAAAAGTAAATGAAAGAAATACAACAATGGGAAAACTCCTAGAAAAGCGAGGCTGTTTGGGGCTGAAAATTTTAACTTTATTTTAATATTTAACAAAACAAAAATGCTTTTGAATGAAAATGGATGTTTCTTTTTTCTTTCTTTTTTGCTACAAGAATTAAAAAAAAAAATGTAAACAAAACAGGGGTGGGGGTGAACTTCATGTAAACAATTCATCACTATCTCCCTCCCACTTTTTATCTTGCATATCATTTAACATATACACAAGACCATAACAAATGGGGTTACAATTTTTTTTTTAATTAAACTTTAGTAAATTTCATGTTTTGTTTTAAAGCCTTTCTATATTTGTATGTTGTGTAATATAAAATGTCATCTAAGAAAAAAAAAAACAAACAAAAAAACGTGGAAATTCATGATTATGAAATAAAATCATTCTATCAGTTCCATTCTATTGACGTTATTTTTTTTTTCTGCTTCATTTCAATTTTCTGAACTAATGATCTTTATAGACTAATTTATATGTTACTCTACTCCAGCCATGCTTTCAATTCCTATCAGATTGGCAATTCAGGACCTTAGAAACCTACACTTAAAACTGCCTGAGGGCTTCAACAGTATACATAGCTGTTATCAAGCACTCTGCATTATTCACTTCTAATATTCCAATATCTGTTTTCATAAAAAAAGAAAGAAAGACACCTTACAGCAGTGCCTCATTGTCAATTTCAGTTGTTCTGAGTGGATATAACACCACAACCATTTTTGTAAAACTTTAAATCATTTTCTTCTGTAAATTTCTTTAATTTTTTTCCTTTTAAATTGACATCCAAAGAC
>OZ038497.1:4110574-4228074 GCA_964036315.1 Acanthosepion esculentum
GTCAAAACTGCTAGTTCATTCCGTTTAAAAAAAACAAAAAACAACAACAGTTCTCCAAAAATCATTTTCTCACAGATGGCCAGACAACTACCGCAATTTCTTCCAGCAGAGTTTTCTTTCAGTCGACCTCACATCGAGCTGACCTCTGGTTGAACTCTCAGCAACACATTCACACTGACCGGGTCGACTAAATTAAACCAGACTTCTTAAATCACTCAACACAGCACATTATCATTCGTTATTCTTCTAGCTCAGATCTTTTCTGCTATCTACACTTTATTACATCAATATCGGCGACAATTTGAAGTCAAAGACAACCACAACTACGCAATGTTTTAAAGAGGCAAGATGTACACGACAACGGAGATGTAAAGATCGAAAGCCAACTGACGTCATCGCCCCCACCCACCGGCAACTTTAGACCCCAAAAACGTGACAATTAGTACTGCTACAATGAGCTAAAATAAAAATCAAAAGTCTGTGCAATAACTACAGCTGTCAAGAGAATGTTGCATTTGTGTCCCTGACGAGGCGGAGGGAGATGGGTAGAAAAAAAATGTACATTTATTATCTTTGTTCCAAAACTTAACTTTTATCAGAAAAAAAAAAAAATTAATAGTTGGTGCACCTATCTATACGGATATTCTTGACAAAGTTCAAAACGAGGCTCTATAATCAATCTTGACCTAGTACCTCGGCTTCAGTCATTTTCTTACCGACATAGTTTCCCTGACTTTTCTACAAATATTTTCATGGCAATTATTCACGAGTTTTCTTCGGAGCCCTCGACTGCATGAATTTAAGCGTGGTACTAGATTGGCAATTAGGTCTCACTGTTTTACTGTTAAACTAAAGATGCAACCGGAAGTTCTATTCTATTAGTTTATTTTCTCACTTCTCGCCTGTAGAACTTTTGATTTCTTGTTTCCCTGTCAACTACAATCTGCAAAAAATTTAAATGCAATGCCAATCGCTATCTTCTTGAATTTACCTTTATTTTATTTTTATATTGTCATTTCTTTTCACTAAAGTCTTTTTTTTTTAAAAAATAAAATAAAATAATAAATACCACTAACCATATATGCGCCCTGATGGCATTATACCGTCAACCATTATTGCTTCGACTTATTCACATGAATCTTCTTTTAGTTGATTTTTTTCCGTAACTTTTCCCCAGGTGGTCAATCTATGGCAACGAGGAAACAGCGCTGGATAGGAAATAAAGAATAAAAGCTCTCTCTCTAAGATTTGAACTCTTGTCCCTCTTTGCACGATAAAGAGTTTTGAACGCACCAGCTGCTTCAAATGCAGAACTAGGATGATTTTCTAACTCTAGCGTAGATGTCTCTCAAAGCTGAAAGTAGGAAGCACCCAGTGAGAACAGAACTCGCTATTCAGTCGTAATTGAAGTTGCGAGAACACTATGGATTTGCAGATGAAATCTATCTTTTCATTTGACAATGAGAAATCATTGGAAAGTCATTGTTTTTATTTGTATTTAGTTTTGAATGCAACAACAAAAAAAAAAAAAATGAGAGAATAAATGATCATCCCAAATTACATAAATATTTCAAATTTAAAAAAAAAAAAAAAAAGACTAAATCGTCTGCATTTTGAAGAAATGCAAACATAAAACATTCAATAAGAAAAAAAAAAGAAAGAAAGAAAACTGCATTAATCAGGTCCTTATTTTATGCGTAAGTTAATGCAATCAACAAAGTATTAAAATAGGGTTTCATTTTTTAAGGCAACATACAATATGCACTCCCCCCACCCAATTAATTTAAAGTGTCATTTTGGGAATTTCGGGCTAGGTTTTGAGAACATCATTTAGAAAATAAAACACTACGAAAAGATGTGTAGATTAAAACGTTAAAAATCTCTTTGTGCTTCTGCTGAAAAAGGCTCCGACTTTTCTTTCTACGATGTCAAAGGTCAAATAAGAAAATTTATGTTTGTCTACATGATTAAAAGTTCTGTCGGAGAGAAAGATCATGATGACAGCTCATAAAGACAGAAAGGTCAACATGAGAATTACGTAGTGTCAGGATTTCGCAGAAATTAAATTTAATTTTGGTTAAAAGGAATTCTATAGAACACTGAAGCGATGTTGCCTGAAGGTGTCCATGAGATTTAATTGTTCAATAAATAACATCTGGACGGCGATAGCTTCACGTGAACAAACGGAGTTACGAAGAGACATGCCTATTTTAACAGGAGTATGGCTGAAGAAAACATTTTTGAAAGAAATAAAAGGAAAAAAAAGTCGAAAGAAAAAGATTTAAAGAAAAGGTAAGATTGAAATTAATAGAATTTTAACCTAAAATTTCGTGTTTGTGATAAAACATTTGTTGAGATTTGTTGAATAAGTGACGAATTCCAAGTCTATGTCGTTTGCATGCTCTGGACTTGTGGAGACATTTTGTCACGTTCAAAAAAGAGATGTCACTGTCAAGCAAAATGACAAGGGCGGTTACCTTCTATCAACAAAGAAAAACAAAGCAGAAATTGATAAATTTTGGAGAATATCTGTCAGATGTAAATATCCTCTTTCCTTTTTTAGTTTTGTGAAGAGTTTTACAGACAATGAACGGACGCAGAATGGGACATTTTAAGACAGGTAATGTTAAATTGTTTTTATACATTTATAAAAGAAATTCGCAATAATTCCATTGATATTCATTCGGCAGTTTTCTGTTTTGCTTATTGAAACAACTGTCTTTGTGTGTACAAAATATAAAAATTCATTTTAAACCTATTTCTAATTTTTGTTCTCACGGTCAGTTTCTGTTGTATCGGGTTATATCGGTTGTAATCCTGTAAATTATTTTTCAAACAAGTTTTAAAAAAATGTGTATTTCTGAGATGAGGTATTATGTACGTTTACATTATTCGAACTATTGTCCTCATCTTTGTTGCCATATTTATTACAATGTTTCGGCCTTCTTCAGGTGGTTGGAATGTCTAACTGAACACTTTATTTCGCTCACTGGGGTAGACTGTTCTAGTTCCACGTGCCATGTCTCATGGATGTCAGTTATCTCCTCTCCAAATTCTCCACCGCCTTAACCAGCTATTGAACTCACACTCTTTGGGTCCTGTCACTGGATCTAACTAATGCCTTTATCCACTGTGTCATGTTTCCTTTGAGGACATCTGTGTATGAATTTCTGGGTATTATAAACCTAATGTCTTCAGCAACCATTTTTTACCAGTGTTATATTGCAATTTTTGCTGTTATCATTGCATTTTTTTACCAGAGCTCATATTGCAATTTTCGTTATTATCGCTTTTCTCTGGCACTCCTTATTACCAGTTCCTGTATTCATTTCTATGCTTGGTCGGTTCAGGAGATTTTTGTGGCCTAGCATATGTGCATATGTCCTTAAGTTTATGAATTTTCCAATGGTGTTCTTTGTCTATGATCTCAACCTGATCCCAGAGGCGGTGATCTCCCTTCATATGTGGTCAGCCACGCCTGATTTTTCCACTTCCCCTCGTGTTACAGCTTTCTGCTGTTGTTGAAGCCTTACCTTAAGGTGGCGGCCTGTCTCCCCTTTATGTTTCTTCCCGCAGCTGCATGGTATAGCGTACACACAGTCTTTAGTCATGTTCTCCTCTATGGGTAGTCTTACTCGGAAAAGGTATCTGCGAAGTGTCGTCCAGATGTTATATGGACTGCAGATCCTTTGTATTTTCTTCGAAAACCCCTTCACATAAAGCAGGCAGACTGTTTTCTGAGTGTTGTTGTCCTTCTCTTGTACCCGCTTATCCTAGTTTATTGAGGCTGCTGCCATGTACCCAGGGTAGTTGTTACGTTGTAGAGTACTGCCTATACTGACCAATTCTATATCTAATGTCTCTGGGTCGACACTTATGACTTGCTCGGTGTTGTAAGCAGCAGACGATCCCTTTTTTTACGCTGTATGGATGGTGGGAGTTGAAATTGAGGTACTCCAGTGAATGTTTGTTTGCGGTATACGGATGTCTTGAACCCATGCTCTGTTCGAGATATTAGAACATCTAGGAATGGGAGTGTGTTGTTACTCTCTTTCTCCATTTTGAACTGTATCGAAGGTCTTATTGAGTTCACATGGTCCATCTTCCTGGTGTGGCCAGAGTATGAAGGTGTCATCTATGTATCTTAACCATAGAGTTGGCCTTAGAGATATAGATTCTAATGCCATTTCCTCAAAGTATTCCATGTATATATTCGCCATTGTTGGTGGTAATGGCGAGCCCATTGCTAAGACCTCAGTCTGTCGATATATGCGTGATCCCATTCCGAAGTGTGTTGTTTGTGTACAGAAAGTCAACATCTCCATCAGATTATCTATTGGAATACTGGTCCGTTCTTCTAGGGATGAGTCTCCGACTACTGAGAGTGCCTCCTCCGTGGGTACCTTGGTGAACAAACTCACCACGTCCAAGCTCACCATCTAGTTGGATAGGATGGGGCATCTTTGATTATTTACACGAAGTGGGCGGAGTTTCGGACATATGAAGGTGACTTTCCGATCAATGGGTCAATTATATCTACAAGGAAGCGACCCAGAGGGTGGCACACAGAGCCTTGGCAACTAACAATCGGCCTGAGCGGAATACCGTCTTTGTGAATCTTAAGAAGGCCGGAACGTACAACGGCCGAAACGTTGTGATAAATATGGCAACAAAGATGAGGATGATAGTCCGAGTAATGTAAATAGTGTACATAATGCCTCATCTCAGAAATATAGACAGATACCAAATAGGCTGGGGTTGAATACTTTTCAGCATCCCCTGGTATTTAAGTAGCCTTAAATAGGAAATATATAATGATTGCTAACAAAAACATCGACGGCATTAGGTAAACGTTCCTATAGCCATAGGAGCCGAAACTTATGACTGGAAAATAAAGACAACAGCTTCAAAGATTTCGGTGGACTACAAGAAAAATAAAGTTTTTACATTTACGTCGTACAGAGTAGACCTCAACACAAAAAATATCAACTTCCAATATCTGAATTGGTCTTTTTAAATATGGCCCACAGGTAAGTATGGCCCACAGGTAAAAAGTAAGGGATACTCTATCACAAATTGTATTTTTGAGCTGTCGAAGTTCCAAGAATTGGGGGGGGGGGTCAGATATCCGGCTAATATTTACCCAGATGCCATATATTATCAGAATACGTATTAATTTCATAATACAGTAATGTTAAGTATATACAGATGGCAGTCTTATGTCTAGACAAGTTTCAAAATTCTGCCCTCACGCAGCTGAAACCAATTCTTCATGAAAACGAAAATCGTTACACCGATAGATATTTTGACAATTTGGACGAGCTTAAAGAAAGAGGCGCGGCCTTCGTTAGCAAAAGTTTCTATCGGTGTATATTTGTGTTCGAGACCACAGAAAAGCTCGAACTTTGAATGTAGAGTTTCAAGAGAAACACTGTTCTATTCTTAATAGAATCTTCCTCATTTCTATGACCCTGTGCCAGACTAGATATAAGCTTAATCTCACCATTTGAGTGGTGGTAATGAAAGTAAATTTAAAAAAAAAAAAAAAAAAAAAAAAAAAAAACGAGAATCATTTGTCCATATAAATCCTTAGAACTGACAAATCTCACATAAAGTTTCCGAATTTGACAGAATTATTTATAATTAAATACGTTTTCGGAACCAGAAAATTAAATTAAGAATTCCTGATTTGTTTAATTTTCAAGTCTGTGGAAGAGAACTTCGATACAAAAATGTGTCATGGTCTTGAAGTAAAGGGAAATGGTCTTGGAATTATGAAAGTGATGAAAAACTCTGGGCCCGATCCACTTTCCAAAAGTTTTTTTTTCAGCACGAGTGTTTGTACGATTGATTATACCCCACGAGGCACCAATTATTTGCTAATATCCGTTTTTGTTATCTTCTAGCTGTCATCGTTCACGTTTGTTGTTTGCTTTTTACGTCTGGAGATGGGCGACTATTGGAACCTCCGTCACGTGGAAGTTTGTGGAGATTTGGTTATCCAAGACCCAAAGACACCAACAAGAATAATTTATCATGCGGAGGATTCCAGGTCAGTCTCTACTGTGCTGTTAGTCAAAAAGCAACGAAATTTACAAGGAGTCGATTGATTTTTTTTACGGCTTACCAACCCTTTGTCGGTTAAATGACGAAACATTTTGGATTTTAGAATATTTTTCCAGTTTACTGTATCAATACGTTTTTGAGACTAACACTTATTGTTTACTCCATATCTGGCAGGAAGGGGAAGGGAGAAGGCGGCTTCATATCTTTGCCAAGGCTATTTGTGCCTAAGTGAATGTAACGGAGCCGTCTGGGATTCGAACTGTTCTCGGATTTCTCTTTCTGAGCTGCTAGACTTTACACCATCCGCACATCCACGGAAGGGACGAAAATTATACATATACACACACACACACATTATATATATATATATATATATATTGATTATTCATTAGTTCAGCGAGTGCAGTATGTATTGAAGGCTCACTTGTTAAGTCTAAAATCCTAAACGAAAAGATAGAAGCCAAACCTCATTAGTGTTATTGTTAAGATAAACGATTTATTATTTAAGATAAATTGAAAAAGATTCAAGTGTTCTCGATCAACGTATCCAAATAAGGAATAAAAATATGGCGGGTTTAAAAAAAAAAAAAAAAAAAAAAAATTTTTTAAAATCGAAAACTAGTCTTATATACCCCCCACCGCTCCCAGAAACCGTTAGTGTCAAACACCAACGTTTTTAGAGGCGTTGTCTTCCTACCCCCATGGATAGTATTTCCAACGCGGAGGCGGACTAAAAAAAAAAAAAAAAAAAAAAAAAAAAATAATAATAATAATAATAATATCAAGTACAACAAGTGGATGTTTAGTGAAAAAGTTCAACTCTAGTTACCTCAATTCTCTTTGGGTAATTTAGATTTCTGTGCCAGACGAAGGCTAAGCTTAAACATCTACAGCAGCAAATTTACATTTCAGAATAAGAACATTTAAAGCTTATTTTGATCAGCACGTGAGAAATAATGGTGAAATTAGTGAACAAAGAACAAAAAGGTACCTATAGACATGCAACTCCAAAGAGGATTGCGGTTGGGGGGGGGGGGGTCACGTGTGCTTACGACAAAAGGACATACATTTTTTTTTAAACATTGGAAAATTTAATTTAATAAAAACAAAAAAATATAGCACATTAGTGTAGGGTGGAATAAAAAAAAAAAAAAAAAAAAGCAAAGAACTTTCTAGAGGGAATCTTTTGGAAGAATGTTCTATGTAATGGATGTCTTCAGTTCATGAAGAACGACGACTTTATCACATTCCTCTTGGAACCGCATGTTGAAGGAGACAAATAATTAAAAGAAACAAAAAATAAATAAACACCAGCAGAAAAACGATTATGATAACAACAGCACCAGACAAAATTAAAATCTATTAACATTGAAGAATGGAGGGTTTTACGACGTCTGACTTTCCAGGTGATTTTCTGGCTAATATCCAATTCGACGACCGTGAATAGCTCTATTGATCTATAAAGAATATCGATTACTTTGTATTGCACTCCTTCAGCTGATGTTGTCCGATAAAAGTTCCATGTTCAAGACAAGAACTTAAGTCCATTTTATTGCGTATCTAAATAGATTTTTCTCGATACGCCAAAGAGACAATAAAAGCGAGTAACAATGTCCAACACCAGGTCTTAGACTAGCTGAACAAATTCGGGAAAATCAAGGAAGACTTTTTTTTTTTTTTTTTTTTTAATACTCCAGTTTTCCAAGTGAGGTCAAGGATATAGAGAGAATTATTCAGGCTTTTACCTGGGCTCAGAACGACCTATGATACCGGGAGAGGGCAAACATTTTTTTGTTAACACTAACACATATGTCCGTCGTATAATGGTGTTTGGGGCTAAGAAGAAGAACACATCAAAGTAACTATCTTATAGTAAAATATTCGAAGTCATTATTTGTACTAATGCGATAAACCTTAACAAAATAAGTTAAAAATGAAACAAAGTGTACTTACTTTTGTCCGACTAACACATCCAAATGACACCCAACCAGTTTTGGGTGGGAGAGAGGAAGCAATTCAGTACTTAAGCTGTACATTTTAAATTCGTGGGTCGTTTTGGGAAAGTCCATTAATTACATAATCAATAATTAAATAACGTGAATCAAATTACAATACTCACTGCGGGGGCGGCACCTCGACATGGTGTAATGGTTAGCAAGCTTGTCTCGCTAGATCAGTGACAACTGAGTAGTGAGTTTGATCCTCACTGAGTGCTCCATATTTTCGGCCTTGTGCCACACCTAAACTACATGTGCAACTTTCCATGCCCAATTGGTGAATAATTATTGTGAACCTATTTGTATAACGCATTTCATTTTATTTTCAAGTCTTTTTAAAAATTTTCATGAAAAAAAACCCGCCAAATTCGATACCCTTGGTAATGAGTTCGATCCTTAATGAGTGCCTCTATAATAGTGACCTTGTGCCAAAACTAAGTTTGGTTTATTAAATAACAATAAACGTTAAATTAGTCGATGGAAACAAGTCTGAAGGGATTTTACAAGAATATTGGCTGGGATGGAGCTTCTCGTCTCCCCTCCGATACTTACGACCCAGGGACATTATTTTGATTGGACCACCAATCCTATTGGGTTCTTAGGCGCTTTCGTTCCTCCTCTTCAAGGCATGTGACACAATACCATTGGTCAAGCGTTATTATTGACTGGCCAATTAGCGCAGTGCAATTGGGGTTTGAACCCCATAAAAGCAGTTGCCAAAAGAGTAGAGAGGTAAGACCGAACTGGTCTCGCCGCTAGTAGACCAACACTTTCTCTGCTGGATGGCCGCGGTGCCTCAATCAGCTAAAGTCCTGTTCTCTGTGTCGCTTTTTTTGAAATTGATCAGCTGCCTTCATTTAAATAGTTGAATGATTCTTGGCCATTTAGCCATAGCTGCACAGTTTAAGAATTCCTTATATGGGGAAACTTCTTCAAATCCCTTTTGTTTATGCATTCATGATCTTATTCAATCATAGTACCATAAATAAAAGTTGTTATTTTTACACTTGTTAATGAGTGTTGAAGTTGATTAAATTTCTAGCATAGCCAGGACAGAGAGGTGTCAAGCCAATGTTCTTCACCGATATTCGATAGCACAAAAACACAACGTGCGGCAGCAGGATTGGTGCAGAGCGAGCTTACCGGAGTCAGTCTAACGGGCACGGACCAAAGTAAGAACAGGATTTCGCTAAGCACGCGGCAACAGGGTCGTAGCCTTCGTTTTGTCGATCTTGCAATTTTCACGTTATTCTCTCCCAGAACCAGAATTTTCCTAACCAGTGGAGATTCACATGTTAAGTTTATTTTGTTAGTTGCTTCCCACTCCTCGCCAACGGGTTTGGGTTTTGGATTCTCGGTAAGGACTAACGAAAAAGTTGGAAATTTGTGGTTTGACGGCATAAAAAAGAAAATTCTATTTAATGTTTTTTGCAATATATAAGATAAAGGACAAATAGGAAACGTTTATCAATCTAACATGTTTCACTTTTATTAGAGCTTCTTCAGAGATTGAGAAAAACAAACAAAAAGACAGAAATTCTGGTATTTTCAAGTTTGTGTGGTTTAATTTTCATTGGTCAGTCATGTATCACGTGCATTATAATCGTAGATAATTCTATATGTATATAAGTTTGTATAAATTCTAATTTGTCTATGGGGGCATTGGATGATAATGTGTATTCGTAATTATGTATGTGCGTATGTCTAGTGGGAGAAGTTCTAATGTTTTCCACTTTTTTGGTAGTCTGGCTCTCATTGGTCAGTCGTGTATGTCCAGCAGACAACCTGACTGTTGCTTTTATAGTGTGTTGATATGGGAATTAGTTAGTAAGTGATTTGAGGTAACCGCGTTTTGAGATAAAAAGGAATTTAAAGTGGACGAAAGACCAAAGAAGAACTGGAGTGAGAACAATTAATAATGAATGGAGTCATTTTTGGAAAATTGCAGGAGAAAATGACAGCAATTATTATTATGTTTTCTTTTTGTGTCTTCCTCAAACTGAAAAATGTTTCGAAATCCAACGCAATCATATTTTACTATTGCTTGCGTTGTTTAAAATATCTTTCGCCAAATTTCTTCAATGCTGCTCTCCTGTTTGTAATCGCCATCAGAAGATCTTTCTTTCCTTTAAAACGATCTCATTTTTGTTCTCTTTAAAACAATCTCATTTTTGTTCTCTTTAAAACAACATCCAATTCCGTAAGATTTATCCAAAAATGTTTCAAAACAGCAGCAAAAAAAGCGAGAACAATTTCTGCCTCTTCTGAAATGCAGGAAATAATTTCCTCTTTATTTTTTAGGATTTTGCAAGAAACAACTTATTTTATGAGCGTGGCTGGTTCATTAGAAACTTAATAAAGACGCACGTTTCAACGAACAAGTGCGTGCAATATATAATAATAATAATAATAATAATAATTTATTTTTGAATATTTTCAAAACTTATCAAAATACGAAGATCTTGAATTGGAAATCTCAAAAATGTGGTACATGAGGACATAATTCTAGTTGTGGTTGGAGCCCTCCGGATTGATTGGAAAAGGTTCCGATAGACTCGTTGAAGGGATTCCTGGTAGCTCACACATTACAAAGAGCTTTATCTATGTAAAATGTGTGTGATCTTAGGTTTTTGTTTTCTTTTCTTTTTTTTACAAAAGATGATCAGGGGAAAATGTCAGGAAGCCATTTCTGACCTTAGATTCTTAGCTTGAGACCCGGAAGGAAATGTGTATACAGCAAAAACCAAGCATCATCATCGTCATAATAATAATAATGATGATGATAATAATAATGATGATGATGATTATGATAATAATAATAATAATAATAATATTATTATTATCATTATTATTATTATTATTGATGATGATGATGATGATGATGATGATGATGATGATGATGATGATGACGGCGATAATGATGATGACGATAATGATGATGATGATGATGATGATGATGATTCTTCTTTTTCTTCTTCTATGTGCCGTGTCTGTTCAGTACATCAGCGATCATGGCTCTCCACAACAGTTCCGTCTATTAATCCTACACTTTCCTTCCCTTTTGACTCCGGAAGAAATTTCTTATTTCCGCGAGAAGATTCGAATCAAAAGGCAAAGATAACTGGGGAGCGGCGTGGGTTTCGGATGCTGACCAATTCCAGTCGCCAATCTCCCGGAAACCTGTCAATTTCAACAGTTTTCTATTTCAAGATCTGATCGCTTTTGTTTTGCGATCAGTTGCTTGATAGAAAATCGATAGAGCATGTTTAGCATGGTAGACAGAGTCGTAGTTCTCGCCGATGCCAGTGGATTGTGTTCGAAGTCTGCTAAAAGCCATGGCCTAGAATGTAGTTCAAGACAGTCAGTTCTTTATCATTTGGGCGATTAACGCAACGCAATCTCCCCCCCACTTCATGTGATCGTGTATCAAACTAAAATGAGTTAATATCTATCTATCTATCTGTCTATCTAGCTATCTATCATGTATATTTGGTCAGCAACCATTCTTCCATACATGTTCGTTGAATATGACAGACAAGCAGACAAAGACAATTTGATGAATTTTTTATTGAGTTTTTCTGGTATTCTTAATTTTTTCCATTTGGTGGGGGTAATGACGTGTAAGAACTCGACGTAGTCTCTTTCTCTCTCTCTCTCTCTCTCTCTCTCTCTCGTGTGTGTGTGTGTGTGTGTGCGTGTGTGTGTGTGAATAAAGACAAAAAGAAAACTTATCTTAGCCGACGCGTTTTGTCCTCTGACAAATGTGAGGATCTTATTTTGCAACAAGTTTTTAAAAAGAAAAATGTTGTTAGTTTTTCAAAATTTTTCAATTTCAGAAACGCTCATAAATATTCATCAGGTTAACTGAACAGTCTAGAAAATTATGGAAGATGCTAAGTGACATAATTTAATGTCTAATAAACGAAAGTGAGTAAATGATGTTGATTTTTTTTTTATTCAATTAATATTTACATTATTTTAGTATGGGATAAATTTATGTCATATATTTTTTAAATAACTGGAAGTTATAAATTTAACCGGTTTCTTTGTTTTTCTTTATTCATATTGTCCTTTTACAGATATATTTTAGTTATATCTGAAATGTTCACATATATATCATATGCTTTATTGACAGCTTCGATTCTTGTTACTATCAAGTCTCTCTGTCTCAGAGCCACACCCTGATCCAACTTTTCAAAATAGAGCCATCGTGACATATCACGTGACACCCCGTAAATTATATTATAGTCTATAGTTACTCGTTCAAGCAGAAAGTTCCTTTCTTTTCAGCGTTAATATTTTTTAAGTATGAACTAATTTCTTTTATAAATATAATAACCGGTTATTTAATTAACGGTCTGGAAGGATTTTACAAAAATAAAAATAAAATAAACAAGTAGGAGGTCTTCAAGCAAAGAAAAAAGTACTGAACTGTTACGTAATATTAGTCCTCCTAGATGGCAGTGAATGCTGGACAATCTCATCAAAGATAAAAAAGAGACTTGAAGTTCTACAGAAGGATGCTGAGAATGCCATAAACTGAAAATCTGAGCAACGACGAAATTTTAGAGAAAATGGAAGCAATAAGATACTTATACTTAACATCAGGAAGAGATAGTTGACATTTCTACGGCATATAATGAGGAAAGAATGCTTGGAAAATCTGATACTCACAGGACAGAATGAAGGCAAGGGAAACAGAGGAAAATGACGCATAATTTTGGTGGAGATATTTTGAACTGAATTTAAAAACTAAATTTTAAATTCACAAATTTTTTGTGTTACTTTAAAGTCAATATGAATTAAAAACTTTTAAAATTACTAATTTTTTTTTTTCGGTTATTTTAAAATTTGAATTTTTAACACTTCTCTCCTGATCCGGACGCAAATTCCAGTGCCAGATGAAGGGCAGATTTTCAATCCCGGGATCATTCTGATTCCAAAAAGATATAATATATCTATGCCTAGAGCAAGCGTGGCCCTAGTTAAGAGGGGTTTCAGGCTCACGAGCGGACAAACAGAATTTGTCGTCTATTTATTTATTTAGAAGATACATGTTTTTCAAAGATAAAAGAATAAAAAGAAAATACATATTTTCAAACATAAAATGAAATAAGTAAAAAAACAGTGGAAAAATGTAAATAAAAATATATTCCTTGTGTCATTTTTTTTCGTTTAATCTGTAAATTCTGCTTAAGGTTTTGGGCCATTATTTTATTTTGTATTAACTATTAAATCGATAAATTAAATAATTGATTGTCTTTTAAGTAATTGTAACAAATTTGATTTTAAGTTTGGAGAAATCCTTTTCAGTTATAATCCTTATTGTGCTGTTAGGTAACATTATGTATATACGAGGGTCATTCAATAAATAAGGTGAATTTTTCGGTATAAGGACTTCTAATACAGATAGAAGTTTACTCTTTTTTATTTTTTTTGTTTTACTCCTTTTTCACATAGATTTAATTTCTTTTGCAGATTAAAAAAAAAACTTTGAGAGTTTTGGCGATTAACAAAGATGGCCGACCAAGAAGCATGCTCCAGGATTGAACAGCGGTCAGTTATCAACTTTTTGGTTGCTGAAGGGTGCAAACCAGTTGAAATTCATAGGAGAATGTCAACTGTGTATGGTGCCACATGTTTCAGCCAAAAAATGTCTACAAGTGGGCTAAATTGTTTAAAGAAGGACGGAGCAGTGTTGAGGATGAAGACAGGCCTGGGAAGCCTACAGAAGTGAGGTCTCCTGAGGTGATCGAATCAGTCAATGACCTCATTCAGTCTGACAGAAGGGTGACAGTGGATGACATTGCAAGGACTTTGAGTTTATCTGTTGGGACAAACGCAGGGGTCATCAGTCAAAAGGAGTCATCTTGCATCATGACAACGCAAGGCCTCACACAGCAGCCCAAACGGTGCAGACCATCAACGAGCTGGTCTGGGAACTGCTCCCTCATCCCCCTTACAGCCCAGACCTTGCCCCTTCAGACTTTCACCTGTTTGGTCCCTTGAAAGCGTTCACGAGAGGCACGAAGTTTAAAAGTGACGATGAAGTCAAAAGTGTTGTGAGCGACTGGCTGAGACATCAGTCCAAAGATTTTTACGCTGAGGGAATACGGAAGCTTGTGCACAGATGGGAAAAGTGTGTGACAGTGCTGGGAGACTACGTTGAAAAAAAAGTAAGCTTCTATCTGTATTAGAAGTCCTTATACCGAAAAATTCACCTTATTTATTGAATGACCCTCGTAGTTCAATCAAGACTACTTATCTATGAATTTGATGGACTTTATGACGAGCATTATATAAAAATAATTAGGATATTGGCGGATATTAAAAGTTCAATGTATTTCTCTTATTCATCTAAATACAAATTCTAAACGCTCTTAAACAGAAGCCGATAATTATGACGGAATTTATTTTGCTGTTATGGTGTGAATAGAAGTTTATGAGCTCATTTTTATTAGTGGATTTTCGATTTAGTTCTGGATCATTAACGATACAGTTTATCTTTCCTCGATATCATGTCAAACATAACGATTACAACTGAAAAGAATTTATTTAAACTTAATGTAAAATTTATTACAGCTACTTCAAAAACCGTTGTGCAGAAAGACGATCGACCTTCTCTACACCAATTGTTGAATTTGGACTCGTCCATCCGCTATGAATAGAACGTCTTCTCATAGGAACGGTCGTCGGAAAGTGGGTCGCAAGGCGTAGCGTTTGAGTCGTACTCATTGCCGCACTGAACAACACTATCCTCTATTATTGTATTCTTAATCTACGTCCCTCGAGTGATTAAAACTGTTCTTCATTCAATCTTTTTGTTCCAATGTTTTCCTTACGGTATTATTAAACCAGAACTATGAGCGTCTTACTAACTTTATAAATAAAAACAATAAGAACTTTAATTTAAAAAAAAAATCTGTATTAAATAAATGTTTTGCAAATATGTAGGTACCTCTTTCACCCAACTGAATGTACGAAATTGTGCTTCACAGAATGATAAATTGGAGAGCCGAGTTCGAATTCCAATTGAGTTCGTTACATTCACTTACGCTTGAAGAAGATATGAATCCATCTCTTTCCCCCCAATTATGGGTTAAATAGCAGGTCAGACTGAATTTTTTAGCCTTGGCTGGAAACCATTCTAGAGATGGTGACTCGATAAAAACACCCCCCATGAGCCACTCGTGGGGATGCATCGTTCCATAAAAATGCACAGTGACCGAAGTTCTTCAGTTGTGCGAATTTGCACATTCTGCAGCAGGCGGAGAAAGCGTTTCTTATTTTATCAGGTAGTCAGGTTGTTAAAATATTTAACCGATGCAAACAAATATCCAGGTGTAATTAAACACCTGTAATTAGCAGAGTTCTAATCAATCTCGGCAGCGGTATCAAAGCCTTCAAAAACTGCCGATAGCAAATAATTAAGCAATGTTTCGCAGTTCCATCTCATCATCACAAGTGGTGTATCTTTTCAATCTCCCGACATGACTGTTCATTTCTCATCATTTCTCTTCTTCAGCACTTGTGGGACAAACAGGCTGGTCAGTGCGGGTTGTGTGGTGACCGCTGGGACGGTCCCCGTAACCACGAAGCCGGGGGAATGTTCGACACTGGTATAATTCCCCGTGAGTATGAGGTCGGGCAAGTAGCGAGCATAGTGGTAGAACTGACTTCCAACCATGGTGGATACATGGAGTTCCGCTTGTGCGCCAACAACGATGTCACCAAACCGATAACACAACAGTGTCTCGATGAGAACCTTCTGGAAATTGTTGGCTATAATGGCGTTCGTTATGATGTTAGCCCCAGGGACAGTCAAGTATTGCTTCAGGTGAAACTACCGGAGGGTCTCACCTGTACGCAGTGTGTGCTACAATGGAAATACCAAGGAGGTGAGTCATTTCTCTTTAGTTTCACCCAATCCATATTTGGGCACCTACCATAGAGCTTATCTTGCAGCCAATTCACTTTTGTAGATTGGGGCCTTGTTCCAGGATAACTTCATTTTGGGCCTGTGTGGCGAACGAAAGATATAACTGAGGATCTAGAATGCTTTTGATCGTTTTTTTTCTATATTTCTGTTGAGACCAAGTAAATAGTTAAAAAATAACAAAACAAGTGTTGCAGATATATCATATATTAAACAGTAAGTACAACAGAAGAGTATTACACGATTAGTGAGTGTGTGTCGGTTGACCCAGTGTTCAATCTATTCGACTGTTCCCCAAAGGCCTTCTCTCCTACTAATTTTATAGTAGGCGGAAGAGTCTTTAGAGGGAGGACACCACGACCATTTCGGACTATTTTCAAGGTATCTGGTGAAAGTTTGAATATAAATTGTCCAATTTCTGACTACTTTCGGATTTCATAAACCTTTATGAAATAGTTTTAAGTTTTTATTTGATGTAGTTTCATTTGGGCAATTTATATTTCGACTTTCACCGGAAACCAGTAAAATGGTCCAAAATACAGAAAAAAAATCCTTAAAAAAGAAGTTTCACAAAGAAGCACATCTCCTCTCTATCTTTTTCTTCTCTCTCTTTCTTCCCGAGAAGACGTGAGTTCAGTCAGTATATTTGGTAGTAGAGTAATACACACCGGCTGAGGCAAGGAGGGAGGAAGACGGAGAGAGATACAGTGGGGGGGGGGCACCAGAAAGAATTATTCATAAATTGTTCAGCATTCTTTCGAGGTTATTGAATGCAACAGATACCTGATGAGGGCCGGTGACTACTTTGGTCGTAGATTTTTCAATATAAGCGTACGTATACAAATTCATGTGAAAAGGGGATAATCAAACACCCAACCAGCCATAAGCAACCGATATACCCGTGTGCTTCTAAAATCTGTTCTACTCAAATGGTATGATTTTTAGTTTGTCGAATCTTGGTCCATCACGATTGTCTCTGCCTGTGCCATTCTGGCTTTGTTCTGAAAAAATCCAGTGTGTGTCATCGCTGTTTTTGTTTATGTTTCTACACGAATAGAGTGCCAAAGGCTTTTGAAAATGAAGCAATTAGGTAAGAAGGAAGAGCAAAAGAAGGTTCTCTCTGCGACGTCCTTATCGCAGAGTCTGACATGCATAAACTTCTGTTCTGCCAACTCTCAACAATTGAATTTACAATCGATTTCCTCAACAGACGTCACTGGAAGCTTCGATCAGTTTCTCTCGATGGCGCGCACTCATTAACTCAGTTTTGCTTACATCGAAATTTTCGTTCATATTAAATTTCTGGTAATCAGTCGATACTTACCGAAATATTTATTCACGTTTTTCTTGCAAAATCTTTTATCCTGTCACCAGAATAAAATGATATTAAAGTTTTATAGATTCAAAAATGGTGACTTCCAATGTTGACAGTTTGGAATAGGGTTCCGGTAATCCATTGTTTTCGAACACGGAAATGCATTAAGGTCACACCAAACCACCTAAACTTAGCGCTACATAATCTTCCAAAATATGAATTAGTTCAAGGTAAAGTCAATGAAGCTCATCGAGTCAACTGCCAGGTCTGTTTCTAGGAAAGTTGGTGTCATGCCTAGATGATTTTTCTTGCCAGAATCTATCATGTACATTTATAAAGTCTACTAATCGTCCGTGCGTTGAACATTGTTGCTACCACCTCTGGTCTGGTGCTTCTGCTATGTATCTAGAGATTCTTAAAATCCAAATAAGAATCTGCAATGTCATCAGTCCTGTCCTGGCATCTCGGCTTCAGTCACTTTCCCCACCGCCGTAACGTAGCTTCCCGTGCCTTTTCTGTAAGTATTTTCATGGCAATTGTTCTGATGACCTCTCCTTTTTGGTGATTTGACTTCATGAATTTAAGCGCAGTACTAGATTGGCAACTAGGTCTCATTTTACTGTTGAAAATTACTAGATGTAAACGCAAGTTCTATTCTAATACTTTCTTCTCTCGTGCTTCTCACCTGTAGAACTCTTTTCCAGCTTCGTGCTTTTGCTGTCAATTACAATCTTCAAAAATTTAAATGCACTCATCTTCTGTTTTCTTGAATCCTGTTATTTTATTTTCTTTTCTCCTCAAGAACATTTTCTCTGTTTCTTTCACACTCAGTAACCCTCTGCGTTTTAGTGGCTTTATTGCCTTGCTTGGGGTGAAATGGTTAAATGAAAAAGAAAGGTAATCCTGATTAATATATGGGGATCCATTAAACAGAAGAAAGCAAACGATAACATCCAGAAATGATGACTACTGCGATGGGTTATTGGTGAGGCTCATTCAATTTATTGGCCAATCTCAGGTTCAACGCGTGGGCCTGGGGACGACCTGCCATAGAAAAATCACACAGGTACTTGTGATGACAGACACACAATCAAGCACTATGACACATATACACAAAAAACACTAGAATTCATACACACACATTCATAAACACACATATACATACCAAGGCCATAAAATATGAATATGTGATATCTACCCGACCAATGAAAAAAAAAAACACGCGGCACGGAAATTGAAATAGCGAAATATTCGTCGTTTCCCTAATTTCCAAAATAATACTGACGAAGAATAAAATAAAAGTAACGAAACAATTTATAAAGTTTTTTCCTATTTCCCCATTTAATCATTCTGTCAGATTTAATCCACATTTTCAATTCAGTCAAACGATCCAATGTACAATTATTAAAATTTATCGCCGAAAAAGTTAAGACGAGAAATTTTGCGATACAATATCAAGGAGAAAATTATTAAAATATCATCTGTTTGTCCCTCTCTTAGTTCCTTAGTTAACCCCGTACATACGTTACGCTCTGCCAATACCTCATAAATAATGGACTATTCCGTTTTGATCGCATGGAAGCACAGAAAAGACATATCAGAGAGGCTACTTATTTTAATCAGAAAATGAAAGAAAGAAAGAGAGAAAGAAACAAATGTTTAATGTTTTGTTAAAGTTGCTAAACTCAAATATTTTAACGATACGATTGGGGAATTTCTACGGATATTATTCAATGATTAACTTAAGAATTAAGATTCACCAGAAAATTCAAATTGGAAAACAGTGACATTTTCATGAGTCTTTCTAGTGAAAATAAATAATAAAAATGGCCTTACAGAAAGCAGTCAGTCACATAACTGGTGGCAATATTCAACAATCGCATATCGTGGAATGATGGCTAATTGAATGAATGATTACGAGGGTGTCATTAGTAATATATGAATTTTTATGCAAATGTCGTTATCTACATTTGTATATTTTGTCTGATTAAATTAACCTTAGTATTTACTATCATAATTACCGCCTGCTTTATGGTTTCCCTTGCTTTGAAAGAATTTCGGGAATTTTACCAGAAACCTTAACATTCATCTGGTATGGTGCTTTTGTTATTTATTTAGAGATTATTGATAAAATACTAAGAAGAATCTACAATGTTATTGGCCCTGACTTGGCATCTCAGCTTCAGTCACTTTCCCACCGTCGCAACGTAGCTTCCCCGTGTCTTTTCTATAAATAAATTGCTCTGATGAACTTTCCTCTTTGGTACATAGATTTTATGAATTTAACTGCAGTACTAGATTGGCAGCTAGGTCTCATCATTTTACAGTTTAAATGACTAGATGTGACCGTAAGTTCTATGTTAACAGTTTCTTCTCTCGCGTTTGTCGCTTGTGGAACTCTCTTCTGGCTTTTTGCTTCCCAGTCAAGTTTGAGTTTCAAAAATTTAAATGCAATGTCAAATATCTTTTATTCTTCTCTCTTCTTAATAATATATTTTTTCCTCATATTCTCTAATACTTACTTTTTGCCTTGTTTGGGGTGAAATGATTAAACTCTCTCTCTCTCTCTCTCTCTCTCTCTCTCTCTATATATATATATATATATATATATATATATATATATATATATATATATATAATCACTGATATATATATATATATATATATATCAGTGATTATATATATATATATATATATATATATATATATAATCACTGATATATATATATATATATATATATATATATATATATATATATATATATATATATATATATATATCAGCGATTATAATCAAATGGTTGATGTTATCAGATGGTTATTGCTGTCAAAATTCAGTTAGTCCCAAACACTTTAGTTAAAATAGTTAATATGAAGTTAAAATTACATGTTTATTATAATCAAACCTATAAATCAGACTACTAGTAGTTAAAGGAATAACAAAAGAGAGGAGGGGCTTTTATCATTTTGTCATTCGATAAATGAAAATTTCTTCTAATTTTGATATCATTTTCAAATATTATCGGCTGGTTATTGCCATCTAAATGACACAAAATAATCTCAATAAGCGGCTTTTTTTTCACTTTTGAAAACATTTTTAAAGGCGTATAAATTGTTCCGTATAAACATCTCAGGTAAATTAAACAAAGTAATTAATTAAAATCGTGGTTAATTATTGTTATTTCTTCCCTATTCCAGGTGATCGATGGGGGACTAGAGTGGACGGAAGAATCTGTCGAGGTTGCGGCCCACAAGAAATGTTCTACGGTTGTGCAGACGTCAGAGTTTCTCGAAATGTGAGCCAGAGAGTGCCAAGTTTGCCTCAAAATGTCTCGCAGGTCTTAGAAACAGCCCCAAAGACATATAGTAACGAAATTCCTCCGCCCACGATTAGCACTGAGCAAAAATACCTGAGCTTAAATAAGAATTTATCCTTGTCAAACATTCACCAAGAAGTAGCCCATGTTGTAGAGAAGCCATATGCGAATAAAAAGTTGGAGAATTTAACCTTGTTCGGAGAAAGTAACAGAACTTCCGGTGTAGCAACCACCTCCCTCGGAAAGGTAAACAAAATAATGGCGTTTCTTCACATTTTTCTTTGTTGTTTGTTCTGAAAATTCTTTGAAATAACTGAGAATTATTTTGGAATTTTTTATTGTGGAATATTCTTTGACAGATGAAAAGAAATTCCTTAATTTTAGATGAACCATTAAAAAGGACAGCTTGTTTACGCGCAAGTAAATTTTAGACATACTCGATAAGAGAAGATGTTTATGTCTATGACGTCATCAGCCTTTCAATTTCTTATATTATTACTTTCATTCTGTCTGTCAATTGTTAAAATCTTTCTATAAATCTATTCTATTTTTTTTAGTCATTTAATTCATGAATATACAAAAGTGGAACTGGTGAGCCAAGTTCAATTTCCGGAAGAGTCTGTTACGTTTACTTTGCATTAAAGCCATTAGGAAAGGTATGGACCCAGATATGGATTAAATAGCAGAGCAGTCTAGAAGAAAGGTAACTCAGAATTCAAAACCAAGGAAAAGGCAACAGGAAACCACTCCTAAGCAGTCATGCTAGGTAGGTAGGTATCCGTCTATCACGCGAGATAATGGTAGCACCCTGATTTATCATAATTCAGTCCTTTGGTGCTGAGACTGGGGTGACGTCTCCTGAATGCAGGCCTGAGCGATGGTATATGGAGGCCGTGCACTGCACAGACCACATGGCCCAGCTCTCGGCCGTACCTACAAGATCGAAACGAATACGGGGTATTGCATTTGGGGTCAGTTTGGCTGCAGCAATTGCCAGAAGCCTGTCAGTATTGACAGTTAACCGCCTTTGGGACACCTCTCTGCGTTTTTTGTCTCGTTTTACTTCCATAGCCTCTACCGTATTTGGATATGGCCGCAAAGCAACGGAGGTTTATAATCAGGTTTTCCTTCCTCGAGATGGACTGCCTTCCTAGGCTGTGGGGCTCCATCTGCTCCAGTGGTTCGCCTACGCCCTTTCTCCGGCTTGGGGTTGTCTGAAGCTATTTGAGACGTAGGAACTTTTTATAGACAGTAGGAGTTTGTCCCAATTACCATTTCCGGCTATGACGAACTTTGGGACATATATAATATACTTATATAAACATTACATACATTATGCGCTTTAGAAACTCCTAATAATCACGGCAACTACAAAAGAGTTATACATAAACACAAATATCAGAAAGTTTGATAAAAGTGAAAAAAAATAGCAGAAAGAAAAAGAAAAAAATATAAAATCGAGATTTTAGCCTAAAATACTAAGAGATTATGAAGTCATTATTTATAACAGAATAAAAATAATCTATATCACCTTTTTGACAGGACTAATATCTCGACTATCAATTCATAAAACAATGGACGAGAGTAGAAAATGCAAAGTTGATATATATTAATACAGAAAAATCTGGTAACTGTGGAAAAAGTTGAAAGAAAGAAATAATAATAAACAATATATATATATATATATATATATATATATATATATATTGACGGTGCAGAGACATGCGAAATCGTAGGTATTTACTTACTACACGAACTAAGCAAAATAATAGATAGAAATGACACAGGACTCTACAGGGACGACGGTCTAATAATCTTAAGAAACTGTAACAAACAAAACACAGACAAAACTAGAAAAGCAATAATAAAGATTTTCAATAATAACGGATTCGACAAGATATAAAAACTAACCTAAACGAAGTAGATTTTCTAGATGTTACCCTCAACCTAATAAAAGGCACATACAAACCATACAGAAAACCCAATGATAAACCACTCTATATACACACATCTTCCAACCACCCGCCTTCTATAATCAAACAGATACCAAAATCGATTAACCGCAGGCTTTCCGACAATTCCTTCAATGAACCTATATTTAACAAAGCTAAGAAAGACTACGAGACAGCCCTAAAAGATAGCGGATTCCCAGCAACACTCACATACTCACCACAGAACACAAAAAAGGCCAACAAGAAAAGAAATATCATATGGTTCAACCCACCGTACAGCAAAAACGTAAAAACAAACATAGGAAAAATATTCTTCAAACTTTTACACAAACACTTCTCGGAATCAAGCACCCTACACAAAATATTCAACAAAAACACAGTAAAAATCAGCTACAGTTGCACCGAGAACATGGAAACAAATAATAAAAAAGCACAACAGGAAAATTATTAACAAATCGAAAACCAAAAAGAGAAAATATACAGTGTAACAAATAAATAACAAGTATAATAAATTGATCTAAATACATCCAAATATATAAATAAACTAACAACCGATACCGATAAACTAGCCGTTTAGAAAAAAACAAATAAAGATAATCAATCCAAATAAATTAAAAACTGTTCCCGCCAAAATAATAGTCAGAACAAACCACAACAATCAATCCCAAAATTCAACAAATAGCTTTAATTATCCCCCCAAACAAAAACAAAACTATTAAATAAGCTATATAAGCAAATTTTTATTACGTTAATAAAAACACCGACCAAAATAAAAAAAATAATAAATAAATAAATATATAAGATAAAAAATTAAAATTAAAATGAATAAAAACAAGCAAAACAATTTGACCCAAATAAATAAGCAAATGAACAACTTCCGGTAAAAAATGGCCATAATAGACTACCCACAATAAGCTATATAAACAAATTTTTATTACGTTAATAAAAACACCGATCAAAATAAAAAAAATAAATATATAAGATAAAAAATAAAAATAAATAAAAACAAGCAAAATAATTTGACCCAAATAAATAAACAAATAAACGACTTCCGGTAAAATAACCGCCAAAATAGACTACCCATAATGCACCACTGACCCGTATATATAAATAGCCGAGAAAAATAACACCACTCTTGGCCTGATGATTGCATTTAGCATGAAACAGAATGTAGCCTCTAAGTGTTGACTTCTATGTTCACTTTTATATATATATATATATATATATATATATATATATATATATATATATATATATATATATATATATATAGTTAAATTCCCTGATCAACTCTTTTTTTTCAGATTTTTCCAATTGTCATTTTATACTAACATATATATATATATATATATATATATATATATATATATATATATATATATATATATATATAAAACTTCAAATAAATATAATAATCATAATATATTTTATTATATTGTTTATACGTTATTTTTATAGATACAAATATTTAAGTAAATGCTCTGTTTATAATAAACAGTATTAACAATATTTACCGGCCTCTATAGCTAAATGGTATAGCACGTCAGGCTATATAACGAAGATTAAGATACAGGTTCGATTCCTGTCGGAGGACACATATTTTCTAAGTGATTTCCCGGACATTCAGGACGGTAAATGTTGTTTAATACTGTTTATTATAAACAGGGCATTTACTTAAATATTTGTATCTATAAAAATAACGTATAAACAATAAATAGATTAGAATAATTAGTCCATTTCATAATATATGAGGTCAATCGTAATATATCTAATAAAAGAAATAATAATTGTATATTACAGTCTTGGTAATTCAGAGATTAAAGGAAAAAAGAATCTGTGGAGAGCCATGACCGCTTCCGCCCTGGAAGAATATGGCATTAAAAAACTAGTTTGCCAATGCTGTCAAAAATGAAGGCATTAATGAAATGAATATTTAAAGTCATTCCTCTTATTACGTTTTCACATGTGAGAGTTTAAACATATTTTTCCAGTTTTACTGCTCTTTCACGGAGTCGGTCATTTCAAACAACCACCCACTTTGTAAAAAATCTTGGAAGAGTCCGCCCTTGTCCTTATAAAGTCACTGACACCTAGCGTCACTATTGTAAGAAGAATGATAATTCACACTACACCAGAAAGCATCATTACATACAGAGATATATCAATGTAAATTGTGCATTTTAGAGTTGTTTACTCTTCTGTTAAAAAAAATGATAATTATTATTAAATATAATTTACTTCTAGTTTTAATGTAATAATTCTTGAAATACACTTTTTGTTGTCAATTAAATCTCTCTCTCTCTCTCTCTAATAATAATAATAATAATAATATTAATACAAATCTATTACGCTAAACAAAAAGTTAATTACTAAAACTTAATACGTTTAAAGGCAAATAAACTCTTGTAAAGAAGGTGCTTAATATAAAAAATAGAACAATGATAGTCAAGATAAGGAAAAGCTGACAAGACTTATCTTAGGACCGACTTTAAGTTTCACAGATTTACCGTTCGTCAGTGTCAGATAAATCTATTGAATTCATTAGTAGGTATCATACGCTGGATAAGGAATGTTAATTCGGTTCAAAATAAATTATAAACGTGTTTCAATCTTTTTTTTTTTAAAAAAAACGTTATCATGTGACAACATTCAAAGTTTAAAAAACGTTATAACATGATAACATTAAATATTTGTGTCATACTTAGGAAAATGAACTCAGCAAATTCACTAACGATCAATATATTCAAAATACTAGACAATTAAACCATTCTAATATTGAAACTTACCGATTATTTATTTATGGCTGTGATTCGACGGGGCGTTAAACATGGCGAACCTGGTGAACCGCAACTGAGAAAGGAGAGAGACGATGTTGCGAAATAGATTAGAAATCTTTTGATATGCGATATGTTTGTTTCTGTTTCTATGATTATATATATATATATATATATATATATATATATATATATATATATATATATATATATATATGATATGATATGATATGCCTGTGTGCTGACGTGCCTGCTGTACTCTTGTGAGACCTGGATTGTGTACTGCGGACACTTAGAAACCCTGGCAAGATTCCACCAACGATCGATTCTTGTTATCCATTGAATATCCCACACGCCAGACACCATGGTTCTAGGAAAGGCGAATTGAATAAGCATCGAAGCGCACATTCACCATCACAAGCTTTGTCATTTGCCTTGACAACAGCAGAATACCCAAAACAAATATTCTACAACGTGTTTTGCTCTACGGCGCTCGTTCATGACATAAACCAATCATGCACTTCAAGGACTGCTAAAATGAGTCTCTTGTGACCTGAGTGGAGAAACTGTTGCTTCCAATCGATATAAGTGGATCATCTTCATCCAAGATCATCTTCAGAAGTGAATTGCTAAGGCAAAACATTAATGTCATTTGTTGGGAAATTCTTTTGTAAATGCGCATGAAACGCGCTCTGTTATTGTCAATTTCAAAATTAACGTTAAAAATATGTAAGGGAGATAACTTAATTTATATTTTTTATTAGTTTATTTTTATTTATTATGTTTTTAAATGCTTAATCTGCAATTTTTCTTTTAAATATACTATTTGAGCATCCCAAAACATGGCTTTTATAGACATTTTTCATAATTTTATTTAGTTTTGGTTTTACATTTTTTCTATAGAGCGCTTTAAGTATTTAAAATTTTGTTTTTTATGGTGGAGTATACTTGTATTGTCAATTAATATTTCTTTAAAACGTGAATGTGGACAGGAATGTTCTTGTAAATGCTGTGCAATAGAACTAGAATCCGATATGTGTAAAGTAAGCCTTCTTGATAATGTTGTCGTCATGAAACCAACATATATGTTTAAGTTTTTGGCAGAGATACAATCTCCCAAAAGACATTTAAATTGTTATACAATGTTGCTCTTTTGTAAAACATTACTTGACGGAGAAGAGTTATTGGCTGTATTAAATATCGTATAGTATATAATTAGTTTTATTTTTTTACTGAGATCAGTGGGATATATATATATATATATATATATATATATATATATATATATATATATATGCATCTGAAAATAATTTGTATTTATCTGTATCTCACTCATTTAAACCGTTATTCAACTCCTCTCTTTAAAACTTCTCTCTATTAAATTTTAATCCCCACCTTCACCTTTAGGCCTTCCTGTTCTTCTGTTACACCTCTCTGTAGAGCTTTCATATATTTCCTTCTCACACTTGTTTACCACTCTTACATATACACTCTAACTAAAATTTTGTTTTTTATACCCGGAGTTATATTTTCCGATTTCTTTTTGAATTTGTAGGTCTTCTGTAATCATGATCCAATTCAGAAGACCTACAAATGGAATATTAGTGGTTGAGCCTTTTATATTAAATTCTTACTCTGTCCTGGACATTGAGTTCTACCTGGATTCTCACCTCCTGGGAATTTATATATATATATATATATATATATATATATATATATATATATATATATATATATATATATATATATATATATATATATTTGTGTGTGTGTGTGTGTCATTAAAATAACAGACATTTTATGGCTATTAGATTTATTGATCTTTTTTATACGCGAATAACATGTTGCCAGTACACGTTGTTGACATGTCCTATTGGATTTAGCTTTCAGACAAAAAAAAAATAACGACACTTTGAAAACAATGGTCTGCTTCAAACAAATTTGATTTTCATTTCTTCTCTTTTCTTAGTCACACCCTTGACCATGACTCATGTGAGTTGAAAACTTGGATTTAATACAAGTTTTGTCTATTCTTTTTACATGCGTAACAGTCACAGTTGCGAAGGGTTATTCGAATATAAGAAAAAAATGTCTGTTCTTTTCTATAAAAAACATGTTTATAAGAACAATTGCTACCTATATATATATATATATATATATATATATATATATATATATATATATATATGAGTGGGTACACCTGTTTGCTTAAACACCCCTGTTCTTAATTAATGTCTAACAGTCTTGAGATTGAAAGCCTTACCAAAAAATGTACGTCAGTAAAAACACATATTTTACATATATAGATGGCATCTTAATCGGAAAAATTAACATTTCTGTTTCAGAATATTACAGAACCTTCAACGATGAATATTTCTAGTACCGTCAGCGACCAAAATACTCAGAAGCTTGGGTCTGTGTCCGATAGAAATCCGTCTCTTGGTGGACGGGGAGAAACACTTAACAGTTCTTTTGCTGTCACTGAGCTACTGACAGGACCTACACCAGATTTCAATTGGTCAAATACCCAAATGCCCATTGCAACGTTGATGCAAATAGAAAAGAATCAAATGAATGGCGATCGGGAATTTACTGACAGTAACTCAAAAGTAACAGCTACTTTGAATATGACAAAAGATCAAGTCTTCTCGTTGAAAAACAATCTAAACACGGAATCAAGTGGGACAATCGGAGGCGCATCAGCCTTAAATCTTACGTCGAATGAACCCTCACTTGTGAACAGTCATCATATAGAACTTGCATCGACCAGTTTTCAAACTGGAAGCAACAGCAGTCATTTTGGAAAACATGAACAGGAATCAACGACTGGAGACGCTCTACTGATATTTAGAGCTTCTCAGGCTAGTCTTGGTACAACGGGTTTGGATGATAGAACCTTATCTTTTGATGGTTTTAGAAGTGGTCAAAACGAAAGTGATGTTCAAGATTTGACAAATATTTCGATGATGCCCCCAGATTCAGATTCGAGCCGATTGAGTAACGTCTCCATACCAAACAATGACTTTGGAGTCGGACATGTTTTAAAGAATACAGACAGGGAAGACTTTTCCATTGGTAACACTCGACCTGTTACCGGTGAGAGTAACGCTACAGATTTGGCCCCTGGGAATCCAATTGAAATTGTGCGTGCTTCTCAGACAGTGGCGATCAGCAATCCTGTAACGGACGGTATCCAGAAAGAAGTAACAATCAGAATTTCTAAAATGGTCCCGGAGATGGGTATCAATCAAACGATTTCAAATAACTTGAAAATGACTCAAGAAGTACCAATAATGGATCAAGCACAAAATGCAGTACATATTTCAAACATTAATGCAAGCAAATCTCAACATGTAAGCAGAACAGGTTTTAATAACGTATCTTCATCTTTAGATAACAACATTGCGCGAAATGATGAGAGAGTCAACAAACTTACATCTGGGATGAGCCATATAATTGCTGGTTCAACCAATGCTCAATCTGAACAGACCAAGTCGGGCGTTTCAGTCGGCGAAATAAACGCTTTCACTGGTGGTTCAGTAGAAATGAAGCAGTCTGACATAGAGTCGCAGAAGCAGCTTGAACAAGTAAATACAAAACGGTTTTCATTAGAAACGAGTCAATTGTCAGGAACCTTAGCCAACGTTGCTATAAGCAATTACCTTGATGAAAATGGCGGCAGGACATTTCACCAGAACCAATATAGACCAACTGACAATAATAAATCTGTGCCAATGTCTCGTATTTCTGGTGTCGTTTCGAATACGGATGTGCCTGAAATTTCTTCTTCTGTTGGTACTAAACTAAATGACACACAAAGTCCCAGTGTTCAGATGACGACTGAATCATTCAGTTTAGTTGGAGATGGTGTAAAAAATACAGCATCAACAAGCAGAAGTAATTCTCATTTCGTTCAATTCAATACAAATACTACGAGTAATTTGGAAAACCTTTCACGGAGATCATCAAATCAAGCGCTCCCAATTCAACCTCACAGCCTCGCTGAAAGTATTTCATCAAATATCAATGACATATCGAACTTCAATCGAACCGCTAGCGTAAACAAGATTTTGGTAGCTATGAGCAACGGTTTGGAACATAACATAGGAACGAACACAACAAATTCAACCATCAGTGACATGAATGAAACGCGTGGAAATGGATCGAATTTAGTTTCTTTTGTTGCAGGTAAGAGCTTTGTAAAAACATTTCAAGGAAAAGCTATTGTAAGAAACGCAATAAACCTAACACTTGGCAGCATTTTGACGGTTCCTTCAACTAATCGATCTCAGTGGCATCGAATTGATGCGAAAAAGCAGGATCAAGCCAGTGTCCAACAGATCGATCGAGAAACCATGTCTGTGACTACTGACAAAAATTCAACCTCTTTTTCTGGTAAGAACTTATCAGAGTCCCTCAAAATGGCGGACACAAACGGATCGCTTACAGTTGAAGAAAAATCAAATATGCAAGAGAAAACACCTTCTCTCTCTAACCTGAATAATTTAAATTCAAATCAAACCGCAAACGTAAACGTCGATATGAGAGAGAACAAAGAATTGAAATTGTATAAGTTGGCTACCAGAACGAGAAACTTGCAGAAAAAAATACCAGATTCTCATTTATCCGCAAATGACATTGTTCAATTAAGTAAACACAATACAATTCCATCATTTAATCAACGAAAGAATATAAGTGTTTTGATTAAACATGACATGGACGTACCCTTTCCGTCATCTTTGATTAAACATACGACATCTAAGATTCTAGAGAAACAGGCGACGCAATCCAATGGAACACGCAGTCCATCAATGAAAGTCAATTCAAAAGACGTTAACCAAATCTCACTGAATACAATCAGCAAAGGACTGATTGGAGGAAATAAAAACTCGTCCAGTGACAACGTGGCTGGAAAAGAATGGAAATTGAATGAGAATTTACGGAACTCCTTTGTAAATGGTGGAAAGACGGAAGGGCCATTCCAAGGTTCAAAAGCAATTGCCACATCTGCTATGAACGTACGACTGAATCCCAGAACTGGCAAATCAAATTTGAGACCAACTCGAAATCGTTCCACAATTTTCAACTCAAGTTCAAGGACAATAATTTCTTCTCGAAACGCAAGTTTAAGAACAAATTTTCAATTTCAGCGCGTAATTGATACCCGTAACAGAACAACTCAAAGAGATGATGGCGGAATCAAGTGGCATTCAATGCGTAGCTGGAGACCATCTCAGTCGCGAAACATCAACAGTCATAATGAAGGCGTCACAGGCAATGGACAGGATTCTTCAAGACGACCAACACCACCAAATTCACGAAGAAATCCTCTGTTTGGTAATGTTGGTTCCTTGCAGTCAGATTTTATCATGAATCAAAACGCTCTTACAACTGATTTTATTTCACGTTTAAATAAAGATAAGTCTCAAACGGAGGGAACTAAAGTGAATAAGCTTCCTAGCGGTTCAAATCAAGGATCAGAAAGTAGAAACAATGAATTGAGATTGCATCCTGATAATTCCAATTTTCAGCAAATTTCTAACAGAGATCATTCTAGCGGAACTAGTAACTCTCGCACAGATTCGAATCCAAATAAATCTACTTTGCGTCCAATACCGTCATCTGACGTCCGGTTGCTTTTCTTGGGTGCCAGATCGAACTCCAGACAATTGTTCCCTTGGAATAATCGACGCCGGCTTAACAGGAATTCGAGGAGGCGAATGAGACGAGCAGTTACTCTGAAGCCGGTAATCAACTCGGACCTGGCCTATCAGATTCCAACTTCAGGCGCTCTCAAAAATAACGCCGTGTCGCAGACAGTGCTCCTCAAATTCCAAAACGATTTGGTATCGATGAATCAAATAAAAACTGCAGGTGAATTGGTTTCGCAACATTTATTCAGAAATAATCTGTCAGTGACGCCCCAACCTAAAACTTCCCATCTGGTAGCAATGGACGATTCAGTTCAAACGGATCAGTCACCGCCAAGGTCAAACCTAGAAAAGGATTATCTACAGCAACCAGTACTAAATACCTTACGCGTATTCAACCATCTGGAAATTGCCAGTAATTATTTTGTCGACGCCGTGCCTCCGTCAAAAAGGAATCGAAGTGTCCTACAGCGCCATATTTTTAACGGGGTTTCGAATAGGGTACCAAAGATGGATGCAATGACACGAAATAGCCGCACAGTTATGGGTTGGACAAATCAAGAGAATTAGACATTTCCCTCAGGAGGAATAAAGAGCCGAGAAAAGGTTTGCATTCGGCCAAGATACAAATGATCCTGTCTACCAATCCACGTAGATTGAGGCTTGGCAACTTTCTTCTCCATTCATATTTGTTTTGAACAAAAGAGGGATAAATGTTAATATTTTTTAAATAATTGTTAATCTGGAAGGAAATTTGAATATATTTTGAGACTAATCTCTCAATTTGGCACTTTTTGAGACTAATCTCTCAATTTGGCATTTTATTAAGTTTGTGCAAAAGTTTCCAAAGAAAAAACAATTTCCGACTGTCTATCCAGACAGCGCTTGAAATTTTCGCACTTACTTAATATTACCTTTCAAAAAGAAGGAATATTAATAAATGGTGATTATATTCTTTCGTCTTTCGTGTGTTGTACATAACATCTACGAAAAAGACAAGTAAAACAAACTTCTAGTTTACAGGGAAATGTAAGTTTAAATATTTTACAAAGAGAAACACCGTGACTGATATTTGCGAGTCTAATCAATATAACGACGAAGACAGCATTTATTGTCGAAACCAGAACGGCATACAAACGAGTTCTGCTGTTGGAATAATGCTCATTAAATACTAGTATAACTCGATAGATGTGCAGGTGGGTGACCGCTTGGTAATACCAACCGCTGTAAGGTTGGATGTGCGGGTTATGTAATAACGACTTGGAATGAGAAATTGGAGAGCCATGTTCCAATTCCAGTCAGGTTCGTTATATTCATTTACTGTATTAGGAAAGGTAGGAATCCATCTCTTCTCCCTCCTGCTATGGGTGAATTAGTAGTACTTGTATCAGTAAATCATTCGGCCAGTTAAGTGCCATACGTGATACACGCCTCGGCGATCATCTCACTTTTGATTCATGACTGGCTAGGCAGGAGATTTTTCCACAATAGGTTTCTTTCTGCGGTAGAGTGGTTGCCAGCCAAGGCTATCTGTCCTGCTATTCAAAGGAGAAAAGGTGGATTCATGCCTTTCTCAAGGCGAATGTAACGAATGTAAGCGAATGTAACGAACTCGACAGGAATTCGAACTCGACTCTCCGATTTCTCATTTCGAGCCGATATCCATTACACCACCCGCGCATCCCGTAAATCATTATCATCTAAAAAAAAATTCTTACAATCTAAAAATATTTTCTAACTTTAAATAACCAGCAAAAGGTTGATAAACCGTAAAAAAACAAATCACTCACTCAATAGGTGTGCGGTTAGCGACACGTTAAGTGAAATTCACTGGTCGAGTTCAAATTCCTGTCTAATCTGCTGCTTTCACTTTCACATCAATTCCCTTGGTAAAGGCATAAACCCATCTATTCTCCCTGAGCGATGAAGCAGGCGTAGACTGGGCTCTATAACCTTGGATGGTAGCCAGTCTTGGAGGAGGACAGCACTGAATTCAAAGTCGTCGAGAAGGAAACTAATCCACTATCTTTTCCAAGACGTGAAGGTAATTCACAGATGATAAAAAAGGAATCTGTGGAGAGCCACGATCGTCTACGCACAGAAGGGACATGGCATTTAAATAAACAAAAGTATCAGCTGTTACAGCATTCGAATAGCTTAAATAAAGCATCGAGAATTATTTTTTTTTGACTAGTGTTTCTTTCATCTTAATTTCAATAGTACTTTATCATAACTTCCAGATCGACACTCTACGGTCGTTAATAATGAACTTGGATAGGAAGTAACAAATCTCTGGCGGAATTTGAATTCACCTTTGCTTTTTATTGCATTTATTCTACGATCGTAAAGAAGCAACGTTATTTTGTTGTTGTTATTACACTATTGTTCATTCAATACAAGGCCCAAGAGCCACTCTAAGTAGAGGCTTACTGAATGAATTAGTTTTATGGGCGTAAGAGGAGGTGGTAAGAAGTGTAGATATTGAGGTAGAATAGATAACGAGTGATCCTATACTTGAAGAAAAGATTGTTCTGATCGGGGAAACATACACTCGGGAGTCAGTTCCACAAATTAGTGGCTCTTGGGAAGAATGGAACTTCCTTCTTTCTTATAGAATACAAAGAGAATGAATATGATTCCATTCTAAGTCCATGGCATGGGAGGGGTCTTACCTGTAAAGGTCTGAACTGGTCGAACTAGCGAATGTAGCTCGTCAGGACATTTTCCATGGAAATAGCGAAAGAGTAGCGAAGGACTTGCGACTTTTCGTCTGTTTGAAAAGGATTGTAGGGTGGAGAATAATTCATCACCCACAAGGCCGCGTAGACGCTTTTGTCAAAGATGAAAAGAGATGATTGGGAAGCTCCATCCCTGATGTGGAAGCAATACACCTTTTTTTCAATCTGACCTTACCCTTGTAAATATAGAGCATAGTGGAGCGGGGGTGGGGGTTAGATACCTCCTGGAGCGGTATAACAATCCGACTATTTTTCCAGTATCTTTAGCGATGGATCGTATATATATATATATATATATATATATATATATATATATATATATATATGAGTCCCACGTTCAAAGCAAGGAACCTCTTTCAGAGGAAATCATTCATCGTGACTGGAGAGAAATCAAAGTCTGTCACAGCTAAGGTCAGAGGAGTGATCAGATACCTGGCTCTGATTATCTAGAGTTTTGGAAGGTGCAATCATAAACTGTGGTATCATCTGCATAGATATTTAATAATGATCTGGGAATGTAAATCGATAATATAAAATGGAAAGAAGGTAGAGCCTTGAAGAGAGCGTTGGGTGACGCCTTCATTGATCTCGTGAGCTTCAGACGTTGGGTCATTAACAACGACCTTCAAGGAACTAACTGATCGGTACTGCGAAGACTTTACCACACACATGCCATAGCTGGAGAGTTTTGTAGTAATTCCCTACGATACACCGTATTAAAGGCCTTTCATATATCAAAGGCGATCGCCATCGTGATTAATTCATTGTTTAGAGCCTCACTGTTTCTGCGTGTAATGAAAGTTAGGTTATCAGCACTGGATCTAGAGGAGCGAAATCTATACTGATTGTCGCTAAGGAGGTTGTTTCTGTTGAGGTGATCCTTCCTTTTGATGAGTTTGCTGATGACACTAAGGAAGCTAATGGATCAATACTCAGACGGGGATGAGTGCCCCTTGCATTCTTGAAGATTATATGGGGGGGGGTAGTTGAATAATTTCGATTGATTAGCAATTGTAACCCAATCGTTAAAGCAGGTTCTCGAATATAGCGACATGAGTTCAAATCTCGCTGGAGGATTGTTCTTCACATTATTTCCAGATTTATCGTAGGATGACGATCTGGGACATGCGATAAAAACAATTGAAATTAAGATAAAAAAATATACTCGTCAAAAATAAAAACTAACGGATGCGAAGGTTTTTGCTTTCATTACATCTGAATTTTTGTTATGATATTATTTTTACAAAATTTTATTTAAAAGAGAGTTTATGGTTTTTCACTAAGATGAAGATGAATTCTGTTAATTCATGAATTAAAATTTTATTTACGAGAGCTGATTGATAAGTAAGGTCTCCAATCCTATAAAATAGGTTTCAGACCAAACAGAATAATGAAACTGTTATTAAAATGAATTAAATTATTTCTCTTCCAAATTCTGATGTACAAATGCAACAATCAGAAAAATAAGTCATATGCAAGGCGATATTATTTTTTTTTTGTCTATTTTTTAAATAAAGCAGCTAATATCAAAATATGATTTTATTAAAAAGTTCGAATAATTTAAAAGCATGCAAGAGCGGAATGAATTTCTGCTCCTATTTATTGTGAGTTAATGAGAAAGCAACAAGTGAGGGATTACCGTGAAAAGTAGAATTCAGGGGAGGTAATCTTTTTTCGCTGTCAAGTTTCAAGAACATTTGTGTATCATCTTGTATCTAGCAATTCCAAGATTTGTTCAAATTATTGATTGCTTTTTTTTGTGGCCTGGGTTGTTACCATAATTTTTCGGCTGATATATTCTCCAGCCTTCCTCTTTTATTTTCACGCAATGCCCAATTGGCGGAAGGCCGTGAAAATAAAAGAGGAAGGCAAAAATGAGATGAGACCCATGCTGATGTCTGTTTTCATTTCCTCCGTATTCTAGTTGTAAGGAGGAATTTTCCACTCAAGAGAACTTTCTCCCACTTTGTGGAACAGACTCTATAATCCCAACCTCTTCAGGTCAAGAGTCAATCATTATCTATCTTCCCTATCCTCACAACCTTCACCTCTTGCCACCTCTTCTTTTACTCTTATACACTTCATTCATCGTAACCATTTTTACAGTGGGCCTCTACGTTGAGTGGCTTTCCACTCTTGTATTCAGCCTTGGGTGAACTTTAACATAAAAAAAACACTTCTAATCCGTTTTACAACTTCAACAATTTATTCGGGATTTTCTCTTGAATCAATCCAGGGATTATTCAGGATTTTCTCTTGGATCAATCTAGGGATTATTCAGGATTTTCTCTTGGATCAATCCAGAGATTATTCAGGATTTTCTCTTGGATCAATCCAGGGATTATGAATTCAATGATTGCATACAGACTCTTTATATTATACAGCTCTTAAGAAAGGTCCTAGTAGTTAATCATTTGCTTACTGGCTTTCAAAACCTTTGAATCTAATGATTTGTTCGTCTGGTAGTTAGTTTTTCTTCTTTCACAGTTTACAGTGAGTTACTCGTTAATATTAGTTTGTATTCGGTGAGTTTTCTCACCAGTTATATTTAGTAAACTCACTGGTGAGTTTACTAATAGTTTTATATTTCATTATTTTATTATTTGTACTCACAGTGTCTTCACATTACAACTGATTCATAGCTTTCACTGGAGATCAATTAGCAGCGATTGTCTAATATTCTTGGAATTCAAAACTATTCTAGCAATGCTGTCGTCGGGATGGTTTCGATTCTGTTTTTATTTTTCAATCTTTCTTCTACTTTTTCTTCAGTCGATGGTACGATCAGGCTAATTTGAAATTACGAAGGCTAAAATAGTATCAAATTTTGCGATGAACGTATATTTTGTAGTATTGGTCTCTTTTCGGATCATACCAGAGTAGGTTTGGCGCAGGGCTGATCTGAAGTTACTCCCAGCCGCTGAATACAGAATCAGCCGTATTCAGTTTTAAAAGCGTAGGAAAGAATCGTAATACCTTCAGAGGAGTTGGGCAGTCTCACAGACGTCGCAAACGAGAATGTAAGGGCCACGTCCAAATGTGAGCTCCAGGAAGGGGAGCGCACTCCATTGGCTGAGAGTAAATGACAAAGTATTGGAGTGAAATAAAGTGTCGCCCGCACTTGTTCTCATTGATCAGTACAGAGACGCGACACCATTGCAATTATAATGGATTAACGGCGCTCAGCCGTTAATCCATTATAATAATCCTTTTATCAAATAAAATATAATAATCCTTTTATCAAAATTTATTTCGGATGTACTGTAACGATTACTAGCCCGGGAAGTGGAACCGGCATGCAGAGTTCAAATTCTAGCCGGATTCTGTTCCGTTTACTTAGCACTAATACCCACGGAAAAGGTAGGAATTAATCTTTCTCCATCTATGGATTAATTAACAAGGTCGATTGCAATCATAGAGGAAGGATAACTTAGATGTACACACTGTTGCCATGACTGCAGTACCTATACCGCCCCAACGACCCTCATGGGTTACAGAACTCCTGATCATGATTTTAATGAAATAAAAAAAATCCCCAAAAGCACACAATCATGATTGTTTTTGTAAAAGGTAAAACCCACCATTCTTGTTTTGTAGGAGAATATGATGGGTAGAAGTATTACTCTATTTCAAATCAGCATCGATCGATTTTGATACAAATAATTAGATTTGACTCAGAAAAGAAGAAATCACTTCTTAGAAAAAGAAAAAGAAGAAAAAGAAAAAGCTGTTTTCTTGTTTGAAATTTCATAACAGTTTGTTTTTTCATAACAGTTTTATTCGCAATTTTTCCAACTGTAAACGGACAATTCCTTCTGTCCAGATCAATGCATCCAAACAAAATTCGGATTACGGCTGCATAATATTTTAGAACATTTCAAAGTTGCTCACAAAGTAAGGATCTGATTTATCGTTTTGTTTTTTCATCAAGAAATTAAAACAAAAAATTCTTTCTCACTTCAATTTCCGTCTTGATCGCAGGTGTATGAACCCAATGTCCGTCCACTCGAAGTTTGATTTTATTATTTCGTGTTAAGACAAAACGTTGGTAAGCACGAACCACAGGGTTAAAAAAACAAAACAAAAAAAAAACAATCTCTACACATTTAAAGATTTAACGTTCGGTTTATAGAGTGTTGAACTTTCGTCAAAAATAGAACTACGAAAATGAAGAAAACAATTTTGCCACAAATTTATTTTAATTTTATGTACAAAAAAATGCACAGAACATCGTACGTGAAAATACCAGTGACAGTCGCATTGGATAGGATTTGACTGCAAAATATGAGAAAGCATTTCCTCACAAATTCAATTTCAACCACTCAACCATAAAGTTGATCTGGAGTCACATCATAGAGATTTTTTTGTTTTTTTTATATCGCTTAGTGTTTTTTACTGTTTAATCAAAGAAACTCAAGGACACAATGTCGACTGTAGCCAGGGTGAATAATATGCGTTAAGGAAAAAAATCAGCTTTTCTTAGAAGTCAGGTAGTTCCAATTACAAAGAACAATATACGTACTTGATGTCAATATATGAGGCGAGGTACTAAAAAGAAAAGTTTTAAACTTTCCCCAGGCAGCCAATGGAAAGGGCCAATGTGTGAGATTAATGACACAACCAAACACTATCATGTAAAATGTCAGTTTTACATATTATTATTATTTCCGGACTAATTAAAAATTGCCATGTTTGTAAGAAAACTTCAGTATAATGTATAATATTGCAAACTGTTAAATCTATTTTTGTATCAATTTCGATTTGTGTGTGTGTGTGAGAGAGAGAAAGACAGAGACAGAGAATTAGTACAGTGTAACCCGGATATAAGAGAAACCCGGATATAAGAGAGATTTTCTCTGGTCCCAAATTAGAGCCTGTGTTAATAAAACAAAATAGACCAAACCCTGATATAAGAGAAACCCGGGTATAAGAGACTTCTTCTCCGGTCCCGACAACTCTCTTATATCCGGGTTACACTACTAGCTTAATTTCATTTGTATAGAAAGAAATGTCAATTTCATTTTTTAAGAGCTTAAAAACATATTTATTTCAGGAATTGATCGAACGAACATTCTCATCTTTGTTGTTATTTTTCTTAGGTTTTTCAGCCAATGTCTCATTTAGCTTTTGCAAGTGTAATGCATTTAGTAGTCCTTGGCAGTAGTACTGTATGTCTTTAAAACCTGTCTGTCTGCCTCCTGAAGATACTGGGCAATACTGAAGAATTGTATATACACCTGAAGAAGGCGAATAAACAAATTAACCAACAATTTATAAAGAAACAACAAAGATTAGGATACTCATCCGAATAATTTATGGAATGTTTCATCTACAAAGTTTCAAACCACATTAAACAGATTTGTTCTATTTCAAAGAAATAAAATGGATTTTGGCAATTTCTTACATTAGAATAAATTAATCCTAAATTGAGAAAATTATAATTTTTTGATTAATTTCTTTGTGTGGAAATCAATCAGCGTCATGGTGAATTACGTTTTTAGATTGGACAACGTTCAAAAGAATTTCCCGTTTCGCTATATCACATTTTTTTTTACTGGTATGTACACGTTAACAGTTAAAGGCAAAATAAAAATGTTGCAAAATTATTTAATTTAGATATTTATTAAATGAAATTATTTTATCCATATATACATGAATGTATTTATTTACATAATTTTACTTTTAAGCAAAATTAAAATTTAAACCAGTATTCGTTCTTTTTTCTTATATTTTTTAAATAAATTAAAATTAAATTTAAATCATCGTTCTTTTTTCTTATATTTAAAAAAAATCTTTACAAAAACTAAAGCTAAAACTCTATTGTCTACCATTTTACCTTCATTTTCAAAGCATAAAAAACAGGAAAACATAGAGATTGAAATTATATACGGCATTTGTAATAATCTATATAATAGTAAATATCACAAGAAAAAAGACAATATGATTTCCTACATGACAAAAAAGCGTTAGGGTGAAGCTTAGAAAAATAACAAAGCCGCCTTTCTTTTTCTTCCTATTATTTGGTCAAATTACTAAGAGATTTGCTACGTGAACGTTATAACGAACATGTCTGGACGATCATTAAATATGATATTTTATTATTTTCATTAAAATGTCGTACAAGATTTCCGTCCTAAGACGCTTTAAACAGTGTAAAAGTCTTCAATAAAAACAAAATGCGATAAAATCTGCCTCTTGATTAATTTTCTTTTGTAGAATAATAATTGGTTATTTCCATGGAAGAATGGTTTTTACATTAATCCTTCCAAATCATTAAAAAGCGTCATTCCTTTCATTCAACTTTGATCTAATTTCAGAAAAAAGTTCATTATTATATTAAATAATTCTTCTTTTTTTATTTTGCAAGCACAGTCTTGAAGTTCGTTATTATATTAAATAATATTTTTTTGCCAGCACAATCTTTCTTTACATATATATTGATAGCTCAATGGTAATAACGCTAGCAAGTGTCTTGCAAGGTCTACTGTTCATTAGCCAATGAACGAAACGAATGATTCCGGATTCATGTCATCAAAATGATCTTTCATTTAATTCTGATTAAAAACAAAAACATTTGGAGTTTTTAATTAAAGATGACAAATTAATTGATGTAAAATGCCGAAAAATATAACCAAAAGGACGAAAAATGTTTTTTTAGTTTTTACTCTATCATTGTAAAGTCGGACCTTTAATAAGCTAACCTTTAACTTAAATTGGATAGTGAGATTAAGTTTTCTTTAAGGAGAAACAATTATTTATATCTGATAGTTTCTTTTAGATTAAATCATGTTCTTCAAGTAAAATATCAGAATAATTTAGTAGCGGGGTATAAGTGATAGAGTTTGTGAGGACAGTCTGCAAAGTTGATGTAATTTGTTTTCATAGCAAAGGTTATTTGAGGTTTCAGTTCAAAGATCGATAATATGAGAAAATTGATTAAAAGACTTGGCGGATGAAAGATTCGACGTAAAACTGGAGCTTGCAGACTCTGAGAATTTGCCAAGACACGTACCCGGATCTAAATTGCAAAGGGTGTTTCGAATAAAAGTTCAAAGCTTAAAATTAAACAGGACATTTTTAGAGAAAATATCCCGGTCCGTCGCTAGATTGTTTTTTTAAGTGGATGGGGATGGCGAGTAATAATTTTCACATTAAAATAAGTTCATATCATTTTCACGGGCAAATGATGTCTCCGGTTGGTCCAGTCTCGCAAATGTCGACAGCCCTGGAAGGAGCATAACTTTATCTATCGAACCAAACGATATATCACAAATATATGAATACCTTTTTTTCTCTTCTATTTTCCCATATAGATATCATTCGATTTACGAAAATTTGGCTATTTCGCTTTTTGCGATTAACCTCTACACGAGTAAAGTTTTTTTCTTTGCTATCCAAAATGGTAAAACAAAGAAGCAATTTAAAAATTTATATAGTAAAAATATTTTTGAGTGTTCCCAGATCTCCCCTCTCAGAAAAATCTTCTGTAACCCTCAGTGTTGAAGGTCAAGTTATATTCTCTGCTGTGACTCACGTGGAAGTCTTGAAATACGACAAGATGCTTGACTCACGCATTTTTTTCATCCCCAGTTCTTTCGAAGATTTTAAAACAATAAAATTCTGCAAATTTGCCCCCAGCTTACGTGACTTTAAAATCAGATTTTTCTTTAATTATTGCAGCACGATCATTCGCAGCGAAAATATGAGGCAAATTTGTTTTGGTGTCTGGGATCGCTCAAAAACATTTTTATATAAATTAAGTAAGAGTAACTACTTATTCGTTTTACGCTATTTCGGCTTGCGAAAGGTTTCATCGGAATGCATGTGTGGCATCAATTCTACTTGAGGACAAAAGTTTGCGTCCCTGGATTCTGTTATATTAGAAGATATGTAAGAAAGTAAAAATATGACAGTTCCGATTTGTAGTTTGAGGATTCCGTATTACGTTACGATACCCACCTGATACGGCAAGCGACACAGGGGTCTCATTTTTTCATGGTGAGTGACAGATAACATAGCGATTGGTTAAGTTAATTTGAAAACCGTTCACACACAAACACACACACATATATATATACACCGTGCTGCCAAAAAGTACGAAGAGAAATTTTAAACAGATTGATTCATCCGTAAAGTTACTTAGCGTTTCCTGTGTCTCGCCAGATATTTCACACGTCTCTCGGAAATCACTCCAGACCAGAGAGTAACATAATTCGCTATCATTTTTTTCTCTCGCGTTGATAAAGCAATTTTTCAGCCTTAAGTTCTCCGAATGTTTTTGGGTAGCACACGTCGGATGAAAGAATATATGCGTGCGTGCATGTGAACATTCAACATCCTGTATGTGTGTGCGTGTGTGTGTGAGGGAGAGAGAGAGGGGGGGTACTTCGTTTAATAACAAAGTATTTAGGATTCTAGCACCATTTTTAGAAGAAAAGGGAAACTACAAAGACATGTCAGAAGTGATAGTTTTGAAAAGAGCGAGACAAAAGCACTAAGAAGACATCGCTATTTTTGTATGTTCGCGTTTAACTTTTGGAAAACACTGACCAGTAGCCTGTGACAAACAATAAAAGCTAAAAGGAATTAAAGACATATGTACTATAAAAACTTATAAAGACATATGTGCTATAAAAACTTATAAAGACATATGTGCTATAAAGAATTATAAACAATGTTTTCAAAATGGTGTACGTAAACGTGGACGTTTTGAGGTAAACGTCATTGGATAGCAATTCGATTATCGAATAACAGGTAAACCTCTGAAATTATAAAACAACAATGAAAAAAGAAAATAAGTTCAGAAGCTTACAAAACAATCGCTACGTAGAGATGACTTAAAATAAAAATGAGCAATTGAAAAAATACAAGCAACCATAATAATTTTAAATAACAAGTTGAACCGGTTTAAAATTGCATTTTCTTTTACAATAAAAAGTACGCCAAACTATTGTTGTTTTTTTTCTCAAAAATCTTCAGTAGTTGGCTGTTCACAAAGCGAAAGGCTCCTAATTTCTTGAAGCCGTAAACATCGACGAGGGAGAAGATCAAGCAAGAGTACAAAGTTCTTCAGTTTAACGTGGCCAGAAAATGGACAGAGATACGCAGGAAAGGAAAAAACCGAGAAAAAGAGACATTGACGATGCGTCGGAAATACTGGTTTTATTTTCATTTTTGGCGAAAAAATAAATTATCAAAAATAAGATATTTTTCAATTTTTGATTATGCTAACCAATCAATTCGATCTGATCAGCCTTTATTGGTTCAGAAGAAACTGATTTTTGAACCAGAAAAAAGCGATGTGATAAGTATTTTTATTTTTTACCCATCTTCCCACAGTGTTTACAAGTCGGTTTAATGCGGGGTACCCATACGCGTACATATGGTTCAACAATAAAAACTGCCCAGTCTCCGCGATCCGCTGTCACATTAGTGTTCGGCATCCACCTCCCCTATTTATTGCAATGCGGAAGGTACAGTCGCAGGGTTGGAATCTTCGAGACCAGGATTTTTCATAGTTTAAAGAGGAAAACAGATACTACACTTTGATCTCAATTCGAACTAGAAAAAACACTTACCTTTGTGGCAATGGCAATAGTGGGAACATTCCAACTTTCGGCTATTCAAAAGAAGGATTTTTTTTTTTTTTTTTTTTTTTGCTAATTGGGGATATTTCCGAGACAGAATCAATGCGTCATTTTAATCAGAATTTGAATGAAAATTTAAAGCAGATGAAAAAACAGAGATACAATGCATTCAGACACAGACTGTAGGCAAAATGTCGCCTGCTTCGAAGAAAGAAATCTTCTGAACAAGAAAAATGGCGACAACATAAAGTCGCCATAGAAAATGATACAGCGAATAAATTCGCGCGCATCCTTTCCCCCCCCCCAAGCTTTTTCACATAAAACGACATTCAGTTAAAAAAAATAAACAGTTTGGCTTTTTTATGATTCATCAGTGAAGAGATTCCGAAAAAGAAAAAATCACCACAGAATTCGTTTTTAGTCCAGAATGAAGGGAAGAATGACTTCATTACAATAAAGAAAGAAGATTTCTGTAGATAAATGACATTTTTTCTGTCATTTAAAATCTATTTTAGAAATCATTCCTTTGGCTTCATCTCTTAAAAGAACCATTTCTTGTTGCAGATCTAAATGCCAACGACGGATATTTGTACAAATTGAGTTGATTAAACAATGCACGTTATGTTCTACTTTTAAGACTTTGTTTGTCTAACAAACGACTATTTCTGACATTCATTATAATTTGAATCAGTTCCCTTTAAAAATATAAGATGAAAAGCGAAATAAACAAAAGCAATTACTTCACAAAAATAACAACAAGAAAGATTAAGGGATTTCTCCGAATAAATAAGAAAGTTACCTTTAATAACTTTTATCGCGAAAATAACTATGGAAATTTTATTTTTTAAAAAAGTCACGCATCCACTTCATACCAAGAGATCAGATCGAAAAAAAGCAACTTGTTCATGTAAAATTTACATTGCAGTGACTATAACTATTACCTAATGTCATCTGCTAAGAAAGTTATTAGTTTTTTTAGTTTTTTTTAATAAGTGGATTTGCTCACGGTGTAAGCATCTCGGAACAAGAAATTTTGATCGAGTTCATCACACTCACTTTCAAACAAAAATATTTGGGGAAATAGGATGTTACAACCATCTCTTTTCCCGCCAATCACTGAGCCAGTAGTTAAATAGCTATGCTCTCAAGCCGCAGTTGGCAACCAGTATAAGAGAAGTAAAAACTCTGAATCCAAAACCGTATATAACCCTGGCATAGTGCATAATATGCACCTAACGAAAGGATTGTGCAGTTTTTACAATGATCCTGGCTGCAGTCAATGTAATAGAATAGAATTTCTTTCATCTTAAATTTACTTGTTTTTTCTTACAATCGTCATTCTATCGCCTGTTCGTAAACAACGCGGATAGAACAATGATCTGCTTCTCTTTCGCCCCAGGAAATCTATCTTACTGCAAATTGCTGCGCTGTTGTAGTTTGAGCTATGAAAGTTACTTCTTGACATAAGAAATCTAAGTTTTCGCTTTCATCATTTAGCGCCACCATATTTGATGCATTGTGTTATTGTTATATAGAGTATTATCCTCTTGAATATTTCTGGGATGTAGCAGTAACAATCATTATTAATTCGTCAAAATATAATCATTAAAAATTAATAATGACATTTATCTAATTAGAATTCAAGTTAATATTAATATATATTTGCTTTGGTTTTAAATTTTTGTTATTTTTTCAATATATATGTCCAGGGCCGGATCTGGGCCTTAAGAAGACCCTAGGCTAATAGAATTTGGCGGCGGTGAGGTGGCTTCCTTGCATATGTCTCCTCCCCACGTAAATAGATTTTTAGAGGATACATAAGAAGTGTAAAATTCAGCTAAGTAGACAAAATTATGCAAAACTAAAAAAACTACATCAAAATCTAAATGGGGGGCTCCTTCAAGGGGCTCAACCAAATTTTAAAAAACTCCCTCCAACTAGAGGGGCCCAAATACTCTAAATTGTTTCAAATTAGTTCAAAGCAGCCCACTTAAATCTGAAAATAAACAAATTTCCTCTGTTCTTATATCTTTATTTTTAGTTGTAGTTTTAACAGTGGCCTAAGACAAGAGAGCCCTTGGAGTCCCCCTCTAGTCTTGGGACCCCTGGGCTGCAGCCTATATTAAATCCAGCACTGTATATGTCACAATATTTGTTAAATTGATATAATAAAATATCTGTTAATAATCCCAGTGGATTGTTATATAAGATTTTGGGGAGACTTTTTGTCCAAACTCTAAAAAAACGTACTTCCTATTTAAAAAAATTTTATATCTAAAAAGTATTGTTTAGTTTATAGAAGGTTTCATGAATCCATAAATATATATGTATATAAAAATGTTAAAAGAAATTGTACCAAAGATCATTAAAAGTCTTCCTCAAATTACTAAGTCTTCCTCAAATTACTAAGAACAAATAATTCAATCAAATTTTGAGATTAAAAAGAAAAGATAGGCCAAGTCATAAGGATCTCAGCTTAGAATTTTCTCTTATTTAATATTTAAGTTCTTTGTTGATGGGTCAAAAAGTTGCTCATTTTTCTCTTTTTCAAAAAAGCAGTATTTTCTCCAAGAAATTTTTAATTACACTTCTAGACTATGGCTGAAATCCAAGACATGTTCAACTTCAATGTTTAATTTGATCAATGAATGGCATTTTAGGCAATCATTTTTGTTTTCAAATTTATTTGGAGAGGCAGACTGGCATAATGGTCAGTGACATGGAAAACAGAATCAGAGAACAGAGTTTAAATTCTGTCTGGAACTGTTCAGTTTGCTCTAATATCCTTGGGAAAGGTATGAATCCATATCTTCTCTTCTCCCAGTTATGGGTAAAATAGTAAGGCAACCAATCTAGCAAAAGGAAAACTCTGTTCTGTATGGCAACAGAAAACCACTTCTCCATTTTTTCCAAGAGTAGTCATGCCAATTCACAATTCAAACATATTAAAGAAAAGAAAGTTGTGGAGAGTCATGATCACCTCCATTCTGAAAAGACATGATTTGTTTGGAGGTTCAGAATGGCATACAGGTTATTGGTACGAAAAACAGAATCAGCAGACCGAGTTCAAGTTTCGTCTGAGGCCACTGACGTGCACTTGGCACTCATGCCTTTGGGAAACAGTATGAATCCAATCCCACCCCCTGTCTATGTCAGATTAGTTTATTTTCACAAATAAAAATCTTTGGCAGTTGCTATAGGTTGTCCCAAGCCAGGTTGAAAGTTCAACCTTGAGTTATCTCCTGGACCCTATAAAAAAAACTCCAATTGCTAAAAACGCAATAAATATCAAATGAAAATAAAAAAAAAACCCATATTTTTCAGAATGGGAAAAAACGATTGTCCAAGTTGCCTTGTTGTATAGGAGGACCTACTATTTATCGCGTGGCTGCATGTGAAAGCAGATGATGTGAATATCAAAGTCTTTGCTACTGTTACTTTTACGACAAATGGAATCAATCGTTCAAACTAATTATTTCCATCTGGTAGATCATTGAACTATTGATTTATAACAAAATCAATGACTGAAAAAGTAACAGCAAATTGTGCAGGCTTTTGAAAACCCACTTCTTTCTCAAAAGAAAATTATTCAAATATCAGAGCAAAAAGCCACTGTCTTAATTGAATAGGCGCTAAAATAGTCAATATAACTCAAAGGCATTTCATGATGAGCAATGAACAGTTTTAATAAATATCGCAAGGATTTCATAAAGACAAAGAAATTTTTTATCTGAATTCACTAGTAATTTAAGACTAAAACTAAAAAGGATAATTAAATATCCAACACTAACACAGCATTTGACTGTTTCATTTTTTATGGCTTATCAACCCATTGCAGGTTATTTAAAGTGAGAAAATATTTTTAGATTGTAAGAATTTGGAGGGTGGTGGGAGATAATAATGATTTAGCGATACAAGTCTTACTAATTAACCCATAGGTGGGAGAAGAAGTTGATTCATACCTTTGCCAAAGGTATTTATGCATAAGTGAAGATAATGAACCCAATGGGAATTGGAACTCGGCTCTACGATTTACAATTCCAAGCTATTATCCATTACACCACCCGGTATACACCATCTAGATACTGATGAGTTTTGACATTGCTTAACTTTATTGATCATATGGGAACAGCAGAAAAAAACTTTCATAATTGGCACAAACCATCAAATATATCATAAAGCATTTTTTCAATCTGGATTTGGGGACGAGTTTGTGTCTGTACATGCATTCATGGATATAAACTAACATATAGAGGACTCTCCCATCAATTTTTTGTCGTCTAACAGTTCAATTTTTAGGACTGAACTGCCAGACGAACAATACATAAAATTTGATTATAATGGTGAAGGCTTGTGTAGAACCAGTCACACATTTCAGAAGAAGCGATAACAGGGAAATGGTATGCACGCATGTACACACACTTATATACATGCATGCACATACATCTATCAAACAACATTCCTGAATTACTGAAGCTAACCACAGAAAACTACAGAAGAGACAGTGCACTGTAAGTCTGGATCCCTGCTGGCTGACAATCCCATTTTTTTCTGCGGATCATGTGAAATGCCGTCCCTAATTTTATGCACAAAAAAGTGCATTTAAAGTGTAAGAATTAACATCTGCTTATGGCAATTTAAAAATTAGGGCAGAACTTTCCTTTATACTTAGAGTTATACTACAGTACTATTTACGATAATACATTTCTATTTTGTAGTCCAATGCTACTTTGATATAAAACAGGTTCGAGTAATTGTGACTTGTTTTTGTTTCACTGCAATTTGTGACAGGTAAGTAACAAAGAAGCACATGTACTTGGAACAGTTACGTGTTCTCTATTTCAAATGTACACTTTTGTTGTGCGTATGTTTGAATAGCAATTGTGTGTCTGTTATTTAGGTGATATCTTAGACAAAGACATCTTGAATTCCAACACCAAGGTAAAAATGTGTCAATTGTATCATATGCCTGAGAACAAAAAGATCTTAACTTGTTACAGTATTTGTAACGAAAATATTCTGTCACTAGGGTTAGTTTTAAAACTGTAATATGTGTAACATTTCTCACACACCTTTTACTAAACGTAATTTAATCTGGTATTATCTACTGAAGAAGAGACTTGAAGCAATAGAGATATGGCTCTGTGGAAGAATGCTGAGAACACGATGGAAGGATCATGTAAGCCATGAAGAAGTTTTAAAGAGAATAGAAACTACAAAGAAACTGTTACTAACAACCAAAAAGAGACAGCTAAATTTTTGGGACATGCAAGAAGGCTTGGGAAATTTAACACTCACAGGGCAAGAGAATCCGAGTAAACTGCGAGTAACATAAAAGTCTGAGTAAATGAATAGTAGAACAAGGAAACCAAGAACAATGGGGGAGTAAAAATTTAGCGGATACTTTGAGTAAAAACGAAGAGGAAGTTGTGGAGAGTCTCAATTTCCCACGTCCTGAAAAGACATACACATAAAGAAGAATAATTCAACGTGGAAGGATTTATTACACCAGGTACCCAATGAAGATATTATTCGCATATAATGCATTATATAGTATTAGAAATAATTAGAGAAACTTGTGATATATTAGGTCATGAAATAAGTATATTTAGTATTTAATAGTTATCTCCGTTGAAAGATCGTCCCCCCACCCCAAGTGAAAACAAATCTTGACTGCACAATATTATAATTCAAATCATCCGCTTTTTTCCTTGCATTAAGATATCACTTTTTAGTGGTGCTTCTGTCTGCTACCAAGTAGTTATATAATACAGATATTATTTCAAACATTATTTTTAGTGGATACTCATGTTTGAAACAGACGTCCTGTTTTCTATTTTCTATTAAATTAAATGGTATGTAATACATCTATCTGTCTGCGTACTTGAACAAACTTAATAAAGAGAAAAGTGCTCTCTGGCAGGGTTTGAACTTGCCAATTTGTTAGAGAAACCACCATATAATCCAGTGTATGTTAGACTGTGCTGGATAGTACATTTCCTTTATTGAGTTTTCTTGAATGTGCAGGCTGAGAGACATAATGCCCACTGTTTAAAATAAAATTAAAAAATGGGGTGTCTATTTCAAACACAGGTATCCACTAAAAATGACATTTCAATTAATAGACATGTCATAGTTTTTTGTTGCTTTTTATTACAGTACACTCTGTTGATATGTCATGTCCCATAACTCATTAGTGTCATAGTGGCACCAGATGTACTGCAACCACAGCAGCATTGGTGTGTCTAGGGCAAAACAGGCTGACGGAGCCCATCTCTATTTAGGATGGCTTAAAACTCAGAAATTTTCATTTTTGTAGTCTGCAATAATTTAACCCATACCTGGTAGGAAAAAAGATTTTACAATAGCATTTGAATGAAAGTGAATGCAATGAAATTGGCTGGCTTTTAAACTCGGCTTGCTGATTTCTGAGTTGCTGTTACCCAACCTGCAATCTTTTGAGACACTCATCAATGTAATGAAATAAAGCTAGTAATAAAATGTTGTAATGTTAATTTGATTTTTTTATTAGAGGAAACAATGTCAATGATTAATTTAAACTTGTCTTTATTTACATCATAATTATTTAAAAGTTGCTTTTCATTATCACATTTACTGAGGCCGTCAATTTATGGCAGTGAGTAGACGATGCAAGATCAGAAATAAGTAAGCCTTCAGTGTGATTTGAACTCAATTCCCACCTGCCTCAGAGAAATATGGCTGATTGTATAAATTGCTTTGGCTGTTAAGCTACTAGAAGTTAATAGCTTTGAAGAAGAATTCATCACTGCAGTTCACAATTTTGTTCATCACCAGATTTGGTTTTTGCAATAAAAAAAGCAGCTAAAAGATTAAGATAAGATTAAATACAAATAACAGATTAATTTAACATGAAACTCAAAGTTGCCTTGAAAATTAATTTGTATATTCAGATTCAAAAATAACATTTTTTATTCATTTTAAATCTAGTCTTTTGTTTGTTTGTTTTATAAATAAGCGATTATTTTGTTGATGGCTTTTATAAATTAAATTACTTCTCATAAATTTGTTGCTGAATCACCCAGTCTGCCTTACTATTTAACCCATAGCTGAGGAGAGGTAGATTCATACCTTTCCTAAGAGTATTTAAATGAAACTGAACCTAACAAACTTAATTGGAATTTGAACCTGGCATTCTGAGCTGTTAACAATCACATCCTAGTTCACTTGTTAGCAGAACTACAACTAAAAATGGTCGCACCTTACCAGCAAAGTAGTGATTCTATAAACAGGAGAATCACTTGCAACTTTTGCTGATGTGAAAAAAAAAAAAAATGATGTAAGAAAAAAAAAGAATCTCTACAAAATATCTGATATTGTTTCTATAGCAACAGCTGTTCATTTTTTTTAAAGTGTTAAAAACGATAACTTCTTTTTCATTTGCTTAGTTATTCACATAGGGATTTTCTGCCCTGAAAGTGGCAATAACCTTAGCATTTACATCTTCAGATTTTTTAATAAATTAAAATAGAACATTTTGTATATAAAATAAAGGTGCATCAAAATGGTTAAAATCTATTAAGCCTTTTTTTATAAATACCATTTTATAGTCTACACAAATCTTTCAAAGAAATGACTGTGTAGTACAGTGAAGAAAGGAAATGGATCTGACCCACACAATACCAAGTACTACAGCTAGTATAAAAATACAATATCTAAAAAAAAAAAAAAAAAATTAAGACTATTAATCAGTAGCAAAACAAAGATGATGTCATAGAATTGACAATTGAGGAAAGGTTGACAGAATAACTATAGATTTGTATATATATGGCTTAATCAGTGAACTGGCTAAAGTGACTTCCAAGAAAGAACTACAAGGTATGGGATAAGAGTTCAAGTCTGATCAGAAGCTACTCCTTTGTTTCTGAATTAACACTGTCTGCTTTGGGGTTTGAAAAGTTGATCAACAAACAACAATAAGATAAAAACTAGTAAAAATAAAATTTAAATGAAAATCTTTCATCTAAAAGATATTACAAGAGTATTTATTGCATAATATATTTTTATTTGTAATTGTATTAACAGATTGCAATGGACAAATTTAAGGGAGATTTAAAAAACAATTGATTTTTTTGTCTACTTGCAATTAACAAGTAGAAAAAAAATCAATTTTGAGAAAACAATTCATTAAAAATTAATACAACCATTTGAAATAAAAAGTAAAAACTTGGCTTTTCAAAGTTTCTCCATAGTCCATTTTAGCCTTCCTACTCTGAAGCTCTTCAAGACATAGTCTAACACGACTCTCCACAACTTCCCATTCCCTCAACAACTGCAAACTGTACATTGCCATGACTGTTCTTGGGGAAGCTTGTAAATTGCTTTCTCATTGTTTTGTCTATAGTTTTCAATTCAGTGTTATCTTTCTCCTAGACTAGTTGCCAACGAAGGCTGAAAAGCCCAGTCTGCCCTGCTATTTAACCTTAAGCTGGTGAAGTGTGGAAGGAAAGATGGTTTCATGCCTTTCACAAGAGGATCCGTGTGAAATGAACACAAAATGTCTCAGGCAGCATTTGAACTCTGATCATTGATCCATTTTCCTTGCTATTAACGTTTAACCTACTTTCATTATTGACTTAACAAAATCATTTCCAGAAAATAGTTATATGAAAAAATCAAGCTTTAAATAACTGCTTTGTTAAGTATAATGTATAAAAGCAGAATTGATAATTAGTGGAAACGAAAAAAACACATCTTGATATACACTTCACAGGCTGATTTTAAGTAAAATGAGTCACATTGGCAAAAGAAATCTAAGAGAAGTTATGAAAATTAATTATTAGACTGAAAGGTTATTGAGTTGAAAGGTTTGTTGGTTGGTTGTTTAGCAGCATATCAACACCTCTATGGGTTATTTACTGCTGAAATGTAAATATTTTGTATGCAATTTTATTTTATTTTGGAGATGATAATGTTTTAGTGATATAAATCTTACTAATTAACCCATAGCTGGGGGGGAAGGAGAGAAGAGAGCTGAAAAAATCAAACAGGATAGTTTATGGATAATTATTTCCCTGTAAATTTCACGAGAAATTTTATAGAGTTCTCATTTCTTGAATTCTATCGTGAGTATAAAAATGTCTTATTTAAATTTTTATCATTTCTATAAAATTTTTCTTTTGTAACCATCTATAGAACCATGGATCTTTTTTTGGTAAAAATGCAGAATAAAAACCCCTACCACAGCATTTAGTTATTTTAATTGTGAAAATAAACACGTTTTGAAATTTACTTGTTAAATGTTATATTTCTCAATTATGAAAAAATAATTATTGAAGAACAATTCAGAATTGTTCAGAAGCCTGAAAATATAGAATATTAAAGAAACATTTAATAATTAAATGAAAAGAAATTGTTTAAAAAAACCTCAAAACCCTACAGAATAGTTTATTTTAAAAAAGCATCATTAAAAACATTGAAAACCAATGATTATACTTTTATTCTCTAATTCAGCCCATAATTTTACGCGGCTTAAAATTAAATTTTCACTGGATTTGATTTCTCTGTGGACTTGTTTTTAAAAATGTAAATATTAAGTGTCCAAATTATATTTTAAGATTTCAAAAAAATTAAAGGCTGGTTAAAATTTGTTTTAAATTTCCATAAATCTTTCTTACAACATTCTTTTTTCATAAATAAATTGGAATTCAATCATAAATATGTATGCAAAATCTTTAAGCGCAAGGTGGGGCGGATTTTTCTGCATTCTTACACTTTTTATTTTCACTAGAATTTGTATTTTTGCTATGCATACAAGGATATCATATTTTAGTCTTTTTTTAATTCATTGTCATTAAGTAATGTTTTATGCTTTTGAAGTTGTTTGTGATTGTATAACTGACAAAGTCACATATTTGAGCAAGAGTTTCATTTAGCAACCATGCATAGCCAATGTTGTTTGGGCAAGTGAACACCTTCTTTGTACACTTGTTTTTGTCAGCACAACTTTTGGTCTGATCCATTCTTCATGTCTTTCTCATGTATATTCCATGAGCAAAAAAGAAATGTCTCTCTTCCAGAAAAAAAAGAAAGAAAAATAAGAACAAAAATGGTGACTGAAAAATAATCAACTGCAGCAATCAATTTCAACAGCGTGAATTGCATCAAACTGAAACGCTCTATTAGCAACAAATATACCAAGATGTTCACTTGTTCAAATAATATTGGTTATGTTAATGAACGTTCTCAATTATGCAGACAATAGCAAACAATAGAGCTTAGAAAGAGATTAAAAAGTGCAACAAACACAATAATTAGAAAGACGTCTGAAAAATACACTTTACATATGAAAAAGAACAGTTGTATTTTTCAAGTTATACAAATAAAATCATTGTTAACAAGTCATCCATCATATTTGAGGTAGACTATGGTTAAATATGAACAAATAAAATCTACTCCAGATTGTGAAAAAAAATGCAAAAAAGAAAGAAGAAAAAGAAAGATAGACTCTCCAAAAGAAATAGATCATTTTTAATTAACAGATAAGAAGCAAAAAATATCCAAAGAAAAAGAAGTCAAAGTCAAGGGTTTCTTCTTTCGACTATTAACTAAATTCAAGACTATATAATAAATTTATTCTCAAGAATTTTAAAATCATTTAAAAATTCTGTCTTTCCAGTACAGTCAACCTCAAGGAGTTCAAGACAAACACCAATCACACGTTGTATTAGTTTTCTACTAAATGCAAATATAGTAATCATGCACATCAGATATTTCAAGGTTCTTTTAAAAAAAATTGTTGAACTCGTGTACTGAAAACGAATTTCTGGCATGTAGATCAGCAATATTGCTCAAGAAGTGTTTGTCAGCGCTTAAATGGCGGAAACTGGTTCAACTGACTGCCTCCCCTGCTGGTGTACTATTGTTGAAAATAATGTGTATATGTTGGCCAAATATACCAATAACAAATTGACAGATTTTATTGTTACGAATGCATTGGTAGGGAATGAGTAGACATTATGATTATGAGTCCATAGCAGAATGTTTGCTTCTTTCCAACCATTGGACCCAAGTTTGAATCTCACCATGTGCCAAAAAGGTGACTTCTTAATGTTAATGGTCTGGGAAGGTAATCCCAGCATGTGGCACTTTTGGAAAGTGTCTGAAAACCGGATCATGGTCTGACCCAAACCATATGGGTGAAATTGGGTAGATGGAACATCCACTGATGGTTGTGCTAGCATGAAATCACCAGTCATTGTGATCGAGGGTTTGAGCAGACTGGTGTTTTTCAAACTGCTGATCATGACAGATAATGTGCTCTCACCCAGAAACTGTAACTAAGGTCCACTCAGCATAGTTACAGTATAAACCAAAGGTGGGTTCAGTGGATGTTGAACAAACATAAATGTGCCTGAACAGGAGTCTGCGACTGGAACTGGCTAGCCACCCTAGCAGATGGGTGTGGCTGGTGGCCATTTTATACTTGTCATTTGATTTTATATCTATCTGTCCATTATTGTTCAGGGGTGAATAATGTACTGGGGAAATCCGACCTTTGATCAGGGGAATGTGAAAACTAAAGGAAGGGTAAGAGGAATGTTGAATTGGAATCCATTTATTCTTTTTCATTGAACTATTAAGAGAATTCCATCCAGTCGCAAAGCTAATGAAAATGGCTGGCAAAGAAACATACATTTCTAATATTACTTTGTCATTTCTAAAACAGGTTCCCATACATCTGGATAGTTTATTTGTTATTCACTCACTCAAGTCCTGTATATACCAGTAAGAAATTGGCGGCCCACAGATAAGTGCTGCTTTTATGGTTTCTATAGCAACTAGGTTTTTAAAGAATAGTGTTCCTAGACTCATACCTCAGTCAAACTGGTTTTGATTTCAGAATTGTCCTTCTAGAATGGTTGCCAATCAAGGCTGAAGAGCCTAGTCTACCTTACTAGTTAATCTACAGCTGAAGGGAGAAAAGATGATTCATACCTTTCTCAAGATCATTTAAATGGAGAGTGAAAGTAACAAACACAACGGGAATTTGAACTTGGCTCACTAATTTCTCATTCCGAGACGCTAACTATTGCAACACATGCACATCATAGTTCACTTGTTAACAAAACTACAACTAAAAATGGTAGCACCTTACTAGCAAAGTAGTGATTCTATAAATAGGAGAACCAGTTGCAATTTTTGCTGCTGTGAAAAGAACAAGACTTTACAAGATATCTGATACTGTTTCCATAGCAACAGCTGTTAACCTTTTTCTAAAGGTAAAAACAAATTCTTTTTTCATAATGTAATTAAAAATTACATACAATACTTCGACTATACATCTTTCTTTTTATGCTAGTCAAACTAAAACGTCTTATATATTTTCAATATATCCTTCTTAAAGAATATTTCCTTTTATTAAAAAGCAAACAATTCTCAGTATCGTGTGCTATTAAATGGGAAAAGTTCCCCCAACCTTTAATTTGTTGAAACTTAACTGAATATTTTACTTAACATTTGATATCACAAGAAAGAATAATTTTAATAAAACTAGACACACAATACTACCGACCAAATCTGTTGAAAAGAATTAATCTAAACAAGATGCAATTTGTTACAAATACTTCCAAAGCAATAAGACACTTAACAGAAAAGAAAGTAAGAACTTAAAACCGGAATTTACAATATAGCCTGTAATAAAGTTCATAAAAATACATGGGTGACAATTTGAGGAATTTAAATAAAAGATGACATGAACACAAGGGACATTTTATAGAACAACACATTCAATGCATTAGTCACTCACCATAATGAGGCTGACTATAATTTTGACTGAAAAAAAAAAAAAATGATGATTTAATTAAGATGAAATGTTAATTGATAATATATAGAAAGTGGACTGATTTATTAGCCTTCCATGGTAACTTTGTTCTTACATTTCACCTTAACAAATCTTCTGTTGTCACAGTGTGAGATAATTAAATAGGAGAGTAAGAAAAACAAAACCAAAACCTTTGGAAAACTAAATGAAATCAGATGAGTTATTGCATCTAGACATGTTGGATGGCAGAAAATTTTAAAATTTAGCCTCCTTACACCTTCACTGTTTCCTCTCAGTGTGTAATTATGATAACCAAGATTTTCATTTATAGATTTTCCCTTCCCCATACATACAGATATAATTCCATTAATAATTATTTTAGTCTGATAAAATCATTTTAAAAGATGAAATGTGTCAAAGAATTTTTCCATTTTGTTATTCAATTCCCTGACGAGGTCCTGATATATTGAAATATATGTATCATATTCATGCACGTGCGTGTGTGTGTGTGTGTGTTTCTTGCATGAATATGTGTGTGTGGTTGGTAATTGAATGACAAAATGGAAAAATTCTGTGTCAAATATTCCATTTCGTCATTCAGTTATTCACCATTACTGATATATATAGTCTATACATCATATTCTTTTATATAAAAGTGAACATTGAAGTCAACAGGCTGTTTCATGCTTGCATCTAGCATGAAACAGCCTGTCACCTGAGTGTTGACTTCAATGTTCACTTTTATATTTATATTTACATATGCTCTGTCTCTGGTATTGAGCACTTTATCCCATAAATATAGCACACCTTAAAACTATATTTCTTCATATATATATATATATATATATATATATATATATATATAGGGGGGAGAGAGAGAGATTTTTTCTTCTGAATGTCAATCTTCCACAAATAACAGTTATTTACATTATTAAATTGATAGAATCTTCATATTGTAGATTTTAAGTTTGAAGACTTAAAAATTATAGTAGATGTTATTTTTATTTTGCAATAGTAATTATTAAAAAATTTTCACAAATACAGAAAGATTCTTGACCATTTTGACCTGCATTTTTTGGCATAGGTAATTTTAAATATAAAGCAGCTGTTGTTGGCCTAATGATTAATATCATGAAAAATAGAATTGTTCAGTTGAGTTCAAATTCAGTGTGTATTCACTTTACACTACTGGCCTTGAGAAAGACAAGAGCCCACTTCTCAACAAATATAGGTAAATATTAGGATAGTTGGGAGCTTTTGAGTTTTGAAAGGCTTTGATCTAGCCCTTGAAAAATTGACTTGCTACTGAGTCTGTGGCAATATGACAATGAAGATTCTGCAGAAAGAAATGAAACAAGCATTTCAAATGTACATTGCTCCTAAAATGATTAGCAGATATTAAATAAAACATATGGTAATCGATTGATTTTTTTTAAGAAACAATTTTGTATATATTTTCATTCACTAAAATAATTTGTCAAACATTTGGTCCCAATGAGCATTTCAATGCAAAACTCTTGACTTGGCTTAACCAGATTTCACTTGAACTTTTCTTAATTTATTGAATAATCTCTATGGATTTAAAAGAAACATACAGGTATTGTTTATTTATATATATGACATAAATAAAAGACAAAAGGAAAACCTCATTACCAATGCATTTCATCTCATGAGTAAGTAATTTTATCAAGGTAAATGTGAAGATTTTATTTTGTAACTTGTATTTATACACAAAAGTAAGAGAGAGGAAAAATATTAAGTTTTTAAATATTGAATTTGAGAATGCTTTAAAATGTTCTTAAATCTTGCTGTGTAAGAAAATGCAAGTTATTTTGTTTTAAGCGTTTCACCTCAAGCAAGGCAGGAGGCCACTAGCACGCAAGGGGTTACAGAGAGTTGGAGCGAGAGCAAATAGGAGTGATAGAGGAAAGGATGACTAGAAGGATAGGGGCTAGATCAAGGCATCTGGAGACGTCGATTGGCATTACATTTGAATAGTTGGAGATTATAGCTATCAGGGAGACAAGAAATGGGAAGAGAGTTCCACAGGCGAAAAGTGCGAGACATGAAGCTATTGGATTAGAAGAGACAGCTATATTTAACAGTTTTGACAGTGAAAGGGTGAGAGCGAGATGCCAGCCTAGTAGAACACTTAAATTCATGAAGTCTGGGAACCAGTGAAAGCAGCTCATCGGAGCAGTTACCATGAAAGTATTTGTAAAAAAGACAGAGGGAGGCGACAGCACATCTGTAAGTTATGGATGACACTAATTAATTACCTCATTTCGCACCTTCTATAGTTTACCCGTTACATGCACCATTCATTCATAATTCAAGCCTAAATGAGTGAAATTGGCAATTCATGAGAATATTATCTACTGGGATTCATGAAGTTACATCATTTCCTGGAGTATTTGCCTGCAAAGGAAGCTGGAAGGACAAACCAAAAGCAATGCTATATCTGCATGTATACTTCTCAAAAAGAAATGAAAAATGGTGACAACTTGGTACAAAATTCATTGGATATGGAATGCTTTAAGGGGTATCATACTGTTAGAAAAAATATTAAATTTAGGAACCAAACATTACTTTTATTTCCCTTGTTTATTTTTATAATCCAAAAGAGTTAAAAATAATAATTTTTATAGTTTTTGTATATAATTAAAGTGAAAATTGCATTACTTTAAAAAAAAAAATTTTTTTTTACCAATTTCGCCTACCCATTCATGTAACCCTAATTTTTAAGCACAATTTTCTTTCTAAGACAGGAATTGTATCACCCTATTATTTGAATTCTATCACCCCTTTATTATTAAAATCTGACATTGGGAATAGAAACATTACTCTATATTAGTAACAATATCTGTATTTGCTTTAAAGTATTTATTTGAAGACATGAGTGATAAAAAAAAAGTAAATCTGTATCTTCACAAACTGTAAAATGTTGATAAAATCTTCAGGTTATATGAGCAAAAAATATCATGTGACTTTCAGTTTCTAAAATCTATCCTTATTAAAGATTGATTATGGCCAGGAAAATATGGTGTATAGATTTAGGAAATTAACAAATTTGTGTCTGTAGCTGGGTATTGATAACATGGATTATGAAGAAACAAAATATTTAATGTCTGTTAGAATGGTAAACCCGATAATGACATCTTTAACTAATTTGAATCTCACAAGAAGATTTTCCTTGTTTATTTTTAATTTATTAAATTTGACAATATTTCTTCTGAGGTAGCATTCACACTTAGAGCATCACAATTGGTTTATAGTATAAAAAATAATACATATTAAGTGCCAGGATCTAGATGATTATGATCCTTCACAGCTTCCTTTTTAAAAAAAAAAACAAAAAACTTCATTTTCATAATTGTTTCTTTGCAAAGATAGGGCATGTTCTCGATGGTTTTGAATTTTGAGTTTTCCTTCTCTAAAATTTGTTGCCAACCAAAACTAGAGAGGCCATTGGAGGACTTCATTAGTACAAAAGTATAATTCTTTAAAATGTCAGCTATATTTTTTTTATAAAGCTCACAGCATATAGCCAAACATCAGATTTAAAAGACATATATATATTTATATATAAGAATCACAAAGAACTGTACCAAATAACAGAAACCACATTACCTGAAAACTTTCAACAGCAGCAACAACTAAAATGGATAGCACAAGATGTTGACTTTACACACTACCTTAAATAAAAAGTTAGGATGGAAACCCCCATCAATACTAAAAAGAGTGCTAACAGCTGGTGGACTTGATAAAGCTATTTTCCTGAAAAATTTCTTTAAGAGGAAGATTTCATGAATTTCAACAGACAGCAATGTTCAATTTTTCTTCAGGGCATTGATGATCATGGCTCTCCACAATTTCCTGTTCTTTATAGCTTTTAATAATTTTGTCTTTTTGTTATCTCTAATAAACCCTCTTCTACCATCCATTTGCATAAGCTTGCTAGCGAGGTTATGTGTTGTTTTCCTCTGTTCCTCTTGCTTTCAATCTGTCCTGTGAGTATCAAATTTTCCAAGACCTCTTTCCTCATTATATGTGCCCTAGAAATTTCAAATTTCTCTTACTGTATAAGTATACTTTTTGTTTCTATTCTAAAACTTTGCCATTGCTCACATGTTTGGTCCATGGTATTCTCAGCATCCTCCTGTAGACCCACATTTCTGTTACCCTAAGTTTCTTCTTCTGTGAAGAGATTGTCAATCATTCACTGCCATATAGGAGGACTGTTATTACATAAGAGTTCATTATTCTTTTCTTGGTTTCTAATGGGATTTTCCTGTTTTTTAATACTTTGCTTAGTTTTTGGAAGGCATATTTTGCTATTTGTTGCAATGAATGCTGAATGTTTCCTTTTAAATGCCTACACCCACTATTAACATATATATGCACACACATATATATATCAATAAGTCTGTAGCCTAATGATAGAAAACGCCATTTCATAACAAATATTTTTTAATATAATCACAACATAAATCGAACATTTCAGATCAAGATTAAGCTAATAAGTGTCAGGCCACATATTTACCTAACCACCATTATACATGTACATAAGAAATAATACAGGTTAGATGTTGGTAAAATTAAAAAACAAAAAACTACCCTATCAATTACAGATATAATTATATATGTGAAAGGATTTTGTTGAATTGCCAGAGATTACAAGAGTATCTGAATATTTATGTTCAATTTCTGGAGGTTGACTTGTTGAAAAGCTTGGTGTTATCATGGCATCTAAAATCCAATGTGAGAAAGGGAGTTGTGGTGAAGAGCAGAGACAAGTTGAAATACACTTACATACCAGATGGAGTTTGCCTTAATCAAGTAATCAAGAACAAAGAGACTTGGGTATTTCTCTCCAAGATCACATATTTCTGAAATCGTAAGGAAGGCAATAAAAAAATAGGTAGCATTAAATATTGCTTTACTAAATCTTACTCCAAAAAGGAGAAGAACTTTTCATACAATATTTATTCAACCATTACTTGAGTATGGGGGGCTGTTAACTTGAGCCCAAATTGCAAAAAAGGATATTGACTATTTTGCAATCTACCTAGGATGGGTACCTCAGCCTAGCTTCAGGCAAAATCAAGCTGCCATCCCTTCAGTCAAGATGCCAGTTGCCAGATCTGTGTGAGGTATACAACATACTGCATGGTTATTATAAAATGGAAGTGAATATATTTCTTCACCTTCTCAAGCAGGAGGTTGTGTGGTCACTGACATAAATTGATGAAACAGCACTTGAAAACTGTTGCAAGATTCAATTTATTTGCCCTGAGGTTGATAGACAAGTGGAACTCTTTACCTAGTGATAATGTGAATGCATCAACATTGGATATTTTCAAGAAGAAACTGAGGATTCTGTTCAAATGATCTGAAGAACTATTGATAAATTTTAATTCTATGGTGTGCTAAGAAACCTGGAATGTACAGAATCTGATTTCGTGTCATCATTTTGAAGCCACTAAAAAGCAGGGATGGATATTTGGGCCAATCTTTGAAATATACAAAGAGTTAAAATATATTCAAATGGCTTTAAATAAAAAAAAATAAACAGATAATGAAAGAAAAGAAAAAAAAAAGAAGGTATTATGACTATAAAATTATTTCTAAGGTAATTTACTTTAATACAAACAGGAATGAAATTTGAAATTTTTGACATAAAATGAAAAAAACTTGGGCCAATCATATTTCCCTTGGTCACTGCTTTTAGTGAGAAATTTTCTATAAAATTGTACTAAACACCAATGAAAAACCAGGTGGCTTATGAGATACTCTTTATATAAAAAGAGATAATTTTGTAGGATTGCCCAGGATTAGATTGATTGGTTTCTTTTTACAGCTTACCAACCTTTTACAGGTTACTTAAAGCCAGAAAATATTTTTAGATTGTAAGAATTTTTTGGAGATAATAATGATTTACTGATACAAGTCTTACTAATTAACCCATATCTGGGGGAGAAGAACTAGATTCAGACCTTTCCCAAGAGTATTTGCATGTAAGTGGATGTAATGAACCTGATTGGAATTGGAACTCTGTTTTCTTATTTCCAATTTCAAGCTGTTGCCTATTATACCACCTGCACATCCAAACTTACAGCTCAAGGTTAGATAAAAAAAAAATCTATTAAGTAAAGAGAAATATGTATTTTGGTTACTTATCAGTGGAATTCATTACTGTGTAAATAATATTGCGAATACTACTACTAATAATAATATTGCGAATACTACTCACTGAATATAATGCAAAGTTCATGCTTAACCTTTAGCATGCTGGAGGTGAAATTTGTCACCAGAGAATTCTCTCCTTTTGCACGCTGTAGGTGCATTCTGTCGTCTCAAAAGGGTTGCTATAAATAAACACTTGTCAACTGTTATTTCTGGAAATAACAGTACAATGGGAGAAAATCCTATTGTGACAATTTTCGCCTTCAGCATGCTAAAGGTTAAGTATGCCTACTATTTCTGATTGATGTAGCCTCAGCAATAGATTCATCACCTAATGATAGAAAATACATTTATTTTATACAACAAATATTTATTTCTCATCAAAATCTCCTTCCTTGCCAATGTACTTAATACATCTTCAGAGATCAGAGATTATACAGTGAAAATTTCAGATAAAAATTCAGCAAAGAACTATGTGTCAAACTACAAACTTATCTGTCCACCCTTATACATGTGTACATGTATATGGGTGGGTAGGAAGAAAGCAAAGGTACATTTTTCGTATCTCCTTCAAGAAATTTGTCGTGTGGGGGTTAGCGGGGTTACAAAGAGAAAAATAAAGCAAGAATTAAATAAACATAAAATTTCCTTCAATCCTTGAAAATGAGTTGGAAGTCATTCAAAATGGCTAATCCCATGTCTTGAAAACCAAAGTGGCTCGGGTGGAGCATGAATCACAAATCATCAAGAGAAATATGAAGACCATTGTTATATAAATTCATAAACATTATAATAAAAGAAGAAATTATGTGTTTTTGTAAACATATATTCAGGTTAAAGCTTAAGACTGTTTCCAGTATATATATATATATATATATATAAAACAAGCTCTCACATCAAATTCCATTGCAATTTTCAGACCATTCAAGCATGAAAAGTTGTTTATTTTTTAAATAGAGATTTGGATTGACTAAGCTTTGAAGATTATACTGTAGTGCAAAAACTGTCAGTCACCATGCAATGTTGATCTATATATCCACACTGCTTATATTTATAAACATTCTATCTCTAATATTGAGTACTTTTTCCCTATAAATATAGAAAATTTTAATATAAATATACACACACACACATATATATATATATTGTGTATTTAGGCAGCAATACTTCATTTATGCATGTTTCATTAAAAGCGACAGACAAGGTACTACGGTTAAGCTCTTTTTTTAAAGATTTTACTTGTGTTCACACAAGAGCTTTCCTATTTAGACACTGAGTGTATAGAAATTGTCGAAATGTTCTATAGTTCCAAGCACTTAATATAGAGTTGGCTTTTTCTTTTTTATTATTAGGGCTTCCATTAGTTTTATTCATTTTTTACAAGTGGATGAGGTTATTTACGTTTGTGTTTTCTACTAGTATGTTTCGAATGGAGTCTGGTAGGTTTGTGTGTGAGTGTGTTTAAATGGGTTCTAATGGAGTTTAGGTTCGATAGGTGTAAGGTAAGGTGTCTGGATAGGCATGTAGTTGTGTGACCAATGTAATTATTTATGAATTCAGTTTGATCAGGAACATAGTTCCTTAAGGAGCATTTGAACTCATAGATAATGTTCGTTCATTGTAATTTTGACTTAGCCGGTGTGTTGTTGTTTTTGAGGATAAGGTTAGCTGTCTTAAAATTTTTTATAGTAGATAATTAATTTGATTTTTTTTATTTGGGTCGATTGGGGTAGTGCATGTCTTTATAATATTTCTAAGTGAAGATTCGTCTTGTTTGTAGTTAATGTGCATTTGGTTTTTGCAGAAAATATTTATGTAATTTTTGACTGATAGTGAACATACAGTCAAAAATTACATAATTTAAAAATCATAAATATTTAAATATATTTTTAAAGAAAAATTAAATAAAAAGCTTAACTGTAGTACCTTGTCTGTCATTTTTAATGAAACATGCATTATATATATATATATATATATATATATATATATATATATATATATATATATATATGGTGGTTGCCAACTCGTGCCTCAGTATAGTGATTACTACATATTTTTGGGGACAAAATCTACAGATGTGCTGAACGAATGTGGCTCTTTAGCCCAGCAAGGGACCTACATGCACTGTCACAAACTGGGCACGTAAGAGGTCCAACTGTGGGTGGTAAATTATGATGAAATTTAAAATGTCATGTGAAACCACTTCTGGACATGCATGTCTTACCACAAATATCACATTTCAGTTACTGGACGTCTATGGTTTTTATATATATATATATATATATATATATATATATATATATATACACACACACACACACACACACATTCACACACCCATACATAATGTAAGTCAATGTTTAGATATACTTATCCTATATGATAAATATAACATGTGATTGTTATCTTATACTATATATTTTTATTCCAAATATTTACAATAACTTATTTCATGATAGGAGATCTTATGCAATTGGAGTTTTTTTTAATCATATTCTAAATAAATATTTACATAATAGCATTGTTATTGATACATTCTTTTTTATTTCAGAAATATAAAATTTGCTATTGGTTGTACGGAAGATATAGCCACGAAAGAGAAATAAGACATTGTAAAGATATCGAGTGATGAGAATATAATCTTGGAAATTAAGGAAAAGTTTAACAGAGATGAGAGAATAATAAATAAAGAAATGGAAAACACCAGTAAGGTAAGAACAAGAAAAAATTAACTTTAAAAATGTGACAAAAAGAGATTTGAAAATAATTTAAATTCAAATAAATAATAATAAACAAGAAAAGTCATTAGAAAGAAAGCATGAAAAATTGATGCTGGTGCTGTGAATTTAAATAAAAAAGAAAAGATACTGTATATATAAAGAACCAATGATGAAAGACAAAAGCATCTCTGACATTTAAATAAACATTACAAAGTGAAATGTGTCAGTCGAGCAAAGGAGTGCATGAAAAACTGATTTCTAATGAATAATTTTTAATGATGACTGCAGAGCTACATTAGATGGGTTAGAGAGGAGATCCTTCATGGAAATAGTCAACCAACACAACTTAGAAAACAACAGGAAGAGGAGCTGGAGTAATGTTTTAGTCTAGTATTGTAGGCAACAAATTTATTTTAAAGTTGATGATTGTTTAAAATAAATGCAGAGAATTATTCTATCTTTTGGGATAACAAATTCTTGAATGATTAAATGTTAAACACAAGAAACTTAAGCTAAATAGGATATTATGATGTAAGGCAATATTCCTTTACATTCTGCAAAGCTGATTATTACCCACCTTAAAAGAAAGGTTCAAATTACTAGAATGGCCTCCTGATATTAATTCAAAAGTGAATTTGTGATCCATTTTTAAGAGAGATGAGAATGGAAAACAATATTCAAACAAAGAAGAGGAGCAATAAAAACTATTGTAAATAAGTTGAAGCTGAAACAGTATAAATATTAACAAAATCAGTATCTGAACAACTGATGAAGGTTATAGAATATCAAGGAGCACATATTAATAGGCAAAATAAAATAATTTATTCAACTTTCTAGGATATTTTCTTAAATATATTTTTCAATGGCTTATATATTTTTGATTTATTCATAAAATATCATGTTGCTCTTTGCTTAATAAAAATTGACACCTCCCACCAAAAGAAAAAAAACAGAAAAACAAAATTACTAATATTTTTTAACAAGGATAGGTATAAGTTAAAATTCACCTGATATATAAATATATTATAAAAATGTTATCGATATATATTAGTTAATACCAATTTGTGAAAACATTGACTTGCATAATAGAAAATAATATAATAGTTGTGTATGTGTGTGTGAAAATCTGTATCCAAGTTGATGTGTGAATGTGGTAGATATATTGCAAAGATAAAGACAGACAGAAAACGAATATCATATATTTATAAACATATTGCATGTGTCTGTACTTATGATGAACAGTGGAAGTGATTATATATATATATATATATATATAAAAAGAAAGAACAGTAAGATATAAAATCTGATGTTCTTATAGATATTTTTATTTTTACACAATAGTGCTCAATGTAAATTTACAGAGCATTAATATTATAAATTAATTGATTTAAAAAATTTTTTTTTTCGCTACACAGTGATAACCATGTGTCAAAAATGGAAGCTAAAGCCTTCGAATTTAATTTTGTTTAGCGAAAAAAACATATTTTAAATCAATTAATTTATAATATATATATATATATATATATATATATATATATATATATATATATACACATACACATACACAAAGAGGGAAGGAATATCCTACAGTAAAGAAAAGAAATCATTTACTTATTCAAACCATTTTAGTCAATCAATCACAAACTGACACTTCATTCACATGAAACATCAACAATAATAAAAGTAACTCTGTAACTGTTTCTAGTATGGGAACTTTTGTGGAGACTTAGTATTTTCAGTGTAGCTGGTAAATTTCCATTTTCTTTTTGTGATAATTTTGTTAATCAAAAACTCCTTGTAAGCAATGGTTTAACAATTATGCACTTGAAATATTTTTTTTTTTAATTTTCACTCTCTGTGCATTGTGTGTGTGTGTGTGTGTGTGTGTGTGTGTGAGAGAGTGTATGTGTGTGTGTGTGTGCATGTGTGTAAATAAATTTTACAATTCATATTGCTCTTTTCTCACATTTCAAAATTTAACAACAAGTCATTTTTCTTTGTAAAATTCCAGACATTGTAAAATAGTAAAAACAACAAAATGCTTTTTTTAAGAAAAAAAAAAATCTCTTTATTCCATAAATTATTCCAGTTAGTATCTCCATTGTTGTTGTTTCAGTCCATTATTTTTAGTCAAATGTGTTATTTGACCCTTCTCCGGCATATGAAATGTTTGGTATTAAACAGAATTACTTATTACATCCACAATCTTTTTTGTTTAGCCATTCAGAGAGATTCTAATACAAATCTCTGATTGCCGAACTATAAGGACTAGAGAAAGTCTTTTTAAAAGTTTCGATAATGACATCATCATTTATCAAGTTCCTGAAAAGGATCAGAGAATACACTAGCTAGAATGACATTATCAAAACAATAAAAATGAAGATATTGTTTGAATAATTCATGGAATAATGACAATAGTCCAAACAACATTTTTTTTTTTTTTTTTGTATAGATGGAAAAACTAACAGAAAACAATTTTTGTAGACTTTTTGCATTTTTCCTTTCCAGGGTAAAAAATAAATCATTACATAATTAGAACAGAATCAATTGTAAAGAAGTTTTCTGTTCAGGCTGAAAAATATACAAAAGTAGATCTGGGAGAAAAAAAAAACAAAAAAAAACAACACATATTCAGCCAATATTTTTTTTAAATTGTCTAGATATGTCATGAAAGAGGCCAAAAGATCTTTTCTCAATCAAAATGCATGAACAGTGTTTGAGACATAATTTCTCAGACTAAAAAAATTAGTTTCTGAATTTGAATGTTTTTTTCCAAATATAATTTTTTGTGTCATGCTGAATTTTCTTCCCTGTTCATTTTTCTTCTTTTGTTAAATATCTTTGCACCAATATTTTGTTATGTCAGAAAAATCATAAACACTTATTAAGAAAATATTAAAGAAGAAAATAAAACAGTAGTTCAAGAAAACTTTTTCATCTTTTCACTTTCCTCTTTTATTCAAGTTCCAATACAATAATGTTTGCCTGTAAAGCACCCAGAATACATTAAAAAGGAAGAAAGGAAAATTCAGGCTTTTATATTTTCAGAATTTTTGATCCCTTAGATATTTACAACGTTTCCCTTTTTCATTTATTTTTTTTTCTTTTTTTAATTACAAGAAACTGAAGAAAAAAAATTAACTAGGAGTGAAACCATGTAACCAACTTGGCATGGTTAATAATAGCCTAGAAATTTGGCATGCACACATACACACCCACAAACATACACACAATTATTTTTATAGTCAGGCAGGAAACTTTTCTGTTTGCTTATAATAATAATAATAATAATAATAATATTAATCACCATTTTTACAATTATTTATAAAATTTTTTTTTCCTTTTTAATGTAATGTTTTAGTCTTGACAACACTACTGCATTTAGTAGTAATTATAGTAGTGTCTGAAATGGTAACAGCAACAACAATAACAGCAGCAGCAACAATGGCAGCGGTGGTGGTATTTTCTGGGGGAAGGGTTAACAGGTAGTTTTTTTTTTTTATAGTGATAGTACTACTAGCATAGATAGCAGTGTTGTCAGGCTGATTGAGTTTTGACAATAGCTTTAAGTTAACTCTGAGTGTTTCTTGACAACCATGCAAATATATATGAAAAGAAACAAATTTGTACAAAGTCAATGTTTTTCTATTGTGTATACATGCAGATACTTATTATGATTGACAATGTCTCTCAGTAAATACCCTTGACATTCAATATTGGCTTAAGGCTCTAAATACATATTTAACCATAATTATCAGTTATATATTTAAAGATTTGAATGTTTTGAATTCATACTTGAGGAAAAGACAATGGAAATTCTGTATTAATATCTGTTTGTGGATATGAACATGGCTTCTGTACCTGTATATTTATCTACATTTAAGTTCATATTTAACAATGCGTATTATGTAGGTTAGTGTATGTATGTATGTATATATATATATATATATACACACACACACATATATACACACACACACATATATGTACATATACATACATATATATACATATACATACATATGTGTGTGTGTGTGTGTGTGTGTTTGCTTATGTGTAAAATTTCAGATAGAGTAAATCTGTAAACGGATAATATGAATTAAGACAAAAGGAAAACTTAGCCAATGCATTTTGTTCTCTGAGGGACTTTATCAAGGCAAATAGTAGGATTTTATTTTGTAACACATATTTCAAGACAAAAGCAAAAATGTTATTGGTTTTTCAAAATCATCTACATCATCTACTCACTTTCATTTATTAGATATTGAATCGTGTCACTTGGCATCCACCATAGCTTGCCTAAATTTTCAGATAACCTAATGAATATTTATGAGCATTGTTAAGTTTTAAAATTTTGAAAAACCAAAATAACATTTTTGCTTTTTTATATAAATACTTGTTACAAAATAAAATCCTTGCATTTGCCTTGATAAAGTCTTGTGTTGTCTAAGTTTCCCTTTTGTCTATGTGTGTGTGTGTGTGTGCGTGCGCGCGCTCACTACGTGTGTAGGTATATCAACAAGTCCAGAGCCTAAAGATAAGAAAAATATGTAACAAATATTTTTCAACATTATTTAACTTCTTTGTCAATGCACTTAATCTGGTGCATCTTCATTAATCCCATAGGTTGAATATTATACAAGAAAGATTTTCAGATCAAAATTCAATGAATAAAGATATCAGACTAAGGACTTCATGATCCACACTTGATATTTGAAGTTTCCCTTGGTGACTATGCCTTCAAAGCTTTCTCTTAAACATATTTCTGTGCATATCAAACATTTTCTTCTTTTCTAGTGTTTAGACTTCAGCATATACATGTAATTACCAAGAATATAAAAGTTAATACAATAAACTTCCAGTAAATTAAACCTATTTTATTAAGTCATAAAGTTCTGACTATTAAAAAAAAAATCAATTAATTTGCATCTTCTAATTATTTCATGGAAATGCTTATATATACCCAAATGTGTAATTAAGCATAACATTTTATGTATAAATCTACGTTGGCTTTTTCAATAAATACGAGTAATATGTAGTCACATGTGGATGACCATCTTCAGACATATACCTGAGAACCACACTGCATGTATGTCAGCCTGTATGTGTGTGTATATGTGTGTGTATATATATATATATATATATATATATATATATATATATATATATATATAGAAGGTAGTGCATGTATTTTGATATGTAGATTAAATAAAAAATTCAAATCTTTTAGATTCATTTCTCTTATTGGTTTTCTATTTTTACAGTTGCTGTCATAATCAATTCCTAAATCCATGAAATCAAACAAGTTATAACCCAACCCCATAGAAAATGACCAACAGCATTCAAATTCCATCTGATATGCACATCAACTGACCAAGGCTGACCAACTGAGATAAGTTGTAAGATTAGCTGCAATGGTCACCATGAGAGTGGCATTAGTAAAAGCAGCAAAAATTAAGAGTTACTAAGTATAGTTGGTACTATTAACTGTAGCTGTATTATACACAGTAGTGGTGGTGGTAGTAGTAGTAGTAATAATAATAACAACAGTAATAGTCGTTGCTGTTAAAAGCGATAGAACTTTAAGTAATATTTGCTGGGGGTGTTGGTTGGTTGGTTGGTTGGTGGTTTTGTTGCTGTTTTATTTATTTTCTTATCTCTCTCTCTCTCTCTCTCACTCTCTCAAATGGAGGCTGCCTTTGGTAGACTTCATTGGTCAGCAGGACTAGTGGCTTGTGCTCAAACTGGCTGGAGTAGTAGGAGTAAAACTGTTTCTTTTGGAACGCTCTTCATTGATGGTCTTGGGGTTCATTCTCATCAAATGGTCCACTCTGGGAGACAGAAAATATTAGGACAAAAAAAAAAAAAAAAAAAATTTAAGTAAAAACTTACAAAGAAAATGGAAATCCTGAACAATATTTAAAAAAAATATTTTAAAATTTCCTCTTATCGTTGACTTTGATGTTTTAGAAATCATAAACAATGTTAAGAAATTGATTGCTATTAACTATTGATTAAGTGTAATTATAATGATATAACATATTTTATATTTATATTATAAAACAGGATAAAGAAACACCACAATAATTTAGTGTATAAATATACAAATTATTATGCAACATTTAATAAAAGCAACATTTTTTTTATAGTGTTATCACAATATTTTATATAACAGACAAATAATTTCATCACAATGCTTTGCATTTTTTTTTCTATTTTGCAATACAAAGATAGTTTAAGAAAAACATCAATCTAAAATGTCTTATGTAATTATATAAATAAACTTTTGGAGAAATACGTTGAAAAAAAAGGCAAAGTAAACAAATAGTCTTATAGACTTTTAGCCATAAACATATAAGTTATGAGCTTATAATGAAGTATAAACAGTTCAGTAACATTTGAAAATTTTGCTTTTTAGACATTAAATGATAATGCTGTTTTAAACTGATAAACTACTATCAATTAGATTCATAATTTTGGAGATGACTAATTTGACAAAAATTTCTGAAAAAAAAAAGAAAAAAAAAGTGAATTTTAATTCTAACAGCAACATCACTGGAAAAGATTAAATAGACTGGAGCTGTCACTTCCTCTTTGCTGCACTCCAGATGGGGTTTGAAATATTTCCATATTGGAATCCTCACCAAACATGTAAGATTTTGTTGACCAATAAAGTACCTCTATTAGATTGATGTATTTGGTGGATTTGGAACTTGGAAGGCAGTTTCTAATGAGGAAGCTTCTGACAGGTTGACAAAACAGGTATACAATTTCTTGGAGTTGTTTGATTCATATATGCCATCATTACATCCCTTACCAGAATGAAAACCAAATCAAATTGTTAGGAGTTAAAACAATGAGAGCCTATTTAATATAAGGCTCAGTAATACTTTCACCATGATGAATCCAAATGAGATACCTCTGCTTTGTGTGCAAGACTTAAGGGTTACATTTTTGTTTCCATAGTGCGTTAATGTGTGATAAACCCCATTTTTGGGACGCGTTTCTGATTTCAAACTTCCATAATGAAATTGAGAAACTTTTTATTGAATCCGGAGAGAAATGAAGCCATTTTCAAAAGTTCAACCTCATTGTCAAGTGATGCTTTATTATTCTTTAGTTTTTTTAATAACTTTCTTAATTTCTTCATCATTAGGTTCATTATTGTTTATGTTTGAAGATGGGCTTTGCAATGATTGGATGTATATTGGTGTATTTTTTATTTTAAGAGTTTAGTGTGAAACTTGAAATGTGACTTAAATTAAAAAAGTCATCTGAAAGTGAATATATTCCAATTATTCAAAATTCATAAAGATCACTTAAAGACTGAGTGCGTCTTATAAGGGATCATCTGGTATTATCTTTATTATTGTATCTGTTCACAATCAGGACATAGAAATTAAATTATAGTAGAGTGATCTCTGTAGAATTGGTGCATGAAAACAAAATTTGGAAGAAGAAAATATTCCAGCAGAATGAATGCAAGAATGGACATTGACGTAGAAGCATCAATAAATAATTGTTTGTGTAACCTGCTGCGATATCATGGGTAGGATCATAGAATAAATATAAAAACTTCCTGAGAGTTGCAATTAAAAAAAGATGCAAACAATAAATTGATAGAAAAATTAATAATATGATTTGTTTATAGTCGTTTGATCATAGCTTATTTTCTATATTAGCAAGCGGAGTAAAAGTCAGAGGGCAGTGTTAAGAAAAGATGAAAGATGTATATCAAGTTTAGGCCCAATACCTGTTGGTGTCAACAGCATTCTGGATCATTTTGGGATTATCCATAACTGTTAAAATCTATTGTATTATTGTTTGGCAGACATAATATCTGCACTCCATATCTAACCATTATTATATAGCATCTGGTGGTTGAATTCTGAATTCAGAGTTGTCCTTCTCCTAGACTGGTTTCCAAACATGCCTAGAGAACCCAGTTTGTCCTGCTATTTAACCCATAAACGGGGGAGAAGTGATAGGTTCATACCTTTCCCAACAGTATTTGTGTGAAAGTGAATGTTACAAATTCAACTGGAATTCAAACTCAGCTCACTAATTTCTCCTTCAAAGCCACTATAAATTATATTACCTGTACATTCTAATTACAATATGAATTATTGTTTTCCTCCACCACCTCCACAAGAAGAGTCAGAATTTGCAGTATCATTATTAAAGAAATAATTGTTAAAGGGAATGAAACATTTAACATATATGCTTAAGGTGACACGTCATTTGTAATCAAATGCTGACAACATCTAAACTTGATATACATAGGCAAGATTTCAGTTTTCCTTAACACTGCCCACTGACTTCTACTTAGCTTGCTAATGTACAAAATAAGTTATGATAAAAAAAACTGTCAACAAATTAATATTATTAATTTTTCTATCATTTTATTCTTTGCATTTTTTTAATATAATATTTATTTTATGCTCATGACATAGAATTGAACAGAAACAAATAATAGGCATCTGGTGAGATTTGAACTAGCGTCACTTATTCTTTGGAGTTTGTCTTACCTTGGCAACTTTATACTGATTAACCTACAAAAGTTCAGCTAGAAACTTCTGTTCGAATTAGTCACTTCCTTTTATATTTCTATCACTGAGTAAAGAAATTATTCTTCAAAAATAATTAAAGATATGAGCTTAGTCATATGACAACCTTTTTTAGCAAATTATTTTAAAACAATAATTTTTTTTTTCTGTAAAATATGTTCTCCTATAGCAGCTAAAGGGGGTCATGCATATGAATATCAAAAACATTTTTGTTTCTTATTAAAATTCATTGTTGTAGTTGGGGGGAAAAAACCCTGAACATCAAAATTTTAAATAGGACATGGCTTTATTACGACACAAAAATCAATATGAATTCTTATTGGTATGCTAGCCTCACTACCATAAAAGCAAACTGAAAAAATGAATATCTTTTGAATAAACATTATATAGACAATCATCAGAGATCAAGAATGCAGAAGGAAATTTTCATATCAAATGCCAAATGGAAAACTTTAGAATCATTCCTCTAATAAATTCCCAGTTTGGGACTTATAAATTCAGTTTCTTCTTTGCAGGAAAATATTTACATGAAATCTTTATCAAAACATATCTGGTATTGTTCAGACTGGCCTCTCAGAAGACAATGTGAAAGAAAGAAAAAGAAAATATTTGCCATTGGTCCATTTGACAGACGGAATATAAGTCAATAAATGTGCCTATGATTATTAGTCAAAGGAGAATTTTGTTAAATTTCTATAACAAATATTGAGGAATAGAGAAAGGGTACTTGAGAAAGAAAATTCTTAAAGTTAAAAAGAAGGAAACAAAGAAAGTAAATAGGAAAAAAGAGAGAGAAGAGTGAAAGCAGATAATTCTATAGAAAAAGATTATATATATATATATATATATATATATATATATATATAAAATGATAATAATAACATTGTTATATTTGATAACAAGGAACTTGCTACCACTTCTTGTCCTCTGTGAAAATAGTTATCAGTGTCAAAAAGAGAGATTGGGGGGGGGGGGTGTCCATATCAGTCAAAAACAAAGACACAAAGAAAGAAGACTATATGTGTGAATTTCTGGGATGAGGAGTTATAATTACTCACGTCTGGAGTAATGGTTCTCATGAGGACATTAGTCCAAATCTAAATAATGTAATTAAAGAATAATAAGAAGAATATAGTTCAACTGTCAATTTCACACTGGGTGATCATCAGGTGGCATAGTGTATCCCCTAGTCTGTTCCTGCCAACTCACCATGGGAAAGTCCATAAACAATCGGGGGGGGGGGGGGTAGGTAACTTAACAGATACTTATTCTTATGTTTATGTTTAGAAAGGAATTCAGACTTTTTTTTTTGCTCAAAGACATTGACCAGCTGCCAGAATTCTAAAGTGTATAACTTTTCTTCCAGGCATAAATCAGTTTTTTAGATTCTAACTTGCTTGTATACACTTCCCTAAAAATACTCCATTTTCACCAGCTGATATTTCTCTGCTTTTAATTCCCAGAAATAGAAAGCATTAAACTATTGGCATACTGCCTTTTCCCAAAAGATGTTTTGTGGTTACTGAATCATTATTTCCATGGACCTTCAGTAGTAGCAATGTATGAAATGTCAAGTTAACCATGAACATTTACAGTTGCTTGGTAAACTATATTAATAGTTAAACATTTGCTTCCCAGGGGGAAGTGAATTCATATCATGCAGAGACAGTGCTTTGATATTATGCTCTCTTTTTTTATTTGTGAGATTATCTTGATGTGCAGCAATAGTTAAATGTGTAAAAGTATAATGAAATCTAAAATATTGTATCAGTTATAATGTAGTTTAGTATTAATGTGATTAATACAGGGATTGTATATAAAATTATTCTGTCTTCTGATAACAAATTTTCATATATTCAGCTTTTAACATTAATTTATTCTGATTTTCTGGATGAAGTGTTGGCCGAAAAAGGTCACCTTAAGGAAAAATAAATGTGGTTTTGTCTTTTCAAAACTATTTACAAGTTCTGTGGTATCAAACATTTGTTTATATATATATATATATATATATATATATATATATAAGTGTACATTGAAGTCAAAACCCAGCAGTGATAAAGATAAAAAAGATAATCAACCATGCCAGAGGTGCCTACATTCATGAATCCCTGACTAAGGAAATAACCATTGTATTAAACACTGATACCACTTTTGGTACCAGACTAAAAACAGTAACCAGGAGGTGTTGAAAATTTCTCAGTCAGACCAAAAAGTCCTCAAAAGAAAACAAAATTCTGAAGTGGCCCAGACCAAGACCTTTTTAGCACCTGCCTAGAATATCACATGCATACATTAAAGATGAAGTCAAAAACAGTCTAAATGAATGGCAGATACCCAAATGCTGGTGATAGCATGGCTAAAGCGGCAGAAGACAATCTATATATTATTGAAGCAAATAACACTAATAATATGGAGATGGGTCAAAAAGGGAAAAAAAGCAAATAGCAAGGCAAGGAGAGACAAATGCTTAAAAAACACAAAGGAAAAAAATGAAAGCAAAAAAGAAAGAAGGAGAAATACATACATTGAGGTATGGGTTACTATATAGGCTCATAGGTAAGAGATATTTTATATATATATATATTGGTTTGTCATTTCTTGTTTACATTTATTTAAATCCTATTAGTAATCAAAAATTTTAAGAAAACAATCAATAATAATATAAACAATAAGTAAAAGAAATAGAGGAAGAATAGAGGTTCAAAAAAGAAATAGAGGAAGAATAGAGGTTCAAAAAAAAAATAGAGGAAGAATAGATGTTCGAGGAAGAATAGAGGTTCAAAAAAGAAATAGAGGAAGAATAGAGATTCAAAAAAGAAATAGAGGAAGAATAGAGGTTCAAAAAAGAAATAGAGGAAGAATAGAGATTCAAAAAAGAAATAGAGGAAGAATAGAGGTTCAAAAAAGAAATAGAGGAAGAATAGAGGTTCAAAAAAGAAATAGAGGAAGAATAGAGATTCAAAAAAGAAATAGAGGAAGAATAGAGGTTCAAAAAAGAAATAGAGGAAGAATAGAGGTTCAAAAAAGAAATAGAGGAAGAATAGAGGTTCAAAAAAGAAATAGAGGAAGAATATAGGTTCAAAAAAGAAATAGAGGAAGAATAGAGGTTCAAAAAAGAAATAGAGTAAGAATAGAGGTTCAAAAAAGAAATAGAGTAAGAATAGAGGTTCAAAAAAGAAATAGAGGAAGAATAGAGGTTCAAAAAAGAAATAGAGGAAGAATAGAGGTTCAAAAAAGAAACAGAGTAAGAATAGAGGTTCAAAAAAGAAATAGAGGAAGAATAGAGGTTTAAAAAAGAAATAGAGGAAGAATAGAGGTTCAAAAAAGAAATAGAGTAAGAATAGAGGTTCAAAAAAGAAATAGAGTAAGAATAGAGGTTCAAAAAAGAAATAGAGGAAGAATAGAGGTTCAAAAAAGAAATAGAGGAAGAATAGAGGTTCAAAAAAGAAATAGAGGAAGAATAGAGGTTCAAAAAAGAAATAGAGTAAGAATAGAGGTTCAAAAAAGAAATAGAGGAAGAATAGAGGTTCAAAAAAGAAATAGAGGAAGAATAGAGGTTCAAAAAAGAAATAGAGTAAGAATAGAGGTTCAAAAAAGAAATAGAGGAAGAATAGAGGTTCAAAAAAGAAATAGAGGAAGAATAGAGGTTCAAAAAAGAAATAGAGGAAGAATAGAGGTTCAAAAAAGAAATAGAGGAAGAATAGAGGTTCAAAAAAGAAATAGAGGAAGAATAGAGGTTCAAAAAAGAAATAGAGGAAGAATAGATGTTCGAGGAAGAATAGAGGTTCAAAAAAGAAATAGAGGAAGAATAGAGGTTCAAAAAAGAAATAGAGGAAGAATAGAGGTTCAAAAAAGAAATAGAGGAAGAATAGAGGTTCAAAAAAGAAATAGAGGAAGAATAGAGGTTCAAAAAAGAAATAGAGTAAGAATAGAGGTTCAAAAAAGAAATAGAGTAAGAATAGAGGTTCAAAAAAGAAATAGAGGAAGAATAGAGGTTCAAAAAAGAAATAGAGGAAGAATAGAGGTTCAAAAAAGAAACAGAGTAAGAATAGAGGTTCAAAAAAGAAATAGAGGAAGAATAGAGGTTTAAAAAAGAAATAGAGGAAGAATAGAGGTTCAAAAAAGAAATAGAGTAAGAATAGAGGTTCAAAAAAGAAATAGAGTAAGAATAGAGGTTCAAAAAAGAAATAGAGGAAGAATAGAGGTTCAAAAAAGAAATAGAGGAAGAATAGAGGTTCAAAAAAGAAATAGAGGAAGAATAGAGGTTCAAAAAAGAAATAGAGTAAGAATAGAGGTTCAAAAAAGAAATAGAGGAAGAATAGAGGTTCAAAAAAGAAATAGAGGAAGAATAGAGGTTCAAAAAAGAAATAGAGTAAGAATAGAGGTTCAAAAAAGAAATAGAGGAAGAATAGAGGTTCAAAAAAGAAATAGAGGAAGAATAGAGGTTCAAAAAAGAAATAGAGGAAGAATAGAGGTTCAAAAAAGAAATAGAGGAAGAATAGAGGTTCAAAAAAGAAATAGAGGAAGAATAGAGGTTCAAAAAAGAAATAGAGGAAGAATAGATGTTCGAGGAAGAATAGAGGTTCAAAAAAGAAATAGAGGAAGAATAGAGGTTCAAAAAAGAAATAGAGGAAGAATAGAGATTCAAAAAAGAAATAGAGGAAGAATAGAGGTTCAAAAAAGAAATAGAGGAAGAATAGAGGTTCAAAAAAGAAATAGAGGAAGAATAGAGATTCAAAAAAGAAATAGAGGAAGAATAGAGGTTCAAAAAAGAAATAGAGGAAGAATAGAGGTTCAAAAAAGAAATAGAGGAAGAATAGAGGTTCAAAAAAGAAATAGAGGAAGAATAGATGTTCGAGGAAGAATAGAGGTTCAAAAAAGAAATAGAGGAAGAATAGAGATTCAAAAAAGAAATAGAGGAAGAATAGAGGTTCAAAAAAGAAATAGAGGAAGAATAGAGGTTCAAAAAAGAAATAGAGGAAGAATAGAGGTTCAAAAAAGAAATAGAGTAAGAATAGAGGTTCAAAAAAGAAATAGAGGAAGAATATAGTTTCAAAAAAGAAATAGAGGAAGAATAGAGGTTCAAAAAAGAAATAGAGTAAGAATAGAGGTTCGAGGAAGAATAGAGGTTCAAAAAAGAAATAGAGGAAGAATAGAGGTTCAAAAAAGAAATAGAGGAAGAATAGAGGTTCAAAAAAGAAATAGAGGAAGAATAGAGATTCAAAAAAGAAATAGAGGAAGAATAGAGGTTCAAAAAAGAAATAGAGGAAGAATAGAGGTTCAAAAAAGAAATAGAGGAAGAATAGAGGTTCAAAAAAGAAATAGAGGAAGAATAGAGATTCAAAAAAGAAATAGAGGAAGAATAGAGGTTCAAAAAAGAAATAGAGGAAAAATAGAGATTCAAAAAAGAAATAGAGGAAGAATAGAGGTTCAAAAAAGAAATAGAGGAAGAATAGAGGTTCAAAAAAGAAATAGAGGAAGAATAGAGGTTCAAAAAAGAAATAGAGGAAGAATAGAGATTCAAAAAAGAAATAGAGGAAGAATAGAGGTTCAAAAAAGAAATAGAGGAAGAATAGAGGTTCAAAAAAGAAATAGAGGAAGAATAGAGATTCAAAAAAGAAATAGAGGAAGAATAGAGGTTCAAAAAAGAAATAGAGGAAGAATAGAGATTCAAAAAAGAAATAGAGGAAGAATAGAGGTTCAAAAAAGAAATAGAGGAAAAATAGAGGTTCAAAAAAGAAATAGAGGAAGAATAGAGATTCAAAAAAGAAATAGAGGAAGAATAGAGGTTCAAAAAAGAAATAGAGTAAGAATAGAGGTTCAAAAAAGAAATAGAGGAAGAATAGAGGTTCAAAAAAGAAATAGAGAAAGAATAGAGGTTCAAAAAAGAAATAGAGGAAGAATAGAGGTTCAAAAAAGAAATAGAGGAAGAATAGAGGTTCAAAAAAGAAATAGAGGAAGAATAGAGGTTCAAAAAAGAAATAGAGGAAGAATAGATGTTCGAGGAAGAATAGAGGTTCAAAAAAGAAATAGAGGAAGAATAGAGGTTCAAAAAAGAAATAGAGGAAGAATAGAGGTTCAAAAAAGAAATAGAGGAAGAATAGAGATTCAAAAAAGAAATAGAGGAAGAATAGAGGTTCAAAAAAGAAATAGAGGAAGAATAGAGGTTCAAAAAAGAAATAGAGGAAGAATAGAGATTCAAAAAAGAAATAGAGGAAGAATAGAGGTTCAAAAAAGAAATAGAGGAAGAATAGAGGTTCAAAAAAGAAATAGAGGAAGAATAGAGGTTCAAAAAAGAAATAGAGGAAGAATAGATGTTCGAGAAAGAATAGAGGTTCAAAAAAGAAATAGAGGAAGAATAGAGATTCAAAAAAGAAATAGAGGAAGAATAGAGGTTCAAAAAAGAAATAGAGGAAGAATAGAGGTTCAAAAAAGAAATAGAGGAAGAATAGAGGTTCAAAAAAGAAATAGAGTAAGAATAGAGGTTCAAAAAAGAAATAGAGGAAGAATATAGGTTCAAAAAAGAAATAGAGGAAGAATAGAGGTTCAAAAAAGAAATAGAGTAAGAATAGAGGTTCGAGGAAGAATAGAGGTTCAAAAAAGAAATAGAGGAAGAATAGAGGTTCAAAAAAGAAATAGAGGAAGAATAGAGGTTCAAAAAAGAAATAGAGGAAGAATAGAGATTCAAAAAAGAAATAGAGGAAGAATAGAGGTTCAAAAAAGAAATAGAGGAAGAATAGAGGTTCAAAAAAGAAATAGAGGAAGAATAGAGGTTCAAAAAAGAAATAGAGGAAGAATAGAGATTCAAAAAAGAAATAGAGGAAGAATAGAGGTTCAAAAAAGAAATAGAGGAAAAATAGAGATTCAAAAAAGAAATAGAGGAAGAATAGAGGTTCAAAAAAGAAATAGAGGAAGAATAGAGGTTCAAAAAAGAAATAGAGGAAGAATAGAGGTTCAAAAAAGAAATAGAGGAAGAATAGAGATTCAAAAAAGAAATAGAGGAAGAATAGAGGTTCAAAAAAGAAATAGAGTAAGAATAGAGGTTCAAAAAAGAAATAGAGGAAGAATAGAGGTTCAAAAAAGAAATAGAGGAAGAATAGAGATTCAAAAAAGAAATAGAGTAAGAATAGAGGTTCAAAAAAGAAATAGAGGAAGAATAGAGGTTCAAAAAAGAAATAGAGGAAGAATAGAGGTTCAAAAAAGAAATAGAGGAAGAATAGAGGTTCAAAAAAGAAATAGAGGAAGAATAGAGGTTCAAAAAAGAAATAGAGGAAGAATAGAGGTTCAAAAAAGAAATAGAGGAAGAATAGATGTTCGAGGAAGAATAGAGGTTCAAAAAAGAAATAGAGGAAGAATAGAGGTTCAAAAAAGAAATAGAGGAAGAATAGAGATTCAAAAAAGAAATAGAGGAAGAATAGAGGTTCAAAAAAGAAATAGAGGAAGAATAGAGGTTCAAAAAAGAAATAGAGGAAGAATAGAGATTCAAAAAAGAAATAGAGGAAGAATAGAGGTTCAAAAAAGAAATAGAGGAAGAATAGAGGTTCAAAAAAGAAATAGAGGAAGAATAGAGGTTCAAAAAAGAAATAGAGGAAGAATAGATGTTCGAGGAAGAATAGAGGTTCAAAAAAGAAATAGAGGAAGAATAGAGATTCAAAAAAGAAATAGAGGAAGAATAGAGGTTCAAAAAAGAAATAGAGGAAGAATAGAGGTTCAAAAACAAATAGAGGAAGAATAGAGGTTCAAAAAAGAAATAGAGTAAGAATAGAGGTTCAAAAAAGAAATAGAGGAAGAATATAGTTTCAAAAAAGAAATAGAGGAAGAATAGAGGTTCAAAAAAGAAATAGAGGAAGAATAGAGGTTCAAAAAAGAAATAGAGGAAGAATAGAGGTTCAAAAAAGAAATAGAGGAAGAATAGAGGTTCAAAAAAGAAATAGAGGAAGAATAGAGATTCAAAAAAGAAATAGAGGAAGAATAGAGGTTCAAAAAAGAAATAGAGGAAGAATAGAGGTTCAAAAAAGAAATAGAGGAAGAATAGAGGTTCAAAAAAGAAATAGAGGAAGAATAGAGGTTCAAAAAAGAAATAGAGGAAGAATAGAGATTCAAAAAAGAAATAGAGGAAGAATAGAGGTTCAAAAAAGAAATAGAGGAAAAATAGAGATTCAAAAAAGAAATAGAGGAAGAATAGAGGTTCAAAAAAGAAATAGAGGAAGAATAGAGGTTCAAAAAAGAAATAGAGGAAGAATAGAGGTTCAAAAAAGAAATAGAGGAAGAATAGAGATTCAAAAAAGAAATAGAGGAAGAATAGAGGTTCAAAAAAGAAATAGAGGAAGAATAGAGGTTCAAAAAAGAAATAGAGGAAGAATAGAGATTCAAAAAAGAAATAGAGGAAGAATAGAGGTTCAAAAAAGAAATAGAGGAAGAATAGAGGTTCAAAAAAGAAATAGAGGAAGAATAGAGGTTCAAAAAAGAAATAGAGTAAGAATAGAGGTTCAAAAAAGAAATAGAGGAAGAATATAGGTTCAAAAAAGAAATAGAGGAAGAATAGAGGTTCAAAAAAGAAATAGAGTAAGAATAGAGGTTCAAAAAAGAAATAGAGGAAGAATAGAGGTTCAAAAAAGAAATAGAGGAAGAATAGAGGTTCAAAAAAGAAATAGAGGAAGAATAGAGATTCAAAAAAGAAATAGAGGAAGAATAGAGGTTCAAAAAAGAAATAGAGGAAGAATAGACGTTCAAAAAAGAAATAGAGGAAGAATAGAGGTTCAAAAAAGAAATAGAGGAAGAATAGAGGTTCAAAAAAGAAATAGAGGAAAAATAGAGGTTCAAAAAAGAAATAGAGGAAGAATAGAGATTCAAAAAAGAAATAGAGGAAGAATAGAGGTTCAAAAAAGAAATAGAGGAAGAATAGAGGTTCAAAAAAGAAATAGAGGAAGAATAGAGGTTCAAAAAAGAAATAGAGGAAGAATAGAGGTTCAAAAAAGAAATAGAGGAAGAATAGAGGTTCAAAAAAGAAATAGAGGAAGAATAGAGGTTCAAAAAAGAAATAGAGGAAGAATAGAGATTCAAAAAAGAAATAGAGGAAGAATAGAGGTTCAAAAAAGAAATAGAGGAAGAATAGAGGTTCAAAAAAGAAATAGAGGAAGAATAGAGATTCAAAAAAGAAATAGAGGAAGAATAGAGGTTCAAAAAAGAAATAGAGGAAGAATAGAGATTCAAAAAAGAAATAGAGGAAGAATAGAGGTTCAAAAAAGAAATAGAGGAAAAATAGAGGTTCAAAAAAGAAATAGAGGAAGAATAGAGATTCAAAAAAGAAATAGAGGAAGAATAGAGGTTCAAAAAAGAAATAGAGGAAGAATAGAGGTTCAAAAAAGAAATAGAGGAAGAATAGAGGTTCAAAAAAGAAATAGAGAAAGAATAGAGGTTCAAAAAAGAAATAGAGGAAGAATAGAGGTTCAAAAAAGAAATAGAGGAAGAATAGAGGTTCAAAAAAGAAATAGAGGAAGAATAGAGGTTCAAAAAAGAAATAGAGGAAGAATAGAGGTTCAAAAAAGAAATAGAGAAAGAATAGAGGTTCAAAAAAGAAATAGAGGAAGAATAGAGGTTCAAAAAAGAAATAGAGGAAGAATAGAGGTTCAAAAAAGAAATAGAGGAAGAATAGATGTTCGAGGAAGAATAGAGGTTCAAAAAAGAAATAGAGGAAGAATAGAGGTTCAAAAAAGAAATAGAGGAAGAATAGAGGTTCAAAAAAGAAATAGAGGAAGAATAGAGATTCAAAAAAGAAATAGAGGAAGAATAGAGGTTCAAAAAAGAAATAGAGGAAGAATAGAGGTTCAAAAAAGAAATAGAGGAAGAATAGAGATTCAAAAAAGAAATAGAGGAAGAATAGAGGTTCAAAAAAGAAATAGAGGAAGAATAGAGGTTCAAAAAAGAAATAGAGGAAGAATAGAGGTTCAAAAAAGAAATAGAGGAAGAATAGATGTTCGAGAAAAAATAGAGGTTCAAAAAAGAAATAGAGGAAGAATAGAGATTCAAAAAAGAAATAGAGGAAGAATAGAGGTTCAAAAAAGAAATAGAGGAAGAATAGAGGTTCAAAAAAGAAATAGAGTAAGAATAGAGGTTCAAAAAAGAAATAGAGGAAGAATATAGGTTCAAAAAAGAAATAGAGGAAGAATAGAGGTTCAAAAAAGAAATAGAGTAAGAATAGAGGTTCGAGGAAGAATAGAGGTTCAAAAAAGAAATAGAGGAAGAATAGAGGTTCAAAAAAGAAATAGAGGAAGAATAGAGGTTCAAAAAAGAAATAGAGGAAGAATAGAGATTCAAAAAAGAAATAGAGGAAGAATAGAGGTTCAAAAAAGAAATAGAGGAAGAATAGAGGTTCAAAAAAGAAATAGAGGAAGAATAGAGGTTCAAAAAAGAAATAGAGGAAGAATAGAGATTCAAAAAAGAAATAGAGGAAGAATAGAGGTTCAAAAAAGAAATAGAGGAAAAATAGAGATTCAAAAAAGAAATAGAGGAAGAATAGAGGTTCAAAAAAGAAATAGAGGAAGAATAGAGGTTCAAAAAAGAAATAGAGGAAGAATAGAGGTTCAAAAAAGAAATAGAGGAAGAATAGAGATTCAAAAAAGAAATAGAGGAAGAATAGAGGTTCAAAAAAGAAATAGAGGAAGAATAGAGGTTCAAAAAAGAAATAGAGGAAGAATAGAGATTCAAAAAAGAAATAGAGGAAGAATAGAGGTTCAAAAAAGAAATAGAGGAAGAATAGAGGTTCAAAAAAGAAATAGAGGAAGAATAGAGGTTCAAAAAAGAAATAGAGTAAGAATAGAGGTTCAAAAAAGAAATAGAGGAAGAATATAGGTTCAAAAAAGAAATAGAGGAAGAATAGAGGTTCAAAAAAGAAATAGAGTAAGAATAGAGGTTCAAAAAAGAAATAGAGGAAGAATAGAGGTTCAAAAAAGAAATAGAGGAAGAATAGAGGTTCAAAAAAGAAATAGAGGAAGAATAGAGATTCAAAAAAGAAATAGAGGAAGAATAGAGGTTCAAAAAAGAAATAGAGGAAGAATAGAGGTTCAAAAAAGAAATAGAGAAAGAATAGAGGTTCAAAAAAGAAATAGAGGAAGAATAGAGGTTCAAAAAAGAAATAGAGGAAGAATAGAGGTTCAAAAAAGAAATAGAGGAAGAATAGAGGTTCAAAAAAGAAATAGAGGAAGAATAGAGGTTCAAAAAAGAAATAGAGAAAGAATAGAGGTTCAAAAAAGAAATAGAGGAAGAATAGAGGTTCAAAAAAGAAATAGAGGAAGAATAGAGGTTCAAAAAAGAAATAGAGGAAGAATAGATGTTCGAGGAAGAATAGAGGTTCAAAAAAGAAATAGAGGAAGAATAGAGGTTCAAAAAAGAAATAGAGGAAGAATAGAGGTTCAAAAAAGAAATAGAGGAAGAATAGAGATTCAAAAAAGAAATAGAGGAAGAATAGAGGTTCAAAAAAGAAATAGAGGAAGAATAGAGGTTCAAAAAAGAAATAGAGGAAGAATAGAGATTCAAAAAAGAAATAGAGGAAGAATAGAGGTTCAAAAAAGAAATAGAGGAAGAATAGAGGTTCAAAAAAGAAATAGAGGAAGAATAGAGGTTCAAAAAAGAAATAGAGGAAGAATAGATGTTCGAGAAAAAATAGAGGTTCAAAAAAGAAATAGAGGAAGAATAGAGATTCAAAAAAGAAATAGAGGAAGAATAGAGGTTCAAAAAAGAAATAGAGGAAGAATAGAGGTTCAAAAAAGAAATAGAGGAAGAATAGAGGTTCAAAAAAGAAATAGAGTAAGAATAGAGGTTCAAAAAAGAAATAGAGGAAGAATATAGGTTCAAAAAAGAAATAGAGGAAGAATAGAGGTTCAAAAAAGAAATAGAGTAAGAATAGAGGTTCGAGGAAGAATAGAGGTTCAAAAAAGAAATAGAGGAAGAATAGAGGTTCAAAAAAGAAATAGAGGAAGAATAGAGGTTCAAAAAAGAAATAGAGGAAGAATAGAGATTCAAAAAAGAAATAGAGGAAGAATAGAGGTTCAAAAAAGAAATAGAGGAAGAATAGAGGTTCAAAAAAGAAATAGAGGAAGAATAGAGGTTCAAAAAAGAAATAGAGGAAGAATAGAGATTCAAAAAAGAAATAGAGGAAGAATAGAGGTTCAAAAAAGAAATAGAGGAAAAATAGAGATTCAAAAAAGAAATAGAGGAAGAATAGAGGTTCAAAAAAGAAATAGAGGAAGAATAGAGGTTCAAAAAAGAAATAGAGGAAGAATAGAGGTTCAAAAAAGAAATAGAGGAAGAATAGAGATTCAAAAAAGAAATAGAGGAAGAATAGAGGTTCAAAAAAGAAATAGAGGAAGAATAGAGGTTCAAAAAAGAAATAGAGGAAGAATAGAGGTTCAAAAAAGAAATAGAGTAAGAATAGAGGTTCAAAAAAGAAATAGAGGAAGAATATAGGTTCAAAAAAGAAATAGAGGAAGAATAGAGGTTCAAAAAAGAAATAGAGTAAGAATAGAGGTTCAAAAAAGAAATAGAGGAAGAATAGAGGTTCAAAAAAGAAATAGAGGAAGAATAGAGGTTCAAAAAAGAAATAGAGGAAGAATAGAGATTCAAAAAAGAAATAGAGGAAGAATAGAGGTTCAAAAAAGAAATAGAGGAAGAATAGAGGTTCAAAAAAGAAATAGAGAAAGAATAGAGGTTCAAAAAAGAAATAGAGGAAGAATAGAGGTTCAAAAAAGAAATAGAGGAAGAATAGAGGTTCAAAAAAGAAATAGAGGAAGAATAGAGGTTCAAAAAAGAAATAGAGGAAGAATAGAGGTTCAAAAAAGAAATAGAGAAAGAATAGAGGTTCAAAAAAGAAATAGAGGAAGAATAGAGGTTCAAAAAAGAAATAGAGGAAGAATAGAGGTTCAAAAAAGAAATAGAGGAAGAATAGATGTTCGAGGAAGAATAGAGGTTCAAAAAAGAAATAGAGGAAGAATAGAGGTTCAAAAAAGAAATAGAGGAAGAATAGAGGTTCAAAAAAGAAATAGAGGAAGAATAGAGATTCAAAAAAGAAATAGAGGAAGAATAGAGGTTCAAAAAAGAAATAGAGGAAGAATAGAGGTTCAAAAAAGAAATAGAGGAAGAATAGAGATTCAAAAAAGAAATAGAGGAAGAATAGAGGTTCAAAAAAGAAATAGAGGAAGAATAGAGGTTCAAAAAAGAAATAGAGGAAGAATAGAGGTTCAAAAAAGAAATAGAGGAAGAATAGATGTTCGAGAAAAAATAGAGGTTCAAAAAAGAAATAGAGGAAGAATAGAGATTCAAAAAAGAAATAGAGGAAGAATAGAGGTTCAAAAAAGAAATAGAGGAAGAATAGAGGTTCAAAAAAGAAATAGAGGAAGAATAGAGGTTCAAAAAAGAAATAGAGTAAGAATAGAGGTTCAAAAAAGAAATAGAGGAAGAATATAGGTTCAAAAAAGAAATAGAGGAAGAATAGAGGTTCAAAAAAGAAATAGAGTAAGAATAGAGGTTCGAGGAAGAATAGAGGTTCAAAAAAGAAATAGAGGAAGAATAGAGGTTCAAAAAAGAAATAGAGGAAGAATAGAGGTTCAAAAAAGAAATAGAGGAAGAATAGAGATTCAAAAAAGAAATAGAGGAAGAATAGAGGTTCAAAAAAGAAATAGAGGAAGAATAGAGGTTCAAAAAAGAAATAGAGGAAGAATAGAGGTTCAAAAAAGAAATAGAGGAAGAATAGAGATTCAAAAAAGAAATAGAGGAAGAATAGAGGTTCAAAAAAGAAATAGAGGAAAAATAGAGATTCAAAAAAGAAATAGAGGAAGAATAGAGGTTCAAAAAAGAAATAGAGGAAGAATAGAGGTTCAAAAAAGAAATAGAGGAAGAATAGAGGTTCAAAAAAGAAATAGAGGAAGAATAGAGATTCAAAAAAGAAATAGAGGAAGAATAGAGGTTCAAAAAAGAAATAGAGGAAGAATAGAGGTTCAAAAAAGAAATAGAGGAAGAATAGAGATTCAAAAAAGAAATAGAGGAAGAATAGAGGTTCAAAAAAGAAATAGAGGAAGAATAGAGGTTCAAAAAAGAAATAGAGGAAGAATAGAGGTTCAAAAAAGAAATAGAGTAAGAATAGAGGTTCAAAAAAGAAATAGAGGAAGAATATAGGTTCAAAAAAGAAATAGAGGAAGAATAGAGGTTCAAAAAAGAAATAGAGTAAGAATAGAGGTTCAAAAAAGAAATAGAGGAAGAATAGAGGTTCAAAAAAGAAATAGAGGAAGAATAGAGGTTCAAAAAAGAAATAGAGGAAGAATAGAGATTCAAAAAAGAAATAGAGGAAGAATAGAGGTTCAAAAAAGAAATAGAGGAAGAATAGAGGTTCAAAAAAGAAATAGAGGAAGAATAGAGGTTCAAAAAAGAAATAGAGGAATAATAGAGGTTCAAAAAAGAAATAGAGGAAGAATAGAGGTTCAAAAAAGAAATAGAGGAAGAATAGAGATTCAAAAAAGAAATAGAGGAAGAATAGAGGTTCAAAAAAGAAATAGAGGAAGAATAGAGGTTCAAAAAAGAAATAGAGGAAGAATAGAGGTTCAAAAAAGAAATAGAGGAAGAATAGAGGTTCAAAAAAGAAATAGAGGAAGAATAGAGGTTCAAAAAAGAAATAGAGGAAGAATAGAGGTTCAAAAAAGAAATAGAGGAAGAATAGAGGTTCAGAAAAGAAATAGAGGAAGAATAGAGATTCAAAAAAGAAATAGAGGAAGAATAGAGGTTCAAAAAAGAAATAGAGGAAGAATAGAGGTTCAAAAAAGAAATAGAGGAAGAATAGAGATTCAAAAAAGAAATAGAGGAAGAATAGAGGTTCAAAAAAGAAATAGAGGAAGAATAGAGATTCAAAAAAGAAATAGAGGAAGAATAGAGGTTCAAAAAAGAAATAGAGGAAAAATAGAGGTTCAAAAAAGAAATAGAGGAAGAATAGAGATTCAAAAAAGAAATAGAGGAAGAATAGAGGTTCAAAAAAGAAATAGAGTAAGAATAGAGGTTCAAAAAAGAAATAGAGGAAGAATAGAGGTTCAAAAAAGAAATAGAGAAAGAATAGAGGTTCAAAAAAGAAATAGAGGAAGAATAGAGGTTCAAAAAAGAAATAGAGGAAGAATAGAGGTTCAAAAAAGAAATAGAGGAAGAATAGAGATTCAAAAAAACATCAAACATTGTAAAAACATTTTGCTTGTTATTTCAAATAACATTGGAAAACTGAATAAATTCTAGACAACCCCATATATATATGTGTGTGTATGTGTGTGTGTGCACGCACACACAAAGTCATATTTTATTATGTAAGTCAATGTTTTCACAACTGTTATTAGTTTGCTAATGGTTTGTAAAATTTTTGGAATATATATATAAGTAATATTTCATAAAACTTCAGTTTTTAATATATTATTAAAAAAATCTTATATTTTCTTATAAAAATATTAATAACTTTCTAATTACTTTTATTCGCAAAACTGAAGAACTAAACTCATTATTATCAGCTTGTAAAACCCATAAAGACATTATAGGATAAATAGTTGCTTTTAATTTTGCACTATTTAAACATGTCTCCAGAGAACCTGGCATAAATGAACAATATAGAAATGTTTTGATGATATGGGGTTTTATTACACAAACAAAAATGTGCCACATAATTTTTCATTTAAGAATAAATTCAAAAGATCTAAGCCATTGAAAAATATATTTGATTAAGAAAATATTCTTGACAGTTTAATAAATTATTTTATTTTGCATATTAATATGCGCTCCTTGATATTCTATAACCTTCATCAGTTGTTCAGATACTGATTTTGTTAATATTTATACTGTTTCAGCTTTAACATTACTTGTAACAGATTTTATTGGTTTCTTGAGATTTCCTTGGCTTGTTGAATATTGTTCTCCATTCTCATATACACTAATGTACCAAAAGTCCGAGGAAGTGTTTAGCATTGTGTAGAACCACCACTAGTCTGGTGAACTTGACATGGCACTAGTTCCACAAGTGGTTGAAAACTCTCTGGAGAAATGTTGAGTTATGCTATCTCAATAGCTACCCACAGCTCCCTGATAGGACCAGGATCTTGTGTACGAATAAACATCTATACACCACATTCTATAAATGCTTGATTGGATTCATGTCAGATGCAGTCATTCATTGGAAGTTTCCATAATGCTCTTGAAAACAATTCTTGGTAACTTGGGCAACCAATGATGAGAGGGTGGGACATTATCTTGAAGGAATAATCCATTGTTGTTAAGAGATATGGAGTCTATGGATGAATGCAAATGGTCACAAATAAATGCAATGTGTAGCAGTCAATGGTCATTGTTTAGACAGACCAGTAGATTCAATCCATGTGACATGAACATTATTATTATTTTTTAATTGGAATCACCACAAGCAAGGAAGCAATGCCATTAAAACACAAGGAACAGAAACATTAATAATGAGCAGAAAGAGAAGAGAGTAATTAGGTGGACAGTAGATAGCAATTGACATTGCATTTAAATTTTTGAAGATTAAAGTTGGCTGGAAAGCATGGAGCCGGAAGGGAGTTCCATGAGTTAGAAGTGTGAGTGAAGAAACTGTTAGCATAGAATTTATGGCAACATCTAGCTAGCTCAACTGTAAATTGATGAGATCTTAATGCCAGTTTTTTGGGGTTTTTTTTTATTCAATCTTTATATATCTGAATTTAAAAAACTAAATGTCAGTAAGTATTATATCCGTATTTACAATATGATGAACAACCTTGGAGTTGCATAATAAAATCTCACACTACCAAATCAATTATTGCAAATATTTCTAATCAAACAAATATTAGAAGCTGAAATTTCCATGGTATATCTACCATCTAAATATACCCAGAACATTTTACTAACATTGGTTGTTTAATACCAATTTAAAGTAAAAACATTGACTTTCATTATAAAATCATTTAGGAGTGAGGTAAAGTATTTTCCATGATGGAAGCAGGATGTTGGGGGAAGTTGGAAGGCTAAGTAACAGAGCATGTATGAATCGCAGTAAATACATTTATCATCAATGACAAAAAGATGAGGTGGGGAAACATTGTACAGATAATGAAATGAAAGTTTCCAGAATTTATTTCACATTAGTACAACCGAGCAGAAGACAAAAATACTGAACAATAAAACATGAACAACAAAGTGAAATGACAAATAAGAAAACGGGGAGATGTTCACAAATTTTCATTCACTAAAGACATTAGAAAACCAAGTTTGGTAAAAAGCCATTTCTTTTCACAACACTAAAGAACTAAACTCATTATTATCAGCTTGTAAAACCCATAAAGACATTATAGGATAAATAGTTGCTTTTAATTTTGCACTATTTAAACATGTCTCCAGAGAACCTGGCATAAATGAACAATATAGAAATGCTCCAATAATGAGGAGTTTCATATGAATAATCATTTTTTTGGGGGGGGTATTGTCAATTAAACTACACAGTTGTTATAATTTAGTTTGAAGGAAAACTGAAAAGCCAGATTTCCTTATTCCAAAAATATTGCATATGTTTATGCATCCCTCTACGAACATGCAGTTTCTCTCCATACCAAATGATATTTCATATACAATAGCTATCACAAAAATCAGTATTTTAAAAATCCTGGCCTTTACTAAAACTCAAACACTGACCACACGTGTATATGTAATAATGATATAACAAATAAGCAGGACAGTTTATGCCCCCACACAAAAATAAAAATACTCCTATGTTTGTATACATAATGGCAGGCTGCTCATTTCTGAGCATATACCTGTCTGCTGGGGTAGGCTAGCTAATCTCTTTTGCAGGTGCTTCTTCAGGCACATTTGTGTTTGTCAAACACTCACAAAAGCCGGCTTGTGGTTTACACTACAACTCTGCTGAGCAGACCTTTGTTACAGTCTCTGGGGCAGGGCACATCATCTAGTATGAGCAACAGTTGACCAAGGACAGTATACTCAAACGCTTAGTCATGAAGACTTGTGACTTAGCACAAACACAAGCCTTGACAGCTTGTGAACAGTTTTGTCTACCCAATTTCAGTAACAAGATTTGTTCTATTGTGTAGAAAGGATCTCTATTCTTATTATTGAAACATGGGCTCATCCATCCACTATGAGTAGAACATGGAACAGGGGCAAAAAGTGGCTTGCAAAGGCATAGCACTTTTCAGCCATACACTGCTGTATTCTCAATCCATGTGATTCTCATGTGATTAAACCTTTCTTCACTCAACCTTTTTGTTTTCAGTGTTTTTCTTAGTCGTGCTAACTAGCAATAATGAGCATTATATGAACTTTATAACAGTTTAAGTGCCTGAAAACTATACCTGTGGTATGGCTTTCAGGCACTTTCCATTGGTACCACATGCTGGGATCATACCAAGAAATAACTTCCTTAACAAACTGACCATGATGAGATACAAACTTGTGTCTCATGGCCGGAATGCAAACATTCTAAACACTTGGTTAGGTGCCGATATATTTGTATACACAGGTCAACAAATGTCACATATACATATGATGTAAACATATCCATAAAAATATACAATCCATGCACAGATATAAATTCAAACTATATACAAACATAAATGTATTTTGTTAACAGGCAGACATAATTAAACAGACGTGTAGTGGCTTCGAACAATAAATTAATGATGAACATAAAAAAACTTTATGACAAAATTTAAATTTGATTGACAATGTAGTTCTTCACTAAGCACAAATACAGGCAGACAGACAGACAATTTGCAAGAGGCAGACAGACTGATTACCTGTTGATCATCTTGGCGCTAAGAACTTGCTGGGTGAAGAGGGAGTGGAGGGGGTAGAGTTGGAATGGTAACTGGCGTAGTGTTCATCATACCTTCATAAGAATGGCAGGCAGGCAGGCAAAAGTTGGCAGGGGAAATTTAATCATATTTTTTGTTTTAATCAAGAGTTGGGAAGAAAGGAAAGGATAAAAAGAAAAAAAAATGAGTTTTATTGCTTTTTAGTGTTTCATTTTTTTTTTTTAAATTTGGGTTTTTGATTTATCTCATATTGCAAAGACACCTTAGTCTTTTTTATCGCTTTATAATCTTTTTAAACTGATTAGAAGAAATTATTAAAATCTATTAATACAAATGATAAAGTAGGTAATCATTTTTCAGCTTATTTTTAAACAATATTTATAATGACCATTTGATAACATTTGTATAGGAGTGTTAACATATCAAACAATAAAGTTTATAATGTTACATAAATCAAAACTTTAGAACCTTATTAATGTATTGATTAAAATGAGTAATTCTACTTTTTCCTGTTAAATGGTAAATAAGAAATTATAATAAAAGTTGGTGATAATTTCAAATAAGGTGTTTTGCAATATGAAGTCAAGAGATTAAAAAAAATCACAATTTTTAAATAAAATAGTAAAACTTCACTCAAGGAAATCATATAAAAAATAATAACATAAGAAACATTAGTAAACATTTGTTTTATACAGTTTTAATGAAAAAGAAAATCAAGTTTTCTATTTGCTTGTAACAGGTTTTATAATTGCATGTAGAATTTTATATTTTCTTTTTTCTTCTTCAACTGAGGACATAGAAACAAATATTTTAGAATTTGTAAGTTTCAATCTAATGCTTTACCACTGAGACAGCAGAAGAAAGTATTATATATATATATATATATATATATATATATATATATATATTAGAAAGATTTGTTTTTCTCTAGATATTTTATGTCAACATTGCAATAGAAAATTACATAGCATTAACAAACTAGAAAAAAGTTAGTTCAGAGGGTGATATTTTTTAATTAATAGTGGACTTTTTTAGTAATAAAAGGAATTTTGTTTTACATTCATTAAAAAGTGTTGGCAACACATTTAGAGTTTGAGAGATGCAAGTTTCAATTTGTTTAACAAGTTAGGAACTACAGAGAGAGAGAGAGATTCATGAAAAACATTGAAACTGGAAAAAGATTAGCATTCCTTTCTATCCTAACAGCAAGGTTTAAGGCTATAATACTGAAATATATGTAAGTGACTGTTATATAAAGTAGGATTTATATAATGCAAATGAAATACAATCATAACAGGCATGTAGCAGAGGTTGCTATGCACTAATAAAATACTAAAATTAGAAAAGACAAACTTATTTGATTCATAGACAGATTGAGTAATTTTTAGAAAATGGTTGCAAGTTTTTTTTTCACTGTTGAAAGCAACGTTAGTTTTAATAAAAACAGGCAGATATATTAAACAGGCCCTAATATTAAAGTCATTTGAAGAAAAATTATTTTATTCAATCAAAGTATCAGAAACTCCCAATGACTTCTATCGAGTCAATTGGGCATTAGTTCAGTGGTTCAGAACCAGGGGTAATCAAATATGCCTAAATTTTCTTAAGATTTCTTCATGACCATGATAAAAACTCATGATATATGCTGACAATGTGGCACTAAGTCACATTGGGAAATGAGAAATCAAACAGTGAAAGAGATAAATGAAAAATAATCTATTTTACTTGATTTTTGATTATATTACTCAAGATAAAAAAAAAATGACATTGATACTTTCATGATGATTGTGTGAATCAACTTCTATCTAAAAGTATCTCGGAAAATGACAAGACTAAACACACTGTTAAGACCAAACAAATAAACTTAGTTTTTGTTTCATTTTCTTCTACACTCATCATTATTTGTAATGTTAAAATAAATATAAAACAAAATACTTTTATCAAAAATAGTTAATCCTCAAAGACATTTTAGACTGAACATCAGAAAATGCAAATTCATTTTGTAAAGTAAGATACAAGATGCATTCTGGGATATCTTCAAAGTATTTAGGTAGTTGCTAAACACAAATAGGAGATTTCCTAAACAAAGGAACAAACTGACAATGGCTTACAAAATAACCTTGCTATCATTTTATGGTAGATATTTATATTTAAAAAAAAAAGAATATTGAATTGGATTCATATTGTACATAATGTAATATAGGTAAATAGTTTTATATTGACATTTTATTTTGTTGGAGTTTCATAGAAATAATTGTAGTTTGTAGGTTATTTTCTGCAGTTTTAGTCTGCTTAATTTACAAAAAATAGTAGCTTAAAATTCAAGATCATTATTATAATTATTAATATTATAATAATTAAAATAGTATCAATTTAATAATATAATATATAAATAAAATAATAATTATAATAAAAAAACTGTATAAAACAAATACATGCTGGATTCTGAGAAATTTAAAATGTTCTTATATCAGACATGCAAAAAAAAAACATACAAGTAAGAAAACATCAAATATTTAATTAGAAAATTAATTTTAAAATTAATTTTCATAATAATTGATAAAAAACAATGATTTAAGTTTGACATTTCTAAGTGTTTAATGACTTATTTGTAAACATATTTACTGAATATCAGTTTTACTTAATTATAAAATATTTAACATTCAAGTTTTATGTGCTAAGTAAAACCTTTTTAAAAGCAAAGAAATCCTCCCCAGAGAGAATTAGGTTGTCTCAATCAAGTCACATCAATTATCATAACTGCTCAAACATCTTGGCTAAGAGAAGGCAATGTTTGGTAATTATTTGGCATCAGTTTGACAAGATACGCTTTTAAAGAGATTTTTTATTTTCTTTACGGGTTGTACAAATAAAAGTATTATTTTGATAAAATTAAAAATAAAACAAATTGTTATGAAAAAAAAAAAAAGTAGATGAAAAATTACCATGAAAGCTATAATTTATTTATTTTTTACTTCTCCAGCATTCAATAAAGTGCTCACATAACTAAATACCTCTTTCTCTTCCAATTATGTATATAAAGTGTCTTATTGTATAGTAAATTAGGAATCCAATCATTACTATATGAATTAATAAAGGAACTTTGAGCAACAAATAATATTTGCTGATATGGTGTGCTTGGTTTTTAGACTCATTCATATTGAGTGGCTTCCTTATGTTCGTTAGATAAACCTCAAAAGACAATGTTACTGAATGTCTTATAAGACCACTCACTGGAAATTTCATTTATCTCCTCAAATATTACTTAGTCAATACCTATTTTCTGTATCTTTTTAAACAGCAATTCACAGTGCAACCTGACGATCATCAGGTCCTCTCTAGAATTTTATTGTTGAGTTGCTACTATTGAACAGACACTAACAATAGTTTATTATTACCAGTTGAATTCCAATGAAAGCTAAAGAGCACCGGCAATGTTGCTTCTGAATTGTATGCTTCATAAGTAAAGACAAGAATGTCAATTGTGAAACATCTACTGAAATCACTGAACCATTTCAATGGAAGTGGACAAGTTCATTGTTGTTCATCTTATCTGGTTTTAGAGAAAAGCTGCATGCTTGGTCAGTAACCATTGTTAGGTTTTTGTTTACATTGCCATGCTCTATTGGGATTATCTGGAAGCCTTGGATTTGGAAATGCATGCAACATGCAATGTTGGGTTTATTATTTGAATTACGACAAGGATCAAAAGGTTGTATAATGTTTCATCCCATTTTTCTCTCAGTAATAACATTTTTGTTTGTTCATTATTTCAAATACAATCCCCAAAGGCTAATTAAAAAAAACATTATATAAAAAAAAAAACATTAAATAAAATAACACTGAAAGTGGAAGAGAAAGTAATAAACATTACATGTGGATTTACTGCATATACTGATTTTTTAGAAACCATAATTAACTTATTTTGCAATAACATGGTGAAGTTCTGTCAGGTTTTATAACAGCATTGCACAAAATGAATAAATAGCAAATTATATATATATATATATATATATATATATATATATAAAGTACATACATAGAAATATGTAAACAATTGGAATATCACAAAATTTTATTTCAATGATTTTGTATAATTGGAAATCTATCCTTGTCTTTTCTCTTCTCTCCAAAGCTGCCTACACCAAGTAAATTTTATTATTATTGAAGATTTAATTTTTTTTTAGAAGAAATAAGGCATTAACATTTGAATCACAGACCAATAAAAGACAAAGATATATTATTTTTCATAGGTTTATAGCTGGCAGGGTTTCTTAATGCCTTCTTGTTTTAAGCATTTTAAGAACCTGGCAAAAAACAGGAACAGGGCATGGATTTCTTAAATTAAAGATTGTCATTATTACGAATTCTCAATTAATCTTTTATTTGATTTTTTGTTAAATTTTATCACAAATTTCAAACTGGTATACTATGGCCATCAAATAAGGAGCTTAGATTAAAAATAAAAATATAAGCTACCAATGAAAAGTGAACACTCACTTATCCTTAGAGACAACGAACTATGTGACAGCACTGTTACCAGATTGGCTACAGAGACTTTACTGGTAGACATCATTCAAGTAAGCCATATTATTTCTTTCTCTAATTGTTTGTTTATCTATAGTAGTAGTAGTAGTTGTAAAGTGTGGTTTATGGCATTTATTTAATAATTGTAGAATAATGATGGCAACAGTTGTAATAAAAACAAAATCAGGAGAAATAAAGTGAAAGAAAGCATAATCAAAACTTAATAATTATACATAACACAAATGCTAGGTTAAAAGCAGTTAAGACTTCTCAAGAATGACACAGCAGACAAATACCTATATTATAAATATGCAGTCATTATGTGACTGCTAGTGATACTAATGAAATGTTATTACTCTTTCTACTAGTTCACATTAACTGAAATAAAATATTTTAAAATTTTGGATATTCTATAAAGTTTTATTAAAACGTAAGAGAATAATGTTAGGTAGAAATACTTACAATTTTACTTGCTCAGGCACATAAACATGTTCCATTGGAACCACTTTTGTCAACTCTTCCAGTGTTTTTACATAGCGCAGTTTGGAATAGAATTTTGAACTGAAAACAACAAAAGGGAAGAAATTACTGATAAAGTATTAGAAGACTCTTCCGATGTAGAGATTTTAATTTGAATATTTAGAATAAATTCCTTGGTAGAATTTCTCAGGGTTTGAATGCTTCCGCAAAACCTCATTATCATCTATAGACAGACACATAATGTCTGATTATGAAAACTGAACACTCTCAGCAGTACCTCATTAAATATTAATAAGCAGTAGACATAACCAATTGTTAAGAAGACAAGGCTGTGCAAACATACTAAAAACAACACCTAATTTTTATTGTTGGTGTGACATGCTGGTAAACACCTTTACCTGAAGACAATTTTGTATTACTAATCAAGATACAAAAAATTTCAATTGTTCATTTGGGCACTACTTAAATAGAATGGTCCACTCATAAAAAATAGGTAAAAGTTTTATTTGAAATAATATTTTTAGATTAGCATTTGTGAGACATTCCTTAGGTTGCAACACTTGTCAGAATCAAAAAAATATTGATTAATTATGTATTTAGAAGTGAGGTCCTGTTCATAATAGCCATGTAGTGAAGTCAATTGATCCCTATCTTCTTAACCAGATAAGCACCGACAATTGTTTCTTTATAAATGATACATTTGAAAATGTGCTTGTAACATTAGCATCTGCATACTATATGCATGCATATATATATATATATATATATAGAGAGAGAGAGAGAGAGAGAGAAGAAGTGAAATTACAAAATTTTTTTATCAAAATACCAAACGACTCTATACATTTCATTTTTACGTGTTTTATTTTAAGAAAACATGTTAAACAGTAAGAATTGTCTGGCAAAATAGATTTTTTAAATCCTTTTTATAAAGATTTGTCATAAAAGAACAAACATACATTTTTAATCAAAGGACAAATTCTTCCCAGAAATGCTCTTGATTTTCTTTCAAAGGGACACATTAACTATTTCCAAAGAGTAGTTAATAAATTTTCAAATTTATATAAATTAATAAAAGTTTATATAAGTTTATTCATCATTTAGGATAAATAATAAAAATAATAATTATTAAAATAAATAATAATTAGTTTACACTAATGTTTGTGCATCTAGAAACAACCCCCACCAAATGCCTTAAAAAAAGTTTAAAGAAATTTAAAAAAGAAAAAATATTTTAAAAGATTCTTAAAAACAAAAAACATATGTAGTTGACATAAGCACAGTATCAAACATGACATCTGTAAACAAGTTTATTGGAGCTTAACTGGTTAAGAAGTCAGGGATAGATTTTACACTGTACCACTACTATGAACAGGACACCCACTTCTAAATCAGTAAAAAAATAAATCAATATTTTTTGATTCTTGAAACTTTCCTTAGGCTATGACAGCCTAAGGAAAGTTTCAAGAATGCTAATCTAAAAAATTCTATAAAAAAGTTTTCTCCTATTTTTTTTACAAGTGGACCAGTCTATTTAAGTAGTGCCTACTTTTGATGCTGTATAAACAAGAATCTGACAGGAAGTTTATAAAATTCCCAAGATATGCATCAAAAGTGAATTATAGTGAATTCTTATGACCATAAGAAACAAACACACATTCCTCTGCTCTTCTTGTATTAACTACCATTCTTTATTATTTCACTTGTGGGCAAAACTGTGATTCTCCACATCAAGGCCATTGCTACAAAGAGGATAATTAGGAGCAAGGAAGAGCTTAACACTAACATCAGCAAAATAACTTCTACTGGGATTGTGTTGTATTTATTCTTTTGGTCAACAAATTCATATAATAAACTTGCCCTAGTCTTGGAGAGGACTATACTTTTTCAAACTTTGTGAACTGACACTACAGTATCACAAACAAAGAACTGTACCAAATAAGAGCCAAAGGCTCAAAATGGAGTACTGTTGCCATATTTGTGGTGGAAGCTGCCCAGTTTTCCAGTTTTGATAGAGTTCAAAAGCATCTCTGAGTCCTTGTTGGAGAAGAATTATTTTCTATACTCCAACTGCTCTCTCACAGGTGGGACATGGTGAGTCTCTCACTGCTCTATTGCTACTACCATGGAAAGTGTTTGAACAAACTACATTCCTTAGTTCCACCAGGTCTAACCTTCATGGCTAGGATCCGCCATGTCACTTACATAGTAGCAAACCACTCAAATTCCTTTTGTATTCCATTCTAACTTAATGCAACACTATCTCGAGTGGCTCCCAGGCCTTGTATTGTGTAAATTTTACTGTAAAAAATAAATAAATAAATAAAAAAAATAAAAGAAACCACCATCAATTGAGGGGTTTAAACAGTGGCAAAAGCTAAAATGGATGACATACGTAACTCAAAGAGAAAATAATGACATAATCAAGATGTTGATGTTCCACATTACTTTGAACAAAAAGTTAGAAAGGAAACCCCAATCAATATTGGAAATAGCAATAACAGTGGACTTGAAGAATTTATATTCCTGAAAGATTTTATAAATTTCAACTTGCTACTTGGTTAATGATTTTTTAATGTGTCGACATAAGTAAATGGCTGATATTACCAACATCATTTGTTGCAGTTTAAGAATCTAGAGAGAAAGGCCAAAGAATGTCTTTTTACTTGTTTTTGTTTAACAGAGAGTAATTTGGGAAATAAAGGATGTGAAACTAATGTTAGTCAACTAATAATTTATTGCTATTTTTTCTTTGTAACTTTTGAAGTCATCTCAGTAAACAGTCCTTGGACTCCGAGACTGTTCAGTTTTCAAGGAATTAAATGCTTATCTATACTCACCTGATAAACGGTCTTGTCATCATGACAATTGTCTTCAACCATAAGGTGGGATGTACTAACAATAGTGCCTTCAGATTTTTCTTTAATCTACAAGTCACAAGAGAAGAAAAAATACTAACAACAAACAACATGCTTCTTATTTAAGATGAAAACAGTTTAACTTATTGTACTTGATAACTTGCAATGGTGAAAATAAAGAAATATATCTCGTGTACCCTATTCAACCAAATTAGTTTTCTAATTATATACAGAAGAAAAACGTCAGATTAATTAAGATTTTAATATTTCTGCTCAAACAGTGAAAATGATTCCAGTTAATTACTATGCAGACATATTTCTTCTTTTCTATATGCCATGTCCCTTCAGGATATAGGTAATCATGGCTCTCCACAAATGTCTCTCTCATGTGACACTTAACGGTTTTTCTCCCTTTGCTAAGACACCCTTCTCCATTTCACCATCTATTCACACAAGCTTGTCAGGTAAGTGGCTTGCTGCCTTCTCCTATATCTCTTACCTTCAATATGCTGTGTGAGTTTTCTGAGACCCCCCCCCCCCCATTATGTGTCCAAGAAATGTCAGCTGACTCTTTTTGATTCTAAGTGTTCTTTTTATTGTCATTTCCTTTAAGACTTCCTTGTTGCTTAAGTGCTCGGACGTTGGAATTCTCAGCATCCTTCTGCAGAACAACATTTCTGCTGCTTCTAGGTTTTTCCTCATCCATGGGGAAATTGTCCAACATTTACTGCCATATACTCTTTTCTTTGTTTCTAATCAACAGTTCTGTTATGATCCCATCAAGCCCTGATGCTTCGTTCATCTTCTCCAGTGATGATCTTACTTCATCTTTTTACTATTTCTGGTCCTTCTGCATTTTCCAGTGTAGGTTTCTCCTTTGAATTGTGAAAATGTGCTTTGACATATTCGTTCCTCCTTTGGAGTATTTTTTCCTTTTTTTTTATCATCAGTGATCTTTTATAGAAAGCCTGTTCTGTTAAATGTGTTGTGCATACTTGTTCTGTTTGTGCTGATCATTCTCTCTAGTTCTGTGCACTTTTCATTGATCCATTCCTCTTAAGCTTGCCTATATTTGTTTTTAATTTCTGTGTTTAGTGTTTGGTATTCTTTTCCATTCGTTTGCATTGTTTGTTGCCACATTTTTATTATCTCTAGAATTTATTGTCATCCATTCATTCCTTTCTTGTCTAGTTTTTTTTTTTTTTTTTTTAAATGATCTTTTTTGTTGACGTCACTAGTGTTTCTCCCAACAGGTCCCATGTTGATTTTGTATTCTTGCTCAGGTTGCATTTGTTTATAACTGTTTTTGTATGTCGTCTTGCAACTTGGGTCCTTCAGGAGTCTGACATGTTGCAGTTTAGGGGTTGCTTTGATCTTTAATTTCTGTAATTCTAGTCTGATGTAGTACATGACTGGAAGATGGTTACCCCTGCAATTGGCACTTGGATATGTTTTGCAGTGTAGAACTGTTAAGTACAATTAAAGGATAGATGCTCATAAAGTCACCATACCAGTAGAGATTATATATATATATATATATATATATAGGGAATTTTGTTTCCGCTGCTGCACCAGACAGGTTTTCTCACTAGAATACATCTTGCACATTTATAAATCTAGCATTCACCCAGGCATTAAATATTGCTGCCATATCTGGTTTGGTGCTCCTGTTATATATCTTGTGATTATTGACAATTTTTAAAAAAGGGTCTGTAATGATATTGGTCTTGACCTGGCTTCTCGACTTCAGTCACTTTCCCACTGCTGGGCTTTCCTGTCTTTTCTAAGACTATTTTCATGGCAATTGTTTTGATCTCTACTACTTGGTAACTCAAATGCATGAATTTAGGTGTAGAATTAGATTAGCAAATAGGTTTCATCATTTTACAGTTGAAATATGTAACTGTAAGTTCTTTTATAATCATTTCTTATCTCACATTTCTCACTTCATTTCTTCTGATTTCTTGCCTCCCTGACACCTTTGATCTTCAAAAATTTAAATCCAATGTCAATTGCAATCTTCTGTCTTCCTTTTATTGTCCTTTCTCCTCACTAAAGTCTTTTCATTTTCTTTCACTTTCAGTAACCCCTTGTGCCTTAGTGGCATTATTGCCTTGCTTGCAGTAAAATGATTAAATATACATACATGGATACACACACACACACACACACACACACAGAAACATATATTTGTATTCTGAGTGCTCTTAGATAGAAACAATGATTATTCTAAATGTTATTTTGATTTTATAGTGAGAATAGAAATTTATGAGGTCATTTTTATTAGTTCATTTGTGATGAACACTTAGTTTTAAGCTATTGTCACTATTGTGTAACATGATATCTCGGAAAGGTAAAGTATTGTTTGTTTCCATTTCATAAGTAAATTGTATCAGTTATTTATGAAATAGAAACAAACAATACCTTACCTTTCCTAGATATCACGTTATATGGTAGTGACAATAGCTTAAAAGTAAATGTCCATCGCAAATCAATTAATATAAATGATCTCAGAAATTTCTATTCTTATCACATATATATATATATATATATATATATATATATATATAACATTTTATTAAAGATAAAGGATGTCTACTGTTTTTTTTGTGAGTTTCTCTTGCTGTGCAATTAATCACTTTATCTCAGGTGAAATCAGGTACAGGTATCTGCCAATATTAAATATTGACTTCTGAGTACTTTCAAGTAGACTATCACTGATTGTTTTCAAAGAAAGAAACTTTCAACATCCAGAAATAGCATTTATATTGTTGTCAGTTTAAAATGAATGTAAGTCCATGATCTTTGATTCTAGCAAAGCAGCTATTGTATTGAGGACTCAAAATCTAACAGTAATTATCAAAAGCATTGTGGATTTGTTACATTTTTGCACATTTTTGCGAGGTGAGAGGCCAATCTTCCCAAGAGAAATGCTGTAATATAACTAGAGTATAATGATGCTGCCTCTTATTATTAACAGAGACCCCCTCTCCTAAAAGATAAGAAAATTGGTATACAACAGTCTTCTTTTTTTTCTTTTGTTTTTTTTTAATGGCAATATGATGAGATTCTTAGTCAGTTCTTACTGCCTGTAGGAGTTGTATATCTACAGAGTAGATTTTTTTTATTGCTTTTCCATTTTTGTGTAAATAAAGTTCATCTGGTTACAGTAGAATAAGTTAAAATTGTTGTCATGGTTTAAATCAGGATTTTTAAATACAGGGTCAGGTAAAAGTCCTGTGTACCATAGAATAGATCAAACAGGTCCTGTTGAGTGGAACTCACATTCTTGGATTTTTTTTCTGTGGGGCCATTTGAAATCAGTTGTTTATCAAATGTGTCCAAGAAATATTGAGGAACATGACGAAAAAATTAAATATGAATGCAGTAAAATAACAAAGGAAACTCTGACATGTTAATGAATCATGCAGGCACAGAATTGAAATGCCTTCTGAAAAAGAAAGACATTTTGTACAGCACATATAGCAATTAAATAACTAGTAAATACAATTTTCATGTGTAATTATACTTTTTATAAATTATTGCTATGGTATGCAAATTTTGCCTCACCCTGTATATTACTCTGATTGTCTGTAAAAAATACTTTTTATCAACAATGTCATTAAGAAAGCCATTATTACTAAGTGTTTGTTTAATATTAGATAATTCTTTATGAACATTTGTTTTAGAAGAAGAAATTAAATTAGCATGATTAAAAGATTTTTATGACAGTTATATCAATAAGAGCATTCAATTTGATAATTAAGGCAGCAGGAGTTAATAAGAAAAAGGGTCAGTTATGTATGTTGAGGTAATAAATTCTGATTACTGAAATCAATAAAAACATCAAAAGAGTTTTTATCAATGCTGAGTTCATATGTAAAACTAAGTCTGGAATTTCAAAAGTTTGCTTTAGTTATTTTTTTTATCTGATCAACATTTCTTGCAAGAAAAAATGTCATCATTGTATTAAACATATAGATGGGTTTGTCTGTTGTGTTGAAAACTTTGCTTTCAAAGAAGGCCATATAATAATAATTTGAAAAAGGAAACTCAGTAGTCTCTGTCTGTTGTCTTTAACAGAACAAGCTTAAATGAAAGATTGTTGCTTTTATATATATATATATATATATATTTTAAGACATTTTTATGTTTATACATTCTTTTCATATATATATAATTAGAGACAAGGATGAGCAGCTTACAAAAAAGCCTGCCTACGGTTGCACACTGGGGGGAAAAGCTCAATGCCATAAAAAATAGCAGGAGTTTAATATATTTCAAGTCAAAATCTCAGGTGGGCAGTGACCGACCATGACTGCCAGTTTCATGCGCTTTCATGCAATCATCAGATGATCAGTTTGTGATTGTGTCAAAGTACAAAGTCACTGCGCACATTAGATTTAACTTGTATATATTTAGGGAACATGGCCAAGTGGTTAGAACATTTGCATTCTGACCATAAGACCCAGGTTCGAATCTCAACAGAGTCAATTTGTCAAGAAGGTGATTTCCTGATGTTATCAGACTGGATTGAGGTTGATCGCAGTGTGTGGCACCTTTGGAAAGTGCCTGAAAGCCATACCACGGGTTAATTCAAGCCTAGTGAGTGAAATTGGATAGATGGAACCCTTGGGTGCTGTTGGTAGCTGAGCTAGCACAAAGTCACAAGTCATCAGGGCCGAGAACATTAGCATACTGGCCTTGTTCAAGCTGTTGATCCTACTAGATAACATGCTCTTTCCCAGAAACTGTAACTAAGGTCTGCTCAGCATAGTTGCAGTATAAACCACAGGTGGGCTCTGTGGGTGCTGAATAAACATAAATACGCCTGAGGAAGCATCTGCAATAGGGGATTGGCTAGCTGGCCTAGTAGACAGGTATCCTCGAATACAAGTGGCCAGCTATATATATATATATATATATATATATATATATATATATACACACATACATGCGCGCACACACACACACACACAAAAAAGAATTAAACCATAAGTTGGCCGTATTCAGGGAGCTGGTCATCAATTCAATGCCTAACTAGGAAAACAGTGTTTTTTTATTTTTTCCCTCCTCTAGTCTTTGTATATTTTAACACCAGTTATGGAAATAATTTTTCTTTTAAACCACTTAGTTTTATTTGCCGACGATGTTATTTTTTCTGAAGATGTGGCAGCCAAAAGGTACCTAACATTTTAATTGCTTTGATACTTTTGTATCCTTTTTTATTAATAAAATATGTTCCTTTATTTAAAGATCAGTGTATATATATATATATATATATATATATATATATATATATATATATATATATATACACTGATCTTTTTTTTAAAAGTAAAAGCTACAAACAGTGGAATTTTGCTCCATCAGTTCTTTCTCTTATTTGGAGATAATAATGTATGTTGAGAATTTTCTTTAGAATTCTTTCTTTAAGATAATAATATTTTAGGTTGCATACTTTTTAAGAAAAAAAATGACTACTTATAAAAAAAGATCTAATTTTCAGGTAATCATGTAAAAATTAGGTTCACATATTTCTTTCAACTTTTATGCCTTGAACTTCCAAAGAAGAAAAAATTTCGAGTCAAAATTGAAGTTATCCAACATGACATACAATGAATCTGACCTGGTTTTCAAACAAAATAACTTTAATTTAAAATGTCACATTTTTCTTATAAATCTGAGATTTCTTTTTTTTTTTTTATAAAGCAAAGTTTTTTTTCTCTTAATAATGAAAGCAAATTCATAACTGGGACATGGATTTGCTATGATAGAGAACTTCTTATAGAGAAAATGAAATTTAAAAAAAGTAAGATGAGGTGAGGAAGTCTGTTCATGGGTAGAGTATGTTGGGGGATGAAAATGCGTTAAAGTGAAAAGGCAAAATCTGGTATTACCGGTGATCAATCATTTGATAGCAGCGTTTAAGCCAACTAAAACCGGGCATCTGACGGCGGGGTGTAGCTCCGTGGAAGAATACTATCATATAATCTTCAGCTACAAGCTGTTCTAGTGTGCTAGTTACATATCTGAAATGATAGAAAACAATGATATGTCACAATGATTATTAACATAATATCATGTATTGCAATTATCTTATACACTATTTATCATAATTGATAGAATATTATTTGTCAACACACATGCAGCACGATATTTTTGTTGAGACATATTAGTAGGCATGCATTTATTTCACCAAGATAATGGTAGCATTCTGTTTGGTCGAAATTCAGTCTTTTTGTGCTCTCACTGGGTGATAAGACTGGAGTAACCTCTCCAGAGTGCAGGCCAGGCAATAGTATATGATGGCCGTATGCTGTCCAGACCACATGCCCCCCCCCATCTTGGCCATACTGATAAGATCCAATGGAATACAATTGGGGCCAGCTTGGCTACAGAGGTTACCAGAAGGTTGTTAGTATTGACAGCCATTCTCCTTTGGGGCTCCACTTCAGATTTTCTGCTTGGATTTACTTTCATAGCTTTTTTTAGTGTTTGGATATGGCTGCAAGGCAAACAGAGGTTATAATCAGGTTTTTTCCTTCCCCTAAATAGACTGCCTTCCTGGTCTCCATCTATCTGAAACAGCTGGTGACAGTGACCTGCCTTCAACCCTTCTCCAGCTTGGTGCTGGAATTAGTTGTTATTAGAAACATAGTACTGACTTTTATTTTTATTTTATTTAATGATCAATTACAAATTTAATCAAAATAATTGTATCTTTTATTTTTGATGACAGAATTCCATCAAAGAGGCAAGTTAATAATATCTCAGTCTTAAAATTATTTGTGTTTCATGGCAAAAAATATCACCATATTGTTTGTAATCTCTTGATTGGTATATAATTCTCCATCCAGGCAGATTTAAAAAGGTGATAATCTGATGGCGCAAGGTCGAGAGAGTAAAGTAGATGAGATGAAACTTCCATATTCAGAAAGAAAATCAAAATTTTCAGGAAGAAAATCTTTCCATGTGTGACATAAATATTTATCCATTATTTAAACATAAATTGAAACATACCTATTCATAAAAATAGTTACAAATTTTGAATAAGGCTTCATAACATGCTTTGTTTTATTGCTTACAGTTTAATTAAATATGGTGGCTCAAACAAAATGTGATCAAATTGTCACATTGAAAATGGTTGGTATGAAGAATTCTGAGGTGTTAAAACCTTTGAATGTTTGCAGAAAAGCTGTTTTAATGTATGGAAAAAGTTTCAAGAGGAGCCTCACCAAATCTAATTCCTGGAAGAAACAATTCAGTTCATACCAAGAGAGTCATTGAAGTTGTCAAGAAGATGGTGAAGAGAAATCCATGAAGAAGCATAATGAAGATGATAAAAGAACTGGATATTTCAAACAGGTTGCTAAGGGAGACTGTGAAAGAGGATTTAGGGCTAAAACCATACAAGATTCAACAACACAATCTGCTCTCAGGTAACTCCAACCAATAATGGCTTGGCAGGAAAAACCAGTAATCATCCCCAAATGTGTTAGAACACATTTCAAGTGCCAGAAACCAACCAGCATCATGGTTTGGCCTGATGTTACTTCTGATGTTTTGAAATCACCCTTTGGTGTTCATTGATGAAGGAATTAAAGTGAATAGCAGAGTTTACCAGCAAATGTTGGAGAGGGATGTGTTACCCTGGTTGTCAGTCTCATTTGGAAGTCACTATGTTTTCATGCAAGATGGAACTCCCACACACAGCCAATTTGATGCTAAACTGGTGCAAGAGCCATTTCCATAGATTTTGGGGCAAGACAATTTGGCCTTGACATTAATTCTATGGCCTAGTGTTGGTCAGTTTGGCAATTTATGTTTCAGTATCAATTATCAGTTTTTTTCCCTTGATATTGGCGTTTTCAATTTGTTTTTTTGGTTTTTAATTTAGTATTTTTGCTTTCTAAGGAAGCTATTCATTTTATTGTGTAATGATAGCATTTCCAGTTGATATCTGATTTTGTTTCACAGTACCTTGTTAGCTGTCTTTAACAAAACTTGTGTGTGTGTGTGTGTATATATATATATATCAGGATCACAGAATCATGCTAAAAATAATATGGTAAATAACTGAATCAAATAATTGAATATAAACTTAACTTCAAGTGATATAATAATATTAAATGGTACTAAAAACAAAAATAGTACTTACAAGAACAGATTATCCATGACATAATTGTAATCTTTTCTTCCTCGATCCGGAAGAAAACAACCAGAAAATACAATAATAGCATTGAGATCTTCTCCCATGTAGCCTATAATAAAAAAGAAATAAAAAAGCAATACAAATTAAACATGCAATCATAAGTAGTTGTGTTATTCTGATTAATTATACATCGATCTGTTCTATGCCATGATAAGCAATACCAACAAAGCAGATATGTCTTTCATTGTGCCAGATTTTAATTAGTATACAAGATTTCTTGACACAACTTCTATGGATCATGCAATAACATTGATAAAATTATCATTTCTGTTGTAAGAGAGACTCGTTATTGTCTTTAATGAATCTGTGACGGGACTGCCAAACAAATTCATTATTTGTATCCCTTTGAGCTAAATCCATGACAACATAATGCCACATTCTACTCTCCAGATTATCAACTCAAGAGATAATTTCAACATGGAACAAATACATTAGAAAGCATTTCCATGACAACAGAGAAGAGAAACCTACAATACATCAAATAAAACCGTGGAATGACCTGCAATATTTAGATTTGAGGTCAGATTGACACTGTCCAAGAGGAACAGAAGCAAAGCAGCAGGATCAGATTTTATTCTAATAGAGATACCAACAGCCTTTCAGGATTTCATTTTTGACAAAATTACTGAAGTAGTAAATGGAATATTTAGTAGAAGCAAAATATTGGAAAATCTATTTTTATAGCAATGCCAAAAATATTATGAGCAAATGAATGTGAACAAGCTGCTGAGTGAGCCACAGAACTAACTTTATCATTAGGAGTTTAATGAACAGAGCACATATTAGACCAGAAATAGGGCAAGAAGAGTGTGGCTTTGTTCAAGACACTGTAACAAGAAATGCTATTTTTATGATCAGAATGTTATCAGAGTGAGCAATATAAATGCAGAAAGACATATACCTGTGTTCCATATTGGAGAGTAATTGGTCATAGTTAAATATTATTGGCAGAAATGTCCAACAAACAGAATTGACAAAGTTTGCAATAAACAATAGAGAAAGAAAAGTACACAGCAAAAATAATATTGAACCAACAATGAGACAAAGCAACCGAAACAAAGCAACAGTAATAAGGCAAAAAGTTGAGAAACTAAGAATGGTGTTAACACACAAAAAGAGATATGGACAAATGACTACAGCATTCTGATTTCAAGACAAGAATGAAGTCAGATGAGGCAAAAAAGTGGCCTATATCATTGGCTAAGAAGAAATCCCAGCATGCATCTGTATGTTTTTGCAGTCATTCCACCCAGGATTGGAACCAACAGTCTGAATTTCTTGGATGAGGAATAAGGAATTATTTGTAGGCAGACTATTGTTCCTCATCTTTGTTATTGTTATCACAATGTTTCAGCCATTGTGCCCTACGGCATTCATCAGGTGTATGTCGATCTGAATAACCTACGGGGAATTTAGAACTGAACCCTTTATTTGATGAACGGGGTAGATAGTTCTTGTTCCACTGAACCTGTCTAAGGATATCTTGTCGTGTTCTTATTTAGTACTAATCAGTTATTGCTTGCTTCGTTTCCAGTGAATCCAAGTACACACTGCCCAGCCAGTAACTTACAATTACTAGGTCACCAAATTCATGAACCAACACTTTAATCTACTAGTGGATTAAATTTAATCTATATTGTAGTGGATTTGATTTAATCTATTTAGGGGTGGGGATATTAAATAAAGGGTTCAGTTCAGTTTTGTAGGTTACATGGATTAACATACACCTGATGAAGGCCGGAGAACACAACAGCCAAAACATTGTGATAACAACAACAAAGATGAGGACAACAGTCCACATGTAAATGTCATATACTTATGTTTTATAGGTTACACAAAAGCATTTCACAAAGTACAATACAAAGTCTGACTTGAAATATATGGGGGAGATATTAGAATAATACATAACCTTTGTCGGCAGCAAAGTGCCTCCATGTGGACAGGGAATGACTTAAGCAAAAGTGTATAACAATAGAAAGAAGAGTAAAAGGAGGATGCGCTTTCTTACCAGGTTTATTTAATCTATACACTGAAATAATCGTAAGAGAACTAAAAGACTAATGTGGATTTATATTGACATGATATATGCAGATGACATGCACGTGACAACACTGTAAAAATTTAGTCAAAACTTTGAAATAATGGGGGTGGGGGTTTAGGTTATTCACAAGTTCAATGTGATACCCCCCTACACATGTCTACAAAGATACTCAAACATATACTTCTTAATTGCTGTTGTTCCCAGGTTCACTCTGACCTGGTGTGTTAGCACTTGTTTAAGGCCCCAGCTACGGGCAAATGATAACCCTCCCACAATAAAGATCAAAACACTAGGAAAGTATAAAAATACATTTTTATAGAAAAAATTACCAACAATACATTTTATGGCTTACATTGTTAAAATATAAAAAAATTAAAATATTTTGTTATCATTAATCTCATTTGTTGTAAGAAGAAATAAATTTTCACTCTTTGTTTGATTTTGTAAGATTATTTGGTAAAAAATGAAGCTAAGTAATTATAATTTAATCCTGAAATAATTTAATTCTCTTGAATTGATTATAAAGTTTGAATTTTTATATTTAGATTTTGGCATTAAATAACCCACAGAGGTGTTGATATGCTGCTAAACAAAAACAACCAAATGAATCAAACATACTGTTAAATTTATAATATACATAATCATAGAAATAAATGGCATTAAAAGAAATTTTGAGAGATGGCATGTTTAAAGATTTATCTGTTTGTGTTTATACTTTCAATTTTTATAAATAATTGAATTTTTTTAATAAAACATATGTATGTATGTATGTATGTATATATAAATAAAAAGAAAGAACAGTAAGATATAAAATTTGGTGTTCTTATAGATATTTTTATTTTTACACAATAGTGCTCGATGTAAATTTACAGAGCATTAATATTAAAGACTCAAAAATTCGCTTGACGAGGAAATGGAACTAATGTCTTTAATTTAATAACAAAATTAAATTCAAAGGCTTTAGCTTCCATTTTTGAAACATGGTTATCACTGTGTAGCGAAAAAAAACATATTTTAAATCAATTAATTTATAATATATATATATACACACAAAAAAATATACAGACAAGAGAAAAATGAAGTGTTGAATGGATAATTTATTTGCTTTTGGCGGACAGAATTAAAAGTATTGTTAAAACTAAAAGAAGTGATTAAAAGGAGGAAATATAAAAGAAACCCTTTTCAGTGTTTCTAACTCTATTACCTCCATGAGATAAAACTTTCTTGTAGGGTTCCACCACTTTCATATCAATACGGAACTGTTTGTCTCCAATCCACACTGCTTTCCAATGCTTTGAGTCTGCCCTTTCCTCTTCAGCAGTGTATTCAGGGATAGCACTTGGGGACTCCAAAGGAGTTTCACCTGTCAATGCATAGAATTATAATAAGAGTTTGATACAAAAATATTTACAGCAATTATAATCTTAAAGTTGTGTATAAACAAAATAATATTTACAGCAAATGTTATCATTTCTAATTTTCTGTCAAATCTTTACAGGAAAAACTAAAAGAAAAGTCTAGCTAAAAGTATGAGTATACAAAAATAAATTCTTTATAAATAAAAATACTCTCTGTACTCATCAATGTTAATACTTAAAAAAAAAACTAATTCTAAAACAGCAGCTCCGAAGGCATATGTGATAAGGAGGTCCATTTTTAATTTATGACATATAGCAGTTTCATATTGAAAATATTCAAATGTGCCTGAGTGAGAGTCTGCAATACGGATTGGCTAGCCGCCCTAGTAGATGGGTATCTTCAAATGAGTGGCCAGCTATTATTATTATATATGTATATATGTGGAGGGGGATGGAAAGGGGCTGCTGAGAATTTTTTATATTTTAATTTCCTCTTTTTAAACAAATTTGGGTATATAATCTAGCCTATTTCATTTAGCTTTTTTTTCTTTGTTTTTATTACTTTTGGTTATTAAATTCTTTTCACTTGTATTTGTCATAGAGTTGGTGTCACATCAATGTAAGCATCATTTTAGTCTAATAAAGTCCTAAAGAAGAAAATGCATCGCATGAAAACCTTTTTTACTTTCTCATATATTTTTCTTGTAAATATATTGTTTTCCCATGTGTGCGCGTGTGTGCGTGCATGTATATATATATATATATATATATATATATATGTATATTTTCTGTTTATACGTTATTTTTATAGATACAATGATCTGTTTTTAATTAAACAGTATTAATTACATTTACCAGCCTGAATGTTCAAGAAATTTCGTACAAAATATGCATTCTCTGACAGGAATTGAACTTGTATTCCTATATGGAAGCTGTCATTTGACCTGACATGCTGTACCATTCAGCTACAGAGAAGCGTCTGGTTAGCAAAGTCTGAATTACTGTTTATAAACACATGATCTTTGACAATTTTTCTCGATTGATCATTTCTGCTCACAAAACATATATTAATGTAAACAATGACAACATATAATGAAGTGAATTAAGTCCAACAAAATTATATATATATATATATATATATATATATATATATATTATATATATATATATATATATATATATAAAAATAGGTTTGTACTTGTAATTTCTGATTCTATCAGCAAATATCTTAAACTCACTCTCCCAATCAATTTCTTCTAAATCTTCCACATCAACTTCTTCAGGCGTGTCAAGGTCCTCTGGTGTCTGTAGATCATCTATGTTGCCCAGCATGTTTTCACCTGGAGGAGAACCACTTTCTCCATCCAGATCCTCATCTTTGAAGAAATCACCCACATTTGGTTTAATTTTCTTCTTCGGACGAATTGGTTGTAGTGTGGACGGTCGTACTGAAATTAATAAAACAATAATTAGTCTATGAAAATTAAATTCAGAAAAATTGCTATAGCTAATAAAAAGACCTAATACTTTATTAACTATGAAGTCAGGGTGAAAAACAGTTTCCTTTTTAATATTTCTAGGTTTGATAATCTCAATTTTCTTATAACATTTTAATTCTTCATAAATTATCACCATATGACATAATCTGCCTTCTTGTTAAATTCACTTTTGGACACACAATTCAAAAACTTACTCTAAGTCTATTTTATGAAAAAATTCATCTAAATTAAAATGAATATATGTACAGTTCACAGAATGATAAGTAATCTCTCATTACAAGTAAACTAAAAGTTACTTCCCTTTTTGTGCTTTTTCTTGTGCTTTCTTATTTTAAGCTGGTTTATCACAACATTAAATGTATATTGTATTGGTGTCATTTTCAATAGTTGACAGCATAAATTAAGACTGAATGATAACTATGTGGGTCATGTAACAGTATCGAGATTTTATTTCTCTGACTGACAAAATTCTAATTTACATTATTTACATTGTTTGGACTTTTGTCTTCATCTTTATTGCCATATTCACGTTTCAGCTGTTGTATGCTCTGGCCTTCTTCAGGTGATATCTATTGGAATTTCGAACAAACCCTTTCTTTAGTTCATGGTGGTAGATTATCCTGATGTCTTTTTTGGATATCGCTGTTTCAGTTAATTCTCTTTAGTAACACAACTCTCCAGATTTTTGTTTACTCTGATATGGCCAGGTATTGAACTCACAACTCTTTGGGTCAATCCACTTTTTGGGGTCAAATCACTTTTTGAATGACTCAACCAATGCTTTTATCCACTGGGCCATATCCCTTTATCAGATCTTATCGATTGGTACTACAGAATCACAAACAGCTTTAACAAATAACAAAAACCACATCACTTGAGAACTTCCAACAGTGGCAACAACTAAAATGGATAGCACATGCAAGTAGAAAGGAAAATAATGATATAATCAAGATGTTGACTTTGCATTAAACAAAACGTTAAGAAGGAAACTCCCATCAATACTAGAGAGAGTGATAACAGGTTAGAAGCTTATTTTCCTGAAAAATTGTGTTAAGAGAAAAATTTTATAAATATCGACTGACAGTAATGCTGTTTGTTAAATGAATGCGAAATGTTTCCTGGATGGAAATGGTTAATCTTTCCATTACCATTATCAACCATTAATTTTGACTAGTATTTCCTTTCATCTTAATTGTTTTTACTTGCTTTTTGTCACACCTTTACTCAGGTCCTCAAAGGTATGTCAATGAGTTGATGGTGTAAATCAGAAATAAACGATAATCTCAGTATCCTTTATTTTCTATCTGCTTCAATTTACTTATAGCCTAAATAAAGTTATGATAAAAAGCATCTTAAGAGTCTTTCCTGAAAAGAGGAAACCTATCAGCTACCAAGTGTTGTATTGGCAAAAGAATTACTCACCTTAAATTTATCTATTTATTTCAGGTTATTTATATTCACACAAATTTATATAAATTATGTTAAATGATGGGTATTATTTTCCCCCTCTTGTAAAATTGAAAGTAGTCATTTGTAGTCAAAGATAAGGGTTCCACTTTTTATCCAAACTTGGAGATAGGTTTCACTCACCAATTGTTTCACTTGATTGTTTTATTATCCTTCATTGAATTACTGAAAGCAACAAACTCATTTTTCAATTACATTTCTGAAGATGCACTCTCTCGACTAATTCAGGAGTATACTAGTCTTTCATAATGAGTATTGCATCTTATTTCATAATTTAGGACAATGTATTAGGTACTTTTAATCAAATGACTTTATAAATCAATCAAAACTAATTTGCTTTATAATTCTTTGACATTTTTCATTATATATATACAGAAAATATTACAAACATAGAGAAAAGAAAATGAATTGAAAAATAGTGTTTTTTTTTCTTTGTATTCTCTAACACTTCATAACCCCTTGTGTTTTAGTGGCTTTATTACCTTACTTGGGGTGAAATGATTTAAAAAAAAAAAGAATTAAATTGTTGAGGGGGTAAAATGTGTTATTTAAGGAAAAGATGACTAGAATAAGATGACATCTGAATCTCAGTGTCGGCTACTTTCTTGTTTGCTTGCTTGCATTTCTCTCTCTTTTTTTCTCTCTAAAAAGGTGGGAAAATTAAGAGTGACTAATACTGTGGGATACAATGCATATCAGGCTAAAAATATACATGAAAGGCTGAAGACAAGGCGATTAAAATTTGATTTCATTTGTGGAGGATTTTACTTATCTGTTATGATTTTATGTTCAAATTGAATATACATGTAAATAAAAATATATCTAACTTTTTAGCATGTATTTTATTGTGAACCTTTTTCAAGGAATATTTTTTATGAAAGTACCAGATAAAAGAAGTTAAATTATGACACTGAATAAGAAAAAAATGTTCTTTTAAAACCTTTAGCACTCTACATTATAAATATTACTTCCTTTCTACTGCCTGTCAATTGCAGTATCCTTATTATTAATTTCACTCAAAGTTGTTTTCTGTTGCCATAGCAGGATATGACAACACAACTATGAAATTCAAACACACTATTGTTCAGGGATCAGAGTTACCTTCAATAGCAGGATAAACTTTTGTAAAGCAAATGAAGTCACATACAGAATGATAAAGGTTAAAAATATTTATTTCTGCTTGATTGCAATAAATATTAAACAATAAAATCATGTGATCATGAAGAGGTTAATGTCACTTACTCAGTTATGGAGATGTGATTTTTGCAATGTTAATATTGAAAATATATAAGTAGATTTTATTTTCTGTTAATTTAAGAAAAGGTTTTTGATAAAATTTGAAATTCTTACATCCAAATATTATTCATAACAAAAACAATGAAAACATGTAATAAATCTGGTGTTTTTGTTAGTGACTGGAAAAAATTAATGTTATTGATCAATACTAGATTCAGCACAGTCAATGTTTTCTAATTCATTTGTGCCCCCCCCCCCCCATGTTGGACAAGTGAACAGAACTGCTTGGTAAGAAGATATTTTAAACTTATGCAAAATTGATCATATAATATCCAGGAAAAGAAATTCAGAGAATTATATAATGAAGGTACCAATTTATCTAAGTCATTATTTACATGCAGACTGTTGTCCTCATCTTTGTTGTTATTATCACAATGTTTTGGCCATTGTACTCTCTGGCATTTATCAGGTACTTGTTGATCCAGGTAACCATCAGAGAATTTCAAACTGAACCTTTTTATTTAATCTATGGGGGTAGATTGTTCTCATTTGGTTCTTATTTAGTCATTGTTAATTGCTTGCTCCATTTTCACACTGCCCAGTCCAGGGATTGAACTCACAATTACTATGCTCTCAAAATCATGAACCAATACTTTAATTCCCAAAGCTATTGTCCCATGGGCTCAGTGAAAATGAGGCAAATCAATAAGCAAGCAATACCAAATAAAAACTTGATGAGATATCCCTAGACATGTTGAGGGGAATGAGAACAATCCACCCTGTAGATTAAATAAAAAGGTTCAGTTTGAATTTTGCTGAAGGCTAACCAGATCAAGAAACACCTATGAAGGCCTGGAGTAAATAATGTAAATAATGATAACTCCTCATCCTAGAATTTCAGACAGAAATCATCTGAATCATTTTTAAGTCAAGGAAAATTAGAGTGAAAAAAACAAACTGTTAATGAATGAAAGGTGAAATGGCAAACTAGAGATCAATATCCTTCGTTTCTGGCAAACTATCACCTGATAACCTGACTTTGGCTATCAGCATCTGACAGACATCACAGCAGAAACATGAATATTTGTTATGCTGCTGAGAGAACGATACAATTTAGAACAGAGTGAAATTGAGATTTTACATATCTGAATATTTATATTCAAAGGATAACACTGTTTTCTAAGTATTAGACAGAAAACATATCTTGATTTGAAATAAAAGGTTTCCATCTTATGATTTTATAGTAAGTAGACTAACTAACCTGACACGTGAAAGTGAATTTTTAACTGAAACTACATACCCAGATACATATGAATATATATATATTAAAGCCTTACTCTCCCAAACTCTGTTCTGCTATCCATTTACTTGCAAG
>OZ038497.1:4233074-4260574 GCA_964036315.1 Acanthosepion esculentum
GCTTTTCTTTCAGGTGGGACTATATTTCTGACACTAGGCAATGATGTGTCAGAAGCAACAGGTTTCTCTTCATTGTGCAACACTTCTCCAGAGAGGGTGATTCGCTTCATATCCTGAAATTCACAAATACCAATATTAGAAAGAAAGGTAAAATGAAAGAAACAATGGAAAATGGTGCAGACAGAAAAAAAAATGGAAGAGTGGTAAGAGGGACAAAAACAAATGTGAGAGAGAGAGGAAGAGAGAGAGAGGAAGAGAGAGAGAGGAAGAGAGAGAAAGAGAATAATTTTAAAAAAATGTCAGAAAAAAGGAAAAAGATTATGAGATGAATTCTGATATGCAACAAGTAAATAAAACAAAAATAATTTCCATAAATTTAAGTATTTAGTTATTGATCAGATAACACCCCTTTATTCTAACTTCTACCCAAGAGTAGGGGCAAATGTCATTGTTACTCTACCAATTTGATTTGAGAAAACATGAAAAGTTAAGTTCATGCTGCTAAGTTGCAAACTTACTTTCAATCAATATCACTTTTTCTGCAAATGACAAATTTAAATGCCTAATGTAAGAGAGTGAATTATATTAGAGACTTTGAAATGATAAGATAAAGAACAAATAGAAAACTATTTACACTATTTACATCATTTGAACTGTTGTCCTCATCTTTATTGCCATATTCACAATGTTGTATGTTCTGACCTTCTTCAGGTGATATATGTTGGAATTTTAAACCAAACCCTTTATTTAGTCCACAGGGTTAGAATGTTCAAATTCCACATACCTTTTTTTGAACAGTTTACCCCTGTGGACTAAATAAAAGGTTCGGTTAGAAATTTCAACATATATCACCTGAAGAAGGTCGAAGCAATATGAATATGACAATAAAGATGAGGTCAACAGTCCAAAGGATGTAAATAGTTGCAGTGCCTTATCTCAGAAATATGGAGAGATAAATAGGAGACATTCATCAATCTAACATGTTTCACTTTTATTAAAGCTTCATAAGAGAATGAGATATGGAGAGAGACAAAAAAGAAAGAAATTCTGGTATTTTTACTTTTGTGCTGTTTGAACTTCATTGGTTAATTATGTTTCATGTTCGTGCTGTTGAACCAAAGTTAGTATAGTTTGTGGTGTTCAGGATTCAAAGTGCATCTATTTGAAGTTTCAAGAAATTAATTTTGAAATATATAGATACACAAAAGTGCACATTCAATGAAACATAATGTTAATAATGATGACGCACTATCAAACATTTCAAAACTGCTGATGAGATTTTGATTAGAAAAACCCTTAGACACCGAAAATTTACAATCAGTGAAATTAACATCTACCAACTTATATTGTCAAAACTATGAACATTTTCTTTAATAAAGGCTTTTGATGACCTCAGCCATAAACTGATAATTGTAAATAAGAAAGAGGTTAAAATTAAGCTGTGATATTAATGTCCTTCAAAGTCAGAATCAAAAAATGATGTAGAGTAATTGGCCATGGTTAAATGTAATTGGCAGAAATGCCCAACAGAACAGAATTGACAAAGTTTGCAATAAACAATCATGAAAAGAAAAGGGCCAAAATAATATTGAGCAAATAATATATGCAAAGCAACAGAAACAAGACAAAATGTTCACAAACTAAGAATGGTGTTAACATAGAAAAGGGGGATACAGACAAGTAATTGCAGCATTATTGCTTCAAAACAAAAATGAGCAGAACTTTAAAGTTGAAATGGCTAGATGCAATCATAAGTTCTATGTTAACAGTTTCTTCTATTGCACTTCTCACTTGTGGAAATCTCTTCCAGCTTTTTGCTTCCCAGTTAACTTTAATCTTCAAAAATTTAAATGCAATATCAATTGTTATCTTCTGTCTTCTTAATTATTATTCTTTTAATTGTCTTCTCTCCTTAATAGTAGTTTGTCTCATATTCTCTAACACTCAGTAACCTCTTGTGTCCTAGTGACTTTATTGCCTTGCTTGGAGTGAAATGATAAAAAAAACAAAGTCAGATGAGACCAAGAAGTGGCTTATCTTATTGGCTATGAAAAAAATCACAGTATGCATTTGAGTGTTTTGTCTATAAATTTGAGGAGGTGGATTTTTGCAGCCACTCCTCCTGTGGATTGGAAACAAGAAATGGAATAATGATAATCAGTGAAAATTCAGGTGTGTATTGACCAGAAAAATTAATTTACTCGGTGCCAGACCAATAGGATGATACAACACTCAACAACCTTGAGGTTTACAACACAAAAATGCTTTATTAACAGAAGGAACAAATTGACACAAGGTGTCATACATAGTAATGGTAATACAAAAAGGGAAGTAATCCAGGTTACCTAAGACTCCAAGGGGAGTAATCCAGTCTAGCAATTGACTGGCACAGTAGAAAAATATTAGCTTGAAAATATAAGAATATTTTACAAGAAATCAGTTTCAGAGATTTTAATAAAACTTTATAACTTTGTTTTATTTAGCAGTATAGGTACAGCAGCCATTGAAGCTGTATAATTGGGACACGGAGGGACTTCCAAAATATTAGGATCATACTTTCAGAATTATATTGAAGGCCATAACAGTATTGTATCAATTTATACATTTGTACATCTTTCATTATTAAATGATAAATTTTTCATTTTGTATCTCATGTAGCAGCTTCATTTGCCACACACACACACACATATATATATATATATATATATATATATATAAATATAAAAGTGGACATGGAAGTCAGCACTTAGAGGCGACAGTCTGTTTCATGCTAGTGCAATCGTCAGGCGACTGACGATTGCACTAGCATGAAACAGACTGTCGCCTCTAAGTGCTGACTTCCATGTCCACTTTTATATTTATACACGCTCTATCTCTGATATTGAGCACTTTATCCCATAAATATAGCACACTTTAAGACTATATTTCTGTATGTATATATATATTTATATATATATATATAAAACATAGCTACAAATATATATTTCATTAGCATAATAAAATTTGTTTCTATGTATAAATAGAAACATAATATTAGGTTATCCCATACAAATAGTGTATTTTGATGAAAGAAAAAAATCAAATGCATGCACATATACACACACACACACACACACACACTTTCATTTAAAGTGAAAGAGAAAAAGATTTTAAAAGGAACCAGAAATCCAATTCTAAACAGGAAACAAGAAATAGACCTCTAATCCTGTTTAAAAGTCCGGGGAGTAGTATGAATTAGATGATTGAAGAAAAAAAAAGTAAAAGAGTTTAGTTGGAGAAGTTAAAAGTATAGAGTTGAAGTAGACTTTAGAAGGAACCAGAAACCAAATCTTAAACAGGAAACAAGGGATAAACCTTCTACTTCTGTTCAAAAGACTGGGGAGTAGTATGAACTAGATAATAGGCAAACCTACCTACTTCTCTGGTGAGGCATTTCCAGTATGAGGCCTCATTGGAAGGTGCCTGGAAACTATAGCATGAGTTGGCCTAAGCATTGTAAGTGAAATTGAGTAGACACAACTATTTTGGAAGCTGCCGATGGTTGTGCATGGAAACAAGTAACCAGCCATTACTTTTACTTCAACGAAACAATATCTGTTTTGTTTAAGGTTTTCTTTTTCCAATATGAATCTAAGCTGCTTATCAGATTTTTTAAAACTCTCATCTTTTGCTTTAGTAAACTGTTCAAATGCTTTGATTACTTATTCACTATAAGAGAATCATTTGTTGTGCATGGAAAGTAAAATGTGTTTAAATAATTGATAATCTGTGGGAGAGATGCCTGATGAATAAGGTGGATGCTCCAAAATCTCATAATCAAGACTTTTGAACATTGGATTGTGAAGTGTGATGGTGTGCATTCTCATGGAGTAGGCCGTTTCTGTTCTCTAGCTTAAGCTATTTCTTTTTTATGTGTGAAATATTCCTAGTTCTGAAAGTTTTCTGACTGTCATTTTCAGATTATGATCATTTCTTATGACTGAATTAGGTTTTTGTCTTGGTTCATTTTCAAAGTCCTCATCTCTATATTTCTGACATTAACAATACTACTGCTAAATGCCAAGTTGATGTTTCACTGAAGCTTTGTGGCCAAATTTGAACTTGTATAATAGTCAACATTGTTTAATTGATATCATTTTCTGGAAGCTATAAAGAATATTTTTTTATGAAACAACCACCTGAAAACAAAATAGCAAACAGATTAGTAAGAAATAAACCCTAAAATAATGACTTATATCAATAAAATTTTATGAATTTTTAATGAAAAGTCAGCAAACAAAAAATATGATATTTCATATCAGACAATCTAATATCATTAATATATATGTTTCTAACTATGAATTGTACAGGAAAAATAAAGCCTATACTTAAAAATAGTACAATGTCATGGTTAATTGCTTTTAAATGGGCAATGGTTAACAGTCAATATGGATTCTTATTAATATTAATGATTAGGATATTTGCAATATCTGAACAGTGACAGAAAGATAAACTTGTGTCTGGATAGATTTCTGTACACAGTTTAACATGATTTTTAAGACAAAAATCCATAAAAGAAGAAAGCTAAGATTGTCAAGATTCAAACTTAACGTATGACGTTTGAACTTGTCTAACATCTGCCTGCGGAGCAACAATGGATATATTTTGCTCGTCAATGCAAACGCAGCATTATCTTCAGAAAAGATGACTGCATATTGCTATAGAATATTGGCGTTCCCTGCATGCCTGAATGACATGCAACAGGAAATTAGAAAAGAAATACAATGGACAGGAAAAGTTTTCAGGTCAATTCATATGGCATAAGATAGAACGGGAGAAATTTATAAAGATTCTGGCAGAAACATCGACTACTGATTGGGCATTGTTGGAGGCAGTACATAAATATAATAAAAATTAATACATGTGTACAAAACTTGCTGATTGTATACTATATAAGAATCAATATGTACTTTGGCATCTTTTGTGAGATTTCTTGAATGATTTAATTCAAGATTTGTGTGTTATTTGAATATTGCCCAAGATTAACCAAATATATAGTTGGGGGCATATTTGGTTGCTTAAAAATGAAAAGGAAGACAAAAAAGTATGATAGCTTGGCTAAGCCTGACATTTTTAATATAAATTTACAAACCCAAACACTGGGAGGAACAGAAAAGATTATCAAATATTCAAGGAAAAATCATTCAGAAGCTTTCATTTGCTTGAGAACTACCCTTGCATTTTTAAGAACTATTGTCAAAACACTACATCTCTACTATAAAGCTTCCTCACTATGAAGTTAACAGGCTAGTTTCAAATCTTAGTAATACTGTAGCGATTATAAAATTTACTAGTCGTCCTACACTTGTAACCTTGTGTCAGACTAGATCAAACAATACATATCAGAGTAGCATGCATAGCATAATGGTTAGCAAGATTGTCTTATAGACCAATTTGCTATTGTATTCAATCCTCACTAGGTGCCACTTTACTGTGACCTCATGTCAGTTTAGGCTGAGTAAATGCAACTACACTACACAGCTATATAGAATAACATACCAATCAATCCTATTCTTTAAGAATGTGAGGAAAGATTATTTTTTAAGTTAGAAAAGTAAACTTTCAGATTGGACAATAGCTCTTTCTCTAGTTTCATTACCAGTTTTCTTTTTTTCTTTTTGATATCACACTGTACAAGGCCCAAGAGCCACCAGAAAACCCAATTCTAAACAGGAAACAAGGGATAAAGTTCTATTCTTGTTCAAAAGACCGAAGAGGAATGTGAACTGGACTATAGGTGAACCATAAGAAAATTTACAATACTTGTGAGAATAAATATCTATGTTTTTAGAGGAAATCTGGCATTCTGAACAAAGAAATAGTTAGGTGACAGAATGCATCACTTTCATTTCAACAAACAAAATTATCTTTTGTTAACTCTTGACCACTTATAGCCAAGAGCATATCATCTAATTTGCTTTCATTTTTTCCAATGTACAGGAAAAAACATACAGGCCATTCCTATATTATTAGCATAATAAAGTTATAGTGTTTCTCTGCTTTCTACAAACAATGATCAAGTAGTCAGTATTTTCAATCTTTGTCAATTTCTAAGATACTTAACATGTGCATAAAATTAATAATTTCATGTACATGAAATGAGAATGATGTGTAATATTCTGTGTTCTTCCTCTTTCTTCATCTTTTGATATTTGAACCTTTATCCCTAAGCAAACCCATATATATATATATATATATATATATATATATATATATATATATAAAATGATATATACACACAGAGTCAATTTAAGAATTATGCATGCTGAAGTTTACTGAATGTGAAGAAGTTTACTGAAGACGTCAGATTAAAAGGTAAGACGGATTTTTTTTAAAAGTTGGTGCGGCCATTTAAACAGAACTATCATTATTTAACAACTTGATAACACAGTTGAACCACTAAACTGTATGATTGTAATATAGAAAAATTTTGTTTTATTTTGCACAAAGAACAATCTCACTAATATATAACTGAAAGTATTAACAAAGAAGCTTCTGTAAATATTTCCAAAATATAGTTTGCTTCAAGATAAGTAAATTGTAATTGTTAGAGTGCACACACACACACACACACACACACACACACACACACATATATATATATATATATATATATATATATATATATATATATATAGAGAGAGAGAGAGAGAGAGAGAGATGTATGGATTTTGCATGTATTTAGGTTAATCTTTTATAAAAAAAAATGACAATTTTTGTGTTACGGTTGTATTATCCTACAAAGTAGAGGATAGAAGACACAAATGGTGGAAAAACTGGGCTGACGACATCACTGAGTGGAATAGAAGATACTTCAAAGGAACTCAAACATTGGCATAACTGAGACATATGCAAGGAGCTGATTAGGTGTTCAACTGCACAGTAACCCGATGACCACACCCTGTCATGGAATTCATGATGATAATGAGATGATTTCCCTAACAATGTGCAGAATATGACACTTAAATCTTGTGTTTCAACCAAATAACTTTTTTGCATTAAATATTTTTTGAACGATTGAACTATTGAAAACAATAATCAACCATGATGCCAACATAGTTGAGGCATAAATCCATGCAATACACATCAAAATTTTTTATAGCTAAATTTTCTGCAGGAACAGAACAAAATGTTATTTTATATCTTTTTGTGTAATCATGATTGAAATTTGACTGCTACCATCTTACTAATTGCTATCCATTTCTTAAACAGTGAAATAACAACCAGCCTAAACCGAGAAGTCTTACTAAAGGAAGAATTGTATCTCCCTACAGGAATTGATATCTGAAATGTGCTGTTACCAGTTTGGCTATGAGAGACTATCTTGACAGAGTAAGGTTTGAATTACTTATTTAAAGTTGGAACTTCTACAAACCTATATCTGCTAGTTTCAGTTTTGTACCAAAAATATAAAGAGTAATTTTTTTAACAGGTTTTTTAATCCAACATTATTTCTTATTACTATAAACATTATTTTTAGTGGGCAAACAATAAAATAATGTTTACAGTAGTAAAAGAAAAAACAGGTATTGTAAATTCAGATTAAATGACATGGCAATTTACAGATGATACATGAATCTGTGGACAGCCATACCATAAATTATATATATACATATATATATATATATATATATATATATATATATATATATATACATACATACACACACACACACACACACACACAAGTATAGTATTGGTGTATACAGAATCAATTCTAATAACCAAAATATACTATTCTTAAAAAAGTGCTCAATACAGAGTAGAGCAAATATAATTATTTATTAAAAAATTATAACATAAATATGTTATAAAATCACAACAAAAATAGCCATTTTGTTTCAACACTTCTGGTGTCTTATCAAGTGATGGTGATGAATGTAGAATATTCTACATTCAACACCATCACTTTATATATATATATATATATATATATATATATATATATATATATATAAAATTTATTTATAGACATACTAATAAGACAAAGTAAAAAAGAGTTTTTAGCTATGCATCTCTCAACTTATGGTTGGCATATATCTGTCTGGAGTGAGAGATGGACCCATATAAGGGAAAAGGTTGAGGCAGAGGTAATCTTTGTCAGGTGTTGCAACCAAAGGCCTGTAAATTTAGTCCAGTTCAAAAAACACTATTTAATATCAAATTTAAGTAATTTCCAAAATAGTTTATTGTACTCCGACATCTCAACTAAATAAAAAATATACAAAGAATATCTTTATTGTGTGTGTTTATTTATTAATCTGACAGATTTTATCACTTTAAACATTATTTTTAGTAGATACTCGTATTTGAGTAAACACATTGTTTATTATTTCTCAAATATTCAGGCCAGTAGACAAAAATAAATAAATGAATAAATATACTGTTTAATAAATAAATGGAGTGTCTACTCAAATACGCGTATCCACTAAAAATAACATTGAAAGTGATAAAATCTGTCAGATTAATAAATAAAGAATCCATTACTTCTTTAGAAAATTGCTTGGTTTACTTTTGGACACGAAACCAAGCATATATGAAAGATTTCAGGAAGTATATGACGAGAGGAATTTCACTTAAACTTTGCCTGATTGGATAAGTTGTCTGTAGCTTAGTTGGTCTATAGCATGTTGGATCTAATGACGATTCTCTCTGCACTGTGGAATGCAGGTTCAAATCCAGCTTGGAGAGTGCATATTTTTCTTTTAAGAAGATTTCTTGAATATTCAGGCCGGTAGATGAAAATAAATAAATGGAGTGTTTAATCAGATACGAGTACCCACTACAAAATAATGTTTAAAGTGATAAAAAGTGTGTGTGTGTATATATATGTGTGAACTTGTATAAAATTTTATCATTTTGTTGATATTGCTTGTCCTTATTACTTCTGGTTTACAAGTTATTTTTACAAATATCAACCTAAGAGCATTGCTTCTGATTAAATCATAAATAGCAATCATTTTATCTAAAGGTGTGTGTGTGTGTGTGTAAAGCTAAGGTATGTTGGAAATATTTGGTCTGCCTTGATCATCAGTGAACCAGTGATATTTTTCATGGAAACTGGAAAAATGTACAGATTAAAGCAGATAATTTTAAGCTTTCAAAAGAGAAATAAAAATCTGATGAATGGCCATGACTTTTGTAAAAGCAAATCTAAAAAAGTAAGCAGAAAAATACATCATCATTTTGTATGCACTCGCGCAATGTATGTTATTTTTTTATCCCTTTTTATTAAGCATTATTGTTATTTTTTCACTGGAAGTGTAGGGATATAAAAAAAAAAAAAATCAAAGTAATTCTGAAAAACATGTTTATGGTAACTTAATATTTAATATTCTAAAAATGATCTAAATAAACAATGAAATATAGTTTGATATCATTATAGTGTGATTAGTGAGGTCCATAAAAAGTCATCATCTTTCTCTTTTTAGTGCCATGTGTCATACGCACTGAGGTGATCTTTCGATACATGACTGACGATTCCCCACAGTAGGTTGCCATTTCTTTCTGCGGTAGACCAGTTGCCATACAAGGCTATAGAATCCAGTCTGTCCTGCTATTTACCCATAGCTTGGCGGAGAAGGAGAGATTTCATACTTTTCCCAAGAGTATTAGCATGCAGGTGAATGTAATGGATTTGACTGGAATTCGAACTCGGCTCTCAGATTCCTCAATCCAAGCCGCTATCCATTACTCCACTGTAAAATGGGAGAGGGTAATCAAAATAATATTAAAAAAATACTAGGTAAAAAGGAAACACAGAAGTAATTCTAATCCATGGCATTAAATCTAAATTTGTGTTAAATCATTGTATATAAAATCAAGGTTTTACTGTCAACAATAAACTCAACCACGTTCTTTGTTAAGATAGTATCAGTTACTTAAAAATGTTTTTCAGATTTATTTTCATTCAAGATATAAAAAAATAGATTTGTGTGTAGTTAATTTTGTATTTAAGTTATTTAAATATTTAATGTTTTTTCTAAATATATCTCCTCATTCTTCTTTTGTAAATATGTTACGTTTCTTTTTCCTAAATCTACTGGAAATGAAGAGAGACATAAAATAAAGGAAATGGTTCTACCTGACATGAAAAGATGTACTGATAAAGTAAATCTTCTTTGCTTTCATCTCATCAGAAATCTTAACAAGTAGACCAGATTGATAGTTAACATAGTGACAATGTCTTGTGTCGTCTTTTCATAGATTTTGAATGGGGACAAGATATAACATGTAGTTTGGGCTTTTTGAATTTAAATTTTTCCTTGTGATAAAATAATTAATATGCTTACATTTGTATAAATGTAATCATTTACAAGACTTTAAGAACATAGAATTTATAAGCATGTGATTGAATAAATTATCTAAAAATAACTTTCCCTTCTTTCTAACAAAGAGCACAGTTAACTAAGCAGCAAGAATTAAAAAATATCCTGAACTAGGAGATATATTTTTCATATTGTCATAGCGTACTGTAATATGCCTTTATACAAGCAGATAACAATGATCATGATTTGCTAAAAAATGATCTACTAGGGTATTTCTGGAAAATAACTTCTTTTTTTAGCTCAACCGTATTAATAATTATGGTGCTCAATATCAAGAGATAGAGCATTAATAATAAATAAAATATTTACTTATTTCTTATTAACTCATCAGACAGATATAAAAATATCATTATACACATAGTTTCACATCTAACTTTGAATTTTGAAAGTGACTAATATATAATTGGAAGCACTCAGTTATAAACATTTGGACAATGTCTACACTAACCCAATCCAAATGTATGCATAGAAACAAGTTTTTTAAAAAAAGTTAACTAAAACATAAAAAAATAAATTGTTAATAAAAATTGTTATCTTTAATCTCATACATGCCTATGTTTTTCTATTTATAGTTGTACATTACTTAACATTGGGATTATCTTATTGAAAACTATCAGAGAAATCAATCATCTGGTCACTAAGAATGTCTTGTAATTTAATATATTAAAATAGGCATGTAGTTGTATTTATTATTATTTTCAGTAAATAATAAATGTTGTTCATTACTATTTATCCAATGTTAAAAGCCAGTCATTATGACAGCATTCATGTTTTGTTCTCTATAAATAGTAAAAGTTTCCAGTTCATAAAAGAGTGAGATACAAGAAAACTTGACAGGTTCATGCTTTCATAAGCTTCAAATTAATTTTTTTTTTTTTACTAGCAACATAAATAATAGTCTACAGCATAGAGATGGCTAACTCATGAGAAATTGCTTTGTCTTGTAAAAGAGTAAAAAACAGTCTCTAAGTGGTTAAATAAGACTTGGCTGCCTTTTAGCAAATATGCACATTTTCTTAGAGAATTTCACAGCACCAATTTTCTCACTGACATTTTTAAAAAGATGGAACTAAACATTAGGAATATTGTTTTAAATATTGGTTACAAATTTGTTTTGACTAATCACCAAAGCAGAGCTGCACCAAAAACAAAGAAAATTCAAACAGATAAATAAAAAAAATATATAAAAAAGATGCTCATAAATTAACTTTGAAATTATTTCATGAAAATTAACTGTAATACAAAATATTTAATATCTGAAATATTTGAAAAATTAATACTGAATATTTGTGTTATTATATGGAAAATCAAAATAATTATTGAAACAGACTTTCACATATATCAGGTGATTTTTAGGAGTTCTAAGAAATATGAAAACAATTGATTATGGTTTAAGGTAATATGAAAACAAGAAACAGAATTTATTAATATCGTGTGCGAATGATATTAAAAATTAAGATGAAAATAGAAGCATTATATCTTTCTGAGAGCAAATCTGTTGCAAATACACATAGAAAAAGGTGTAAAATAAAGGGACAAAAAGTGAAAAATAAAGGCAATATTTGGAGATTTAGTAAATTGCTACAAAAGCTGTTTGACAGTTTCTTGCATAAAATTGTTTCATTTAAAAATAAATCTACAATGGAAAGGTACCTACTATTCATGATTTAAAAAGATCAATATTGTTTTTTTTCAAAAGAAATGAACCCTAACACCAGACAAGCATTAAAAAATAAAGTGCAATCATTATTAATATTAGACACAAACATACATATGTGACAGGAATAACAGTTACTGTCTCATAACACTGCAGAGGTCTATATAAGCAGGTAAACTGGCCTCAGATACATCATTTTTATGTATTAAATGCTGCAGTTATGAACAAGAAAAAAATTGAATAACCTTGATGAAGGCCAAATTTTTATGGTTTGAAGACTATGTTAAAGCATTTAAAAAAATAATACACCTTATAGGGTGTTCACATTCAGTTGTGAGCACATCAGCAGTGATAAAAATTAACAACTGCTAACATTAGGTAACCAAGAATTACTGATGTGAGAAGTGAAAGAAGTCTTCTCATCAATTAGGAGCCAACAGATAGCTTTAACCAAGGTGAAGGAAGGAATGTATCACAACACACAGTACATCAATTTTTGTTGCTTATATCGCTGTATAGCCACAATTCTGTCAGAGTACTCATGCTAATCAGTGCTCATTACTGGAAGTGTTTGCAATGAGTTTTGTTTTCTTCTGAATAATATGTATGGCCAAGTGTGTGTGTGTGTGTGTGTGTGTTTCCTTATGCAGGGAAAGTGATGGCACCAGGGTCAATTGAGAGAAAGAAACAAGCATTTAGAGGTAGTATGATGATTTGGCCAGTGTTCTGTTGGGAAATACTGAAAAGTATCATTCACATGGCAGGTAGTTTCCTGCATGCCACCTTTCTCAACATCCTTGAATACCATGAACATCCCTGAATGGAAACATTCTTTGACAGGTGGCGCCTTTCAGCAGTAAAATGCAGTTTATGACATTGCATGTGATAATGGTCTCAAGAAGACAAAGAAAACTTCACAGTGTTGCTCTATCCACCAAACTCTCCAGATATTCTTCCTCTTGAACATTTATGGGACGTGTTGAATGAAAACATTTCCTGTGTGGAACCCTAAAGACCTGATGTTAAATTCTTCGCAACAGATCCCTGGGGAACTTTTAGAATTCAGACCTAATCAGGTCAGAACTGTATAGTGGACACATGGATGACCAACCTCTAATTAAGCAGGTGTTTATAATATTTTATCTCATTAGTATATACACAGAGACACAAAAAGGTAAACTTTTTAAAATCATTTACCCCCCCCCCCACACACACACACACACAAGAAAGGCAACAAAGTCACTAAAATGCAGGGGGTTTACTGAGTGCAAAAGAATTTAAGAAAGAGAAAAACATTATTAAGGAGGGAGAACAATGAAAGAACAGAAATTAAGAATACAGAAGATAATGATTGACATTATGTTTAAATTTTTAAAGATCAAAGTTGACTGGAAAGCAAGAAGCTGGAAGTGAGTTCCACAAGTGAGAAGTGAGATAGAAGAAACTGTTAGCATAGAACTTACGGTTACATCTAGCCAATTCAACTATAAAATGACTATAAGCAAAATAATGAAAAGTGATTTTAGTTTAGAAGACTATTAAGTAAAAACAGCAAGAAGACGAATTATCATTTGGTTGTTCAGATGAAGCCATCAGATGACCAGCAAAGCAAAGTGAAACAAATACAAAGAAAAGATTTGATGACAACAAAATAGATAAAACCATCTCCAAGTGGAATTTTTTCCCCAACTGATTCATATTTTAGATTATGACAGTTCTTCATGTTATAAAGTTTAAATTGAATGAAGAAACATTAATGAAATTAAACTATCATTACTGATATAAACAATCACAATGGTTGAATCAGAATTCATTTATTTCAGAAATCATCCTGTGAAACAACAAAAGCTAAGTTACCAGAACATACGGACAGACATACTGCTAAGTTTAGCATAGTCCTACTTACCAGAAACAGACCCAATAACTGAAACTGCTTTCTGTTATAAAATGATAAAATATTATCTGTCTGATTGAGATAATTTTCAGCTAGGGACAAGCTCTTAACAAAAAGAGAAAAGAAAGTAAAAGTCTGGCTTTTCATACCAAGGATTTTAACTTTTACTATATACTAAAATACACAAAGATAAAATGAAATTACTATTGATGAATTATTCATAAGTGTACATATTAATTATTAGTGTGGCTGATGTTTGTACAGATACATCTCTATAATGTATACAGGAAAATGACTTACTGTAGACAAATTAGCCAAAGTAACTAGAAATGCAATTGAAAATAGCAAAAATGAAGGAAGTGTTTTTTTTTTTTTGCAAGTCTCATCATAAAAGGCAGAAAAATATTGTACATCAGCAGACAGTCCTCGTCAATTCAAATAAATACAGAGAAATAAAAACAGTCTTGGTGAAACAATTCAAAAGTATTATACAAAATAGTACTGATTATGTAGTCTTAGTTTCAATAACTAATCATATAAAAGATTTTTTTGGCCTACTTTATTTGAAAATATAAAATCAATATAAATGAAGTACACAATATGAAATAGATGAACTGCTCTTGAGTTAACCACAATATTGTAAAATATTTTCTATAACATTAGCAATACTGATTACGTATATAACGGGTGCGATGGATAAATTGTCGTCTAAATTACATAAAAATGAAAATAACACCGATATCTCATTTTAACATATATTTTACCAAAATTACACAAATATCTTGAAAAACTAAAGAGTAAATTTATTCAGTAAAATCGCCATTGGCTTCAACCATGGTCACCAGATGACTTCGGAATCTCCTGCATCTCTTCTGAACAGTCACCTTGTTTAAGTTGGTGAATGCTGCCATAATCCTTGCCTTCAGGTCATCCTTGGTGTTACAAGGAGTTTTGTTGGTCTTTTGTTCTGTTGCAGTCTGGGGAGTTAGATGGCAAGATGTAAGGTGTGAAGTGGTTACAGAAATTGTCTGACAATCATGACTGACTGGATTCACATGCTTGTGTGACATGGTGCAGAGTTCTGTTGCCAGACATAGTGTCTTCCTGCAGTCATCCTCTTGGCCCAGGGCAGCACTATCTCCTCAAGGAACTTGACATAGGCCTTTGTATTGAGTCTGAGGCCCTCACTAAAAGATTTGGGAATTCTTTTCTTATCAGAATAATCAGAGTGAGTTTTCTAAGCTGCCATACCTTCGTAGTCACCATTAGACTCATCCAACTCTTTCTGAATCCTCTGAACTGTTCTCAGATTGACACCCAAACACTCTGAAATGTTCGTATTGGAGCTTCTGGCACAAATGCCAAGCAGTACAGCACGATGTTTCCAAATTTCTGGAAGAGTGAATTGTGTCATGGTGCTCTTTTTCTCACCATGCTCAATTGACCCTACTAAACTGTACAGTTGACAAAATCAAAAACAAACAACATGCATGCACAAAATTAAAAATATAATATGGCGACAATTTACCCATCGCACCCTGTACATGAAAAACTACAAATTATCTACTGAATAACATTTAATCAAGAATCTTCTAAGTGCCATGTCCCTTCAGTATATTGGCAATCATGGCTCTCCACAATTTCCTGTCCTTTGTAGCTCTTAGTGAATTTTGTTTTTGTGCTCTCTCCTAAACCCTGTTCTGCCATCCATTTACACATGCTTGTTAGGCAGGGGTCATGCACTGTTTTCCTGTTCCTCTTGCCTTCAATATGTTCTGTAAGTGTCAAATTTTCCAAGCCCTCTTTCCTCATTATGTGCCCTAGACATTAACTAAATTCAAATGCCTTATTCTATAGGCACCAATAGTTTACATTTTCTACTGAAAACTATTATCTGTACAAGTGCTATTTTTAACCTTCTTTTAATACCGTGGGGTATTTGGCACCACAAAAAGATTTCCTTATATTTAGTAAGTGGCAAGTCAAATTTTCATATTTAGCTGTGTCACTTTCTGAATACTTCCATAAAGTTACAAAAAGGAGTTTCTGGTTTTACTCATAATATTTGTATCGATTACAAGCAGTTTTATTTATTTAAGGAAAATTAAACTTATTTTTGCCTATTTGAATTTCTAAAACTTACAAATTTATTTTTTAATACTAAACATTTAATTCAATTTAAAAAAAAAAAAAAACCTTTTGATTTTTCATATTTATTTAACCTATAAAACCCAGAAAAAACAATCATGAGAATATATAAGAAGAAAATTAAGAGCTAAATGATATATTTTAAATGTGGTGTTTGAAAACTCCATAGTGCTAATGCTGTGACAATGCTACACAATATTAACAGGGTTAAGGACATTTTATATTGGAAACGAAAGACAATACACTAGATAATCTCTTGTTGCAATGCATGCTTCTCATTTTTTTTTATTAAAAAGAAGCAGTCTGTAAAGTTTAAGGAAGACAAGTCTAGGAAGGGAAAAACAAGCAGTAAACAAATTTTTGAAAATTTAATGTATAAAACACTTTATATATGTTATCTTCATTTATCTTGAAACAGGTGTATTTATTGCCAGCCAGTTGAGGAACAAATACTTTCATATAGTTTTCTTAAGAAAAAATGAATATATATATATATATATATATAGACATTGAAGTCAACACCCAGAGGTGACAGTCTGTTTCATGCTAAATGCAATCATCAGGCCACACAATTATGTTGAGCATGAAATAGACTGTCACCTCTGGGTGTTGACTTCAATGTCCACTTTTATATTTATATAAACTTTATCCCTGATAGTGAGCACTTTAACCGATAAATATAGCATACCTTAAAACTATATTTTATCATATATATATATATATATATATATATATATATATATATATATATATGTGTGTGTATGTATGTGTGTGTGTGTGTATATGTATATATATATATATATATATATATAGTATTAGTTCATGTCAGCCAGTTATGTGCCATGCGTGATATACTGATACACGCTTAGGTGATCATATATCTTTTTGATTCATGACCGATGAGGCAGATTTTTTTTCCGCAGTATGTTGCCATTTCTTTCTGTGGTAAACCAGTTGCCATCCAAGGCTATACAACCTGGCCTGTTCTGCTATTTACCCATAGCTGGTGGGGAGAAGAAAAGGATTCATACCTTTCCCAAGGGTAATGGATTTGAGTAGAATTCAAACTTGTCTCCCCGACCTCCTCAATCTGAGCTGCCATCCATTATGCCACTGTGCCTCCTGCATTATTGCGCATGTACTAAGCAGTAATTAACAAATGAGTGTAGAGTAGTTGCAAAGAGCAGAATAAGGTCACAAATATATGGTGCAATCAATCCTTGGCACAAATGAGAGAAAATGTGAAAAAGATAATTATGACCCAGAACAATAAAAATAAACAAACAAAAATCAACTTAAATGAATTATCTTATGATTTGATATTCGAGTAATCATAGTATTTCTTGTCACATTTTAGATTGTTTGTTTTTTAGCTATCATATCAAATATGCATACAGTTGTAGCTTTTGAGTATTCACTAAATTCTGTCTTAGTAATACAATAGCCTCAATCATTATCAACAAATTTCTACATAAGCTTTCTATCAGGATTCCTTTCTTACATTATTGGCTTATAATCTTGAAATAAAGAATGAAAATTGCAAGTCAACTCATATGTAAAACGACTTGACATCCTTCTTGTTACAAACCATGAAAGAGAAGATTCCAAGTTATGTTCAATCATTACTAATCACATTCAGTATATAAAGTTATATACACAAAATCTGTTGTAAAATATTTTAATTATTAATTAATTATTAAACATTTTGAAATATTATTTTTAATTTGAAGTCTTTTGAAAATCATGAAAATGTAACTGGTTTTAATGATGGATTTCTCATTCAAGAGAAAATGGCTTTTGTTTTCTTCAATATATATTTCCTTCATTTTTCTTACCAAATCCAGCACCTATAATAATTAGAATTTCCTGACTAATATTTTCATTCTTTACTGAAATCAAACCTAATTGGTTTCTTTTGTGTTAATTGACAAATAAAAATACCCCCCCCCCAAAAAAAAACAATTATTTATATGATTTAGTTAGAAATCGTTATATATAGCCTTTTTACTTTTTTGGCACAGAGATCAAAAATTTATGTAATACAAAACTGTATTGAATAACTGTTGATATCCAAGTAATTTTCTTTATGATCTTCCATAATCCCATGAACAAAAAAGCAGTCATTCTTGCTTATTTGAAATGCTACAGGAATAGAATGAAAACAGCATAAAATGATGAATAACTGATTTGGATATTTCAATACAGAGTTCAAATTTCAGAAAAAAAATGAGCCAATCTTACTGTATAATATACCAAATGTTTTTTGTTTGCAAACTTTTGCTGTACTAGTTATCTCCCTTGTCTCTTGATGCCAGTTAGCAGGGTATTTGTTATTGCAATGGCAGACTGTTCTCAGATATTTATGATGGTATGAAAAATTGAAAAACTACCTGTGGGAAAGAGCAGAGTATAACAAAAAATAAAATACAAGATCATGCTCTAAAGTTCTCAGCTCAACCAAGAAATCCTTAAAAATACTTGAACTCAAAACTGGAAAAAATATATTTACAATGTCTTCATTTTTTATGGCATTGGTATCCTATTCCTAAATAATGTCTGCTTATAAAAGAAAGCCCATAGCCTGATAATGGGTTATGTAATTATCAAACAATTCACAAAAACAACAGGCTATTTATCATGCTGAATTGGTGACAATTATGGCTGACAATTAAAAGAAATATTTGTTCTATGGTTTGTCTAAAAAAAGAATATTGTATAATCCAGGAAGCTAAAACTCTTTCATTTTGTATCAGGGATTTTCTAAACAGATTCTAGTGAGCATGGATAATTCAAGAAAAACTGAAACTTATTAAAACATTCTTTAAAATAATATAATGTATATTTTGAAGATGGATGTTATATATTCGTTGGTTTTCCGAAACATTAGTATGAACCTAATTGATTTGAGTTTGATCTAATCAACAAATAGACAAATATTTTCTTCACATTTTTCATGCAGTAAATCTATTCTTGATTTTTTTTAATGCTATGTCCCTTCAAAAAATAAGCAATAATGCTTCCCCACATATTCATTTCTTTATTATCTGTGAACTGCTACAAATTTTAGGGATAGATAATAGAATAGTTTTACATTGACTTCCTTCTCCATAGTATGGAATTCAGTGTAGTTCTTCTATGATACTGGTTGCTACCCAAAGCTAGAATTCTAATCTACCTTGCTATTTAACCCATAGCTATTAGTGTAATTATAATATTTATAGTAAAATATTTGAATATCTTGTTTTAAAAGCAACTTGATGAGATTTATTGGACTCAGTTAAATAGTTAAATTATTGAAACAAATTCAGAAAATGGTTTTGTCACCAACTGATTAACTGTTAACAAAAATTAATCTATAAAATGTTTCATTTCAAAAATAAAGAAAGGGACAAAAGAAATTTAAAACAAGATCTACCCACCTTATAATAAAGAACAGTATTATCTTGGAAAGAGGATGTAACCCTAGCAACTCTATAATCAAAGGAATTTAGCCTAATCTTTTAAGATTTTCATGTAGTTAAAAAAAAAAAATTTTTTTATCATTTCTGGGCAATGTCATGATTCCAATATTATAAAGAAAAAAATAACACCCAAAACATGGGTTTGATATTTTAAAATGTCATCTAATCACCATAATGAATTTCCCTTTTATTTGCACAAGGACACTCCAGTAAAGTGTGCTTCTCAGCAATGAAATAAATCAATATGTCAAAACAGGTACTGTCGGGGGTGAGGGAATAGCTTCTGAACAGTAGAGTAAGCCAGCCAACTTAATGTTCATGGTCTTGGCTTCAACATTGAAAGTGTTGCAAATCAAGTAGCCATGGCAACAATCCAGGAGTTGAGGGCTGGGTGTAGAATATATCAAGGGGAACAAATTTGATCTTCTCTTGACCAGAAGAACTTGATTGAGAAGTTTTTGGCACAATTTTATTTGCCCTCAAGCATAAGTTGCTGCCATGATCTGTAATGTTTTTTATCAGTATTAAATGCTGTTTTAATTTCACATACCTGCAATATATGTCCATTGCTTTTTTAAAAGATAATTCATAGCAATCATTGGAATGACATCAAACTAAAGCAGTAGCAGAAGTTCAGTAATACACATGTTTAGTATATTAGGAAGATGATTATTTAATTTGAAGATGATTAAACTGAAGAGCTCTTTAGGACATGGGCGATCATGGCTCTCCACAGTTTCCTCTTCTTTAATATTGGTAAAGTATACATTGCCATGACAATACTTGGGAAACATAAGAGAGTGGTTTCCCATTGCCTTCTCCTCAACTAGTTGCCATACTAATAAGGATAGTTTATTCTGCTATTTTACCCGTAGGTGAGGGAAGAAAAAGATTTGTCTTTTTCAAGGGCATTAGTGTGATGTGAATGCAACAACTTTGGGTAGAATTTGAATCTAGTTTGCCAAGTCCATTTTCTGTACTGATAACTGGTATGTCATCTTCATAGCCATAGATCTTTCTTAAATGAAGTTTCTTTTATGTGCAGTGTTCCCTTAGGAAGTGGACGATCATGGTCCTCCATAACTTCCTATCTTTCATAGCTCTAAGTAATGTTCATCTTCTTACCATCCCTTCCAGTCTCTGTTCTGCATTCCATTTACACAAGCTTGTTAGGTAGGCTACTCAGTATTTCCCTCTGCCTCCTCCACCTTCAATATGTCCTGTGAGTGTCAACTTCTCCAAGCTCTCTTTCCACATTATGTGTCTCAGGTATTTTGACTGTCTCTTTTTGATTCTAAGTACACTATTTGCTTCTATTTTCCTTAAAACTTCCACACTGCTCACATATTCTGTCGAGGTATTCTCGCCATGTTTCTGTAGAACCAGAATTCTGTTTCCTCAAATGTCCTCTTTCTCTGTGAAGAAATTGTCCAGTATTCATTGCTATATAGGAAGATTGATATTACATAACAGCTCAGAAAAAAATTAGCTTTAAACTCTTAGTAGTTTGTCATAAATTCTCAATATCTTGACTAAATAAAATAACTGAGTAGATGAAAAGCAGAATGTATAACATTTGTAAATGTTGACTTACATTCTGTTTGAATGATGTAACAAAAGAATTTTTTGTTATATTTTATAAGCTTCCTTTTAGCTACAACGTTTTTGACACTGAAATTGTCTTTAGAATCAAAATATTGCTGAGCAAATATTTGAAAAAAAGCTTTTGAAATAAAGAGAACTGCAGTTCTGTTTATCAAGCAACAGTTAGCACATCTACAAAGTTCATTTTAAGAAATATTTTAAAAACATTAAAATGAAACAAATACTGTATTACTCTTATTAAATTTACAGCTTGTGTTTCAGTTAATTTTTTATGAATTAATTTACAGATCACAAATTTACTGCCTATGATTTTATCTTGAGGAGCAGGTGGATATTAACTTGAAGAATTTGTAAAATCTGAGGAACCAGAAAATTTGGCAGGTGTAAACAATTAAGATGAATGCAACACAATGAATCATTACATATCCTTCTAAGAAAATTCTAACCATTTTATAATAACCTGAATATAAAATGCAGGTATCAGTTCTTTTAGCTAGGAAAATTTGCAATAAACAAATTTGTTCTTTTTGGTCTTTATTTGTTAGATGAAAAATTATCATTATTATAAATTTACTCCTTGAGGCAAGGAGGACAAAAAGTTATATATTTTGTTTCAGATGAAGCAACAAGAGATCACATAAAGAAGAAGGAATAAGAAATAAATTCTGACATAGTAAAATGAGAACAATCTACCTGCATGAACGGAAGAAAGGATTTTGTTTGAAATTTGCAGAATACCAACTATGATAAACACCTGAAGAAAGCTGGAGGACATAATTGCTATAAAATATTGTAACTATAAAACTTAAGATGAGGATATTAGCAAATCAATGTTAGCTAAGTTTATTCTTTTACTGCCCTTATGAGCGTGAAGATAAAACTAAGATGTAACATTAGAACATATCCAAGGAATTATAGTGACAAAAATAAATGTGAAAATCATTTCAAGTGAAACTTATAGGAAAATACAAAGTTCCAATTTTATAATAAAGTACCATTTGATTTTTGTCTCGTTTTATAAGTGAGAATGAGAATATTCATTGAGGTAGGAATTATTTATTTAAAGGCAGAAAGTATTAGAAAATAGTTTCAGTTAGTGTACATTATTTTATTTATGTATATAATTACAATAGTGAGAAAGATGATGCTAACAAAACTGAAAAGAAGAATAAGGGAAAACACTTCACATCCACATGTTTAATGGTTTGCATGTCATATTCTGTCAGCACTCCCATAATTTTAAAAAACAACTGGAAGAAGAAACTTCACCTTTCGGGATGAGTGATTGCTATAAAATTGATTCAGGACATAAAAAGGCTTCAAAGTGTAGTATCTGTAGTATCTTCAAAGTGTAGTATCTGTTCCAGCAGCACACAGCCAGCCCATGGCTTCAGCCATCATCATCAGCTGACAACCTTACCAATCAAAAACACTACAGCCAACAGTCTGTAAAGCAATTCTAAAAGATTGGGTTGCAACTTTTGGAGCACCACAAGTAATGATGGTTGATTGCAGAGCACAATTTCAATCATCTCTATTTTGGGAATTCAAAAATTTACTTGTCTCTAAGTACATAAAAACAATAGCTTATCACCCCTGTGCAAATGTTCTGGTTGAAAGATTTCACAGATCCCTAAAAGCTTCCTTGACCTGACACCACTAACTGGATGGAAGATTAATCCTCCTCCTGCCAGGAATACAGTTAAAGAAGATTTAGGCTGTACACCATCTGGACTCATTTTTGGTGCACCTCTATCCTTACCAGGACAATATTTTTGTGACATATAAAATACAATTTCAACCTATACTACTTCCTTTATGGAATGCAACAAAATAGAACAGTTGAAAAACACATAAACACAACACCCCCTAAAGATGTTTACATACCAAAAAAACCTTCAAGACTGTGAGTATATTTTCACACAGAATGATGCAATCAAATGATCAGCCACACCCAGCTACCAAGGTATTTTCAAAGTTACATCCCAGTCAAGCATGGTAACATCACAGATACCATGACTGGAGCAAATCAGCATTTCTGGAAAAGATGCCCCCAGGCACAAATCTGGCACCAGAGGCCCATCATCACAACTATCAAGAGACAGACCAAATCAGGTAGGAAAATCACTTTGCCTAAGCATCTGGAAACATACATCTATTATTAATTGATATGATCAATTATCTAGGGGGAATGGGTTTGTCATATCCTGTCGGCACTCCCATAATTTAAAAAAACAACCAGAAGAAGAAACTTCACCTTCCAAGACCAGCGACTGTTTTAAAACTGATTCAGGGTGTAAAAAGGCATTCAAAATTGAAAGGGACAACTATCCGCAGGCACGATGCTTAGGATCAAAGCCAGCCATCCTCGCCAGCAGCAACAATGTGTGATGAACTATCCTTTACAGGACAATACTTTTTACCAACTACAAAACTCTCCTTTTCAGAACAACATTGATCTCACTCTCTACATGAACACACAGAAATATTTGTTGCCTAGTGCATTGTAACTTTATTTTTATCAATGTATTTTCTTTAACAAAAATAAACTTGGCAATATATTTTTTTACTCAAGTCTTCATTTTGTCTGTTGTTGTCATCCATCATTCAATATGTTTGCGGGCCAATATACCACCTGCAACAGGTATAATAAAAAATATCACCTCATAATTCAGTTCATCCATTAGTTATTTATGCTTGGTTCTATCTTTAAAAAATCTTTTGAAGATAAATTTTTAAAAAATGTTGAATTTTTCAGTAGAGTTGTACTTTTGAAATATTAAAATCATGAAATCTAAAATTCAAATTTTTGACTTAAATCTTTTAAATAACATGACATTTCATTTTTTAAAAATGTCTCTGGCATATTTTTTCTCTATTTGGATAAATGTATTATTTATTTTGTTCATATTTGGATAAATGTATTATTTCTGATAGTTAATATCAGCATAAGCATACATACACATTGATACTTAAAATAGCAGGATATAATTATTAATATGCAGAGCTTTTTTTCTTAACCTTTTTTTTGCTTTAACAACTAAAATATAAAAAGAGACAATTGGGCAAGTGCAGTAAATGGCAAGTGAACAAATCGAGGAAAGAATAAATTGTAAGAACAAAGATTTATTTGCTAAATAAATAAGAGGAAATGCAATTAAGTTAAAAGGAAACATGAATCTTTGTACATTTCTTGCAATCAACTTTAACATAGACAATAACAAAGGCATTCTATTTGGCTGGACTGCTGCAAATTCACTTAGGACAAGAAGAGACAGGTCAGAGTTCATCAGAGGTTTCCTTATGTAAGTGATAAATGCACATAGTTACACAATTACTGTACAAGTAGATGACATAGGAGACAGGCAAAAGCCTTCAAAAGTTTGAAGCTATTATTTTCAAGACAGCTATCATCTGTGGCAGAGGTGATAAACAAAGAGGACACAAACAGAAAGATGAAAAATACAAAACACTGCTTAATTTAAAGCAATATTCACTGAGAATGATTTTTTCAGGTTTCTATGGCCTTATGTCACATTTCAGGTAAATCATGTCCTTCTTAAGTGCCATGCTCTGAAAACAAATAGGTGATCATGGCTTTCCATACCATCATTTTCTTTTGTGCACTGGTATGTTTGTTTTTGGGAAAGACAGTGGTTTCCCATTTAGTGTTGTTCTCCTAGATTGGTTAACAACCAAGGCTAGAGACCTTGGTTTTATCTATTATTTAATACATAATTAAGGAGAAAAAAAAAAGATTGATTCATGCCTTTCCCAAGGGTTTAAGAGCAAAGTGAACACAATATGTAATTTAAACTCAGCTTGAGGATTCTATTTTCCATGATGTTAACTGTTTGTCGGCCAACCCTTCCATTGTAAACTGTGTATTCCATTATAAAAGAAGGATTCCAGTTATGATATCCTTACTTTTTTGAAGAATATATTTGATATCAAACTTGTTGGAAATACTGATCAGACAAGGAGTGTATCATAAAGTGAAGTAAATGGTGAATTGCTACAAAAAAAATCCCTGCCAAGCTCTTTGACCATTTGATGTATTGCATTTGTAACATAAGAAAGGTTTTGTCATACAGCAAAAATTATGACCCCCACCTTCAACATCCTTGCCTAGAAAAAAAGTTCCTATTTCTTCTCTTCCAATGCATCATTCAAATGAGTAAATGACTTATTGTAGTATTGAACTGTAAGTTTCTATTATTTATAACATTCCTTATAAATTATATACCCAAAGAAGTCTGAAGAAAGAAAAAGGTCACCTGTCTGAATTGAGTAACAGTTTTGATTAGGTTTCAGCAATTTGTAATAAATAAAAAATCCTTTTTGAATTCCACCAAATAAAAAGCGTAAATTTTCTCTTCCTTTAGATTTTTTTTACATTGAAAAGTTGAAGTCTGTCTTGAGTCTAACCATAATTTTCTTCATTCTGATATTTATAATAAATGTATTTTTCATAGCCAGTAATAGGCCTACCATGATTTCCAAACCTCAAATCAGGATAGTTTTCAATTTTTACTACAGGTCTAGGTTCTTGTTTTAAAAAAATATTGATAGTTCATATCTCTAGTAGGGACACCAGAGGAAACCCATTCAAACTTGGATGTATAGTAAACCTAGCCAGTGATTAAATTTAAAAAAAAATTACATTTGTTTTTATTGAGTAAGAAGAAAAATTCAAATGTTTATACTTGTATTCATGTCAAACCCAGTTTCCTAATTTTTCTTATGGCTTGTAAGCAACATACTACATCCGAGTGGCTGCACAAGCAATAAAAAGACACTTCAAAGATTCCCCTAATATTGTCCAAAAGATAATGCTGGCAACTTTTTGCATCAATCTAATATTTGTCCTTGTAAGATTTGCAATGTTTATTTGTAACTTTGCTGTCATCATACATAATATAAGAAGTTAAAAGTGGATGTTCAGTTATCCCATTATCATGTAGACAAATGTAGAGCTCGACTTGTTTCTGACTATGCAGTAAAGTCTTACATTTACTGTGTACTTGTATATCTAATGCATAAGCGTCCACAGATGCATTAAATAAAAACATGAAGATGTATGTAACCAAGTTATTGGAAATGATTTATATCTAAGATTTCTAGCACCAGTGCATGAAAATTTGTAATATTGTAAATAAAAATTCTTTGTTGGCATTGTAAAAGAAAGTATTATAGGAAAACAAAGCATCAGACAATTATAATTATATTAGTGATAATGCTCATCATTGAGATTACAGGAATGTGGTATTTAAACATAACTGTTATTCCAGTAGTTGTCAGAGTACGAGGACAAATTAAGAAGAATATTGATATGCACATCCAGGAAATCCATTTTTATCTGAATTAAGATTGTGTGAACAAGTACAGCTTATATAATTAGAAAAATGCTTTCCATACTTTCCTAACGAAAAACTTCATTTATCTTAGGTTTTGGGTTAAAAAATAATAATAATAGTAAAAACTAAAACTGTTCCTGTTGAAGGTGGAGCTTTGGATTTGATAAAGAAAGGAACTCAAGAACAAATCCAAAAAATCCCATCTCTCCAGGGAATTAAAAAAAAATAGTTCTAACAAACACAACCCATATCTTGTAAAGAGTTTTTTTTGTTAATACCTATACTTTGTTTAATTTAGTAGAAACAACAAAAGAATCACATCCTTGGCTTGCTCAAGGTCATTGCTTATGACTTGGCATCTGACTATTAAACAAATGTAGGTGAAAAATAAATCTTTTATTATAATAATAATACAAATGTGCAGTGTCATAATGCTAATTCTATTCTTAGGTCACTGCTTGAGACAAAGAAGAAAATGAGTATACAGTAGGAACAAAAAATAATGATAATAATAAAGATATTAACATAACCAATCACTTTGACTTGATTTCATCACCATCTAAAAAATCTCTCTCTCTCTCTCTGATTTACTAACATACGCCCCCCCCCCCCACAAAAAACAGAACTGAAAATAATTCTTGTGAAGTATCTGGTCAGTTGGTTCCTTCTGATTAATATAATTATCATTTTATAATTAAGATATTATTCTAATTAACAGGGGAGGGGATAAACATTGCTGTTAACTGTAATAAATTATAATACAAGAATTCTCAAGTTTTTTTTCAATAGCATTTTTTATTACTTGCTGAAAAAAAAATTGTATTATAATTAAGATTATTTGCCATTAAATGGAACAGAAATGACTATTGTGATAATGACATACCTCATTGGAGGAAATAAAATATGCCTATCTGTAAAAGTTTTATGAATGTTCAAGGGAATTTTGAACCCTAGCTAAAGAATCAGGAAAGCATCTCCAAAAATTTATGGGCATATCTTTTCATATATATA
>OZ038497.1:4275574-4403074 GCA_964036315.1 Acanthosepion esculentum
GAAGTGCAAGAGAAGGAACTGTTAGCTTAGAACTTACAGTTACATTTAGCCATTTCAAGTTTATTATCATTTATTTCCAGTAAATGTTAATTTCCTCTTTTTCCCCAAATGGGCCAGCACAGCCATGTAACAAAACTATAACAATGTGGTAGTGAAAGAGATTTACAATTTACTTGAATAATTAACATATTCATTTTTATTATTAATTTTAACATATATATTTTGATAAGAAATGTATTAATAAATCAGGAATGAATAATATGCTTATATATATCATCCTTAAGCATAATTTATATGTATCTATATTATATTTATATGAATCAATTATTTACTTTTATGTATTTTCTTACATATGAATTCTGTATTTATTATTGTAAAATCTGCTGAACATGATTGAGCAATTTTTACATTAATGTACATTTGTATGATTGTCTAAATTTTATAAGCAAAGACACATTGACAAACACTAGTATTAGTCATATTAGTTAGCGAAAGGTCTCGATCTTAATAGTTATAGTGATTATCCCAAAGAAAAAAGTAAAATAACTCAAAAAGTCTTTTGATTTGTAATTTGTTTATGTATACCAAGGTGTATATTTTGTCATATTTATTATCAACAAATAACATACAGGAAATCTATATAAGTATTAAGGGCACCAATAAGTGGGATATTTCTTAAGAAATGAGTATTTACAGGAAATATAATGACAATAAAAGAGAATAAAGAAGAGATAAGAGAAATAGGGAAATTTACATCAGTGACAAGCAAGCAGCAAATACATTAAAATAAGAAATATAGGGAACAAAAGATTTGTTTGAGAAAAGGAAGATGCAGTCAATTATGATCTTTATGAAGTAAAAAGAAAAAAATGACTCTTACGCCATATTTGGTTACACTATTATAACCAAATTCATAAAATTTTTAAATAAATATCTGACATTTATTTTCATACTTGACATGTAGCACATCATGATGAGCTTGCATACATGTTGCCCATCTTACCTTGTCTGCTTCATTAATAGGCATTCTTCTACCCCCAGTCACACATGGGAATGAATCAATAAGTCTGCAGCCTAGCTAGTAGTTATTAGTTAAATTGTTTTATCTGAATTTTTCACTAGATAATATTCCATCTAGGTGATTAATATTCACAACTGAATCAAGTGCATTGACAAGTAAGGAGGTTGTCAAAAAAATATTTGTTATAGAAAATAAATGCTATTTTTTATCATCAGCTGTGGGCTTACTGATGTTTCCATCCATACAGACATATACATTTTATATATGCGCACAGACCTTTGTTATTATATGAGTCTTTAGGTACAGAACAATCTCATCATGAAGTAAATGCATATGTCTAGATCTCAAATATTTTTTCAAGGCAATTCCACTTCTAAGGCATCAATCAGGTATTTGTATCTCTTAAGTCAGTATTCAATGAAATCGAAAACAAGTTTTCATCATAAAAAGTAGGAAGCATTTCAGTTGATTAAATCAGCCACAATTGGACACTATTCTTTAATGTTGCCAAGTCCCAGTGTTTTACAATGTAGACACCCTTGACTGCATCATTAACAAAAAGATGAGGGGTGATATTTGGAAGCATTCCAGAAAAAAAGTGGATAGTATTTTATAGCTGCTATAGTTTAAATGTGATGTATATTTTTAATTTTTCTATACACCAATAGGAAGTTTGTTGATAAACTTTCAGTTCAAGCCACTTCCCAATGAGACCAAACATTACATTTTTTTAGAAGAAATTGTTGGTCAGACTGAGAACTTTCAGTCCCCCCTCTTATATATGTTTGAACAACCATTCGTGTTTGGTTCAATGAAATATATCATTGTTATATTAAATATACTTATGCATACAATTAGCAATTTCAATCATAAAATGATGAGACCTAGCTGCCAATCTAGTACTGTACTTAAATTTATGAAAGAAAGCTCACCAGAAAAATTACCATGAAAGTATTTATAGAAAAGGCACAAGGAAGCTATGTTATGGGAGTGGGCAAGTGATTTTATATGAATAAACGTTTTTGTCAAAAAGAAAAATGCTGTAATACTTTACATACATGTGCAATTTGATAAGACAAAATAACATTGCTTAAGAAAGGTACCTAGATTTATGAATTTAAGCACAGTACTAGATTGGCAGATAGGTCTCATTATTTTACAGTTGAAATGGATAGATGTAGCCATAAGTTCTATGCTAACAGTTTCTTTTATTGCATTTCTTGCTTGTGGAACTCTCTCCTGGCTTCTGGCTTCTTGCTTCAAAATAAATTTTAATTTTCAAAAATTTAAATGCTAAGTCAATTGTCATCCTCTGTCTTAATTTCTGTTCATTGATTGTTCTCTCTTCTTGATAGCATTCTCTAACACTTAATAATCCCTTGTATCTTAGTGGCTTTATGGCCTTGCTTGGAGTGAAATGACTAAAATAATAAATAACTAGAGGTCTATCAACAAACATGCAAGTGAGCATCTGTATTTTCTGTCATCAACATAATAGTGTTTACATTTATAATTCTTGTCATTGAAATAGGCTTCGATGTAGTGTTGATATTTGTGATAAAAGCAATAACAGAATATTTATGGAAGCTAACATAGAAAGACTTTTATGATCGATTAATTCATTCATTCATTTTCTATAGTCAGAAAATATTTTTAGATTCTAAGAATTTTTTTTCCTTTGGAGACAATAATGATTTAGTTGTACAAGTCTTACTAATCACCCACAGGTGGGTGAAGAAAAGATGGATTCATACTTTTCCTCAAATGATTATAATGAACCCAACTCAAATTGGAACTTGACTCTCCAATTAACAATTCCGAACCATTACCCATTACACCACCTGCACAGCCAAGCTTCCAGATCCTGGTATTCCCAAGCAGTCACCCATCTAGTTATTGACCAGGCTCAATGTTGCTTAACTTCACTGATTGTATGGGAACTGGTGTTTCAATGTTATATGGCCGTAAGCCTAAGATGGAAAGAGTAGTTCATCTAAATTGGTAGAAGGTGGAAAAAAGTAAAAGAAAAAAAATATTTTCTGAGAAGTAGAACCATATAAATAACAACATTGACTAAATAACAAATATATTTATCAGATAGACTGTATAACCAATGATGATTGTTTTAGATCAAGATGGGGGGTAGTTAAAAATAAATAGAGGATTGAGTTGTTTCTTTTCCCTAAATAGTTACAAAAAAAAAAAAAATAATAATAATAATAATAGATAAAGATTTCACAGATAAAATGACAAAATCTATATCAGGGACACAAAATGAAAATGCTTTTGGCAATAAAACTAATTCTGATTTTTCATTTCAAAGTTGAACATAAAAAATGAAAGCAGTAATAAAAATGAGGCGTAGTATATATAAGATGATTAAACAAAGGAGAATGTGTCAAAGGCAGAATGAGAAAGCAAATGGCCTAATTGAAAGAACAAATAGTAGTTTATATAAAGATTAGTTTGATTGCTATGACGTGATGAACCAGCAAATTTAGAAGTTCTTATTGTTATATATGCACTCTTTAGTTCTTTTAGTAATCAAATGTTATAACAGGAAGGTTCTCAAAGAGAGCAAACAGCTCTTGTTTCCTCTGAAAGTACTTGAACCTGATAGAAACTTCTGATTGCTTGAACCCTAACTCTTGCTTTTACACTATGTGTCATTCAGAAAAACTTTGACTTGAGCTCCCAAATTAACCACCGGATATCACTCAACAAACCAACTTCTATAGTCCACATCTGAGCAAAAGTGATACCACAGTAGCAGTGAGTAATCTTCATTCAAGTATCCACCTTTTTTTTTCTATTTTTATTTTTTGGTCAACAGAAATTCTTTTAGTTCATATCATTTGAGAGATAAAGTACAAAAATAGACATGACTGAGTAGGAATGGCAATCTATTGGGAATTGTGTAAATGATTAAGATTTGACTATACATTTCAAAGTTATATGCACAAGATAAAAGCTGACTTGGAATTCAAATGGACCACTTGATCCAGGCTGTAACTACTCATTATAAACAAAATGAAGATGTTTCATCAAACCAGAGTGAAAAACTGAAACAATGTTTGCATCATGCAAGAAAATGAAGAAAAGAAAAGAAAATGGTGATAATTGTACCCATCATTACTGGATAAAATGGAACAGTCCTAAAGAGTCTTCTATAGTTTGGAAAAAGCAGAAATCTGAAGAATAACTCAAACAATCCAAGATAACAGTATCACAAAAAATAACCTGATACAAGTGACAGAGTATTGAGGGAATTTGATGTCACTTGATCTTCAGTGAGAGACACTAGATATGACTGCTTTGAAAATTGAATAAGTACAATAATAATAACATTTTGTTTCATTTATGTTCTTAGTAAAACCATATTAAGATACAAAGGTATAATTATTTTGAGTCAATTTTACAAGTATTTTCATATATTTAAATTTGTAAATTGTCATATAGATTTAACTGAAAATAGGTTCTTTCTGATTGGTTGCCATGTTACATCAAGGTCACACAACCAGTTCTTGGTTCTCAATATATTCAAAATGGCTGGATATTTCCAGACATATCTCATATCAAACTGTGGACATAAAGCCAACATTATAGCCAATAATTATGCAATATGAATTTGCCTCATTTGTAAACATTGCAATCTATCAGCCTCTAATATAACTGCCATTCCATTCAAATCTCTGTATGAATTTATTCACAATTCCTTTTTACTTTTAGTTTCATGATAAACACTTTACACCAAGCAAAAAACAAAAACTAAATATTGTTGAAAAGATTAGTGTATTTCACAACTCATTTCACATAAATGAGTTTGATGACAAAGATAATTTCCCCAATATAGCTTACTCTTTTTGTATGCATTAAATAGAGTCAGTTGTAAGACACTTTTTGGACAATTATTGAATCTTTCTGGGCTTGAGCAAAATTCACACAAAAGCATAAACAGAAATTTGGAAGGACAACTGTTATCAAAATATGGAAGGCTCTAAAATTATATTTCAATATTTTTCAAAAGTCTTTGTAATGAGTCAAGAATTACAACTTCATTTCTTGTTAGCATTTTTGAGAAATTTTTAAATACTTTAGACAAAAGAAGTCATTATTTTCAGCAAAGACAAAAAGATGGCAAATTCTTTCCAAATGGGAACAGTAAGTTATAAAAAAATATCCAGAAATGTCAAAAAGTCTCAAACATAAAATGAGTTTTTCTGATTTGGGTGTCTTTCTTCATTTTTCACATTTTTTTTTTTTTAATGTGCAATATTTTTCAATTCCTGAGTTAAAAAAAAACAAAAACAAAAAAAAACAGCTTTTTTTTTTTTTGCTTATGGCTTGGAGACTCTTGTTATTGCTGGCAAGGATTTATGAAATATACTGGTGCTCATAAGAAATGAGACTAGAATGTGAATATGCAATGAGACTTGGAAACTGATTATTTATGTGCAACATAAAACTGATCAATGAAACATATTACTTTTGCTGGCCAGGAAGTGCACTATTGATCGGAAAAGTAGCAATAAACTTTCCTTACTTCTGTCCTGTATACAGGAAAGAGTATCACATTGATTTGAGGACAAATATAGAAATAAAAAATAAATGTTCAATATCATTCACAGCCCTATATATATATATATATATTATGGAAAAGAACATTTGAACACACAGATTATTTCATAGAAAATTTATTCCATTGAAGAACTACTTTTTTGTAATTCTGATTTTAGATATTAAATTCCAAACATAACTGTCCTTTTACAATTTGGCTACCTAAAAACAGAATCTATTTAAAATCCATGATTAACAGAGAATTATCAGATACAAATACATATTCAAAGATGATAAAATATAAAATAAATATTCAAAGATGCATTTTCAGAATTGGTAAAAATAAAAGGCAACTGTTAGTACTACTATTGTAAGTTGTAGTACTACACAGTTATTGTTGACAGAAATGTTTGGATTGATTTTAATTCACAGATTCCTGGATTGGTAGGCATTTCATATTTTGGTTTATTTTATATAGCAAAAACTTTTACAAGTTTTATGCTTGTGTCTTGTACAGACCCAAATGAAATCTTGATTGATAATGTAATACCTGTCAGCTGTTTTTTTAATCAATATCTCCGGTTTTAAATAGAAGCAAATTCAATGGACTATAAAAAGATATGATCTCTCTCTCACTCTCATATATATATATATATATATATATATATATATATATATATATATATATATAAATATTTATAAGGCATTTTTTTAAAGCAAAAGCTAAAATAAAAATTCGTCCCAGGATTTATCAAGCTTATTTATTCTGGGAATTTAAAAAGACGTGTAAATTAATTTAAATTAACACACCTTTAATAAATAAATAAGCTTGATAAATCCTGGGACGAAACCGGTTGTTTTTATTTTAGCTTTTGCTTTAAAAAAAATGCCTTATAAATATTGTCTTTTCCTATCTATTATTAAATTCTGTACCATAAAAAACTTATTTAAATATATATATATATATATATATATATATATATATATATATATATATATATATATAGAGAGAGAGAGAGAGAGAGAGAGAGATAGATAGATATATATATTGTGTGTGTGTGTTTAAGAATTATTAGAACCTATTCTCCCTTGCATTTGTGTAAAAGCAACCTTAATTCATTCTTGTCATCAGCATATGGCCATGGAAAATGAGAAGCCTTTCTCATTTTCCAAAACACTCCCTCATAACAATCCAGTTTCATATGCTAGCATTACTTGCTAGAAAAAGAGCAACTATTTCACATCACAAAGAATAAAACCTTTAGTTTGAAAAATCTTTTAGGCATATCTGATTGAATAAATTACAAACATGTCTAACTATTTTTATCATAATCCTTTCATATTCGTGAATATTTTTCTGTATATTACAATTAAATAAGGCAAGAAATGCACTGTAACTGTGAGAATCCCTTTTCTCTTGCTTCTGTTTGTTGAGAGGAGTTATTAAGTTATCATTACTTATTTTGATCTGCCTTTTCACAAGGCCACATTTAAATTGCCAGAACAACATCACCTGGTATTCAACACACTTGGCTGTTTATATGGCCAATTCTCTCAATATTTACACAATGGAATTACAATTAGAACTTATAGATGAATAAATATAAAAACATTTCTTTTCATCTTTTTTAATATTTATATAGATTATGTAATTCATTATGTAATTCCTTTTGTCATATTTATTTGTTAACTTTGATAATTTATATTTTATAAGATTCAAGACTGTTTCATGCATTCTGTTTCTTCTCACCTTCATTGCTAAGGGTCAGGAACCATGGACAATACTTGCTTTTTTGAATTCAGGGTTGTCCTTCATCTAGACTGGTTGCCAACCAAAGCTAGATAACCCAATCTGCTCTTTTATTTAACCCATATCTGATTGGAGAAGAGATAAATTCATACTTTTCCCAACAGTATTTGCACATAAGTGAATATAATGAACTTGATTAGAATTTGAACTTGGCTCTTCAATTTCTCATTCTGAACACCACCCACACATTCTCTAGTACATGATTTTTATCAGGGGAAAAAAAAGAAGTAACACCAGAGGGTCCGGAATCCTCTTTTAAACATTACTTAGTCTAGCTGGACTGTTCCATGAGGGAATGAATAATCTAGGGGTTCTTTATTTATCTTTCTAATTCATGTAAAACTAATTTGTATTAGTTTATATTCTATGATATTTTTATTATTGTGACAAAAACATGCATAAAGATGTCCCTTCCATATGATAATTCCATATGTTTCTTTGATTTTAATGATGTCATCAAAAGGATTTTTGTTTGACCCCACAATGTGTATAGGATGTAAATGGACAAATAAAACCCTGAGTAAAAAACTTATTTCTTTGTAGTGATCAACACAAAAAGTTTCTACTTCTTCATAACTTTTCTCTAAATCTTTTATCCTTTTATAAATAATCAACTATTTATGCTTTGTTTCTACAGTATGCTTTCATATATGATTTGTTTACTCTAATTTCATCAACAACTGAATTATTGAAACTCAAAATGGAGTGAATGTGTTGATTGAAGCAATTGTATGTTTGAAACATGATATGTGGATGTCACAGTGTTGTTAGCAGACTCAGAAAGTAACATAGTAAAGTGGCATAGTAGTAATGGAAAGCAAAAAGAAAGGACTATTAACAGTAAGAAGGCAAAATACATAGTTGTCAGCAAAAGAGACAACCCAAAGTGTAAGCTGAGTAACAGGGATTTCAGAATCAAACAGGTAGTGAAATTTAATGAAATAACAGGTGACAGAAAATGTAACACAGAAATCTAAAGGTGCATAGGAACAGTGAAAGAGGTCTTTCAGAAACTAAGTAAAGTATTAAGTGATAGGAAAATGTCATTAGAAACAAAGAAAAGGAGTACTGGACTGCTATGTAATATATAATCTATATAGCAATGAATGTTGGACAATCTCTTCATGCCTTTCATAAACTAAGCAAAGTATGAAGAGATAAGAAAATGTCATTAGAAACAGAGAAAAGGAGTGCTGGACTGCTATGTAACACTAAGCTTCTATATGGCAGTGAATACTGGACAATTTCTTCACAGATGAAGAGACTTGAAATGACAGATATGTTTCTGCCACTAAATGCTAAAAATACCATGGGCAGAACATGTGAACAACAAGGAAGTCTTAAGGAAAAAAACAGAAACAAAAAGGACACTTATAATTAGAACCAGAAAGAGAGAGTTGAAATTTCTTGGTCACATCAAGAGGAAAGAGAATGTACCACACACAGGATGTATTGAATGAAAGAGAATCAGGGCAAACAGTGATTAACTTCCTTAGGGAGTTTCTACAAAAGGATGTAAAAACAGAGAATAGCATAATTTTGCATTAACAAATTTCATGCTGGGTTTGGTATCTTATAATGTTATTTGTTGCTTTATTTATTACAACCTTCTAGGTTGAATATTCAACTGTTAAAGTAAGTAGGTTCAGATAGGAACAAAATAACTTATGATAAAACAAACTTGCAATGCATATCCTGGGAACACATATTTCATGGATTAAATTGATTTAATCTTTAACTGATCCAACGCAATCAGGCTTCTGGGTGGCCAAGACACAAATCTCCTCTAAATTTTGACACTATATTATTTGATTTTATTACTGAGTAAATTATTTTAACTCAAAGAGTTGAAGCACTTTAACTGTAAATCTTTGGTTAATATTTCATATTAAAATTGATAAAGAATGTCCTGTTTCTTTTTATATAATGTTACATTTTACATATTTTCTTTCATCTTAAAAAAGATAAAATAAGAAAAGAGATATGAAGGATACTAATAAACGAAAGGAGGTGACAAAAAAACAAAACCAGAACAAAATGAAGGAATTAGAATAAGAGCAGACAAAGAATTTCTTAATTGAGTCATTTTAAGATGCTTTTGCACCAAATATATGAATGTGCCAAAACAATACAAATGCATATATATGCTAGGTAAGAAGATCGGCTTCAAACAAAATACCCTTTACTCACATCATCCCCACCCCCAACAAAAAAGTAGAAATTGTAGGAAAAAGTATAATTCATACCACTAGCTAAAATGAGTTCTGTCAGGTTTCTATAACCTTAGCAGTGAATTTCTAAAAGGTTTTCCAAACTCTGGAATATTTTGAGGAGACCTTAACTTCCCGTGCCAACTCCCCCATCTTGTATATGATGCTTGTTAATCAGATATAGCAGATTTGATAAAGCTGGCAATAAAGGTTCTGCTCACTTGACAATACAGCAACAAAAATGTACAAAAATATAAATTCACACTTAAAATACAATATAGTCTTTCTGCTGATAGAATGCCCATTGTTGTATCTAATTCACAAAAGTAAGAAAACAAATACTTTTTTTTTAAACAAAATGAATAAAACCTAGAAGTTTAAGATTGAGGCCAAGTTTACTCATGAGAATTTCAAAATAGGACAAAGTACAAGGTCTGATCAAAAAGTATCAGTTATGGTGATATAAACAGAAAATTACAGCATATATTAATTTGGCATTTAATCCCCTTTGAAGTAGTTCTCTTGTGAAGCCACAGACATTATCCAGCATTGTTCCTATTGATGGAAGAATTCCTGGAACTCTTTTTTTTTGGATATTGAGCTGCTGAATTGCCGTATTCCCTTGGATACCCTTGATGTCTTGAAATCCTTTTCATTTCAAGTAGGATTTGATTTTTGAAGAGGAAAAAGTCACATGGAGCAAAATCTGGGGAATATAGTGGTTGTCAGACCTGGAGAATGTTGTCTTGACCAAAAACTGCTGCACAAGCCATAGTTACAGATGGAACCTCTGTGGTGTGGTGACAAATTCTACACACTTTCCTTCACACTGCTATAAACAACAGATGTGAGCAAAAATGTTATAAATTAGCGTGTCTGTATGACAGAGTTCAAAGTTAATCTGTGTCAAGCTGCTTCACGCTACGTACTTTAGCACTGTTACTATAGCAACAGTCCTGATATCTTTTGATCAGATCTTGTACACTTCTTTTAAATTGTTAATCAAGCAATTACAAAATCTATTATTGAACCTCAATATGAATAAAGTTTAGACAAAAATCTCGTAGTACAAAAAATATTGATTGGTGGCTATGGCTCAATAAATAAAAGATTGGAAATTAAAATTGTTATTTTCAATTTGCATTAGAAGATTAAAAAAAAAGAAATACTTTGGGTTAATTTCAAGCACCAGCTGATTATCATTTTTTAGCACAAAAAGTTTCACAAGTGGCCAACCTAATAAGTGTACAATCAATCAATACTTGTATTAGATATGAATAATAACTCAATAAGTGAATATATACTATTATTGAAGGAAGATCATTTTCTGGGTGGAACACAATACAAGTAATGGATTATAATAGACACCTATGTAAATGATTCAATTAGATTGCTGTTTCACTTCACATTCATTTTTTTTTAACAATTCACTCAAAGCAAGGTAATAATGCCACCCAAACACAAGGGGCTACTGAGAGTGAAAGAAAATGAGAAGACTTTAAACTCAATCCTAAACAGGAAACTAGGGATAAATCTCTACTCCTATTCAAAAGACCAAGAAGTGAGTATATATAGTTTTATACATATATATATATTTACTTTTAGATGGTTACTGTTCCAATAGATATTTGATGTCAGACTGATAAGAATTATCAATTACTTACATCTGTTGTTTGTGCTAGTGGATGATCCACACACTGTTGCAGCTTGGATGACGAACCATCTTTATGACCTCGACGTAGGCCTTCTGCCTGAACTTTGTTGTCAGACTGCAAATAGAATAAAAGCAACATCAAGCAATTGAATTACATCAAATATTATTTTTAAATTTTACTGAAGCATTAGTAATACAAGTAAATCATTGTGAGTTATCTTGTTCTTAGTCTGCATTTCGCCTTTCTCCATGAAAACATACCAACAACTAAGAAAAATTAGATAAATATCTGGATTTGTAAAAGAAATCTGATGGTATATTTGCAAATATATTTATAAAGAAGTTTGAGAGAAATTCAAAATTCTCTAGAAAAGAACAGTGACGAGAGCACATAATTATTTTTGTTGCAACATATAACATTTTCAATCCAAACACGCATGGTTTTAAAGTCAATGACATTTCAACATAGTTGCTACACTTGTTTTGCTAAATCAATTACAGCTGTGTTATGTGCTCAAGCCTCATTCGGTGCTCCATACTTGTGGCCTTGAACCACATCTAAGCTATGATTAGCAAATTACAACATAAATAAATACTGACTATTCTCTCCTAAAATGTGTTTAATTTTGGTCATAAGTATAACAGAAATTTAAGCCATCTTAATGGGAGAAACAAAGAAAAACATTTGTTTTTGAAATCCGTTTCATGCACCAGAGATTGTTTGCTGTCACCATCTATTTAAAGCTACCAATTTAAATTTTTATATGAATTTTTTTTCTTTCTTTTTATTGAAATTTTCTTGAAAGTTGTTAAACTTCAGTAGGGATTTTAGATTTTTTTTATCAAAGATAATCAGACATAGTAACATAGAAATAAAAGAAAAAGATAAAATATCATTGCTTTTATGAGACATTATTAATTTTTTTAATCATTTCAGCCCAAGCAAGGCAATAAAGCCACTAGGATGCAAGAGGTTACTGAGTGTTAGAGAATATGAGAAAAACTACTATTAAGGAGAGAGAGGAAAATTCTATTTCAGGAGACAAGTTGACAAAAGCTAACAACTCAATAACATTGACAAATACAGAAGAAAAAAAAACAATTTTTTGCTTGATAAACCTTAACTTGATTGGCGATTGTCCAATGTAATATGTGAGAATTTTATAATCTGTTGCTGAAGTTTATAATCTGCTGAAAATAGTAATATATTCTAATGTTAAATTAATCATTTTTTCCCCTTAGAGACTATATTTAAAGACATCAGTATATGTTATTAATAATACAGTAAAATCAATGCTATTTACTAATAATATCCAGATATAAAGGGAATCTAGGCAACCATAGACCCAAGACAAATACACACACCCATTTTATTTGTTAAATATATAGTTTTATATTGCCCATCTATGAATAATATGTAAACAAAAAAAAGAAATAAAAAAAAAAACACAAATATAAATACTGATACAGAAAAGTATATAACACTTCTAAAAAAAATAATAATAAATTATCAATACCTAAAGCATAACAGCCAGTGTGATAGATAATTGTTTTTTCTGTCTTTAAAATAGTAAAGTAGGAGTTAAAAAAAGTACAGATGAAAGTGTTTCTCTGTAGAGTAAATAATAAATATTTTAAAAAGTCAGTTTTTTTTCACTTTACAGAGCAATATACGAGATATATTGTTTTGTAAAACAATATGCTGAAAGAAAAACAATTGTCCTATAATAGTATTTTTAATGAAAAAATTTCTATGTCCATATTTATTTAGAAAACTAAGATATTCTTTTGCCAATCATCAATAAATAAAAAGAATTTAGCTAAAGAATTATCATACAAAACATATAAAAATAAGTTTACAAATCCACATTTCTACTGGGATTAACTTGTATGCAGTTATTTTTAACTAATTTCAGTGTTGACTTGGAACAGACCCATGCATTCTTCAACCTTATTCAAGTGTATTTAATGTTAAAGGATGCTGATAGTTAAAAAGAAACAGTTGAAATTTCTTGGGTACATAATGAGGAAAGAGGGCTTAGAAAATTTGATATTCACAGGACAAATTGAAAGCAAGAGAAATAGAAGAAAACAACCCATAATGTGGCTAGAGAGCTTGAGTAAATGGATAGCGGATTAGGGTTTAGGAGAGATTAACAAAAAGACTAAATTTATTAAGAGCTACAAAGGAGAGAAAATTGTAGAGAGCCATGAGGGTCCATGGCACATAGGAGAAAAGAATCTTCAAAGACCAGTGAACAGAATCTCTCATTCACATCCTTTTTTTTTAACTAATTTTTTCCACTACAATATTTAACCCACTGTAAAATACCATTCATAATTTTTTAAAAATATGCTCACTGTAAAAGCTGATAATAACTACCAAAATTGAAATAAAAATCTGATATTAATTATCATCATCGTTGGCTTTATCTCATATCCAAGAATTTAATTTCTTCTTTGCTGATCACTTCCTTCATGATGGCATTTATGACTAAATTCCCTACCAATGTGCAAGTTCAGGACTAGAAGCTTCCAGTTTCACCAAAACCTGCTCCAGTCATCCATTCCTTATCACTGTTTGGATTTGCATGACTTGTTTGGAGGTGAAAGAAAATCAGAGTAGAAGAAAGTGCTGATGGTGTGAAATTGTTTAAGGTGGACCTCAACTTGCCAGGAAGTGACCCATACACTTGATTTCATGACCTTTCTCTGCAGTACGTATAGAATGAGACATGCAGAATCCATTTATGAAATTGTAATGGACTTCTACTGTCTGTTATAATTTCAAGAGGGGCCTTCTGCAGTATATCCGCCATGCATAGCCCTCTTCGACCACTGGTTTAACCAAAGAGATCTGTTGTATCATCATCCTCTTGTTCCGCCTTTGGGATCTTAGGGATTAGTCACATTTAGTCTTGGTTCTCATCTTCGACTTTGCTGTCAAGGATATCCCTATCAGGAGTTTAGAATTCCCAAGGACATCACTTTCAGGATCATTGAACCATGCAGGCCCCTCCACCATGACAAAGACTGACCATCAGAGGTACACATATCAGAGGTATTAATTTTAGGTTTTTAAAAAATCCAGTAATAATTCAAATGTTTCTATATATAATGTATGAATCCGAAATCTCCGAAAACAGGATGGTGGTCATTAATGAGTTAATCTAGATATTTTTTAAGACTTGTAAAAATCATTACAGGTCAAGGATGAATTTTGGCTCCAAGAAATTGCATATGATTTGAATTGGAATAATAGTAAAAGTAAGTAATAAAAAATATTGTGAATGAGAAGAAAGTCTGTTAAATCTTGAAGATTATGGGATGCAATATTTATCCGAAAAAGGTCATAGAATATACTGGCTATAAGAAGAATAAAACACAATATAGATAAATATTCCATTTCAAAATAATTCTTATCATAATTTGAATGATTCATCACAGAATTTCAGTTTGCTTTATTCATTGTAACAGTAAGCTTAACTTATTTGTTTGTGATCATCCATTGACTCAGATACTTAACTGAAAACAAATAGACATTTCTTTTAGTTGACAAAAAAAGAGTTTATTTAAAAAGTCATTCTAATAATCAAAATGTTTTTAAATATTGAATTTTCAGGTCTGATTTTTAATATTACAAATATTGTTAAAAGGGTGAAATTGCCATTTTCAGTTTTCAAAATGCCAAATGAAATATATGCACAAAAGGATTTTATTTTCTGTCTTTCTTATTATTTATAGTAAAATTAAGTTTTTGGAATACATTGACATGCCAAAAGTCATGGGTGGGCAGTATGTAAAGGTAATGGTAGGTGGGACCACCATATCTTCATGCCAAGGTAATGTCCAGACCTATACAGGTTGTGCTCTGATATTTAATGAGCCAGTGTCAACACAGGCTAGGCTACTCATGGCAAGGCACCATGAATTATCAGAGTTTAAACAGGGCATGATTGTTAATGCCAGATAAATAGGACATTCCATTTCTGAAATTGTGAGGACATTTGACATCTCTTGATCAACAATGTCAAATGTATACTGAGAATGCTGTGGACAGTGTAGGGACCAACCATGGGTCCTTAATGATTGTGACTCGAGGCATCTAACTAGAATTGGTACTAATGCAAGTCAGTTCAACCAACATTTTTTAGCCTCCTGGTGGTTGGCAGAAGACCCACCAAGGTGTCCCAGTTAATTCCATAACACCGAACAATCTCACCTGGGCCTGTGATATTACTAATTGGATCCTAAAGGACTGGCAATGTTTGGTGTGGCATCCTCTGATGAGTCATGGTCCCAGCTGTTTTGAGTTGATGGTATCATTTGGACCCCCAGTTGTCAACAAGATACTATGCAGGCTGATGGTGGTTCCATAATAGTGTGGGGTACATCCACATGGCATGGGTCGAGTCCACTGGTTTGCCTAAACATATCATTAACCAGTGACATCTACATTGCTCCATGTACCCCAACAATGATGGCTTATTCCAGTAAAGATAATATGCACTGTGATATCAGGTCCATTGCTGAAAATTGTTTTCTAGAGACTTCTGATAAATGGCATGGCCACCACATTTGCCTGATGTGAGCCCAGTTGGACATTTGTGTGACATGGTAGAAAGGTCTGTTAGCTAGCAAGATCCTGTACCTACATCAAATATCATCTCCAACCACTTGTGGAATCCACACCACACGATACTATGCACAGTTTCTATGACTTCTGGCATGTCAGTATAATGGCAGTCACACTGAATATGTTATACTAACAAAAATGTAATTACATACTTTCAAATGTTAAAACACTATAGATTATTGGAAATAGTTAAAAAAAAGTACCTTGCATCATGAAGTAAAATAAAAATTAACTGAAGAAAGGACTTAAAAAATCAATTACTATTAGTGAAAAAAAGAAAGTTTGGGATAAAAAGACATTCATTTAACAATTTAAACCTTTTGTTCAATAATGAATTTATGGAAACAAGGTACATGCAAGGAAGGGCATCTTTCTTCTTTAAAAATGTGTCTCTCTCAGAAACTGGTTCACAGAACCAATTCTAATCTTTTAAAAATATTCTTATTAATTCCATTTGGCCTAACCTAAAACTCTTTCTTTATCACATCTGCTCAGTATTTACTGCTTTGAGGAAAATAATGTATCAAGTATAAGCACATTGTAGATCATACAAAAAATTTTGATTGTCAATGAACAAAAAAAATTATTAAATATATATTAAAAATGAAATATATATTATAGAAAAAAAGGGACTTTATCTTAGGAGTAAAGATGTTAGTCATTATGCTATTACAACTACTATGACTTTTATCATTGTTATTTCTTTTACATGTAAATGACTTTATACTGAATTTAATATAATCATTGTCTGTAACAATGAAATTCAGAAGCTACCTGATATTTCACGTGAAACTTGAAACTGAAACTTTTTCAGTTGAATGCATTAAAAGCATGTCGAAATAAGTTTGAAAGTTGGCCTATATATAAAAATACTAAGATTTTATTTGTGCCAACTTTGACATAGAAGTATTCATGGTATACTCAGTAAAGTCTATTGTTTGAGACTAGGACGCTAACTTTTTCAATATAACAGTAAGATTTAAACATGACTGCCTCTATAGAGCATAAAAAGAAAAACATACATGTTGATTGCAGGTATTTATAAGTACTATTTTTTTTTGCAACATGTGTCAGCATGTTGAAATACTCCCAGTATAATATTGTTGAAGTTGTTGTTAACATTTTTTTGTCAATATTGACAAACTCTACATTTCATTCAAATTAACAAACCAATGAATGATATATAAGCTGATTTGTTTGGAAAATATTTTGACAAAAATCTTTGTGGTTTTTATTCACCCAATGAAACCAACTGTACTTTGTACCCCTTTATCTGTTTGCACTTCTCCCCAAAACTTGGTTTTGGTCAGTCAATGTGTGGCTATTTTAGAGGACGTGACAGACAGATGGACTAATGGAAATCACAGAATTAATTATATATATATATATATATATATATATATATATATATATATATAGTGAGAGAGAGAGAGAGCACCTTGAGGTGGTGTAATGGTTAACAAGCTTGTCTTGCTAGAACAATTACGACTGAATAGTGAGATTGATACTCACTGGGTGCCCCATACTTTCGGCCTCGTGCCACATCTAAGCTACACTTGGAAAATCACTAGAGAGAGGGAGAGAGGTTCCTAAAAACATATATACATAACAAAGAATCTTAAATCAATGCATCTTACAATTTCTTTATTGTTTTTTCTCTGTTCAGGTGAATTTACTTCACATAAATGAAATTAAATCAGCCAGGAAAGATTAACAATAATTTCAATGGACCACAAAATAACCTTTCCGAGAGAAATAATTATAATCAAATAAAAGTGCTTACCGGGAGAGAAATGAGAGCATAAAATGAAGTTTGGTTAAAAAATAGGAGAATACAAAACTCACATATATAATAATCGGTGTTTATTGGTGTTAAATTCTAAGGATGCATGAAAAAAGCTCCACAGTAAAATAAAACAGCAACATGTGCATCAGTTGAGAAGATGAAGGAAAGTGTGTATCCAAGTTAAGAGGCTGCTTAAAAGAAGATAGCAGGATATTCTTGTGATATGATGACACATCAAGAGAACAAAGCCAATTCAACAAACTGAATGTCAATTCCTGTTGTGTTATTTCAGTGAAATTATGACAACTTAAATGCATTTGGCACATCATATTTATCAACTATCCTGAATTATCAAAACTGGGCTGGCAGATCCTATATTAAATCAAAATCAATTTTAGCTTTTCATAAAACCCTGTAGAACTGGGGCAAAGGATGGCTTGTTAACTTTAATGCCTCCAAAACTAAACTTCTCTCTGCCTTCCATCAGCATGGCTGATGCTGACCTCCAGGAGAGTGTCTCACCGTGCCTTCTCTGGCTAACGTTCTTGGCTGATATTAGGGGAAAAGACTATACTGAATCCATTGCTAGATTAGTTTCTGAGAAAGTTGCTTCACTGTGTGATGCTAGACAATTTTTAAATATTTTACATATCTGTAAGTCTACCATCCATCCAGGCTGAGAATATTGATGCCACATTTGGTACAGTACTCCTGCTATTTACCTAGAGCTCCTTGATAAAATCCAAAGAAGAATCAGCAATATTATTGGCCTTGTTCTGATGTACCAACTTCAGACTCTTTCCCACTGCCCCAATGTTGCCTCCCTTTGACTTTTCTATAAATACTTTCATTGTATTTGTTCAGATGAGTTATTTGCTATGGTGCCTAGACTTTTTGAATTTAAGTGCAATACTAGACTGGTAATGGGATCTCATCAATTTACAGTTGAACTAGTTAGATGTAACTGTAAATTCTATGCTAAAAGTTTCTTTTCTCACACTTCTCACTTGTGGAATTCCCTTCTGTCTCCATGCTTTTCAGCCAACTTTGATCTGCAAAAATTTAAATGCAATGTCAATCACTATCTGCTATCCTCCTGATTACTCCTTTTGTTCTTGTTCCTTAGCAAGAGGTTACTGTTTCTAACTCTTCCACACCCAGTAACTGGTTGTGTCTCAGTGACTTTACTGCCATGCTTGGGGCAAACCTTTTTAAAAAATTGAGAAAAAAAAGAAGTGCTGAAAGTCTGAAGAGGACTCTTTGAAAACAATACAAAAAGAAATTAACGTTAATGAGGCATTAAATATTGATAAGGCTGTAAAATGTTTCTTGCATTGATGAAGTTAGTGATCAATTTCTTTTATTATTTGCTCTTTACTGCAAACCATCAGTGCTACTATTAGTTTTGCTAATATATTACCCAGTCATCATTGCTTTATCAGATAACAAAATACATGGACTTAAGAAGAATACAACAAATCTTTAAAATTATTACTTGCAATTGTAGCCTCTGTCTATATCTCTGAGATGAGGTATTGTGATTACTTGCATTATTTACATTATTCAGATTGTTATCAGCATCTTCACTGCCATATTCACAACGTTTTGGCCATTGTACACTCCAGCCTTCTTCAGGTGATTGGGACTTAGAACCGAACACTTTATTCTGTCCACTGGGGTAGACTGTTGTAGTACAGCATGCCATGCCTCTTCCAGTTGTCTCAGTTATTTCCCTTTAACTCAACTCTCCAAGTTTTGGTTCACCACTGCTGTGGCCTGGTATGGAACTCAACTCAAACTCTTTGAGTCTAGTCATTGAATCTAACCACATGGCCCAGTGCATAAAGACGTTGGTTAAATCCAGTGACTAGACCCAAAGAGTTTGGTGAGCCAAAATTTGGAGAATTGATTTAAAGGGAAATAACTGAGACATCAGGAAGAGGCATGGCATGTGGAACTAGAAAAATCTACAGTGTCGACAAAATAAAGAGTTTGGTTCGAAATTCCAATCACCTGAAGAAGGCCGGAGTGTATAACGGTCGAAAGGTTATGAATATGGCAATGATGATGAGGATAACAATCCGAATAATATAAATAATGCAAGTGTAGCCTCATTGCTACCTTTACCAATTCTATTCTTTCATTATCAATATTGCTTTCTTACAGTAAGTTTTTTGACAAGTATTAAAATTATTGTGGTTATTACTGCAATATCATAATATTTCCAATTGTTTGTTTCCGTATTTCTATGTTACAGGATAATTTTATTAAGAATTTCCTAACTCTTAATACACTTTTTAAAATTATCTTGGATTTTGTATCATGACTTATAGTAGAATTATTAAAATTTTACTCACATTCAACATTGCATGAAAAAGCTTCTCAAACTATGTTTTTATAATAACAAAATACATATAGTAACTATCCTTTATTCATATTTTAAAAATATGCATTATAGATGTGCAGTGTCTGAAATATCCTAGACAATGAGAAACCCGGAAATCAAAATATTTTTAGTGAACTGAAATGGAGGGCGCAGCTGATATTATCATATGAAGAAGAAAAAAAAATGAGAAAAAATATAGACCACTATTAAGTAGTGAACCATTCAAGAGGTTAAGTGACAACAAGTTTCTTTTTTTTCCCCGCTTTAAACATGCAAGGCTCACCTTTTACAAGGCCCAGAGTGCTACTTGAGGTAGAGGATTACATTAGGAAGTCATTTGTGTGTATAGGAATGGAAGATAACAGTTAACCCTAGCCTTGAACAAGTTAAGATTGTGGTGATTGGGGAAACATCCTCTTGGGAATTGGTTCCACAGGGCAGTGGTTCACAGGAAGAAGCTGTTCGAGTGGAACTTACTTCTCACCAATGGGATACGAAGGTAATGTGGGTGGTTTGCTACTATGTAAGTGGCATGGAGTATACTTGCTGTGAAGGTTTGCCTTGGTGGGACCAGGGAATGTAGTTCGTCCAAGCACACTCTCCATCTTCTTTATCAATTTCTTTTCCTTTTTCAACAGCATTAGATCTTTTGGCAAAGTGTCTACTTCAGAAGGGATTTCTGCTTCAGACTCTCTTTTTCAAGGGATTTTGGGATAGTTTCCAATGTTTTAAAGATTATGGTTAATTATATATCTTGATGAGTAAGTAAAATAAGGTGAAGCATAGATTGTTACAACATTCAGAGTAGACAAATGATGATAAAGAGATGATGATGATGATAATGGCAAGTAAAAAAAGAAATAATTAAGAAGACATGTTAAAAAGGAATGTTAACGTTAAATGCAACAAACTATGGAAACCTAAATGAATATCGAGACAATTCTTCAAAAATGTGTGTTTGTGAGAGAGGGAGGGAGTGTAAGTGTAAAGAATCAGATAACCACAAACAAGCAACATTTTAGAAGGGAAGAATTTCATCATTAATAAAAACAATTCTGGATTTTTCACATGCCCCCCCCCGCTCTCCCTCTCTCTCTCTCTCTATATATATATATATATATATATATATATATATATATATATATATATATATATATATATATATATATATATATATATACACATGATAGAAATTATTACGAGGATTTGATAATTATATTTAAGAAATTCATCGAGTCTGAAACCTCTACAGAATGCAGAAAGCACTGGACGGCCGTTTCGTCCTATATTTGGGACTCATCAGCAGTGCGCATCCACTACTGACAATTGAAACCCTGACAGTTAGGTTGTCAAGCAACCATCATACCAACTGTTCCAATGGCCCTCGGTGTCAAAGAGATAGCAAATCAGACTCAATATAGCACCACTTGCTCACATATTCCGTGGTGAAACTCAACTGAGATTCTCTCTAACCGTAGGACTGTGTCCCCTTGAACCGGCTTCTAATGCTCTAGAGTAAGCGGCTTGGTGATAGTAGTCATATGTATGTCTCTACTTCTGTTTATATGGGTGTATACATTTAGATACTTGTATTTGCGCATGTGTGTGTCTGAGTGTTGGCTTATTTATGTGTTTTTATATGTAGGAGTATGGGTTGATATGCTTGTATTTATATCTATATGTACGTGTATATATGTGTATAGGTATGCTTTTATATATATATATATATATATATATATATATATATATATATATATATATATATGTATGTGTATTTATGTATTTATTTACATATATATTTGTGTCAGTGTATTCATGTGTACTCATATATATATATATATATATATATATATGGGTACATCTATATATATGTAAATGTGTTTTCATTTCTGTATATATGCTCGTTCTTATTTTCTGTATTGTATTGTGTTTGGGCATGCAAATTTGGCTGTTAGATTTCTTTTGTGTGTTTGCGTATATGTTGTGTCTGTTCATTTTTATGCATATGTTTGTCTTTTTTCTTTGCTTTGTTCATAGCTGAATATTTATTTTTCAATTATACTCTTCTTAACTTTCATCAATTAAACCTACTTTTTATCTATATATCTTTGCCCATGTATGTAAAATTTTGATAGTTGGTTCGTACTCGCTTACTAATACTTTTAGGCTTGAATCTTGGTGGGTCTGTCTATGTCTTTATTAATGTGTGTGTGTGTGTGTGTGTGTGTGATTGCTTGTATATGCTTTTAATTGTATGTATATGTGTCTGATATTATTTTCTTTGACATGGATTTCTCTATTTCGTGTGTTGTCCGTGTTTTTGTGTGTTTATATATCGAAATATATTTATATGTTTGTGTATTATGATGTGATTGTGTCTGTCTTGTCATTTGTAAAACTTCTTCTCCTGCCCACATCATCTGAATTCAGATCCCTTCAATTGTATCTAAGTTGTTACGATCTTTGAATCTCCTTAGATTAGTGTTTGCTCTAACTGAAAAGTTGGTTTTTCGATTTAAACAATAAATTAAAAAAAAATGTATATTTTTCTCCATTCCTTCTTTGAATTTTATATTTTAAACTTAATGCAAGGTTAAATTTAAAATTTGTAATTTTTATTTTTCACTATATAGTAAAATTAAAAATTAATTAGAATGATTTCTAATTTAGTCTAACATTAACATTAAGGCATTAATAAATTGTATCTGAGGTTTGTTGTCAAGTTTTTTGAATTATCATCTACTAGTATTTTGATTGGTGATTGTAGCTTATGTAACAATGTTTCCCCCATTGAGGGGAGTTTGGTTCGTTTTGAACTTTTTAAAACTCTTTATTCTGCAATCAACACCATCACTTGACAAGACACCAGAAGTGTTGAATCAAAATGGCTGTTTTGGTAGTGTTGTTATAACAAGTTTATGTTATAATTTTTGAATATATATATACATATATATTGATAATATTAGTGGTCAATATATATATATATATATATATATATATATAAATAAATAAACTCCCAAGAGGATAGAATCCAGGTAGAATTCAATGTCCAGGACAGAGTAATTTTTTTTTGAATTTGTAGGTCTGATGAATTGGATCGTGATTACGATTCCAATGTAATAAATTACAACCATGGAATATTAGTGTTTGAGCCTTATATATATATATATATATATATATATATATAGAGAGAGAGAGAGAGAGAGAGAGAGAGAGGAGGGGGCTTATTTTCCGTTGAAATAGAAATCGCAATTTTGAAATGAAAAATTTTGTTTTTTTCTAACAATCAGATTTCAACTGTCATTTTAATTTGCTACTATGTTTGCCTTTCGTAACTCACTAAGACATCAAAGGGTAAAGTCAGTAATGTATTAATACATCCCTCTTATGTGGTGGGGGATAGTTTGTCATTTCAGAAAACCAAATTTTACGAATTAGACATTTTTCAAAACTTTTATTTAATAATATTAATAAAGTGACCAAACAATAATGTGGCTTTTTGTCTAGATAACTTTGTGGTGCTACTTTTCTGTAGGTTTTGCTATTTTCACTTAATTCTTATTTAGGATTGTAGCATTCTTTGCAAGGGTTGTCCAAGAAACTCATCAAATTTAAGCGCAGAAGTATGAGGTATGAAACCCTATCAAGCTGGAGCAATCAGTGGATATTCCAGCGAGAGAATATTTTTAATTTTCCTTTTATTTTCTTGTTTTAATATTTTTTGTTACACTTTCACACTAAGTATTATAATAAAGCAAAAACAGAAATCTATACTGAAATAAAATGGAGGAAAAAAAACAAAACAAAAAAAAACAAAAATGGAATTCTATACTGAAAACAAAAAAAACGGAATTCTCTAAAACCTGAGATGGAATTAAGAAAAATTTCAAATGGGAAATTGATCCTTCTCTATATAAAATTTGAAAGAGTTTCTTTTTGTTCATGCAGAACATTTACATTTGATATGCATATTTATTGTCACAAGCAGAAAGTTTTTATGTAAAAGACTATCCTTCATAGTTAAAGGAAGGACTCAGTAGGTGTTGATACATTTTTCACTTACAAAAAAAAAAAGTCTTAAAATAGACATTTCTTAGTTATCCTTTTCATTTGTTTCATCTTATCAGAAGAAATTATTGAAGGAAGTTTAATTATAAAGCATAATTTGCTTGCTTCACTAAACTTCATTAAGTAGATCAGTTCACCATCAATAGCATGAAGCATTCTTTTTATATCATTGCAATTAGAAATTTTAGTACACAAATAATTCAGTTTATATATATATATATATATATATATATATATATTGGCACCAGGTTTTCATTAAGATATATCGCATTAAATTATTTAGACAAGTTATGTCTACTTGTTTTTAATAGGATCCTCATGTAATGATGACAACATTGTGCTAATGTCGAAAGTACTTGGAATAAAATGAATATGCAACAACATGGTAATTTCTTTCTTCCTTTAATAAGGATACTAAGAAGCTTGTCTGTAATTATGAGAGGATCCTATTAAAAATAAGTAGACAAAACTTGTCTAAATTATTTAATGAGGCAAGTCTTAATATATATATATACAACTTTCATTTTGTGATTTGATAGGAAAGACTGGATCAGTTCAAATATGTCCAGAGACACCATAACTTTTCAGCTTGTGGAGAAGACCTGTATGCTAAATCTTGTCAAAGGCTTTTGAGCTGTCCAAAGCTACAGCCTGGGTGGCACTATTTTTATCTAGAGCATGATAGACTCTTTCCACAATTATCTTCACTACATCAGCAGTTGACCTGGAGAAATGAAAGCCATATTGCTGGTCTGAGAAAAGTCCTTGCGATGAGAGATGATGAACCAATTCAGCATTGATTAGGGCTTCTAGGAGTTTCCCAAAAAGAGGTAGAAGGCTAATAGGCTGATAGTTGGAAGGGTCGGACAGTTCATCAGAGTTTTCAAAAACGAACAACAGATGATGACTTCCAGCAGGCAGGAAAGTAGGAGGCAGCAAGGCATTTTACTCTACAGTTTAGAGAGAACAGGAGCCAGTTCAGGAGCAGACTTCTTAATGACTATTACAGGGATACCATTGGCTCCATATGCTTTGTGGGGACAAAGGTTAGAGATGATACTAGAAACCATGGAAGGGGTTATATGCATATCACTTAACAGAGATTCAGTTCTAAGTGGGGAGTTAGGCAGGGAGGGATACTACAGATGAGTCATGGGTAGAGTTTGAGAAGAATTTATGGGCAAAGCCTTCAGCTTTATCAGAAGAGGATGATAACACCTCAAATTGATTGAAGAGGGGAGGAATAGAGACCTTGCACTTATTTATTTTAAGGTTAAACACCTAAAAAGCAGATTAGCTTATGCTGGAAGCTATCTAGGATATGGGAGTAAATATTGGGACTGTTTTTTATGGTCGGATGAAACCAAACTAAAAATTATTTGTTCACATGAACTCCTGTTATGTAAAGAGGAAAGTGAATGAAGCTCACAAACCAAAAAGTACCCTCCCTGCAATTAAGCATAGTAGTGGGAGCCTTCTCCTCTAGGGATGTTTTGCTGTTTCTGAAACAGGAGCACTAGTGAGAGTGCAGGGTATCATTGATAAAGAGCAGTATTTGGCTATTCTTAAAAATAATATAAAAGTACACAAAAGCTGTTTTGGGGGTGTTATTGGATGTTTCAAAATGGCAATGACCCAAAACACATGGCACAAATTTTAACAAAATACTTATTTGGCAGTAAAAATAAGGTATTGCCATACCCCATGCAAAGTTCTGACTTAAACCCCATTAAAAATTTATGGGCATATTTGAAGAAAAAGTGAGAAAAAGAAGTCCATCAAATTTTCAAGGAGAAAGAAGCTATTATCAAGGAAGAATGAAGCAAAGTACCTATCAGTGTGTGTAATGATCTTCTAAGGAACTATCAAAAAATGATTAAAGGCAATAATCAAGAATAAAGGTTATACAATTGAATATCGGGGCAAGAGGCCAATAATTTTGTCCTATGTTAAATCTTTTTTTGTATTATTGTTTGACATTAAAATAGATATTTTGTTGGGGGCATCACTGCACATTCTTTCAAATCCATTATTTCATCATTTGCAAAAAATGCACATGAAGTTTCCATGAAAATTTGAGCTTTTATTTGTAATTATGGAAGTGGGTGAATAATTCTGTCCTCAACTGTATATAGAAAACAATTTCTTCACTAATTATGACTGAAGTAAAAGTTAGAAAATTTAACTTTTTGTTTGATTAAAAATTCCAAATATAATCAATGATGATTGTGAAAAAAAAATTCGACACAAAACTATCACAGAAAGTACAAGCCTAAAATTTCAAACCCATAATAAACCAAAAATGCAAATTGTTGATAGAATATAATTAGCTAGCTTGAATGTATTTTTATACCAACCAATCCAATTACTGCCTCAATACAAAGTTTTGTTAATTTTATATATATATATGTATATATATATATATATATATATATGCACACCACAAGCACAACTAAATTACAATCATTTTTGCTTTACCAGATAGTTTATCCTGAGTAATAATTGGGAATATAATTTTATGGTTTCTATGTCATAACAAACAAAACAATTTTTTTTAAACTTCTGATATAGTTCTTGCAACCACTCACATGTCGAAGCTGTTTGCATTTACACCCCACTGAAATAATTTGCTACTAGTAAACAAAAAAAGAAATTTATTGGTGTCTCCAATATACAGACAATATAATGAGTGATCAATGTCAAAGGAAGAGAAGCAGATTGGCATAAACTTGTCAACAGAAAACAATATCATCAAGATCGACACTAGGCTTCAGAGAATTTTCCATTATACAGTTCAATAAATAAGCAACAGATTGCAGAGATTGGAAACTGAGAGTCGCACAATGATAGCAAGAGGGGAACTGGGCAATAAAACAGGTTTTTGCTGCAGGATTTTATTAGCAACAAATGATATTGTTTACTGATTTGGCTGCTATTGTTTTTGTAGACAGGAAGTTTCTTTGAGGTTCTTTGACAGTAAATATTATCTAGATGGTTAACTCTATTTAAACAAATCCCAGAACGGTTTCTTATTTTTTACTTTCAAGCTTGGATGAAGCTAAGGGATTTTTCTCTGCTATAAAAAGAATAGCAAATATAAGATTGATATGTTTATGTGTGTCAAGTTTTACATAATAGAGACAAGTTTTTTCATGCGAGTGTATATATCCAGTGCACATACAACAGACTCTATGCATGATAAAATAACTGATATGAAATATTTAGACAAAGTATTTAAGATGGAATATGTGAAACCAGTTGAATACTTAAAATTTTGACCCATTGTCAATGTTTCATTCAATTGTTTTGATGATGTACATACAGAATGAAATGATTACAACAGAATTAAATTTGGAACAATTAACCAGTTTTCACATATCCCATCTCATATTTTTAAACAATATACACCTGAGCAAAGCTGGAGGGCACAACAGCCAAAACGTGATAAAAAAAACAAAGATGAGGACGATAGTGCAAAGACATAAAAAGCTGTCTTACATTATTGTAATTAATATATTTCTATATCATATCTTTGAAGCTAGATGATGTATATGTACACTGAATCTTTATGCTTGTATAGCCCTGTGAACCTCTGTACTTCCATCTGCTTTCTTCGATTGTTAAATTTGAACAATGTAGAAATTCTTCAAGAAGACAGAAGAAAGATAACACATAGATCTCATTATCTTATAATAGGCATATATCTCTTCAAATGACTGAAAGTGTCAGACACAACAAGAATCAATTGGAATATCCAATAAATCTAAACCTGAGAAATTCAAGTCTGAGTAACATTTTGGTAATTGATAACTATGGAATTCACACTCTACTTCTTAGCTTAGCATATACATTTGCATTTTAAAATGTTTTCATTGATTTTGTAAAAAGAGAAATTTGTGTTAGGCACTGAACCCTTTAATTCTTACAATTGTGAATACAAACAAATGAAAAAGAATCATATGAAGAGGCAGACAAATTTCTTATAATTAATCAATACAATGAATTTGGTTACAGCTTACAAGATTTTGAAGTGGTATGAAATTCAATGTTCAATATCTGATCATTAAAAAACAAATGACTTTTTGGTGTACAAATAAACATTAATAATGCTCACAAGTTTAGTAACTAAACATGAACTGAACAGTAAGAAATAAAAGTTTTACATGTAACAAAAATTAGAAGATACTAAAAGCATTTTGAATATATATAATTCATAATATGATCATTTTCATATAAATTATTCAAGTATATGGAAGGAAACTTAACTCCATGAAACCAGTGTTTTAAAATAGGTCATCATTAGGGAAAACTGACTGGAATATTTTGTTTTTGAAATTCAAAATATAAAAGAAACAGCCTAGAAAAAGTACATTCCGAACTTAAATTCAATAGATAATTGTATGTCAAGTTTTAGGGATAATCACATATGAAGACATAATTACATGTGAAAACAATGTCAGAAACTGACAGATAAGTTGGGTGATAAATTGATAGAACAATGAAATTGATAGATTAACAGATACTAATTTGTATTAATGCAATGTAGGTAATTACAAGGCAATAATCAATTAAGTAGAAATGGAAAGGAGGGGGGGTTACTGAGAGTGAAGGAAACTGAGAAAATGCTGCTGAAGAGAAAGAACAGTAAAGAGAACAGGATTCAAAGACAGAAGATGAATGATTGATGTTGTATTTAAAATTTTGACGATCATATTTGAAAGGAAAGCAAGAAACTGGAAAAGAGTTCCACAGGCAAGAAGTGCGTGAGAAGAAACTATTAGAATAGAATTTAAATTTACATTTACAATTTTAAGACTAAAAACATGAGACCTAACTGCCAATTGAGAACTCCGCTTAAATTCATGAAGTCAAAGTACCAAAGAGAACAATCAGAACAACTGCCATGAAAATATAGAAAAAGCATAGGGATGCTACATTACGGTGTTAGGAAAGTGAAGCCGATATGACAGATTGCTTGTAAAAACATAATGATGCTTTTAAAATTTTGATGAGGATACATAACATAATAGAAGGCATATAAGGCCATCCTTCCAATTTAATTTAACATTCCAGTATTATAGTGTTAGGCCCAGTTCAAGTACAGATAATCAACTTCTGCTACAAAACCTGGAAAACATTTTTGGTAAGAGAGTATTTTGCATGCAATCAAATATGGTAAATGTATATAAAATTATGAACATTTCTTGATTGCATTGATAATTTTTAGCTTGTCTTTTTATATCCTTTTAGAAGTTTTGCTTATGATATTTTCATAGTGTTATTAGTAATATTCACTGGACAACAATCCTGTTTATATATAAGAAAAGACAAATTTAAACTGTTAATCTTAATGTATGGTATCAGTCAGAATTTTCCTTACTGTAGAATGGATTTTTTTTGTTTTCTTGCTCTGCAATTTCTAAAAATATGAAAGTATCTGAAAGAACGAAGAAAGAAACTGAAAACAATGTCAGAAAAAGGAAACAAAATATGATATTTTAAAATATACATGTAATATTCAAATCTAATGTTTTATATATATATATATATATATATATATATATATATATATATATATATATATCTTTAATTTATAGTCTGTTTTTTATCAATCTAGCTTACAAGCACTGCATTCATTTGATACTAGTCTATTTAAATAGATTTTATCTTTAAATGCATTAACTAATATACAAGTTTGTTTGCTTTTTTTTTTTACAAATTCTTATTTTAATATAGAAATAATAAAATACAACTCTGTTAAATTTAATGGTTCATAAAATGATGCTTCCTGCAGTAAAACCCTCTTTTGTCAGCCTTAAATTATTTATTATAAAAATTTATTTTTGTCTACTCCACTAGATTACTTATTTGTTCTTTGCAATATTTTGAGAATTTTTTCATTGTGAATTGGTTACTGTTGTTTTTTCCTATGTTTTTTTTCTTTATTAGCAAAAATCAGATAGGGAGATTATTGAAAGATTAAAGACTTATTCAATTAAAAGTAAACTTCATAGAAAACAATTTGAGAAGGTGGCAGGTGAAAGTTCAAAGTGGAAACAAACATTGCTATCCATCTTATGAGAAAAACAATGCAATAAAAAGCAATACTCTATTAACTTTTATGTAAAGTAAAACATTAAAAAAGAAAACTGTAAGTACAAATCCAACAACTTAATAAGGGGATTAGATGAGGGTTGATGGTTAATCATCATACTGTAAGATATTCTATGAAACAAAGTTTTATTCTTAGAATTGTAATAAATATTTTGTTCTTTTCTATAAATGCATTCATGGTAATTCTGTCTATATTTCTGAGATGTGGTATCGTAACTATTTACACTGAGAGTGAAGAAAAACTTGGAAAGTTGAGTTACTAAAGGAAATTAAGTGAAACAGAAATATCCAAAAAAGGCATGACATGTGAAATTAGAACAATCTACGCCCATAAACTAAATAAAGGGCTTGGTTCAAAATTCTAAAGTATATCACCTGAAGAAGGCCAGAGTGTACAATGGCCGAAACATTGTGAATATGGCAATAAACATGAAGGCAACAGTTCAAATAATGTAAATAGTGTAAATATTCATGGTAATTGTTTGGATGAACTCTTCACTATGCTACGTAGACTTTATGAATTTAAGATGAGGAAGGACTGAGTCATAATGGAAGTTATGAATTGTGGCAAAGTGAAATAGAAAACCAAAGTGGAAATATTGTAGCACTTGTTGTTGAAGTAGGCAAATCATAATGACAGCTTGAACAAATTCTAATGGTGCTTTAAGAGTAGCTCTCTTGTTGCAATATGAAACCCTCATCTTTGCCTAAGAACAATTTACACTTCACACAGAATTTATACAACATTTATTTCAAACAATTAACTTTACTGATTAAGGATTTCACTTGACATTATTTTGAGAGAATACTTTAAACAGTCAATGACTAATTATGTTATTAATGTGTTCACTGGTCAGAATAGTTTTATTATTGCTTTAAAACTACATTATAAAGTGAAATTGACTCGAGATGAGATAATATTTCAGCATTTTTCAATCAGACTTACTTAAAAAGGTTGACATCAAAACTGAATTTGCTTATTATTAGATTCACATGATCCTCAAGTTGCATACCAGAGCACTATGAATAAAAAAAATATCTGCAAACAAAATAGAAGCCATCAAAAATTTTCATTTATATATTTATGAAGGTATATAATCTATCGCTTTTTTTATTGATTCATTTTCTATGACTTCTCAACACTTTGAAGGTTATTTAAAGCCAGAAAATATTTTTAGATGGTAAGATTTTTTTGTTTTTGGAGAAATAAGGGTTTAGTGATACAAGTCTTACTAATTAACTCAGAACTAGTGGGAGAAAAGGTGACTTCATACCTTTCCCAAGGGTATTTGCACTAAGTGAATATAACAAACCCAACAGAAAATGAAACTTGCCTCTCCAATTAAAAATTCTGAGCCATTATCCATTACTTCCCCTGCATATCCAAACTTACTGGTATTCCTATTTGGTCACCCATCTAGATACTGACGAGGCTTGGTGTTGCTTAACTTTGGTGATTGTACAGGAACCCATGTTTCAACATGATGTGGTCATAAGCAATATAATTTATCATTATCATAAATAATTCATGATGTCTGTTACGATTATTCTGTAATAAACATACAGATGAAAATATATAATTGTATTGATGAAAATCTGCTATATTTTATAAGGGATTGGTGTGCAATATTGGGGAAAGAGTGTATATAAATAGTGTGGGCATAAAAGTCAATACTGCACAGGGACTGATGGTTTCCTGCCTTAAGCAGTCATCAGACCTTGTAGTACTCACATTTGTGTAAGTTCTATATATAAGCCACTGGAGGCTTATAGAAAAGCTAAAAACATTTTTGTCACATATACACCTATATACCTTCTTTGATATTAATAAAGTGTTTGACTTTGCTTTGAAAAACAGCAGTTCTAACTTAATTTTCTTGACTTCACCACCCTGTTCTTTTAAGTAATTTTCCTAAGGCAATAAATAAATAAAACCATGAAATGTCTATATATCAATCAGTTTTACACTAATTCTGATAACTCATTTTGCCCAGTATGCTTATAAAATCAGTCTAGGTTGCTGATGATAGCTTCTGATAATGTTCATGCCTTGTGAAAGACTTGTAAATTTTATGTTATAATCAACAGATTTGCATATTAAAAAATTTGTATTGAAATCAAAGATCAAAATTGCATTATCTAATAGTCTAACAGCTGACAACATCTACATTGGTTCCACTTTAAAACAACTTCTTTAATGAATGGTCAATGTGTTTATATAATTATGATTACTTAGCTAAAAGGAAATTCAAAGTGAATTCATTTCTTGTGAACAACTGCTATAATTAGCAGATACTTTCCTGCAGTATAAAATATAATCTTTATTCCTTTTTAAGTTGCCAATTATATCTAAAATTAGGATTGATTAACTTGTCAAATGGGCTTAATAACAGATGAATATTTACAAAAGTCTCTTAAAACAAGAAAAGCAGTATTTTTAAAAATAAATGTATAATGTTACACAGAACAAATTTTCCAGTACTAGAAGTTTTTTTGCAACATGCTGATGCATGTTGAAATCTTCACAATATTTAATATTGCTGAAGTTATTACTGACATTTTTTGTCAAGATTTACAAATTCTACATTTTGGTCAATTTTGCAATTTAACTGATGAAATTTGAATAAGCTGATTTGTTTGGAAACCATATTTTTTAAGAAAATTTTTTTACCTTTTTAACAGTGAAGAATTAATTCTTAGGATTTCATACTTTTGAGCATGCAACATACAATTTGCCATGTGTAAATATTTCTTTCTGGAGCCAAATTCCAACTTTTTGAAGCATTTGGCCTTGTAATGTGTTTGTAGTTCTCCCAAACGCAGGGTAAACTGGAAACTTGTTCTTGTCCATCTGAAAGGATATTCGGATGGCTTAGGAATAAACTTTATTATTGGGTTTAATACCACTGATCCTGTTCCAAACACTATACATTGTAGTAGAATGTTGCTAAATTTGGTTTTGATTGGTCAATGTATGCCTATTTTAGAGGGTGTGTCATGTTAGATTATTTTGTGTACTAGTGTACTAGTGAGCAAACCCAAATGACTTGACTCACTTTATAGTTCCCCAAAAGAAGGTTAACCAATCAGGAGACGTAAAATATTCAATCCGTCGTGTATAAAGGCGGCCATTTTGATTACTCTCTCCGAATATCCAGTGCCAACCTGTCAGGCCAAAGAACAGAAGGAAGAACTACACTCTGCTACTTTATCGGGATATCCACTGCTAACCTGAACTACGCTTCCTTACTGTCTTCGAAATATTCACTGCCAACCTCTGGATTCTATACTCAAAGACTACCGTCATCATGAACAACATGACAGACTAATGAAAGTCACAGAATTTTATATATAGATAGATGTATGAGCTGTTAACCTTTAAGAATAGGTGATTGCATTAAATAATTACAAATATAGAAATTTAGAAACAGTTAAATAATAAACTTCTGTGAACCTAATATCAAATTTTGTCATTATAGCTAGTACATTTGTGAGTTTGTAAAATCTGTCAATCCATTAAAATAAATAAGTAAAACATCTAGAATTTGCATAAGTGCTACAAACTCTAAGTGTATGTTAGCATAAATTTGTGTTGCTAAAATTCAAACTGAAAAGCCGGTCAGTGAACAAATTGTATGTACAGAAACCAACAGTGAGCTTTATTTTCTACATCAGAATGTTATACGATTTCTTATTGTTACCAGTGAAACAATACAACTTGTTAAACAACGACAAAAATGGAGAAATGATAAATGATATGACATTTGATTTATAGTTTTAATAAATTAGTCAAATGATATTTGTGTTATTAAAGGGAGAAAACATCAAACAAATTGGTCTTTCAACTATATTATTGTCTTCATATTATCATAAGATGATTTAATTATTAAATTAAAAATTTGGGGCTTATTTACACTATTTACATTGTTCAAACTGTTGTCCTCATCTCTGTTGTCATATTCACATTTTGGCCATTGTACGCTCTGGCCTTCTTCAGGTGATTGGAATTTTGAACAAAACAAAGATGAGGACAAGAATTCAAATAATGTAAGTAGTGTAAATAGTTACAATACCTCATGTCAGAAATATAGACAGAAACTTGAGCTTTTTTAATCTTTTTCCATCAACAGAATTAGATATTATTTCTATTTATAATATTTTAACACTGCTTTAGTATATTTGTATTGGTATTAAAACTGGAAGAATTATATATATTTTTAATAATACACAGCCTTATATAAGGTAAAATAACTTTGAGGTTATTGTTCATTATAGCAAGATAATTGTATTAATTCCATTCTCAGTAAAGTCTGCTTAGGAAAATATTGTTTTATAGGATCATAGGTATAGTGGCTGATTATTTATTAATTAGTGTATCAATTAACAGAGATGGCTTTCATTACAATAATGATTTAAATTATTGCAGTTCTACATAAGGGTAGAACAAGATAAAGGCTACAAGTATTTATATTAGAGCAGATCACATGACACCACTCTTGTATGTTCAGATTTGAAAATGTTCAGTTTTACTTGTGCTAAATATATGACAGCCAGAATCAGCCATTGTTATCAAAAACTGTTGTTGCAGCATTTTCCCCATTTCTCCTTTAGTAGAAAAAAAAAGTAACTTTGCCAACAGAAATAAAATAGGGCAGCATATGTTATAAGGAGATATTAGCATCCTCAATAAAAAAAAAAATAAATAAACAGGAAAACCTTCCCGTTTTCATTTTTATCTTAGTTGTAGTATAAAAATAAAGTGAATGCATAAATTTAAAAGAAAATTTTATTGCCATGAGTCAAACACATTTAGTTAAAATATAGACTTCAGTAGCTGTTATATAATATATATATATTAATATTATGCAAACATCTTTAAAAACACAAAATTTGTAAAATAGTTTCTTATCACTAAATCTGTGTATGAAATTTTAAAATTTGTGTGATAATGTTTATTTTACTACAAACATTGTATGAAAAATAATTTCTTTTCAATTTGTATATAAAATTATAAATATTATATTTTATTTGATCTATATATCCCAATCATAAATTATTGATTTTGCATAAAATATTTAAATATGCATATATGTATATACATGCATAAAAGCACACCTCATAAAGCAACAGAGAAAAAAAGAGTGAAATGATAAGACTATGAAAGAGAAAACTGATTATAAATACAGACTTTTGTTTTGTTTTATTAAACTTCAAAGATGTAATTATTTTAGTCTAAAAAAATTTACAAATTAGCAAATACATTTTCTAATAAAAAAAATAAGTAAAAATAAATTCTGAAATTATTTACCTGACAAATCAATTATTCCTTTTCTTTTTTCTTGGCTTGTTAAGAATTAAATATTTTGCAAACCTAAGCTCAGGTAGAATTTGTTCATCTACTTTTTAAATGAATGTTCACCAAGATGTAGCAGATCTTCTAACAGGGTATAGCAGTATTTAAGGTTTCATTTCAATTGTACTTATAAACATGATAAGGATTGTAATTTGCACTTCATTTACTTGATTAGATAGGAACAAGAGGCATTAATTCAACATTATCAAAGTGGTAGAAGGCTAGAGACATAAATACAATGTTTAATAAGTCAATATTAAAATAATAAATGTCAAAGTACAGTTGTTCTCAACCTTTTTTTGCCCAATGCACATGTATATGTCGGAATATAATCCCCACCTCTTTCCAAGATTGTCCAACTCAAAAGATGCATTCCAAATAATATGCATAGATTATTGAAAATCTATTCTTTTCCATGTTAATATGATATGTGGCGGCATCTATTGGCCTTGAGAGACCATGGATATGCACCCAAAAGAGTTATTCATCAGTTGCTGATGGCAGCACAGCATCTGTTATGGCTGTACAGGCCAACATGGGTTTATGATTTTATTTTCTGCTGAATCATGAAGTTAACAATTAAGATGGAAGTAGAACTTTCTGCTTCTATTTATTGTCAAAGTTTAGTAAAAAAAGAGAAGAAAAAAAGAAGTTTAGTTTTACTCTTATTAATACAAAGATATCTTAACAGCAATGAATTAGATACTAAAGAATTAAAGTGCACTATAGCGCCCCACCCCATAAAATAACTGTACTGTCATGATATCAATATGATATTTTCTTCTATTCTAAATAAAATTAAAAACTAAATGTTTTTTGACCTACACTTGAGCAATTTGAATAATTTAATGTATACAAAATACTGTATATTGTTACTTATTTTCATCCAATACAAGGCCCAATAGCCACTCAAGGTAGAAGGTTATTGTGTTATGTTGCATGAGCATAAGGAAAAGCAAGAAGTGAAATTCATGGGGTTATGCATGAAAGATAACAGTTAATCCTAGCCTTGAAGAGGTCAAGAGTGTAATGATTGGGAAAACATCCTGCCAGGAGTCTGTTCCACAAAGCAACAGTTCTTGGGAAGAAGCTGAGTGGAATATGAAGGGAATGAAGATGATTCACCCTTTTGTACATGGCATGGCAGATTCCATTTGTAAAGGTCAGCTTGCTACTGCCACCTCGACATATCAAACAATACAAAAATTCTTATATATTTTGTTGAAAATAATAGCATGTAATAATAATACACACATAGAACAGTGAATCATTAAGTCTAGCCTTACATATTGTTATTAGCCAAATTTTGATCTAAAGTTTTCACTGTATAATGTTTAATCTTTGTGATGAATATTCACCACCAAATTAAGTCTATTAATAAAGAAGAAGATTATACTGAAAAATAAATATGTAAAATATAGGCCTTTTTTCTACAAACGTGTTATATATATATATATACACACACACACACACACAGAGGGTGTATCAAAAATACTTTTACAAACTGTGGAGGCAAGTTCCTCACACTAAAACAAGGACAAACTATGGATTGAGGAAGACTGTTTGTACATTTAACAGTGTCTATGGTAAACTTTAAACTACTTAAAAACAAAAGATTTGTAGGTATATGTTTATATAGACTTTTATCCTTGTTTTGGTGTGAGGAACCTGCCCCCAAAGTTTGTAAAAGTATTTTTGATACATATAACGTTTGTATCCTAAAGTACAAAAAAGGTACATAAAGAAAAACACATAATTTTGTGTCACTTAATTTTACAGGTATATTTTTTGTGCTTTTTACCAAATTACCATATTTCTTAAACTTTTTTCCAAAATGAACTTTGGACTATTTCTGATGGAATTTCCTCCTTGTCTGTCAAGGAATTTAACTAAAAGATTATATGAACACAAAACGGATATTTTACTAAACAACACATTAAATGCATTTGTTGCTCACTGTAATGAGACTGATCACAATTTTGATATAAAAAATTATCACATTATCTAATAACAAAAGTGATGGAAACAAAAAGAAAAAGAATCTAAGTGAAATCAGATAGATTATAGGCCCTAAAAGACATAAAAAAATAGGAAATAAATTTAGATTTATAATTCTTGGCATTTCTCGTTTATGGGTATGTGTAGTCGCACCTATGTCAACCAATTCAGTCGAATGAAGTTCTAAAGGACAAAATATGTCATACAAAAACATTTTTCCCACTTTGTCATATATTTAAAAAAAAAAAAAAATAAATAAATAGCCTCAACATAGAAGATAGCTATCATTAGCCTCTTTTAATAACTAATGTTACTAGGATCCACCCAGATTATATACCAACAGATTGATTACCTGTACTATATATATTATATATAAAATAATGCATCTTATTTTATTATGTTGGAATACAATGTCAAAAGCAGGGTGGTATAGCAATAGTTTGAACTTTTTCACCAAAAATTAATATTTTTTGCCCTATTATAAGTAGCAACTGAATGGTAGCCTGTTAAAATAGTGTCAGACATGAAAGTACATTTGAAGTAAAAATGTATTATTGAATTCGTCCATGAGGAAAAATTATACTCACTAATACTCCTTGATGTTTACTGAACATTTACAAAGACCAAACAGTGGATATGAACACAGTCAAATGGTCGTTAATGCATTTTAGCAGTGCTAACAGGCCATGTTTTGGGCAGCATTGCAGAGCTGTGACCCTCCTGCCAAAGTGAAGAAATCTTGTTCATTGTTGGTGAAATGGCATAACCACTTGTGGAAGAATAGTGTTTTATAAATGAAAACTAGCTTTATCCATCTATGGTATTATGATCTCTGTATCTGTTATAGTTTCTATGGGAATAAATAGGAAGCATTACTTTCAGATTATCCCTCGTGTCTCATATTCCTTATAAACTTATACTTGTCTTTTAATATTGGTAGTGACGAGCTTAAAATGAATCTCATTATGTTTGTATATTTCTTTTTAACTTAAAAATCTGCAAACTCAAATTCTTATATAACTTTAATTTTTGTTTCATTTTCTTTCTCTATATAATCTTTAATTTGAACTAGAGATATAAACTTAGTATAGGAATAAATGTTTGATAATCAATCTGCCTTTGTTTCAAGATATAATTGGTAGCTTTTCTTGATGAGTACGATTAGCAAACACAGACAATAAAAGCCAATTACTTTACATTGTTCCACTAGAACATGTTTTACAAGATGTTATTATTATAACAATATATAAATACTGACTGTAGACATAAGTAAGTAACAACTGAAAGGATAGAGAAAACCTCATCTTAGTAGATAAGAATAAAAAGAGAAGCGATAAAAGATATAATCAGAATGACTGAAGATGTTATTTTGTGATTACAAACCTAATTTTAAGCTTTAACGATATGCACAACAATTGACTTGAGATCTAAAGCGATGACAACATTTCCTAATTGATCGTTGCAATCCTAAACAATGTGCTCGTTTCACATGCAGGGTATTTCAGAGGAGAAAACAAACGAATGATGCGTACTGATTTATCAAACATTTAAACAGGTGGTGATTATCCTATACACGTTAGAAAGAAATACTCACAATAAATACATGTCAGAAAGAAATACTCACAAAAAATTGGTAACAAAAACAGCTTTTTTTTTCTTTTGCAGACAGATCCGTTTGAAGAGTTAAAAAAAATCACAAGTAAAAACTTTGAACCTGTGTTTCACATTAAACTTTGTTTGTTTTTTCCTCAGGCTGAATATACCTGTGTTAGCATGAAGAGATCCAGGATATACTTTGACTGTATACTAGAGATAAACTTACACAGCAATTAGGAGAGGGATAGGAAGTTACAATTTTACATGTTATCTGTGGGTGTGCATTATGCCTATTTGTATACATACGCATAAGTGTTACTATGACGTTGTATATATGGGTGTAGGAGAGGAAGAACAGAATGCTGTGGCCTCTCATAGGCTTGTTTATATAAGTGTTGCTGAAAGTAGTTGCAGACATATATGTGTGTGTCTGTGTGTATAACACACACACACACACAATTTCCAGTTTTATGAAATTCAACCAACAAGGTCTGTTTAATTTTTATTGTATTTTTCCAATTTTTGAATAATTTGTTGCATACTAAAATAAAAATTGTGCATAAACTATCCAAAGTTTATGTTTTATTTTTGCTCAAATACTTTCAACTGTCTCAGTCATTGGCAAGAACTGAATGATGTCAGTATGGTAGACATGAGTTACTAAAACTTGTTACGTGGAACATTTACTGTTTAAAAATTATATATATATATATATATATATATATATATATATATATATATATATATATATATATATATATATATATATATATATATATAATTCACAAAATATGCTTTTCTGATGTGCGGGGAGAATGGTGAAAAATTGTCATCTTCACCCATTTTCAAAAATCTGACCAAAATAAATAGCATATATATTTTTTTAATTCCTTTTTGGTTAAACCAAAAATACACACACACACACAGCTGCACAAGTAGATAAATCTATGAAGAAACCTGAATGTTGTTGAATCCAATGGAATATTTCAAATAAGTGCATATATAAACACAATTAATGTAAAAACTCATTTTCAATTTTTAATCATTATATTTTTTATTTAGTTATAAACATCTGCACTATTACTTTGCACCAACCCGCTACTCATTATTCAAGCTTCCTCATTGCTTTTCTTTATCACCCTCTGTCTGGTACTAACACTAATTGTTATTGTTGCAAAAATTAAAATAGCTAGTATTTAACCTTTTCTAACATAGGGTCATACATTATAAACTATTATATGATAATCATGTTTCAATCATTATGATCCTGTGAATATGGAACAGGCTAATTGTAATACAAAGAGGAATCAAGGAAGTTTTAAAACTCTGTCATAACATAGAAACAAATAACTATGCATAAAGCTGAATTGATACAGTTTTATAAAATATACAACCAGACATAATTAGCCTGCTGAATAAGAGAAGTATAATTCATTAATTTTTAAAAGTTAATGATTACAAAAAAACAAAAAAAAAAACTATTATCAATGTCTATAGCAACACAGATACATTAAAGAAAATGAACACCAGACATTCTGAAAACTTTTCTTTAAAGGGCACCAATTTTTTTAAGGTCTATATATTTATTTGAAAAATACAAAGTATTTGAAAAGCAAACAACATTTTGTTTTACATCAGAATTAAATAAATTTTACACCAGAGAAAATGAAGGCTTTATAAATTATATCACTTTCATTTTGTTTCGCACAACTCATCCTGAAGTTTCCAGCTATACATTTACATCATAAATAATCTTTTGAATAGTTCTGTACAGTTAATAAATAAATTATTTAGCAGTCAAGCAAAGAAATCCACCTTTAATAAATTTCTCCAGAAATGTTGAACCTTTGCTTGATTACAACTGCAAGATATAAGTCCTATTTTGGCAGTATTAATAAAAAAAATAAAAAAATGAAGAGAAAGAGGAAGAGAAAGAATGTCATTAATACAGAATCAAATAATCAGCTGATCATATAAGCAAAGTGATATGGTTGACAGGTTAAGATACTCAAGTAGACATCCAGCTATCTGATTTCATTGTAGTTGATTTGATATTAAGCTTTAAAATAAAGTACCTGAAAGGTGGCATAAGGTCATAGAAAGTTAAGGAATGAGGCTATGAATTTATATGAATAAAAGATTTTTAGCAAAAACTTTTTTAAAAAATCAATCTAATATCTTCATTTGATTATGCTGCTAAGCAAGTTAATAGTATTTTATTTGCTACATTATCCTGTAAATAGTATTTTATTTGCTACTTTATCTTGTAAATTTTTATTTTATATTTGTCTCCAAGAAGGCTAGTTTAATAAAGAATTCAAGAAATTGTATTTTATATATAAAATGAACATTAAAGAAAAAAAACAATATCTTCAAATCTATTTCAATGGATAATATTTGAAGAATAGATCAAATTTAGTTTCAAACTTTGGAAATTGCAAATCACTTTCTCTTTACAGAATAAAAACATGGTTTAGAGTTTTAGATTTAAAATGCCTAAGATATTATTTAACAAACTGCCAATAGATGTGCAGCATATAACAATCCCTAATTTATAAATATTATACTTCCATTTCAATATAACTAACAAGTTTATCCACTTATTCTAGATACTTATATCTTTTGGCTATTGTACAATTTGCAAATGTAACATTTGCTCAAAGTTCTAACAATTACGCAGCATCTCAAATAATCACTTAATAGAATCAAAAGGTTTATTTGCTAAATGATGGCAACATCTATCTGCACAATTCAGATGACAACTGGTTCCTTCTATATGGAGTCAGTTGTATAAAATTTTATTTTTTTAAACTTTTGTTTACCCAATACATGGCCCAAGAGCAACTTACAGTAGAGGATTCCTGAGTAGGATTGTTGTAAGGTACAAGGGAGCAGGAAGTGCATATTATAAGGATATGTAGGATAGATAATAGTTGACCCTAGACTTGAAGGAGTTAAGATTGTAGTGGTTAGGGAAGTATCCTCTCAGGAGTCTGTTCCACAAAGTAACAATTGTGTGAAGAAGCTGAATGGAACTTACTCTTTACCAAAAGAACGCAAAAGGAATGTAGATGATTTGCCATCATGTACGTGGCATGGTGGGTCTTAGCTGTGAAGGTCTGGACTTGTAGGACTAAGGAATATAACTAATTAGAAAATTTGCCATACTAATAGCGCAATAGTGTAATGAGGACCTAGAAAGGTTTCATTTGTGTGAGGATAAAGGCAGATATGGCAGCAATATTCCATTCTTGAAATGTCCAGAACTTTTAATCTAAGTAAGCAGGTTATGAGACTGAACATTTACAAACGGTAAATTCTGATTTGACAGATAAAGATAGATATATAAGATATTTTTAATAACTGTAGCATTTGACTGTAAATATTTTGCACATTATAAGTTTTAATTACAGTATAATGTTTCTTGGAGTTTCATTAAGTTGTGAAAGAAAATCTGGAAAAATTCATAAACTGTTACTACATTGTAAAAGTGACATGTAATTTACTATAATTTATACATAATATGTGAAATATCTGGCATATTAATAATACAAACATTTCATTCGACCCATTGATTATTTTTCTAAGAATTAAGAAAACTTAAAAGTGACTATTTAAGACATAGTATGTCTAGTTATAAGTTAAAAATAATAGAGAAATAATAAAGAGTTAATCATTGACAAGTAGATAAAGTGCAGAGTTCAGAATTCTATGGAAATCTGCGTATAGGGAAAAAACTGAATGATGATAATTGCCAGTTGGCTTTCTCAAATCTAATATTGACAAATATAAGATAAATAGTGGGTCGGGGGTAGTGACAAAGTTCTCTGCTTGGCCCACTGCCAAAAATTTGACCGAATGTCAGAATTTATTTTGGAATGTCATCTTGGTCAGGCTGAGAAATTTTTCATTAACTCCTCAAAAAAAAAAAAAAAAAGAAAAGAAAAAAAAGAAACTTCTGCTTAGATTGCATCATACTTCTTTATGTGCCATATCCCCTCAGGATGTAGGTGATCATGGCTCTCCACAATTTCCTGTCCTTTGTAGCTCTTAAGATTACATCTTAGATATGATATTTTATTCTGATCATAATTTTGTTTTTTTAAAAAAAATAAGGGATTTGTGTTTGAACTTAACAACATCACACCTACTTTGCCGTTATTGCACTTTAAAAACTCCCCCATACACCAAACAATCATAAACTTTAACTTATGACCCCTTTCTAATAACTTAAATTTATTGCATTTATGTACATATAATTATTTCTTTTATCAAAAAGTAAAATAAAACAGACACAAGCATTTACGAAAGATGCCAACGAGAAAGAAGCAGCAAACTTCATGAAAAACAAAGCGCATATCCAAAACAAGCCATACTAAATGTTTATTTTTGTTTTTTTTTTCCAGATATTTTCACTTTTTAGTAATATTTCTAGCTAACAGTTTCCTTTCATTATTAGTAAATAAATAAATACTTAATGTACAGCCATAAAACGTGATAAATATTTATTTAAAGAAAATAACTATAAATAATAAATAAAAAAAAATATCAGCATAATATCTGATTAAGTTTTAGGGGATAACTTACGTAAGAGAGTGCTATTTGGTATCGCTTTTTCCCTTAATAAATTTATAGCAAGTAAGTTTCAATATTAAAAGTTTTTCATATCTATACCTCATTTATTCAGTTTAAAAATAACTGGAAAATGATTATGATATATAAAACCCACTTTTATCTCCAACCAAAATACCTAAAATAAAAAAAATAAAATCCCTGGAGACTTACATGCAAAGTTCAGGTAGATGATAAAACTATCAGTATTCATATCTAGTATTACTCTATAATATTGTAAACATAAACCTAATTGGAGTGGTGCCTTATATATCATAAAATATGTCAAGTTATTTTAAATGAAAAACTCAAGTATAAAATTAATATTCAGGTGTATGTTTACATTTAAAAAAAATTTTTTTCTTTTTAAATTGTTTCTCTCCAAGGAAGGTGACAATGACACTAGGATGCAGGGAGTTATGGGGGAGTGAAAGAAAATGAGAAGACTTAGCAAATTATTTATATGCTGAACTTAAATATATCTCATATTATTTATCCATATAGTTTTAAGACTGCAATTTCATTGAAAAAGAAAGATTATTTGTCAGGTTTCCTCATTTTCTCAGCAGGGTTCAATTATTTTTCCTAATGTATAAAGAGCCTCAAAGCAAACATTTCATAATAGCCAATATTAAGTAAAAGCTTTATATTTGAAATGTTATCAAATACAGTATCAATTTTTCTTCAACATTTCAATAATTATTTTATCAAAAACAAATTCACATTATATCACATTATTTACTTAAAATATATAAGGAGTAAAGAAAGACTTATGTTTCAAATATTTATGAAAATTACCATCATTTAACTAAAACCATACAAAAATTCCCCAGCAAAAAGATGAAGCAATATTTGCAGTGAATAGCAAACAATATTGTATTTGACATAAGGCACACAAGTAGAATTTTCATGAAAATGATGCCAAGAAATTCAATTTCTCTCCTCCAGCAGAAATGTAATTAGAGTATCAGCAGGTGGTAGAGGTCTATGGCTAAGTCTCTTGGCACAGATGCTATAACTTCGATTAGTGATAATGTGATTGGTTCAGGTGTGAATTTTGAGATTTTGGAAAATCTCTACTTCTTAAATATATCCTTTAGCAGCTGCTTGCAGTTGCTGCATTTTTGTTCTAATAGAAATCTATATCATAAAAAGTGCAATAAGAGGACATGTATACATACACTGTACACGCAACACAATATCACTGAGACATTTATAAGTGTCTAGATACTTATCCTCTTGTGTATTATTTTAATTCCAATTATCAGATTAATTATTTCATCTTCAGTTTCAACTGTACATAAAGGTCAGGAGATCTGTGCAATATATCAGTGTTAAAAGGGTCTTACTTAGTTAATTCCTGCCTTACCTTAAGATGTTCTAAAGTGAAGTGCCAAACAATTAGTGACAGATACCTAATAACATGTAGATCTCCTTTTCATCTGAATAATGGCGGCTACATGATGCAACATGAAGTCTGTGAGGTTTTGAAGGCATTGTCTGGGCATATCTACCAAGGCATGTTCCAGGGCTGCCGATAACTGAGTTATGTTAGCTGGATGAGGTTGTAGGGAATTCACTAGCTGCAACATATCCCATACATACTCAATGAAAGATATAAGCGTGGGAATAATAGGGCATTAGGAAGTCAGCTGTATCTGCCTGAAACAAGTTTTGTGTTACCCATGCATCCTTAGAGAGTTGCATTATCTTGCAGGAACAAATCATCATCACTGAGAAACATGGGGAGCATAAAGGGGTGCAAATGGTTTGCAACAAGCTCTGTGTATATCACTCCTGCCAAGAGTGATTTCAGTTTCGTAAGTAGCCCTGGCACACCCAACACCATCACAGAGCTAATACTAGTTTGTACAAGATTCTGATGGCAGACTGGATCCATAGCCTCATGTTGATTTCTCTCTCTCATATATATATATATATATATATATATATATCATATGACCCTTGACTTCTTCAATTATTGGTGGGACTTGAGGGCAGAAGAAAGAGACTTTGATTCTGCATCCTCGTAATCCTTTCAGTGAGCTTTCACATAGCTTGGCATTGACCATCTCCTCCCCAAGCTTATGACCAACAGCTAAAGACCAAAGAATATGTTGTGGGTCACCCTTGGTAAGGTTTTGAATTCAGAGTTGTCCAAGCTGTAGGACCCAGTGTGTCCTGCTATTTACCCATAAGCTGGGGGGGAGGGAGAAGAGATGGATTCATACCCTTTCCAAAGGGTATTAGCACATAAGTGAATGTAATGAACATGACTGAAATTCAAACTGCTCTCCAATACCCTGATTCAAACTGCTCTCCAATACCCTGATTCAAGCTGCTCTCCATTACTTCACCCTGCTATATATCTATGAACTTGACCATTTTCTCAAAAGTGCTGGAGATGGGAATCATCTAACCAGGAAACATGATACCAATCGTTCACAGTTCAATGGCGATGCTCTCTGGCCCAGGTGAAGTGCAGTAACAGATGCTGAGGTGTAAATTATGTTATTCTTGTTGCTCAATAAATATGACTCCTCCCCCCAAAAAAAACTAAAAATGTGGTGTCTACTGTAGAGGGCATTAACTGCTGAATGGTGCAGCACCAGTATTCAATTGGGATGTGATTCCATACAATTTTACCATTTGGTGAGTTGTTACTTGTTAGAGGTTTTACATACTATTGATCAAAAATATGATTTGGCTTTACATAACTCACAAAGGGTTGATAAATCATAAAAAACAAATCAACAATCACATGTTGCTGCTCTTTTTCCAGAATTCATATATTCCTGGTATATTTTTACTACAATTGTCTGAGAAAAATCTACAGTAATTGCTACCTCATAGGCAGAGTATTCCATATTGCTAGTCTCAACAGTCTTTTTGTAATCAAAGAGTGTTAAATTCTGTTCACCACCTATTACTATCACAGATACACTATATCTTTACCTATTATGTCTCAAATAGATCTATTGGCAGAGTTTACTTCTATAAATGGGAGAGGGATTAGACCATTTAATATATTGTTGTCTCTAATTTATTTGGGGTAGGGGCATTTCACTTGATCTCATCAGGTTATAACACTAGTACTCAAACCTTAAATGAATGATGATAGTAAGATATTCTTCAAATGTCCTAAGAAAGTAAAAACTCATAACAATGCTAATCACTATCCACTGGGAAAACTGTCATGGAATAATGAGGATTATTATGAATTGTTTTTACACACACATAATTTCTTCATTACTATAAACCTTATTTTTAGTGGATACATAAATTTAAATTGCTATCACTGTATTTTATTATTTTTTTATTTTCTGAAACAGTGAAATTAATAACAATGAACCAAGATTGTGAAATCCTACTATTAATGGAAAAGGAGATACAAGTTCAATTCCTGTTGGAGGCATATTCTTTTTTTTAGTAGAATTTCTCAATCTAGGGTAATTGTTATTAATTTCACTGTTTAAGAAGAAAAAAAAACTAGTATAGTAATTCAAATTCATGTACCCACTAAAAATAATGTTTATAGTAATAAAGAAATAATGTAGGGTAAAAAATCCATTAAAAAAGACACATATAGATAACAGACAAGAACACAGAATTTGGACTTTAAATAGATTGTATTTACAAGTGTTATTTGTCTTAATATATTAAAATGAAAAATATCAACACTGACAAGTTCATTCAGATGATTATCCTGATCGTTTTACATTGTATCTGTCACCATCATCATCATCAGAGGAAAACTAGCAGAATAAAATCTTAAAACCTTTGTCAACCATGCAAGTGACAAGAGACAAATAAAAGAGAAGTTTGTACCTTTGTGTTTTGAGATGTCCAATCAATTTGACTACACACAAAATAAAGCAATTAAGCTGATTAACGATCCATTCTGTAATCAGCAAACTTCAAACTCATTGCATGTAGTCTCATGTTAGTTGCGTATTACCACCACGGCTGCTCTTTAGTCATGTATCTCCCCCCCCTTGCCTCTACTTTCAACCACTAGTCCCATTAATACACAACCTCATGACAAGTCATCAAAATAGTTCACCCACAGCGGTTATTCAAAATAGTTGCTTGTTGATTTATCACTACAATATTTTCCAGTCATTTCTAAAGATGATCTCTCTTGGTATCAGTTTAAATTAATAATAAAAATGTGATCATCAAAGATCAAAATAGACAAAGTATTAGAAAAAGAAATGTATCTGAGCAGATCAAAATTTAGGATAATTAAAAGAGTTGAAAATAATACAAGAGAACAAAATTTTCCTTTCTCTTTCATGAAATTAGATTTTTTGCTTATAAATTTGGTAGTTTAGCCACCAGGTGCTTTAAGTGTGAATGATCTGGATAAGGGACTATTTAATATTTATGATGAGTTTAAAAATATTGTAGAACATCAATGCTTGCATTACTTTCAATAATTCTTCTTAAACAATTTCTTCAGAGACTCTTGAAATAACACATTGAATGAAGAGAGCAAGGTGATGGTGGAAGCAAAGGATATCCCAACATTTTCAGTTGGGATATCCTTTCATAATTTTCAGAATAGAATAATTCCCAGTGTTCACCTATTGAGCGAGAAGAGAAGAAAAACATCTTTATTCTATCTGCAGTCTCTAAAAGAACAGGAACAAATATAATAATCATAATTTGTCAAGTTATTTAAAACAAAACTGTTTACACTTTAGGAAATAAATTCAAAAAGAAAGAGTTACCAGAGAGAATTTGAAAACATTAGTAAACAAACATTTTTAAACATTGGATGATAATAATTTTGATATTTTCTTTTTTAGATATTTTCTATTGTATCCAATAATTTTCTGGTTGCTTAGTTTAAGTTAGGAAGTATTTTTTCCTCCAAAACATAAGTGCCTAAAATGATCAGAAAATATTTAGAAACATAGAAAAAATATTTATATATTTCAACTGGCATATTTTGACATTTAAAATGGCATTCAAGAGAGAGTCATATTTCTCTTAATCCCAAGGATTCAGTTTTTTTCCTAACCTTACATTATCTGATTTTATCATTTCAGTAAAAAGAACTTAAGTTATTTGATGAGGACTATGGCTGATGCTTTTCCATGTTTTAGGATTGAATGGATCTAATTTTGAGTGATATTATTAGTTTACTTTCATAGATGTATTTCTTGAATTATACATAGCTTTTATATTATCAACTAAAAAACAAAAAACAAAATAAAAACAAATAGGGACTAATTATAGTAAAAATGTTTCAGTTGTTCCAGTTTGGTAATCCTGTCCACTTTGGGTGGAGATAGGGTGAGAAAGTGACCCAAATTGTATGAAAACTGTTGTAGCTTGATTAAGTTTTAATCTGAATGGCAATTTTATAGATAAACATGATACTCACAGGAGAATTTTATGTTGAGAAAGAGAGCCAAATTGGGGAATCAATTAGTAAATTAAACAACAGAAAATGTTTATCAACACCATCATGATCACCTGACCTTGCTTCATACAGACATTACTCTCAGGTCAAGAAAACATAACAAAATTATCTTATTATCAGCAGAACTACCCACCTTATGTCCTATAAATTAATTGTTACCGAACTTTTGCTGTATTAATTTTTCATCCTAAATAATAAAGGAATAAAATAAAATCAGTTTGAGATCAGCATAAACATCAACCAAGAATTTTGTTTAATTATATATTTGTTGTAGGGGCACTTTGGCATGGTGTAAGGTTTATCAAGCTTGTCTCATTAGATCACTTACAACTGAGTAGTGAGTTCGATCCTCACTGGGTGCTCCTTACTTTCAGCCTTGTGCAGTGTCTAAACTACACTTAGTAAAGAACTATATATATATATATATATATATATATATATATATATATATATATATATATATAAATATAAATTCCCAAGAGGATAGAATCCAGGTAAAACTCAATGTCCAGGACAGAGTAAAAATATAATATAAGCTTTTTGAATTTGTAGGTCTGATGAATTGGATTGTGATTACAATTCCAATGTAATAAATTATAACCATGGAATATTAGTGTTTGATCCTTATATATTCAACTGTCAGAACACAATTATCTAAAGAGTAACAAATATATTCTGATAGCAATAAATTCCAAGATTCAAATTACAAATAGTTTTTATTTAAGTAGAGTCTTGAAACATTTTAATTCAATTATTTTTAAGATATTTGTTGTCAGAAAATTAAAGTAATTAAAAAAGGAAAATATTTGTCATTCCAGTCATGAAAGGAATAAAGTTTAATGAAAACTGTTTATGAATATTCATTGGATGTTACTGAAGAAGATTAGGGAATTGACCAACTGAAACATTATAGGAAGCAACAAAGATAAAGTTAATTGAATGAATTGAAAACAGTGTAAATATAATTTTCTGTCATGCTAGCATCTCAAAAGGTTATGTATTTTTTGGTAACATCCAAAGAGATCATTATGGTGAAATTTTAAAGTCTTTTTATTGATTGTATTTTTAAAATGTCTTCAGCATTTCTAGGGAAGACCTCTTCATGTGATACACTTTCAAAAAAAAAAAAAAAAAAAAAAAAAAAATTGGTTGTTATTATTTCTCCAAAATAAAACAAAAATGGATGACAAAGGAAAGTAAATTTAAAAATTATATCAACGTTTCTAGGGAAGACCTCTTTATCTGATACACTTTCAAAAATGGAAGAAATAACAAATACATCTGTGTGTATAAGAAAGAGAGAGATTGGATTGTTTCTAGGAGTTATGTTCTTAATATAACATTTGAAAGTGGAAGTAAAGCAACTAAGTTCACCTAGAAAAACATACATATAAATATATACTAGGTAGACTAACTGATACCATTGTTGTTATATTTCTGTCCTATGAACAATTCACATTGGACTTAGCATTTCTGAAATCATAAATATTATGATTAATTTCCTGTTTATTATCTACTTCTGCCTATAAAATGAATCTCCTCTTCTTTTGTCTTTTTCTGAACAGTGTTACGTTAACGACTCTTCTAAGTCATTAACGTAACACTGTTCAGACAATTTAATCTCTTTCTATATTTGCTGTTGTTTGTGACCATTTTTCATTGCCATCTTTTCGTTTAAAGTTTTTTCCTGGAAGAAAGGAGTTTCCTTTTTTTTCCCCTCACAGAATACACCTGATGATGGTTAAAGAATAGACTAGCAGAAAAATCATATAAACAACAGTAAGTATAAAAAGAAAATGTCAATTGCCTGGACAATGTTGGATCTGTTGATGACTCTTTGTCTTATTTGGTTTTATTGCATTTTTGAAAATGGGTTGTTACCATTTCCCAATATCAAAACAAAAATGAATGACAAAGGAAAGTACAATTTTTTTTTTTTATTAGCTATCATAAGTTATCATGAATGCAAATAGAGAAAATTATAGAAAATTGCTTCATATAAATACATCATCATAAATTTTTGGTAGGGAATTATTTTAATTCTTAAATATTCTAACCTCCTCACACAATATACTTTTGTTTGCTGTATAGAGAATTTTTTTTAAATACTACATGTTTTTGCTAGAATGATTTTGTGTAGTAGAATCAATTGTTTTATTATTCCTTATTATTTATGATTTTGTTGAAACAAAGTAATGATTACTCTCCTTGTTGAAACAAAATTCTTTTACAAATTTCCTTTATATTTTCATTTATAAAAAAGAATGTTATCCAAAATCATTGTTGTAATGTCTTTGTTCAAAATAGCCGAGAATTAGGAAGGCCGTAGTTAGAGAGAGTATCAAAGGAACAGAAGAGTAGGTAGAGGAGACAAAGACGAAAAGGTTTATTAAATACTCAGAATGGAAAAATTTGAGTAAATCAAATAATACTCAAAATCCTTCTCTAATGTGGCTATGTGCCATTATTTATAAGTAGGAGCAGTCCATTGTTACAGTAATAGGGAAGAGCAGGAAGTACACGGAGTCCTACTCTACAACAATCATTTAAAATTTCCAATATATATTTTAGTCTATTCTGACAGTAAAGTTCAAAGTCTATGATAAGTTGTTGTTAGAAAATATTACCCTTAACAATTATTATCAATTAAACATGACATTGGCATTTGATACAGAGTAAAAAAAAAAATATTAATATTTTTGAAAAGTGTGTGAGAATAATTTTTAAGCTTTTGTAATCACGTACTAGAAAATGTTGGTGAGTGTTTATTTGTGCCTGCATGTGTATTTATGTATTTATAAAAGCACAAAATATATTGATTACAAGTAATCTTGTATTATTAAAGATTGGGTCAGTCAACATTATTTCTTAACAATTGCTTTGGCAACAACACTTGCTATTATCATTGAAGATGAAAACATTTTGACATTCAGCTATTACAAGGAGGATTTTATGGTCTTTTCTTAAATACTTCTGAACTTTAAAACTACACACTTGTTGCATCTTTAGAATAAAAGCCAATTTTTTACTTGACAAATATCTTTTCCCATCTCATGATTAAAAACAAACAATATCACTATATTAAATTTTGCAAAATTATTTCATTCAACAAACTGGCTGTTCCCTAATGTCTTGTTATAAAGTAATTATATGAAAGCAGGAGAGAGAAAAGAAAGTCCCAAAATCTGATTGTGGTGAGGTGCTCCTTACTAGTGACCTTGTACTAAAACTAAGCTGAACTTAGGAAATAAGAGAAAAATTTCAATTTAAACCAAATAGAAAATAATTAAAACAAAAGAGGAATTTATAAACTTACAACTAAAATAATGCATTTATTTTATTTTATTAGTATTGTGATGTTACTTACAAATCAGTGAAAATTTGTAGCAATACATGAGAAAAGTTTGCTTAAAAAAAAAATTTTTTTAAATTCATCATTCTATTTGGGTACAATTCAATTTTGACAGCATACAGCAAAACAAATTGTTTCAATCAAAGAGAGTAAAAAATAAAACAAATCATATCTCTTAAAAAAGGGATTTTTAAAAATCTAATTTCCCATATGTAATATTGAGTAAAGATTTGAGAAAGAAAAAGGAAAAAGGAACTCTTTAGGTAGTCAATATATATGTAGATAAAAAAAATACTGAACAATGAAGAAAAGCAAGTTTCCAAATTTATTTTTCTACAAAGGAAATGTTTCTTCCAGTCAACACCTGCCATAAGTCAAAGGTCTGCTAATCTTGCTTGCCATTGCTAGTTAGTTTAAATATTTCTATCTTTCATTTTATCTAACATTCATTTTTTTTGTTTGTGATTTGAATAACTCAATACCGAATTTTGATAAATAAATCGACAGAAAAATAATGATATACTTTCTCAAATAAAAGTGAATATTTTAAGATATTGTAATAAAAAGATAAAGAATAAAGAAGAAGAATAATCCAAAGTGAAAACTTAACAGGGCTTCTGAAGAAGTCTCAAGTAGAATGAGGAAACATTATTTACAGACTTACAGAAAAACTCCAACATTTGGCTCAACTTTCTCAGAATGTCTTGCAATGCAGTGAGAAATCAATATTCTTTTCAGAGAAACTCAGCAACAAATTGCATCGGTAAATGTGTATACAAACACACACACATACAGATATATATTGGTGAAACCGTGGTATGTAGGTTCTGGCTCACCAGGGTATATATATGGTTAAATTTATAAAAAAATGGAAATTGAACATTTTTCTCCATTCCACTTTGTGATCAGTCTTTATTTTTGTTGCTAAAAACTCTCAGATAATTAAGTAAACAACATAGTATGGAAATAAAGAGTAAAGAGCCTTTTAATGTGCATAGACATTTTATTCTCTGAGAGTTGTGAGGAAGAAATAGACAAACAAATTTAAATATGGGTCAAAACAAACAAAAAACAGTGCTTTATCTCATACATGGCATACTATAACATTTGTCTCCTCATTTTTATCCATTATGATGTAGAAGAAATAAAACCAATTATAAAAGTAGCAGGAAATACAAGGTAACCAAAAAAGTTCTGCCTGTTTATTTGATTAGTCATTGAATTAAGTTGAAATATATACGAAATGCGTGTAGCAATTGTTTTCAAATTCGGACAGCCGGAAGTAGGAACATCAGGCATTATAATAAACACACGCACTGTGCCCGGCCATCAGTATATAAGCCGAACAGCTGTGAGAAGGATGGAAGTGTCAAGAGATCTCGTTCGGGGCCGTTTGCTTTACAACTTCAAAGTGAGCTTATCAGCAGCTGCATCAAGTCGCTGCATATGTCAAGCGTTTGGGGATAGTGCTGTGGATGAATGTACTGCAAGGCGTTGGGTTCGAAAATTCAAGTCGGGAGATTTGTCTCTCCATGATGAGCCTCACAGTGGACGACCACAGGTCTTGAATGACGGAGTCCTGAAGACGGCCATTGAAGAGGACAGTAGTGTAACATGTGGTGAACTTGCAAGACAGTTCAACGTTTCCAATGAAACAGGCTTCACTTGCACCACATAGGTAAGATGTACAAACTGAGCAAGTGGGTCCCGCAAACGCTGTTGGAGGTTCACAAGGAACAACGAGTGGCAGCCTGTGTATTGCTGCTTTCTCACCACCATACCGCATCCTTATTCAATCGAGTGCTTACCAGTGATGAAAAGTAGGTTCTGTATGAAATTCCCAAGCTTTCCAGACATTGGTTGTCTCCTCAGGATGCTGTCCCTCACACGGCAAGCCCGCCTATGCACCCACGCAAGATTATGCTTTGTGTCTGGTGGACAGGTCGTCAAGTGGTTCATTATGAACTGCTACCAACAGGCATTGTGCCAGAAGGAGCCAGCACTGGTGAATCGCAAAGGTGTGCTTTTCCTCCATGACAACGCCAGGCCGCATGTTGCGTGAGTGGTCAGGGATACCATACAGCAACTTGGGTGGGAGACTTTGTGCCATCCACCTTATTCAACTGACCTTGCACCATCCGATTACCACCTCTTCCACTCCCTGGATAATCATCTTCGTGGGAAATCCTTCACCAATGAAGCAGACTTGCGCGAAGCCCTCACAGACTTCTTTGCATCAAAACTCCCCGAGTTCTACTGCAAGGGCATTGAATAGCTGGAGACACGTGGGCAGAAGGTGCTAGGTGCCAATGGCAATTACTTCGAAGACTAAATATAAGTTACACATACTTTTTGGTTACCTTGTATTATCAATGGGTCCCATGATTCTAGATTTTGGATTTAAATCAAGAGAATCATCAAGCTTCACAATTAATGATTGGCTGTTAAGTACTTTTATCTAGCTACTCTCTAATAATTGGCTGTTATTACTATTCATTTTTTCTCCTTCATCTCTCATGAGCACACTGGATAAAATTGACATAAATCTTTTTTAGGGGTTCTCAATCTTCCTTAAATACTCAACAAAAATATAGGTATAAAACAAAGAGACAAATAATGAACCACATCAATTACTTTCTAAACCAATATGACCCAATATAACAAATATTATACAAGTATTAGAACATAACCTGCTATTTAATGACAACTTGCATTTTTTGTTATTTGATAAAAAGTTGGTAGCTTATGGAATTCATGAATGCTGGACAATTTCCTCACAGATGAAAAGGAGACTTGAAGCAACAGAGATGTTGTTCTACAGAAGGATAGTGAGAATAACATATGAACATTATGAAAGTTTTGAGGAAAATGGGAACTAAAAAGATACCTATACTTAGAATCAGAAAAAGAGTTGAAATTTCCATGACATATAACGAGGAAAAAAGGCTTGGGGATTTTGGCACTCCCAGGGCATATTGAAGGTAAAAAGAGCAGAGGGAAACATTGAGTAACCTACCTAACGAGCTTGTGTAAATGGATAACAGCACAGAGAATGGGAAAGATAGTAAAAAGAGGCACATTGCTTAGAGCTACAAAGAATAGGAAATTAAGTTGGGCCATGATTGCCAAATGCTAAAAGGATATGACGCATAAAAGAAGAAATAGTAATGAAGATTTTAAGGAACTATCTTTACAGGGAATTTTTGCATGATTAAGCACTTATTCACTTCCCAGTTACAGGCCACCAATAATTTAAATATTTAGAGCCAGCGTATTTGCAATAATTATGACTATGTGGTGGTGGTGGTGGTGTTATTGATTTGAAATTCAATCATTATCTATCAATGATTGTTTATCTATTTCAAGTCGTAACCTTCATTTAATCTGCCTTCATCAGATTATCATGCAATAAGATTTCAAGATAATTATTTATTCAGAAATGAAACAAAATCCTCATTGTTTTATTCATATGCTCTTTAATGTAGGAGATTTGGCTGTAAGATGATGAATAGGATCTGATAAACAATAAGTCTTCTCTGGTAGTCAACTTGTAAGATTTAAGGGTGGAGAGTAATTAGAATCAATTTCTCTCAAGCTCATGTCTTCATGATTAAAAGCAACATCTTCATAAATTTTTTAACATATTACCAATAGTTGAAATCTTTGATAGTGCTAAGTTCTTCTGAAGTACAAGAGACACAAACAGACATCAATGTTAATTTACAAGACAGAAACAGTAAATCAATTTATAACAATATTTTGTTTGAGGTTAGAAAAAATTGATATTAAAAATGTGTAGGGAAAGGATGTTTGATCCTATGATCAAATTATAAGAAGTATTACAGCCAAGCCAAATTAAAAAAAAAAAAAACAAAAACAAATGGCAACAACTCTAAGTAATTTTCATCCTCTTTAATATCTTTACTTTTAGTTTAGTTTTATTTTAGTGAAAAAACAAAAAACAAAACAAAGAAAACATTAACATTATGCTGTAATTATATTGCAACATAATGGCATCTTAAAAAAAGATCCTTATACTTGACAGTTGTGCTGAAAAAATTTAAAGCAAGTAACATACATTATTTTCTATTTTAAAAATAGTTATCAATCAAAAAGAATTGATATTTCTAATCAAACAGATTAAATAAGGACATAAGTAATGTTCATATTATATATATATATATATATATATATATATATATATATATATATATATATATATATCTGATAAATGCGAATGTCACAGTGTCACACTTTTTCAACTTTACTCCTAGAGACCATAGCCCAACATATCACACCATTTTGGAATTGAGCTGGCTCTGTGAGCAAATTAAAAACATTCTGGTTCAGATCTGGACATGCAATCCTAAAATTTTGGATTCCCAAGTTTTCATTACTGCAATTGTTTTTTGTTTACATGATTTTTAGTGACAAAATTTTTTGTACAATAATAATTACTATAAATTGGAAATAAATTTTGGAATAATCAAAATTAAATGCAAAATTCAGAAAAAGTCACCAATGAAATAAAAATAATTGTTTGTATGGAAAGTAAGGACCTACATACGCCAGATTGTGTTTAAATTAAATGCAACATGCAAATGTTTGGAATAAAAGCTCCTACAATATTCAAACACAAAAATAAAATACATCTTAAACAATCAAAACATGAAGAGAAATTAGCAACACCTAAAACAAACCGCCTTAAAAATGGCTAAATAAGCGGTCAAAAGCACTTGGGACAATGGAAAATATGGACAATTTTTGTACTCCCTTACGCTCACAAAATGGAAAAATGTTAGAAAGCTGGAAAAATTAAATGAAAAATTAATTTAATTTTCCTTGTCTATCACATTTAAGAAAAGATGTTTAAAAGAAAGGTTACTGCCCAAATATATATATATATATATATATATATATACACACACACACACTGATAAAATAAATGGAGACCAGCAATCATGAAAAGAGCAGGGATCCAAGAGAGACCTCAAAGTGCTGTCAAAAACTTCTACAATGTTCGGTATAAATGGATGCTCAAAATGCCACATCAGTATAACTGTACTTATTTCCAGACAGTTTGTATGTAAGTATCTATGTATTTATTTATTATAATGACAGTAGCAATACCATTTCATTTTAGGTCACAAGCTCTCAGAACATTTACTACTTTGGTCAACCGCTGCTAACTATCAGTATCTTATCATCATCATCATCATCATCATCATCTTTGCTACACTTGTAAAGATTTGAAAGTGTCTTTCGTCTGCATTGAAGGCTTTTCAAATGATTAGTGGAAGATCAGCCATATTGGAGATTTTTAACGTGCAATCTCAGAGAATGACAAATATAACAAAAGGTAAAAATCAAATCCTAAGTCTTGGTAGAGCAAGAATAACTACCATCCTATTTACTGTTAAAGAGGAAAATATATTCTCACTACCAACAGATAAGACATTAAAAGAAAGGAATACTGCAAAGTGCTTCAGTTTTTACCTGGAAACTAAGTGCTTCTAGTCTCTATGATAATCTCTTGCAGACAGTTTGTTGGTGAAGACCACTGTCCTAACAGGCTTTTATATATTTCCTCCCTTGTAGATCAGATTAAGGAAAGGTGTTGCTATAATTAAATGTCAACTCTAGTTAGGAGTATACTAGATAAATTCAACAGCTAAGGCATTGCTTTTTCTTCTCCCCTATGCTAAAATTAAAAACTACTTGCGGTCGACATGAACAGACAGCTTTATATTTAATATCTCTTTATGGCTGCTCACATTACATATAATAGAGGCAACACAACAATAAAATGTTGTTGTCTATTTTATCACCTCTTTCTAATTATTTAAAAATGTAGAGAAAGGAATTTCAATAAAAATACTTTAACTGACAATTTCTTGATGCATTTATGAATTTCCTCTTACTTCCACAAAATATGATTAAATATTGATTACTAATCTCTAACAAACACATAAACCCAATATTTAACAAAATAATAATAAAAAAAAACAAACCATGATGAAGAAAATAAATAAAAAATAATAAAATAAATAAAACAAATTTGAAGAACTATTCATGAAAGAAAGACAGATTTTAGTTTTTTACATGTTGCTAAAAGTCAAATTGGATGTATTTCAAATGTAAAAGGAAAGAAAATAGTAAAATAAAAATAGACAAAATTACGAAAAATGATGTAATTAAAAATATACTGTGATTCAAAAAATGAAAAAGAAGTTCTCCTAGGATCAGATCTCTCTTATCCAGCTCTTAAACCTCATTCCTTCTCACAACCTTTCTTGTATGAAACGAACAAGGAAAAGATACCAACTCCTATTTTCGGAGGAGCTTTATAGCTTTTCTTCTTTCCTATAATTCTCTCTCCCTGCAACATCTTTCTATAAAAGAAATCACCACTTCTTTCTCACTCCTCTCACTACAAGGTAAGTGACATGCCATTGTCTTTTTTTCTTTCATTCAAAATAAAGGGCTGCATGATCCTAAAAGATCATTTCACACAACATAGTTGTGTGCCCAGGTCAGCATTTTGTGCTCTCTCTACACTCTTTGCATTGGTGCCATTTCATTTCTATCTCCTCCATGGTCAGCATTTATATTCTCAATGTCCTCATGGATCCCTCACCATAAAATCCAAAATATGTTGCAGTATACCATCAATGATCAGATTGTTAAGTAAGTGCACTCCAGTCACCACCCTTCTCCCTTATTGCATCATGCACCATGTGTTTGGTGGCTACGCCCAAACTTCCACTTGTAGGTGGAAATTGAACTTTGTGGTACTGTCTCCTTTCTCTGTTCAACCTTAGGTGCCATGTTGTACCAAAACATTGCTTCAATGATTGCTTTCACGGTCTGATGGTGTCGCTCCACTATTCCATTTCCCCTTGGCCTATACGCTGCTCTGTAGTACCTGCTTAGTTTCCACTTTTCAAGGATTGCTTAGAGGACTTCCAAGCAAAAAACCATGCCATTGTCCATTACCACCTTCTTCTATGGGACCTTGTTCAAGAAACACCTTCTCCAGTTCTTCTGCAATCCCAGCTGCCATTTATGCATGCAATTCCTTCCATATTGCCCAGGTCTACAGTAAATCATTGACAAGTATGTACCCCTGCAATTTCACCAGGATCATGCATGTTCGGGGCAGGGTCAATTGATTGAAATCTAATGCAGTTCCTGACTACCCTCTGGAGTTCCTGCCATTTTATGATCAGGTCAACTTTTCACACTAAATATAGAGTCCTGTCCCCTCCCATATGATGCATACCATGCAACTCTTCTAGTTTTCTAGTCCCTAGACAGCATACTGGAGCCTCTTCCTTCTCATTGATGACCAACCACTTTTTGTTTACTCGAGTCAATGCATCCGCCTTATTTCTTTCCAAAGGCACAAACACTGCTTTCATCCCTAATGCAAATTAAGATATCAACTCTCCCAGTATTTGCAATCTCTGCTTCACTCCCATTTATCCAGTACCTTTTGTCCATATTCTTTTGCTCTCCTCTACACCAGAATTCATCCAACTTCGTACTGTATCTGAATCAGTCCTTACTTCACCACTCTTAACCCTTATTTTAAAGCCAAATTAATGCCTTTTAGCACAGCATCTTATTCAGCCACATTGATGTGATTATAGTCGTCCTTTTTTCTCAGCCTTGCTGCATCTTCTGCCACCAAACCACTGATTTCCACGACTACGCCTGTAGCAATACTGCTAGCATTGCACCACACTATTCCTGATTTTGTGTTAGGGATGTGCTAAGTCTTGGTCAGGAGGCCCTCTTTTTTACCTCAGTTAAGATCTCATCATCAACTTTACATTCCCAGTCTATCCCGCTTGCTTTTCTTTTCACATAACTGTATATAGCTTTCCAAAGACTCCCACCTACTCATTTCTCCTGTCACCTGTGGGACCTCATTGCCCCTTCTGAACACCAGTTCACCCACTTTTCCTTTCTTCAACTTAAGGCACAGCACTGCCCCTCCTTCTAAGAGTTCTGGTGGTTTTGCTGTCAATCTAAATTCCTTAAGATGTTCCACCTCTTTCTCCATTGATACCTTTGTTATATCTATCATGATCTCATCAATGTATGAAACAGTGGCTTGTCTTATTGCCCTTTATCAACACAGTTTTTAGGACCACTGCAATAATTTTTGATGCAGCATTGAGTCAGAACCCCAACCGAGACAGGCAGTAAATTTTCCCCTTATAGTGCACCGGCTAGTACTGCCATAGCCTACCTGCAGTTTTGCCACAAGGAGAAACTAACTTAAGGTCCACGATCATAGTTTCTCCTGCCAATTGCTTCCACTTTCTCATCTTTTCATCACACACATTAATTATGTTGCTCCCAGTATGGCACTCCACATAATGGTTCAACTCCTGAAAGTCTAATACTGGCCTGATTTTTCATTTTGTAGCTTGGACCACTGCCATCAATGGTAACACTCCTTTTATTTCACCCTTCCACAGCAAGAGAATACCCTCAGTAATCCATCTTTCCACCTCCTCCTCAAATTCTACACTTTTTTTCTTCTTTCAAGGAATTCTTGAAGTACCCCACCTTGTTTTTTTTTATACTGGAGACTCTCCTATCCAATTCCATTCCACAGTTCATTTCTTTCCATCGAACTCTGCTGTGAAGTGCTTGGCTTCAATTTTTCAAGTGTTCAGAACTTGGGCATCTATGGCACAGTCTATATCTCCAAACATCACCTTGCCATTTTTTACAGTCACACCTCCCAGCTTATTGATCACATCTATTTTGACAATAATGGTCATCCCATTGATGATGTGATCAATGATAATTGCCTCTGTTTTTATCCTTGTTCCATCTACATTTATCTCCACCTGCTGGGTAACTTTACATTCATTTTACCTCTCTTCTGTCAATTGCTTTCATAGTGCCACTCCCACTCCACCCACTTACAAACTTGGGATTAAATGATTGTACAGCCAGTATCAACAAGAGCTGCTGCTACCACACCACCTACTGACACTTCTATGATTGGTAGAGGTTGGTACTGTGCCTTTGTTCTGTTGACAGGGCAGCTACTGGCACAGAAGCTTCCTCTTGCTTGTTTCTCTGGCCCTGATGTCAATACCTTGCAATATGCTCCAATCTCTTGCAATTGTAGCCCATTACTTTTGTTCTTGGTGGCTCCTTACAATCTCTAATTAGGTGGGGGTTATAGCACCGAACATCCGATGATTCCATATGACCTTTGTTCTCTCTTGGTCCCTCGATTTGTGTAATCACTGCAACTGTTCTGAGATCCTGAAGTCTTTTGCTGACCAAGAGCCTTGTGGCTGGTATCATTCACAAAGGTCCATATTTTCTACACCCGGCACTTGTTGCAGCACCACAGATATGTTGTCTGGGAAGCCTGTCATGAAAGCTAGATTTGCTGTCTGATCCAGTCCTGTCCCTCCATATCCTGCCAGCCCTTCCAACCTTTTGGCATAGCCGTCCACTAATTCCCCAGTCCATTTCACTCACTTGAACTTTTCATAAGCTTCAAAGGGCACTTCAGTGAATGTTTTCTTCAGTCTGCTCTATGTCCTCGTCCAACTGGTTCTCATCATTCATTTCAAGGTAGAACGCAAGCGTATCTCCTAGTGGAAGAAAAACTAGCAATGTCTGGCACTTTTTGAAAATTGGCGACCAATTTCACTTTCTTTATCCACACAACTATATCACCTTCTCCGCCAAACAGTAGTTTCACGTCTCTACCCAATCTCACCATTCCAGACTCCATATTGCCGAAATACCTTGTGGTTCAAAAAATAAAAAAAAGTTCTCCTAGGCTTAGTTCTCTTCTCTTGTCCTTCTCTTAAATCTTTTTCCTTCTCCCAACCTTACTTGTATGAAAATAACAAAAAAAAAAGATCCCAATTTCTATTTTTGGTGGAGCTTTTCTTCCTTCCCATAATTCTCTCTTCCTGCAATATCTATCTATAAAAGAAATTGACACTTCTTTTTCCTCCCCACCACGAGGTAAGCAACATTCCATTCTCTTTTCTTCTTTCATTCAAACTACATATACTTAAATTAAAATACAATGAAAAAAATATTATCTCAACATGATACCCCCCTACACTCACTGATAGAATAAATGGTAAGCAGAAATCATGAATTTATGTTAAACATGCCATCGAGATAATTTGTTCATTTAAACAAGCTTTTAGTTTTTATAACCTGTAAATTAAACTTTAGCTGAAGTACTTTTCTGACATGACATAACAGCCAAACTTCACATACGACCACCACAAACCCTCACTCCATGCAATGGGCAGGAATTGTGTAAGAATGAATCTTTGGTCCACAGGCAAGAACTGTTTTTGGAATTCTTCCATGCCTGTCAGTAGCTGAGAATTAATAACTCCATCTCACTAGAGTGGCAAGTAAATAACTCCTACTTGGACCCACGGAATAAAGGTAAAGTTGTTATAAGTAAAGTTTCTATCCTAAGAGAAATCTTACAAGATTACTCAACATGACAAATATATTAACAATGTAAAGTAAATGCTAACTTAAGTAAAATGCTTTTTTTTTAACATCTGAAAACTTAAGTCATAACAAGAAACAGGAGGCAAACGTAAAATTCTCTAATTTTCAAGGAAGTGAATCATTCTAATTCAGAAATTAAATTACATTTCCACAGATATTAAAAAGAAATTTATTTTGATATAAAGCTGTTGTACAAACATTGGAAAAGGTTTAAGAATTGCCGTTTGACAAAGTATTGTCAAGGAAGCAAAAAATTCAAAATCTCAAGACATTGTCTAAATTTATAGAGGAGCACAACAACAAAGCAAAAGCAAAGTAGAAAAACATTTCTGAATATTCAATACTTGAATTCAATACGTTAATACAGAAAAAAAACCCAATATGTACATTTGTAAGTAAGGGTTTATCTAATAATAAGTTACTGTACATTTGATTTATCAACAACTTTAGTAGAGATGATATTCCTTATGAAAAATATTCTACCAGTTTTTTTTATATTTTAAATGTCCTGTTTTTGGAAAAAGAACAACGTGCTCTGTGAGTAAATATGAATTACAAACAATTTTTTGAATGTTTAACCTTAGTACTAAATTTATGGTTTTTATATGCTCAACCATGCATTCTAACAAAACAATTGTTGGATTTGTGAGTAAAATAATTTGTGATAAAACAGTTGCTATGCCATAGAAAAGTGTAAAATGTGTTATATACACTATATGTTAAAAAATATATTAATATACAGATAATCTTGTTTGTTTTTTTTTAAAACTTTATTGTTATGAAGGACACTATGTCATTATGAAAGTCAAATTTATTTTGCAATAAAATTAATATTAAACAACCAATGTTTGTAAAACTTTCAGAATATACTTATGTTAATATGATAAATATAACATGTGAATTTCAGTTTATAATATTTGTTTTTATAAAAAATGTCTACAATAACTTATTTGGGTGTGAGATTTCATTATGCAACTTTAGTGCTGCTCCTCATATTGTAAGTTTCATATCAATGTAATATAATTAAGTTCCTTTAAGAACAAAAAACAGAACATGTAGCACTTTCTTAATTGAGGACGGACTGTCTGCTATAAATAGCACAGTTTAGGTGCTTTCTTTAGAACCAGACCAACTCATACAAACACTTCATTCACAAAGTTTGTCCTTATCAGATGCTGCAATATAACACTTATATGAAACATGTTTTTAATGAGAATAAAGTTATTCTTTCTAGACAAAAAATAACAAACCTTCACAATGGCTGGGTGAGAATACATTCATTACAGTACAATGGGCAGAGAACTCAAAATAAGTGCTAATGGTTCCTCCAGGAATTCAAGGCCTATGCTAGACTTCGCTTTATTTAATAAATATTAACTTTCATAACAATTTTGAGTCAAGATTTCATAGATTACACTTTAATCAATTGCCATCTTTACATGAATTAAATAAAAGATTTTATCAAATGATGCACTACTTAAAGAATTTTAGTTAAAACTTTCATAGTTACGATAAAAATTCATAACTGCACCTGTTCTCCATTTTCATATTTGATATACAAAACGTAATTTAAAAGTTTGTACAATTTCATATATTTATATTATAATGACTTTATCAAACTAATAATAACTATAATAAAGTTAATATTAAAACTGGACTTGGCTTCCTCAACTATCGAAACCAGTGCAATAAATTATTGACCAAGTTATAGTGAATGAATTTGTTCTTGGAAGGAAGATAACATAAATTTCCAGTTTCTAAGCATAAGGAATGAAAGTGTCATAATTGCTGAATACTTTTATGATAACCATATACATCTATGACCTACCATTAACAACAATAAAGAAGATTAATATAGTGTTATAAAAGCAATACCATTCTTCTGAATTGATGCCTTTCTTATTTGGAAGAGGCAGTTGAGACAGCTCACAATGACTAAAAGCATTTCATATATTTTATGGTCACAATTCCTCCAATGCCAAATAAGAGAGTTTTGTCAACATTCAATAAATATCTTATTCACCATGAAAAATGTGACTACTGAATTTTTCATACTAGTTAAAGATTTTTCATATTCAATAAAGGCGTGTAAGACAAGGACATGTCTTCTCACCAGCTTTCTTCAACCTATACAGAAAGGCAATTCTGAGAGAATTAGAAATCTTACCACAATTCATTATTGGTGGCCACAATCTTAACAACATAAGATATGCAGATGGCACAGTGTTGATAGCAGACATAGCAGAATGGAAATTATAAAAACTCTGAGAGAAGGCAGTGAAAGAAAGCGAGAAGGACTAAACAACAATTGCAAGAAGATAGAATGCATAGATGTTAGAAAGTGGAAATTACAAATTGGAGATAAAAAAAAAATCAAGCAAGTAGAGCAATTTAAATATTTGGGAGGTGTTTTAACAGAGGATGGAAAGTGCAACATTGAAACTTGAAGGCACATTGTAATAGCCAAAGTTGCCTTCCAAAAGCTAAGCAAAGTATTAAGAAAAGAAAAATTTCATCAGAAACAAAGAAAAGAGTACTGGACTGTTACGTAATATCAGTCCTCCTATATGGCAGTGAATGTGGGACAACTTCTCAAAGATGAAGAAAGGAAGCAACAAAAATGTGGTTCTACAGACTGATGCTGAGAATATCATAGACTGAACAGGTGAGCAACAACAAAGTTTTAGAGAAACTGGAAACAAAAAGGAAAGAAGATATTTAACATCAGAAAGAGACTTGAAATTTCTAGGATGCATAATGAAGAAAGAGAGCTTGGGAAATTTGATACCCACAGGATAGATTGAAGGCAAGAGGGACAGAGAAAAACAACACATAAGCTACCAAGCAAGTTTGAATAAAGGGGTGACGAAACAAGTTTTAGAAGAGATAACAAAAAGAGCTTCAAAAGACAGGAAATTGTTCAGAGTCATGATCGCCAATGTCCTGAGGGGACACAGCACATTGAATAAGAAGATGCTAATAACTTGTTTCAATGCAAATTTGAAAAGGTCCATCATTCCTAATAAATCCTGCTGATCATTATGTAATTAACTTTTTTATCAACATATTGATAGAAAAATAGAAAACCCCAGGGTGAAGAATTTAAAATCTGGCTTGTGCATAAGAGGTGATATTTTGTTGCGGAATAGATTGTGGAAATATATTGTTTACACTTTTTGAATTATATTAAAATTTATAACAATAAGAACAAATATTGAACATAGTAATACTAAGATTTTGACATTAAGGAACATCCTGGGTATGATGATAAACTACATCTGGCAGCAAGGCCTCTGATTAGGAGGTTTTGAGGACCATGAAACCATCACTATAACATAACTTCCCTGAGCCTTTTTTATAAATACTTTCATGGTAATTGTTCTGATGAAATTTCCTCTTTGGTAACTGGAAAGTGCAGTGCTTGATTGGCAGCAACGTCTCATCATTTTACATTTGAAATGGTAAGATGTAACTGTAAGTTCTATGCTAATGGTATCTTCTCTTGCACTTCTTGTTTGTGGAACCCTTGCTTTCCAGTCAAGTTTACTTTTCAAAAATTTAAATGTAATGTCAATCATTATCGTTTATCTTTTTTAATTGTCCTCTCTCTTTAATAATGTTTTCTTTTTCTCATATTATTCTTTCACACACAATAACCCCCTTGAGTTTTAGTGGTTTTATTGTCTTGCTTGGGGTGAAATGATAAAAAAAAAAGAAATCAGTGACACCACTGGTTTTTTTCAGGGGAAAAACAAAATTCATGTGAAAGAGTATTAAATCGTCAGGCTCCTTGAATTTATAAAGTTTATATTAGTACAATTGGTCTTATTGCTAATGCTAATTATCAATTAGTATAATTGAATTGTTATTGATAATGCTAATTAATGATAAAATGGCTGATAGAGAAGTGGATTTCATTTTGATTCAAGAGGCTTTTTTGAAAATCTACCATAAAAATAGATTTCCATTATTAATAGCTAAAAGGTAATTATTGGAGTTGGTCAACATATAAAAGAGATCAAGTCATAAAATAATAAAGTGATATAAAATAGATAAATTAAAAACCCAAAACACACAAGAAATAAATATGAACAATTCAGATATCATTTCATACAAATATGAAAATTATTCTTATTACACTACTTATCAATAATGAAAGCTGAATTAGTAGAAGACAATAATGCTGATACAAAATCTTACATTATCTATGATTTAAAAAAAAATAGTTTTTTTTTCTCTTTAACAAAAGTGCTCCACTCCAAAGATTATATTGATCTTTTAGAAATTTGAGATTCTAAGTCACTCTCATGCAATTTGGGTTAGTAAATCCATAGGCTTGTCAAATTGAATGAAAACGCTATCAATGTCTCATCTTTAACATTTAATGTAGGCTTTACATATATTTAGTATTGTATTCTAGTTCAATTTTTGAAAGAATCTGTAGTGAATAGTGTGCACTAATTAATGCTTATGACACTCATATGACTAAATTATTATATATAGCTACTTTAGAAAATTCATCAAATTCCATAAAGTAATGGCTGTTATTGATTGATAGATGCATTTTAGTGAAATGTGCATATCATTTATGCAATAGTAATTTGTTTGTCTATATTTGTTCAAAGACATTTATCATAACAGAGATGAAAGGAAAGCAGAAGATTTTAATGAAAAGACAGCAGAGTCTGAGATAATGATTAATAAAGTTTAATTGGTTGGCTGTCATCCAATTCTTTAATTAGCACATCTCAATTAACAGACAATATTACTGAATGTCAAATATAGAGAGAGGTGTTAATATTTCATTAAGAATATTTAAAACTGTGAAGATAATTAAATAAGCAGCAACAAATTAACAAGTGAAACTTTTAAAATACCAAGGAAGAATGTAATATGTGTCTTTATTGACAACTGGGAACTTCAGATAAGAACTAAAGCAAGAGTATTTCTCTTCAAGACTCATTCATACAGGTATATTTCAAATTCTCTTTTTTTTTTAAAAACCAAAGACTTCTTTCTTTGAAGACCTAGGATTCATCTACGGATGTAATCTCTATTTTCCCAAAAGAACTACAATATATCTGTGGAACCCCATTAAAAAATAGTAGAACAATTCAATAGATTTAAGTAGTATCACTAAAAACTCATTTTTGTGCAAAATGTAGGCTCCAATTTGAATTTCCACATTTGTATATATTAACCAATAAGCGACGTCATTTCAAACACACTGAAGCCTTTGAAATTTCAGACAATCATATTTGCTGTCTGCTACAAAAATTGATAGATCATTCTAGAAAATGATCAACAATATTTTCTGTTGTATCTCATGTTTCCGAGATAACAGAGTGAAATAAATAAGGAAGACAAACTTGTAGGTTAAGTTATGAAATAGAAGGTTTACTATATGAAGGTACACTTAGCAGGTGACCTAATGCTAACTCTGCTTAACTCCACTTATTTACATAAATGGATGATTTCATTTATGTCCTTTATGACATTTTCCCTCCTAAAAATAGATATTAAAAATTGGTAAAAATATTTATTAACCAACTTCTGAGTTTAGTAAACTAATTTTTAGCCTATCTATTTTCTATAAATATTTGTGGTGTTAAATTAGCATTCAGTTTTTTTGGTATATCTTTGACCAGGGTGGTACACAAATGAATTCTCAAACCTTTTGTATAATTAATTACTCCACCATTCACATATTTTATTTGAGTAACTTCTTACAAACCTAGTGATTTTAAAGTAATTTAAGCCCACTTAAAACATGAACTGAGTTTTTTAGACAAAACATTAGTAGTAGTTATGATATAGCTTTATCATTCACTGTCACCTTCCTGCTGTCTGTTGTAAAATTACACACATTCATAAAATGATGTAAATACATGACACTCACCTTATATAAACACATTGTTTCTTCTATCATACTAATGCAACTGATTCTGTTGTATTGTAAAGAAAGAAAACAGAAACTCAATAATAAAATTTATTTAAAATTTGTAGAGCCATGTCTGAAGTTTGTTTATTTCTTTGCTTTTTTCACACTTATTCCTTCACATATCTTTAGATAATTAAGATTTTTATTGTTCATGTCTTTTCAAAAATTAACAAAGTTCCAGCAGCTGATCTCAGAGACCAAAGTTCTTTTGATGTAAGTAAACATCAAGGAGACTTTGTGCTTTGTGTGCTTATTGAGACTTAACTCAGATACCAAGTGAAATCATACATACAACCCATTGCTAAATATCTGATCTTGCTATCCTCTACTTGTACAAAAGCCAGATCAGGCCAAAAATAGAGTACTGCTGTCATATATGGGCAGGAGCTACCCAGTGTTCACTTTCCAGACTTTATGAATTATTTCCCACATATGTAATGCCACATGCATCTTGCTGCTCTATCACTATTTCTATGGAAAGTGTTCAGATAAACTACAGTCTCCAAGTTCCAACAGTTCTAACCTTCATGGCAAAGACCCACCATGCTACACACATTGTAGCAAACCACCCTCATTCCCTTCATATTCTAATGGTGAAATTAAGTTCCACTTGAGCAGCTTCTTCTCATGAAATGCTGCTTTGTGAACTGACTCCCAAGAGAATACTTCTCTGATCATTTAATCTGTTCAAGTCTAGAGTTAACCATTATCTTCCCCACAGACTGTGCCTCTTACTCTGTAACCTTCTAGCTTGAGTAGCTCTTGAGCCTTGTACAGAGTGAACATCACTGTAAAAAAATATATACTTCCTATTTAAGTGGTATGAATTAGCTACACATGAGTATTCCACTTTGTACATTCAATTCCCTATTTGATGATTGATATCTAACAGTACACCTTTTCCAATTGGGTTGTAATTAATAAATTCCCAAAATTATAATCAGGAAGGAGATCTAGTTGTAAAAATACTTTGAAAAATCTATAATGAAAACTGGAATAAATATATATATGAATTTCAGGCAAACTAATGAATCCAAATAAAATCCAATATTACTAGCCAAAATTTTATTACATTCACTTATAAAATGTAGAAAAGTATAAATGCTATCTTTCTTGCTGCAACAGCTCAACTGATGAGTTGCTCCTCATTTTGATTAACTATTTGGTGGTGGTGGTGGTGCTGGTGAATCACAAAAAGCGGAATGACTTTTAAAAAAAATCTCCCTGGACATTTCTCAATGCAAAATAAATCACAAACCGAAATCGGGCAACTTGTTAAAGAAATTCATGACGAAAAATCGCATTGTGTTCATTTAAATGCCACAGTCAGTGAGCATCATGTCACATTCTATTTATATAATTTCTTTTACAATTATTTGCTAATTGAAGTTTTATCAATTGTACGTCACAATGGCTAACTGAAAAAGTGCAGACAAATTAACAATTCTTCCTTGCTTTTTTCTAGTTTTATTATTAATAAGATTCAAGAAAATGACTCTTGTAATTAACAGTTAACAAACCTAGAGTTATCTCCTGTGAAAAGACATGTTCTTGGTAAATTTATTCCTAATTAAAAATTACTTGGAAACCAGCAGCTTCATTGGACTTGAATGCACTTTATTCTCCAAGTTAGAGTATTTTATCAGAATTGCTTTCAAAAATCACACTACTACATGCTGTTTTTGTTGTTTTTGTAACAAACATATAGAATTCAGAACATTTTAAATTTGTAAATTAAAAGAAGCCTTTTCTTTTTAATCATAAAATATAACAGAATTGATACAATCAGAAAAATTTTCCCCAAAGGCCATTGTTTTAAATGACCCTCTTTGGCCTTGAAAGTATAGTCTTAGGCTTTTTAGTAAGAATGCTATGTCAGTGACATTTTCTGATGGATGTCTTTGAAGAATGAAGACTGCATCTTAGTATTTCAGACTGAAGGAAGGCGGGAGGCAAGAAATGGTGAATATTAATTTCATTCATCAGTATTTTCTGATCCTACATTTGTAAGAAGAGTGATACTAGCATCTGCAAATTAGTTTTTTCTTTTCTTCTGTTCACATATTTATACAAAACAGAAGATTGGTTTTCTTCTTATTAAATTATTTCTCTAAGTAATAACATTTATTGACTTACTTTTGTAAGAAAATCCTCATGTATATAGTAACTATTTTTGATTTCATGAAATAGGTCAATATATTAGGGTCTCTTTGTACTCACAAATAACATGTAAGTGGTTTTGGACAGAGTTCAAGTGGCAGCAAAACTCAACATGACAGTTAAAATAATTTAGGGCTTAAAGAAAAATTTACTAATGTCTACAGAGAAATTATTTAAATATTTATGATGACAATTTCAAAAGCTGTGCAAACAAAACAAATTTTCTTTAATACTTTGGACAATAGCAAAAGAAAACTTCTAAACTCCAAAGACTTACAGATAATAGAAATTATTTATTAATATACTCATAGGACCAGTTTATTTTCACAGTATTAAGGTGGCCAGGTAATTTGAAACTACAACTGGGGTGGGGGTTAGCATCCTAACACCAACTTGACTAAACAAAGAAAACCCACAGTTCTGAAATCCATGCTTGTTTGTCTCTCATGAATTCCTCATTCATGGTTGTTCACAGATCTTTTTTCTTTATTATCTGTGAACTGCCATGATTTTTTGGGAAAGTTAGTGGAGTGGTTTCCTGCTGCCTTCACTATTGTTTTGAATTTAGAGTTTCCATTCTCTTAGACTAGTTGCAAGTCTAGTGAGCCAAGTCTTCCTTGTTATTTAGCTCCTATAGTTATATTGGTTGATTAAAAATTGAGATGATGATGATCATCATCATTAATCAAACTAAGTTGCTTTTCTCCTCTTCTTTTTTTACACAATTTTTGTCAATATTTTACAATAATTCTGTTTTCAAGCATGGGTGATTTCATCTGATTGTATATGAGCAGATTTTTTTTTTATCTTAATGGGAAATTTTGTAATATTGTTTTTTTGACACATGGCCCAGTGGCTAAAAGCATTGGTTGATTGATCCAAAAGTCACTTGACCCAAAGAGTTATATGATCAAAATCTCTGAATAAAAACTTGTAGAGTTGAATTATTAAAGGGAATTAACTAAAACTGAGATATCCAAAGCACATGGAATTAGAACAAATCTACACCCATGGACCGAAATAAAGGGTTTGGTTCAAAATTCCAACAAATATTACCTGAAGAAAGCCAAAGTGTACAACAACCAAAACATTGTGAATATAGCAATGAAGATGAGGGTAACAGTCTAAACAATGTAAATAGTGTAAATGTTTTGTTTTTTTTGTTTTGTTTTTTTAATCATGTTTGAGGAGTTTTTAATTTATCAACATCTTTTTTTTTATGCCATCTCCCTTTAGTTTGATTAATGATGATGATGATCATCATCATCATCTCAATTTTTAATCAACCAATATAACTATCCCCTTATTTATCTGTTATTTGTATTCTAGTGATAGTTTTGCTTTGGTATACCATCTAAAAATAAATCTCACTATCTGATTACAATTAGAGAGAAGAAAATAACTTTGATAAGATAAACAAAAATAGATTTTGCAAAGAGCAAACATGAAGATAAAAGAGTTAACCAGGATTTGTTTTCCTCTTTTTATTATTTCTTCAGATGTTGTTGAACAGACTTGTGTTATGCTTAAGGCCAGCAGACAGCCGAGAGGATAAGATTGGCAGAAATGCTCGTTGGTTGTTCTCTATCAATGACAGCCACAGAAGACAAAAAACGTACTCAGTCAGACGTACTCTACATCACCATCTTATGTAGGTGTGACAATAATACAGATTCATGAGCAAGCAACTCTCAGCGAAAATATTTTACTGAGTGTCTGCTAATCGAGAATATTTGTGAATACTTGAAGTGCAACAAGAGAATACGTGCTTATCACTGTCATTATGGTCTTGTACATTTGTAAAATGGAATGCTTTGCACAGATCCTGGTTTTCAATGTTTCTCTCGGGTTATAAAGTATATGACAGGAATGGCTCTAGAGACAGAGGCAATGAGTCACAGAAGGACAGTATATTTTGAGATGAGTGCAAAAGCCTGTAAAAGATTGTAAAAATTAATTGGGTACATTTAAAAAGTTAATTTTGCTAGCACATAGAGTTCAAACTTGATCTTTTTTAATAATAGTTGTTTGCTGAATGAATGGGTTTTGCTATGTAAGTGTAAACATATGATTTAAGTAAAGGTAAAAAAACATTTACTAAAAAATGGAGTGTGTGTGTGTGTGTGTGTCCCCATCCCCGCTCCATGTAGAGTATAGGCACAGCACCACCATGCTGCTGTGGTTCCTGGAGCAAGTAGACTGTTTACAAGGTGAGCTTGTCAGCCCTATGCCAAACTGGTTTTGAATTCAGAGTTTTCCTTCTCTGTGACTGGTTACCAGCCAAATGCAGAGATCTTGGTTTACCCTACTATTTGCACATACCTGTGGGAAGAAGGAATGGATTCACATCTTTTTCAAAGGTATTTGTGCAAAAGTGAATGCAAACAAACTCGACATGCTGATCTCACTTCCTGCACTGATAAACACTACGTTATATGCATATTCAAACAGAAAAAAACAACTAAATTATTTTTTGTTTTCAGCCCTTGTCATTGTGTTTCAAATCTACTGATTTGTTTTTGCTGGGGTAAACTTGAAAACAAATAACATTTTCTGGTAACTTTTTGAACTACTTTTTTGATATATTCAAAAATATTTATAAATAATAAAAAAATTTCAAGAGAATCTAAAGAGGAAACCAATCCTCCAGAAATTTCCTGGATACAAATGCAAAATAGCTGTTAAGTTCATACATTTGTTAACAGGAAGCAGCCTATTTACAGATATGATTTTATAATGAACATCATTTAATTCTGGTTAAATGCCTTAATTGTAATTCAATAAAATCCAACAGAGAAGCTTCACTTATTTACAATGATATTTTCTTTGCTGTATGCAATATTAGCATAGCTCTCTCTTGTCTCTAACATAATCTGTGAATGGCTTTATGAATAGATTCAGAGAATATTAAACAATCTAATAAATATGTCTATTTTTCACGTTATTTTTTTAAGTGATAGATTACTTAAGGAAATTGGTGACAGATTTACAAAAACAAAATCAATTTGATTGTTCATTTGTAAATATATAAGCATGTTTTTCTAAAAGAACTTTTTGTGTCTGTAGGTATGCAGTTATGAAGCTGAAAAACATATAGATAAAGAATACAGAACTCTGTGCCAAACATTTATATTTTCTCAGATCCACAACTGTATATTGACTTTTGCATTTGCTTGTATGATTTATACATACACACACACACACACACATATATATATATATATATATATATATATATATATATATATATATATATATATATAGTGTATATTTCAGCAGCAATTTTTCATTAATGCATGTTTCATTAAATAATATAGACAAGTTTTGTCTATTTATTTTAAGTAAGTTCCTTTTGTATTGTTTGATAAGCTTAATCACATTATCGTCATGTGTGACGTCACAAGCTACAACGCGTTTTTCGCTTCCTTGGCTCATAAATAAGAGTCTGTTGTTACTTTGAGCTTATTCAAACAGCAACGGCGGGCCATTATTGTGGTTTCGTATATGTGTTGTTTATTAAAATTGTCATCTTTGATAATGGCTTATGTAAGCCGAAAGCTTAGATTGGATTCAAATGTGTCAATATGGTGTTTTCTTTTCGTCTTTCAATGATAATGTGATTAAGCTTATCAGACAATACGAAAGGAACTTACTTAAAATAAATAGACAAAACTTGTCTATATTATTTAATGAAACATGCATTAATATATATATAATATATATATACACACACAGGGTGTTGCAGCAAAATTTGACACATGACAAAAAAGAAAATGAAAGAGGCAATAAAAACAAAAATTGTATATGCAGATACCTGACAGTTTATTTAGCAACAGTTAGAGGTACATACTACATTATTTTTCAATGTAATCGCCGCTGGCGGTGACGACCATCTCAAGGCAAGCATGAAATGAGTCACATGCTTTGGCGACCATGCCCTTGTCTATAGCGGTGAACGCCTCCATGATGGCAGCCTTCAGAGAGTCAACTGTGTTGTGGGCGTGCTTGTTGGTCATAGCCTCGATCATGCCCCAGAAGAAATAGTCAAGGGGGTTTGTAGTCAGGTGAGGAGGGCGGCCACAAGTCCTGCGGTCAGTGGTGAGGATCATTGTTGAACAGCCACACCTGCGTCGTCTGGGCCTTGTGTGCAGGAGTGGAGTCCTGCTGGAAAACGTAGGGGCGATCTTGTACACCCAGGGTTTCACCACGCTCCTCAGCACCTCCTGGTAGATCTCAGCGGTGACTCTCAGGCCCTTTTGAAAGAAGAACGGAGGGATGACGTCCTCCTCACTGCACACAAAGCCAAGACGACCCAGGCGTGGCTGCTCAACAATGTTCCTCACCACTGGTCGCCGGATTTGTGGCCGCACTCCTCACCTGACTGCAACCCTCTTGACTATTTCTTCTGGTGCGTGATCAAGACCAAGAAGCACACCCACAACATACCGCTATGGACATGGTCACCAAAGCATGTGATTCCTTTCGCGCCCACCTTGATATATATATATATATATATATATATATATATATATATATATATATATAAAATTGTATGACAAAGTGGGAAAAGTTCACTTGTGATGCATTTCATCCTTCAGCAGTCCTCTGTCATGGACATGTGTAGTCCCACCGACATAACAAATTTAGTCTGATAAAGTCCTGAAGGACAAACTCGTCACAGGTAAACTTTTTCCACATTGTTATACAATTTCCTTAATACTGTCCTTGATATATATAAAATATATACTCTTATCCCATATATATGTATATAGTTAGTATATGCAATATATTTGGAAAGTGAGGAATAATTTTATCTTCTAATAAACTCACAAAAAATAATAAATTCTTTTATTACATCAGTACATCTCATAATTTAATTTCTGAAATATCAATGCAGATACCAGACGCATTCTAAACTGCTGATATACAATTCAATATAAGCTGAATATAACACCATTTTGTTGCTATGCAACATTTAACATTACTTTTGTTTTAATTCTATTTATTTGTTTTTTATCTTACATTTATTTATTTTTTTTGTAGAGACATGTTCAGAAATCATTTCTTGATATCAAAATTCTGGTAAAAGATCAAGGGAGACAATATTTTTCTCAAGTTGCTTCCAAGACCACTATGATGTCAATCGTAACATCAGGGCAATAGAAGTCTGCTAAGACTTTAAGGGCATCTTCGCAAATTCTTCCTTCTAACGTTATAATATAGAAAAACCTTAATTCGAATGGATTTATTCTCTTATATCAAAAGATTATCTAATACTGACAAAAAGTCATCTCTACCTGAGAAAAATACTTTTCATTCTTGCACCTATTTTATAGAAAGGAAAAAAACGTTCAGCCAAGCAGAAATATCAACCTTTGCAAAAAGACTACTTTTAGCTTTCTTTCTTTTATGCAAAAAATAATTTACTCCATGAAGATTCAAAACATTTTTGTCAGATGTTGGATGCTCTGACATATAATTCAGGACAAATTTTAGTTTTCATAAACCCCACTGATTCATAGTAATTTATAATTAATTTATTTACCACATAATAATTGTACTGAAGACAATGAGACTTTATTTATCTAGAATATAAGTTCAAAATTTAAAAAAAAAAAAAGCAATCATGGTGATTTTACTATGGTCACAATTCTAAAAGGAAATAAATAGGCAAATAGTTATAAGCAAGATATTTAGCAAATGTGTAGAAAAAGAAGAAACGGATCTATGTAAAAAGAAAATGAGAATTTATATGGCTAAACAATTAGCAAGAGTAATATTTTTTAATACTATATGTTGCTGTAACCTGATCATTCATTCATATACACAGGGTGCGATGGATAAATTGTCATATAAATTATGCAAAATTGAAAATAACTCTGACATCTCACTTTAACAGATATATTTACCAAAATGACACAAAAATATCTTCAAATACTAAAGAGTAAATTTATTCAATAAAACCACTATTGGTTTCAACCACAGCCTCCAGACAACTTTGAAATCTCCTGCAACTCTTCTGGACAGTCTCCTTGTTTAAGTCGGTGAATGCTGCCATAATCCTTGCCTTCAGTTCATCTTTAGTGTTACAAGGAGTTGGTGATCTCTCGCACAATTGCACCCCACTGGAGGTTGCAGTCTGGGGAGTTAGGTGACCAGATGTAAGGAGGTGATGTGGATGCAGAAATTGTCTGATAGCCATGACTGGGATCTCCTGCTTGTGTGGCATGGGCAGAATTCGGTTACCAGATATAGGGTCTTTCAGCAGCCACCCTATTGTCTCAGGGCAGCACTACCTCCTCAAGGTAAATGAGTCATCAACAAATTCAGGAGTTCTTTTCTTATTAGATCAATCAGAGTGAGTCACTCAATTCTTTCCAAATCATCTGCACTGTCTTCAGATCAACACTCAAATACTCTGAAATGTTTGTATTGGAGCTTCCATTGCAAAATACCAAGCAGTACAGCATGCAGTATCCAAATTGTGGAATGAATTGCATTGTTGTGGTCTCTTTCTCACAGACAGTGCCTAACTAACCCTACTATACTGTTCAGTCAACAAAATCAAAAACAATGCACTTGCGTGAAATTAAAAATATAAAATGGCAACAATTTACCCACCGCACTCTGTATGCTACAGTGGGACCTGCTTTAATTTAGATTACAAAATAATTAATCTAATGAGACAGTTAACCAACACAGTAAATATGTGTCAAATACTTTAATTTACATCCACTTTCTATAATTATCACTTGTCAAATACTTAATTTGCATATGGGAAGTTCAAAATAAATGAAACCATTATATATAGTTATATGCAATTGATAAAAAGTTACAATAATAATCTTCTAATATGGAAGAAACATTCTTTTTTATTTTATAAAACTTATCAATACAATTTTTTTTTCTTAGAGCCCAAAAATATGTCAATGCTTTTGAACTGAATTCAAGTGACAGCAAAGGTCAAAATATACATTTTGTATTCAAAGATCAAATATCCAAGATAATGGATAAATTAACAAAAGAAAACACTAATAAGTATCTATGATACAAAGTAGTGAAGATTATGTCCAGTTACAAGTGATAATTATACAAAGTGGATGTAAATTAAAGGTTATTTTTTTAAAAACTGAAGCAAACATGGCTAAAAAGGGAGGTTTTGAAAACAGCCTGAATTATAGGAATATAAATTATACTCCATTTAAAAACATTTCTGCAGGCAAGAGTATTGGGAAAGAGATACATATGTTATAGTCATCTGTTTATCTCACAATATAAAATGTAGCTCCCTGTTTGGTCAAAATTCAGTCCTTTGCTGACAAGACTGGAGTGACCTCTCCCAGGCACAGTCCTAGGTGATAGTATATTGAAACCATGCACTGCCCAGACCACGTGGCTTCCCTCTTGGTTGCAGGAGTTGCTAGGAGATTGTCAGTGTTGACAGCTAAACCTCTTTGGGGCTACACTCCAGATTTTTTGTCTGGATTTACTTCCATAGCCTTTTCCATGTTTGGATATAACTCCAAGGCAGATTAGGTTTAAAATCAGCTTTCCTTCTCCTATATGGAGGTCACCAGTTTGGAAAGTCAGTCTATCTACTCAAAGCAGCTGGTTATAAGGTGCATGTGGTCTGTCTTCACCCATTCTCCAGCTTAAGAGATGAATTTAATTGTTAGATGCTTTCTGGAAAGGCACATTATTGGAACATTTTATAGGCAGTAGGAGCTTGTCCCCACTACCCCCCAACACTATGACAACCTTTGGAATATATATAATGTAAGTATATAAACACTACATACATGTTTTAGAGCAAGGGACACCAAAGATCAAAATGGAACATATTAATCTCAGATGAACAAAAGCATAAAAGATTTTGCTTTTATCATTTGATCGGAGTCTACTTGTAAATCAATGTTGAACAGTATTTGTTTAATAAAACTGTTCTTTGAAAATAAAATTTCATCATTTAATATTAGCTTTTGGTCAAATTACCATAACAGGCAGATTTCATTAGTATTGCAGTTAGTAAAAACTTTAACAGAAATACGCACACTGTTGTCTCTTTGGCAGAAAATCACTCCCCATGAAAATATAATTAATTTTTATTATGAATCTTTTTTTCTTCTTTTAGTAACAAGACAAAATAACATGAAGATAAGAGGAGAAAGAAAACTCAACGTGCTAATACTTAATATCTTAATTGCATCTTATTTGCTTTCTATGTGGAATTAGAGATTTAAAAAAATGTTTAAAGTTGGGTATAAAACTTGTTTTTAATCATTTCACCCCAAGTAAGGCTATAATGACATTAAGATGTAGGAGGGTACAAGGCGTGAAAGAGAATGAGAAGACTTTAGTGAGGAAAGAACAATAAATGAACAGGAAAGGAGAAGATAGCAATTAACATTGCATTTAAGTTTTTGAAGATTGTAGGTGGAAGGGAAGCAAGAAATTGGAAGGGAGTTCTACAGGCGAGAAGTGTGAGAAAACAAACTGTTAGAACAGAAATGGCATTTATATCTAGCTAGTTCAACAATAAAATGGTGAAACCTACTTGTCAATCTAGTTGTATGCTTAAATTCATGTTGTCAAAGTACTAGGGAAAAAGTTCCTTGATATGAATTAAACTTTATAAAGGTACAGATAATTTCCTGCTCTAACTTAAACACTATAAAAGAAAATTATTTTGACCTTAAAATAGCACATTCTCTGTAAGCTTTCAATATGAATTCTTTAATAAAAATCTCCACCCATACATTTTCTTAATTATGCCTATCTTCAAAGAAACGATACCGTCATAATAATAATAGTGAAAAGCACTCAACAAACCTTCTTCAAAAGTAAAAGCAAAAACAAAAAGACTTTTATATATGATATTTTGTAATTATCTCAACTTTGTCAAACAGTGCACATCAGACTTATTTGAAGTGCATTTGATCTGTGAAGTGTATACTGTCAGATTCTGCAAGTAATTTGGACATTTCCTCTTTTGTCAATGATGCTTATTGAATATTTTCCTGCTATATGTTTAATTGTTTTCATACATTTCTTTGCAGGGTCTTGAGTAAAGTATAGCCTCAGTGAACTTGGCTCTAGCATAATCGTGTGCTATAGCACAAATCTATACTGAAGTGAGTATTGCATATTTAATAAATATAAACATGTAAAGAGACTGAATTCAGTAAATGGGGAAATATTTATCCACATTCAAATGCACTAATTATGGCTGAGAGCCAAACTACCTATTTATACATGTTTTAACTAGAACAGCCTCCACACACACGCTGAAAGTTTATTAATAGAAAAGAACATTTATATATTTTGTACCAATGAAAAACAGTGAACCCCAATTCTCAAAAACCTCAGCTGAATGACAAAATACTAGACATAAAAACAAATAGACATGTTTTTAAAAAGAAAGTCGACAGAGCAAAATGAGTGGATACATTAGCAAAATAATTGTGTAAACATATATAGGAATATGAAGTTATCTAAAGAAGAATCTAATAGAACAAAAGCAGAATTTCGAAAAAAGTTTGTTTATTTAACATGACAAAATAAATGAATATGAGAAACTTTGGATGAAAATCAAAGGCAAAAAAAACAAACTGTATTATACACAAGTATACATTTTCAGAATTTTTTTACACAGCTTAAAAAGAACCCTACTTATTTGAAACAGCAAGCTTGCAAATACTCTCAGGTAAAGTTTGTTTAGATTTTTTTTTTTTATAAAATGTTCTCTATTCATGAAAGTTAATATTTTTATAGTTTATCAATATACTGAAATATAATAAAGTCCTATCAAACAGAGAAGTATAATAGATTAATTAACATCTTAAAATGTATTACCAGGTAGGTCTAGTTAGCATCTTTCCTCCAAAAATTAGAAAAGTTTCGAAATTTAAAATTAGAAGAAATCTGCAATAGCAAAACATCCAGTTCATTTCTATCCTTTAATATCATGAAAAATTAAACATTCTAGTGAAATATATGTACAACATTGAGATTTTAGAGGATAAAACTTAAAAAAATATTACTATGGGGTTGTGTGACACTAGAAATTGCCACTGGTAGTAGTAGTTGAAGGGAATGTGACACTATTGTGACTCTTGTAGTATGAAATTAGGATAAAAAGCTTCATGTGAAAAGCCCATATGGGAATGGCAGCATTAGAAGGGAATCACTAAGATGAAAACATGAATTGAAATATGGAGCAAGGAAAAAAAGAGAAATGTTTTTTTCCCGATAAAAACTGATGGACAAATAGAATCTGCAAAGCTGGAATGTAAGCCATTTAAAATATGGAATGAGGAATGTGAAAATTCTTTGATATCAGAAAAATGGAAATAATTTTTAAACACAAAGGTTTGTTATTGGAAATATTATTGCTGTTGGAGAATGTATTGTTTTGAATAACTGACTGCTTTGTTTGAGGGACATTGTTGTTTCTCCACAATTGAAGAAAATAATTAATTGATATGAATATTGTCGACTGAAAAACAAATTGAGCTATTATAAATCACAGTAGCATGGGTAACACCCTTCTCCATGATGGTATCCCTGTAATAGTCATTAAGAAATGTGCTCCCAAACTGGCTCCTGTTCTCTCTAAACTGTATAATAAATGCTTCGCTGCCCCTGCTTTTCTGCCTGCTAAAAAACATCATCTGTTGTTCAAGTTTATAAGAACTCTGGTGAGCCATCTGGCCCTTCCAATTATTGGCTTATTAGCCTTCTACCTCTTTTTGGAAAACTCCTAGAGGCCCTAATCAACCATATTGCTTGTCTGAGAAAAGGCTGTGTGATGAGAGATGAGATGATCATTCAATTCAGCATTGATTGCAACCTATAGAATTAGTAGGTTAAGAATTGAGAGTGGTGATATATAAGCTGATACTCAAAATTTTAGGGACTATGTAAAAAATAAGAAAAAAGTTTATTTTAACAACTAATTTCAATTGTCTTCTATTCTATTCAATTTTTGGCATCTGTCCAAGAAGCTTGCAAAAGGTTATGGCAAAAATCTCTACTAAATTCAATGCTGTCTGTTCAAATTCCCCAATCTTTTCAATAACATCTCATACAGCAAAATATTCATATGGAACTGTAAAAATTAACATTTTCTGTGGCATTAAAAACTATAAAACGAATGCTTTTCCAGGGAATTTTAAATATGAATTTTTCATCATTATTTACTACAAATCCATGTTACTGTTGTAGTCAAAAATCTTTTGTATTTAATTATTCAAGAAAAGTTCAGTTTGAAATTTCAAATATTAAAACTATAGTGTGATTTTTTTTTTGTTTAAATTATGGATTATTTTAATTTTTTGGAGGATAACTATTACAAAAAATGATTTATGTTTTATCTGTTATCAATGTGCCCAATGAAACATAATTTGTGCACCAAATTTAGAAGTGAATTTCTTAAAAAAAATTCAGTTTTATTTAATTATTTTTTATTTGAAATTTAGCAGTCTGATAACTGCTTCACAGATATTTTATTAATTTAGAAATGTATCAGAAGATAGAGTTTATACTACAGACAAAAAAGAGACTGTTTCTTATTGTATTGTGGTTACAAAAAATGTACAACTATGCAAAAATCTCTTTCAATGAAAGAATGAAATTTCAAAGTTTTATCTTTGAAGAATGAAACAAGAGAGGAATTTATAATAAATTATGAAAAGCAAATGAATATTTGTGTTTTTATTGTCAGTTGAATTAATTTTTAAAAAATTTAATATTATACAAAATTAATTTTATTTCCTAATTTAGGAACAGTTTATGATGCAAATTGCATAAATTTTCACACTGCACAAATAATAAAACTGACAATAGTGTGCTTGCGATATATTTAGAGATCCTTGATAAAATCCAAAGAATCTGCAATGTCATTGATCCTGCTCTGGCATCTCAGCTTCAGTCACTTTCCCACTACCATAATGTAGCTTCCCTTTGCCTTTTCTATAAATACATTCATGGTAATTGTTCTAATGAACTTTCCTCTATAGTACTTAAATTTTATGAATTTAATAGTGGTACTAGATTAGCAGCAAGGTCTCATTATTTTACAGTCGAAATGGTGAAATGTAATTGTAAATTCTATGCTTATAGTTTCTTTTCTTGCACTTCTCACTTGTGGAACTCTTTCAGCTTCTTGCTTTCCAGTCAACTTTGATCTTGAAAAAATTAAATGCAATGTCAATCATTATCTTCTGTCTTCTTCGTCCCTGTTCTTTTATTGTTCCCTCTCCTTATTAATTTTTCTTCTTTCTCATATTTTTTCATACTCAGTAACCCTTTGAGTTTTAGTGGCTTTATTGCCTTGCTTGGGGTGACATGATAAAAAATGATAAAGAAATTCAATTGTTTAAAGAAAAATTATATGATTAAAAAAAGTAAAAAAAAAAAAAACTGAGTACTATCTCTTTTTTTTCAGAGATTCTTTCAAAATTAACAATTTGCCAGACTTAGTTTTCCATAAATATTTTTTGAGACATGTTAGGGTTTATAATAAACATAACTTTTAAAGGAAAAATAAATAATGAATGTAATTAATATTTATATCTTGGATTAGATTATATGAGTTAATAGTTATAATTGTTTATTTGTTTCTGATGTAATCAAAAGAAAACATCTGTTCCTGAGGACAACCAATGTGATACACATCAAGATTGTGGCATACAGAAATAATTTGGGATAACTTTCATAGGAAGTATTAACCAAAGCATGTTCTTTTAAATAGGAAACTTTAATAACAGGTAGAAATAAGAATGAGAAAATAGAGGACAAAGACAAAAAACAAGGAAGAGATAAAATAAAAAAATTATAATAAAAAAGAAAAATACTTAAAAAGAATAAGTTGAATTAAAAGAAAAAATAAAGTGAAAACAATTTTGGGAAAGTTATCTACTAAAACTATGAATCACCACCGTAACATTTTTTTTTTATTCAGTCATTTTATAGCAAATAAGATTATATCTTTGTTGACATTTATAAAGATTCAAAGTAAAAATCAATAAGTATTCTTGTGAATGAAGTTGAAAGACATAAACAGGTAGAAAATGGAATAAAAGAGAATGAAAAATAGATTATTAACAATTGATCTTCAAAGAAACACACAATATAACCAATGGAGGAAAAGAGAAAAAAGGTTTTGATGAGCAGGCAGAATTATGATTACTAATATATTTTACTCTATTCTGGTAAATATTTGTAGATCTTTAGGACTTCAATTATTTGTGCCTCAAATGTTCAAATCAGTTTTCCGTTCTGATAATTATTCCTTGATATATTCCAATTGCTGACAGCAGCAATTGTGGAAGAGAGTTGCTGTTGTATCAAGGGCATCAGAAACAGAGCATTAATGAAGAAGCCGTATCAATTACAGAAAGGTGGGCCTTCTCTAGCATCATTAGAAAGAAAGTTTCATCTCTATTTTGTGAATATGACGAATCTGTCAAGCAGAGATGAGAACAGAAGATATCTTGCCATTATGTGAAATATTCAGGTTTTGGAAGTTTGGAAGCTGAGTTATTTTTACCTTTTCTTTCTGCACATTTAAAATGATGAATAAAAAACAAGATGGATTCCAAAGAGAGAGATGAAGATGTTGAAATGAATAGAGCAAGAAGCAAAAGAACAGAAAACGTGTTGGTTTAAAGCTCTTGAAATGACTGCTAAGAGCATCCCTCCTCCCCAAATTTAAGGACAAATCACACAGATGCATGTTGAGATTTATTCCTAACCAATAAAAATGAACCACTTCTCGGTCTCATCCAGCAAATTTTTTTTGTTCTTTCTTGTCTTAAAGTGAGAACACAATGTGAGGTTTTTTTCTTATTACAGTTGCTTTGACTAGTTTTAATTTGCATATATGTTGTTTGCTTAGTATTATTTTGCCCTGTTCTTTTTCTTATTTTCTTCAGAACTTTGTCAATTCTGTTTGTTGTGAATTTTGCCAGTGACACTTAACCATGGCCAATTACTCTACAAAGCACATCAACACCTATATGATTTATGTGGTATCAAATATAATATCATTTTACACACATAAAGCCTCCTGTGAAATAATGAGAAACAAAATTTTCTTTACTGTTAACTTTCATAAACATGATAAAAAAGGTAAACTCAAGAAAACTTTGTAATCTTCAAAAAACATACAAATATGTTTAGAAAGTGGCTGCATTTGATGAGCTATAAGACACTGTCACATTTTATTCAAAGAATATCCCCAAAAATATTTCATTATGCAAATCTGATAGACTAATGTTTATTCAAACACTGTAGAGTACCAGTCCTGTACTGAGCAAATTCTATAATATTAAATGTAAATTGGTGTGGAGGATTATTTTATATGCTGACAAATAAAATCAAAATAAACAAATAGATGATGAATTATATATATATATATATATATATATATATATATATATATATATATATATATATTTTAATATTTTATTTGTATTTTTCTAATTTGCAAATCTGTTCAAAAGATCTGCTTTATAAAGAAAGCAGAAATCACTTTGTTTTACGACCCCCTCTTTCTCTCTCAACTAAATTGGAGTTTAAGAATGAATGTTTCACTGAAATTTTAATTATTATTGATTGCCATCAGACATAAAAAATTCAAGAGACTCCCATGTTTTTGGTGCCTTGTCAGAAACAATGCTGACCTGAGATTTTATTTCCAAGATTGAATACAAAGGAAGCAAGCAAACTGACAGTTCACGGATCGGATAATTGAACAAGAAATTATAAAAGATTAATGTTCTCAAGTTAAACTTGTGTTAGAGAAAGAAATAACTTCAAACTATAGATACAATATTTAGATTGAGCTATCTAAGCTAAACCATACTTGTATTATACATTCGAATAGTATCAAAGCTTTAAAAAATCCCTTTAAAGTTTTTTCATGAAATAAATTTAAGATATATGACAAGGTATAAACCTTGTTAATAGACTAAGGTAAAAAAAACAAAACAATATACTTTGAAGATGATTATGCTTTTAAAAAAAACTTGGCAATATTATAATGCAAAGATGACCGCCATTTAAGAAACATATAAAGATATAAAAGAATATAACTGAATTTTTCTTATAGCTTTTTTTATAGATTATGTTTGGTAAGTTGAATAGTAAAAAACAAAACAAAACAGAAAGCAAACATATTTCCCAGCAATTTATAATGAACAGATTCAAATTCGTCATCAATGGCTACATCAGATTAAATAGAAATAATTAAATATGTAAGCACAGTTTAGCATACAACATTCTGTAAGCAACTTTATTCAGCCAGCAAAAAGTTTATTCCGTCACTGCAGGAGACTGATTGCTAAATGATAGGATTTGAATTTCATGGTTGCATTGTCATGTCCTGCTTTGGCAACAGCTTGAATCACCTTCAATGAAATGGAGAACAGCAGTTGTGGAGACCACAATATATAGAAGAAGAAGAAGAAGAAGTAATACTCATGAATGATGCAGAGTGCAAAAGGTTAATTCAGTTTATAGATTCATGGAATGACAGGTTCTCAAATGAAGCAATAACTATCTGCTTCTTGTATCAGTCAAATTTTTATTACCTGTCAAGAGGATTTATCAAATGATAACTATATTTCCACTCATATCATACATTATGTGGAAAAAGTGACAATACATTATCAGTTTGATATTTTTCTCTTATTTTATCATTGAACTGTGCAATATACATTACTAATATTGGTTGCCAGCCTGCATGATGGTATTATGTATTGATATGAAGTTATAGCAAGCTGTAATACACACACAAAATGTCTTATTTCGAAAATGCACATATATTTTTTTTGAATCCAAGATTTTGAGGTAAGTTGTTAATATTTCTTGTTTATTTTTATTTTTTTACCAGAAGTAGGTAGTTATTGTTTCAGTTGAGAATCTGTAGTCTCCTCATGAACAACATTGATTTATTGGATATCACTGCCGAGCCACAGCGTTTGGGAATGATATCACCTCAATGATGAAGTTGCATATAGAAGGTTTTTTCGTTGGTATGACCAATATCGCTTTAATCTCGACACAAGATCTGATTAAGGAGATTCTTTTATAATACCATTTATTCATGGGAATCATAGATTGAAGAAAAAAGGGAGATAAGCAAACTATCTGCAATAAAGTCAAAATAACTGACAGTGAACAATATTGGAAAACATGAAAACTGAAAGAATCTGCACACAGAAAAGTCCTCAACCCAACCAAGAAGGGATTTTAAAACTTCTGATGTTTGGTCAGATGTGGGAAATCAGTAGGACTGAGCATTTTTCAGCCTCTTCCACACCTCTTGTAATATTAAAAAAAATCCATGAATAGCATAATTCTAACTCACTGATAACCAAATTGCAGCATTTGTTATCTTTATTCTGGCATGCAAAAAGATTGCAAAGCTATTTGCATTGACTTAATGACTTGGAAATAAAGAAACAAGATATTCCACAGGAAAATAAACAAAACTTATTGATTGAAATGCAAGAATTTATGATTCAAAATGTTTTAATGCTCTCAGATGGATGATTAGTTCTTACTTTAATTCTTGATTAAAATGTAAAAAATACAACTTTGAAGAAAATTGGTAGTTGGTTGTTTTTGTTTAGTGCCATATCAACCTCTTTTAATACCAAAATCTAAATATTTTGGATGCAATATTTTCTTTTTTAGATAATAATGGTTTTAATGATACAAGTCTTATGAATTAACCCATACATGGAGTATTTGTGCAAAAGTAAATATAACTCAATGGAAATTGGAACTCAGCTCTCAGATTAACAAATCCATTATACCACCTGCACATCAAAGCTTACAGCACTTGGCATTCTCAAGTGATTACCCATATAGGTACTGACCAAGTTCAATATTGCTTAACTTTGGTGATCATATGGAAACTGGTGTTTCAATGTAATGTAGTCATAAGCCCTATGAAGAAAAGATTAAGACTTTGTGGTTTGGGGATTTTTCCCTTCTTTCCTTGATACTCCTCCAAGAAACATACATATTTTCATTAATTGATGCTATTTACAAGTCTCACTCTTTCATGTTACTGACTAACGTATCATCACAGTATATATCCGAAACCACAAATCTTCACTTACTCAATGTCAGCAGTTTTATTAGGTGAAATAATTTGCATATTCAGCATGCAAATCAGCCATGTCACTCATGTCTGCATTTTAACTTCTGCCAATATGAGGCCTAGTAAAAATACACCTAACACAAAACCACTTTTTGTTTTGTTTTCTTCTTTTTTTGACAAAGCATCACTCAGTACTATGCCACAAGAATGAAACTTGAGAATTAAAGATGAAGACATTATAAACTACATTTATGGTGGTTGATAATGAATGCTTCATTTAATAATAATTATAATACAAGATAATATTATAACCTACAGTTTTTATGTTTTGCTAAATGAGCAATGTCCTCATGTAAGTTGTATTCTCAATACATTAAGAATATGACACTGATAATTAAAATCGAAATCTTTTCTAAAATACGAATACACGTAATACTAAATTCAGTACATGTTATATATATAGATATATATATATGTATAAAAATGAAAATGCAATAATTACAATAACTAATCTAATCAGTACATTGTGTTGGTATTGTTCCATGAGAATAGCTAAAAATGTCCCAGCTATATCCTTATCTTTGCTACCCTTATATAAAAGCAGTTAGGAGGAGGGAGGATGTCAGTGAGCCAGCCAGCCAGCCACTTCTGACCATCACTAAAATAAATCAATATAAATAAATATTTGTAGTCAGTGCAGAGAGACTCCAACGAAATAAATCGATCAATAAATGTAGTTTAAAGCTTTTGAGGCACACCTAAGCATTCACATTCTTCTGTTCATTCTCAAACTAAAAAGAAAATATGAAATCACAATAAAAAGTAATCACACACACACACACACACACAATACTAACACTATATACACTGAACTTCGTATGTACAATTATACCAGATAGCTTTATATATATATGTATGAGGGGGGGGGGGGGTGCTGAAAATTTGTAAGCCTGACATGCAACTCAAAATCTAACAGATGAGAAATTTTATTTTCTTTCTTCTTTAAGTGCTTCTTTGTCAGGAGAAGAACTTTTCAGTACCCCCTCATATATGTACATATAATTTAGATAAATATGCACAAACTGTGTCTACATAAAATTATATTTCACAAGTATATTTAAAAAAAAAATGTTAGCAGACATTTTCAGAATGAGCAACAGTTTGCCACTACCCAAAAAACACTGAACTGACAAAAAAGCAGGAAGGAAAAACACTGCTGAAAAGAGACAAACAGAGAGGAAATAAAAAATAGCAGATGAATAGAATGGACAATATTTATTCTTGAATATATTTCCATGTTCAATTTGTGTGATTGTTAATGAACATGTGAATTATATACAATTGGTTGATTTGATAGGATTCTCTCTGAAATGGCTGTAAAGTCAGATTTTTTAATCTTGAAGTAACTTCTTAAAAAGTCAAACTTGTGTAAATAAACTTTTCAAAAAATTATTACAAAAAATGTAAAAAGTCACAGAGAAATGATCTATTTTTTTTCCCTGCAGAAACTGAGGCTAGCTTTTAGCAGGTGAAGTTCTGTTAACCAAACTATTTTTCAGCACCAATTATAATACTGGCTTACAAATCTTAAAAGGATGACAGCAGGAAAGGCAAACAATAGTATTCAGATTAAAAAACAAAAACAACTTTGACTTAATTAATTTGGTTTCAGTAACAGAAATAAGATTGCAACATTCCCATCTGATTTATGACTATATTTCGTCTATGTGTCTTTTAGCAATATATACAGATTCTCTTACAGTTTATCATTATAATCATAATACTTATATAAGGTGAAGAACAGAATTTCAATTCACAATACATATGAATAAGAAATATCAGCTGGCAAGACAGAATATGTTTTTAAGACTTATTTCAGAAAAAAAAGCATGCTAAGAATACGATGGAGAGAAAATGTGAGCAAATTGTTTTAAGGAAGGTACGAAAAGCAAACTGATAGTTGCAATAAGAAAGACTGATTAAGTTTCTGGGAAATATATTGAGGAATGAGGACCTGAAGAATTTAACACTCACTGGACATATTGAAAAGAGAAGCAAAGGAAACTGCAAGTAATCTACTTAACCCTAAAAGTCTACGAACGGCCAAATGCACCTGCAACATTGAAACACTTATAGTCCACCAGTGTCTGAATGTACCTGCAGTTGGGTACCACTGTATTTCAATGCAAAATAATATATAGTCAAGTTGTAGATTTTCAAAACCATATCTTATAACCAATAATACCAAGGGAGTTAAGTAAAAAAGTTTGTCAAAATCTAGGAACAGCAACATTTAATGTATTACAGATCCGCCCGTCTTAGAAATCAGATCAGACAAAAATATAAAAATATACAAACCTCATTAAAATTTACCTTTTTTAAAAATTAAGAAAACAATTAAAAATAAAATGGTACAAAAATTATACAGAAAAATTGAATTTTTTCACATTTCAAATTTAATTTTGAATTAAATAATGTTAAAAAATTAAAAAAAAAAACAATGCTAATTTTCTCGCAAAAAGTAAGTCTCCTCATTTTAATGATTCCAGATAAATCCAAAACTAATCAATAAAATCCAATGATGAGCAGAATTTTAAAAACATTTTCTATATTTTGCATGATGAGAAAAATTTCCTGAGATGATTTTTTGTAATTATTTAACCTCAGTTATATGAAACAGCAAAATATTATATTTTAAGATATTGTTTAATCTTCTCTGTAAATTACAATATTTTATAAAGAATATGTTTAACACAGTATGAAACATGTTTTAATGCTATGCCTTCAAAACTTGAATGGCATAATCTGTGAACAAGTTTGCCAATTTAGAGAGCTTGGATTGAGGGATTGTCTCTGATGCATCCATGACAGTCTGTTGCTTCTGCTACTCAAGAATGGAATATCGAATGTTTAGAATGTAAACATCTCTTAACATCATTCAACAAAAATTTTCTATGAGAATGATCTCTTGAAACTAGGTAAATCAATTCTTTACAGATGAAAAGTGATTACTGAGATATAAAACAGTTGCCTTTGCAGAATGACAATTCTTATTGTATTACTGAAAGAAAAAAATCTTTCTTTTTTTTTTCCTCTATTTATTAGTAGCTATGTTCTCGCATCTTTTGGTGCTTGAATGCTGTCAAATTTCCATCAGCAATAATTAGACAGCATAGCTCACAACCAGTAAGGCCACACCAGACTATAATTCCTCTATCTCCAAACTGACAAGCAATCCTTTTCAGTGTTTCTTTTAGATCATAGCAGTAAAAAAGGAATAATAGTCAGGCTTGACAATATTGAAATGCTTTTTACTTGTCCAAATCAGGTGCTGAATATATCAGGGTACTCTTTCAGGACGATCTTTGCCTGTTGGCATTTGGCTTCTTTGTGGCATTTATGCAAACAGTTTTGGTTTAGCTTATACAACTACTATATGATAGTGGCCTCAAGTAATATCTTAATACATGTTCCTAGCTTATTCTTTGTGTCGTATTTTTCAAATATCCTTTTGATGGTTATTCTAAAGCACACCATAGAATTTGTCACCTAGTCTGCTCAGAAACAGGCATTTTCTTACAAGTTCATTTCCATGCTTCATCATGTATCAGGATTCCTCAGAAAGTTGAGAATCAAAATGAGAGACCTAGATTTCCTAAATTTTGTAGAAGAAAGCTTTGCAACATCCAGGGGGATCTTACAGTTCCATCATTACCTAGTTTTCATTCAAGTAAGAATGATTTTTTTTTATGCTAGCAAGGAACCTTTCAGTATTTTCAGAGAATCTTTTATGGAACTCATTAGCATTAAAAAAAAAAAAAAAAAAAAAAAAAAAAATCAGATTCACATGTGATTTCATTGTAGCTGGACACTGAGAAATGAGTTTTTATTATGCATTTGAACACATTTTACTATTAATCATGGAATAAAATATTTTAGTAATATATCTTCACTTTGCTGACACATACACTAAAATTTGAATATGAAATATCTAATTAAATTATAAATCGGTTATTTTACAGTGTTCGTATAATTTCTGTATGAATGGGTATTGAAAAGTTGTTGATCTGACCCACTTCTGAATAAATAACGAGAAAGGTAGGCTTCTGAATTTAGGCTGCAAACTATTCAGCACCCCCCCCTTTGTGTGTCTATATTACAGTTATCGTCCATGTAAATGCTTTTGCAATATCTGAAATTTACATTACCTCTCACAATAAATGAGACTCTTTCAGATAAAAGATTGGCATTCAAATTACATAAAGACATAAGCAGTGAAAAGAAATAAAAAAATAGTGAGCATAAAAGTCTCATAAAAGGTTTCCAAAAGAATCTGCTTTCTAAAATCCGTATGAACATGTGAAATAACATTTCCAATGAAAAAATTACAGCCCCAATTAGCAACCAGCTAAAAGATTATGTTAGAGTTAAACATTAAGGAAAAGTTTTATTTTTTTTTTATTTTTATCTAGTTTCAATAGGAAGTAATTGCCTTTATTTTCTTGTCTTGAAAGCTTGTACACTGGTTCCTCTGCTTCTTTTTTATGCTGGTTTGAACAAGTAATGAATAAATAAAGCAAGCAACTATTCAAGCACACTAATTTCATTGGAAATCAAAATAAACATTATCTACTTTTAACAGATGATAGGTTCAGTTTTCTATACATGGGAAATAGTGATAAATTATTATATAAGCCACTTTATTTTGTGATAATTTGAACATACATACAAACATTATTAATCAAACATGTAAACAGATGTTAGACACCTTAGGGAAAAGTCAAATTTAACCTTAAAGAATTAATGTCATGTTGCCCTAAATAGATTGAAGATGATGACTGTTAACTATCAAGCCTTGTGGGTTAAATCTCATGGTTTCTCTGAGAAGCAAGAATCACGGAAGGTCAGTCATTGAAAAGGTTTTAACAGTCCTCAAGTCTTAAAGGTTAAATAATCTGATGTGTACTCATAATGAACAACTACTGATGTGAGAGGATTATGAAACAATGATGTTTATTTTGAATCCAAGAACATATGATAAACTATTTTCATCACTGAAAAGACTGATGAAACACTCTGCAGTCCTGCATATGTACAAAGACCAAAAGAGGTTAAAATAAATGAAATGGGTTTTTATTTTTTTAAATAATTCACAATAGACGAAGTAGGAATATATTAAAGTCAAAATAAAGAAATGATAATCTTAAGATTCCCCTCTTATCCTTTAAAAAAACTATAATATAAGATAAAAAGATAATTTTACAATATAGTGTTTTGACTCATGCTTACGTCAACATTTTCCGACCCTTTAAGGTTACATAAAACACAGCAGATCAAATAATAAGAGAGTTCAGTTTTTCTAATTAATATGGTCTGATATTAAGAGATGTGCATATCTTTGCTGCTGTTCCATTAGGGTTTTAAATAAACAATAACACCTCAAGGAGAAAATAAAATATCAAAAACACTGATAGCAAAAAGTAAAACTTGTTCATGGTCAGAACTTAAGGCAATGACAGGATCTTGTCAGCAAACCTTCTGTACATCCCAGCAGACTTGAATCAGTTAAAGCAGCCATATTATTCAAAAGCATGTACACACACACACACACACACACACACACACATATATATATATATATATATATATATATTAGAAACACCAGATCAGATGTGGCAGCAATATTCAATGCATGTATGAATGGTAGACTTATAAATGTGTAAGGTAGATTCTTCTTTGGATTTTATCAAGAATCTCTAAATATATAGTAGAAGCAGCAGATCAGATGTGGCAGCAATATTCAATGCATGGATGAATGGTAGACTTATAAATGTGAAAGATAGATTCTTCTTTGGATTTTATCAAGAATCTCTAAATATATAGTAGAAGCAGCAGATCAGATGTGGCAGCAATATTCAATGCATGGATGAATGGCAGACTTATAAATGTGTAAGATAGATTCTTCTTTGGATTTTATCAAGAATCTCTAAATATATAGTAGAAGCAGCAGATCAGATGTGGCAGCAATATTCAATGCATAGTAGACTTATAAAAAATATTTATAAGTAGATCCTGGCAAGATAAATTGTCTAGCACAACATAGTGAACCAACTTTCCTAGCAGCAGACCTAACAATTCCATATAATCTTTCCACTTAATGTCAGCATAAAACGTTAGCCCAAGAAGACAATAAATTTACTCCCCAGAATGTTAACTTCCGCTATACTGATGGAAGACAAAATGTTTCTTTAAGATGATTAAAAGAGAGTAGATTTGTTTTCTAGGTATTAAAATTAACAAGTCATTTCTTGTTCTCGTTAACAACAGATTGTAGGTCATTTGTGAAATCTGCTGCCAATTTGACCTTATCGAAGCGATCGGACTTACTATTTAGACAGGAGTAAATAACCGTGACATCAGCATAGATACCAAGTTGAGAACTGATGACATCAGGAATGTCATTGATGAAAATTAGGAAAAATGTATTTTCAATGATAGAGCCCTGTGGTACAACAACATTAATGGAAAAATAAATCTACAAGAGTGGTCATTCAAGACAATTTTCATTTTGCGATTTGATAAGAAAGATTGGATCAGATCAAAAATTCATCCAGAAATACCAGAACCTTTCAATTTGTGAAGAAAATCAGAAAACCCTGTCAAACACCGTCAAGATATTCAAAGCAACAGTCCAAGTTTTACCACTCTATCAAAGGCTCGAGCAATAACCATTAATACATCAGCAGTTGACTTAGAGAAGCAAAAGCCATATTGCTTATCTGAAAGAAGACCCTGCAAGGTGAGATGCTTAACCAATTGAGAGTTGATTGGAGCCTCTAGTACATTGCTAAAAACGAGGTAGAATGCTAATAGGCCAGTAGTTAGAAGGATCAGATGGTTTGCCCAAGTTCTTAAAGAATGGAACTGCAGAAGATTTCCAAAAAGCAGGAAAACAAGAAGCAACAAGGCATTTATTGTTGGGCTTGGAGAGAACAAGAGCCAGTTCAGGAGCACATTTCTGTCACAGGGATAACATCAAGGTCACATACTTTATGAGAATCCAGTTTAGGGATGTATTTCTATTTGTTATTTCAATTTGGGCAAAATCCTAAAATATATGATATTTTAAAATCTGTTTTGATATGTCACAATTATGCAATTAAAACCTATATATATCGACTATATAATGTTTTGGAATAAATCAAATTCACAACAAAAGATGGCCTTGATTCATACATAGGCAGTAATCATTTTGGGATAATAGAGTGGTAATGAGAATAGGGTAAGACAGAAAATATAAACAGTATATTGTATAAAAAAATTAAAAATATACATTACAATTCAAATTCTATTTCAATTTATTTTTACAGATTACAAACCATCAATGAAATAAAATCTGAAGTAAAAATCAAGATCAAATATTTATGAAATTTTCAATTATAGTTTCATGTGAAAGAGTTATGTATTCTTCTAAAATAAGGTGACAAAGAAGAAAGTTCATTTATTGAGTGTGGGCAATTGATTAATGACCAGATAAATAAAGGCTTGGAACTCCCCAGCTGTCAGGATGAATTAGGAACTAAAATATTCAACAGACACTGTAGAGTCTTCATGTCATAACACAGTTCAGTTTCATCCTATTTATAAATTTGTTGCTCTTTTTAGATATTACTATTACACCTTCCAGTAGGCAAGAAGAAATTATATATATATATATATATATTTCATTTTTAGCCTTTGAGGTTTTAAATATATTTTATTTGTCCTTATATCTGAAATGAAGATAAATTACATTTCGTTCAAGCCAAATAATAAAATGATAGCAAATCTGAATTTTGAAAACATTTAGCTTTTATGCAAGATTATGTAGAATGGATAATCTAATAAAGTCGTTGGTTCTTTAATGGGTTACTTGAAGCCCATAAGCAAGCATCTGAGCCTTGAATAATCTACACTGGAAAGAATGTTCATTAGGATAATTCTTTTTGTCACTGAGAAAACTTTTGATATCTAAAATATATGTATAAATGCTGATTTAGTTCCTAGGTACTTTTCCAGGTATAAACTCCAAGCTAAAACACAGCATTGAAAATCCTTTTTTATTTTAGAATTATTTTATTTTTATTACTTATACAAGAAAATAATGCAATAAAACAAAAGTTGAAAAAAGCAAAATTATATATTTAGCATAAATTTTCTAAGCATCCACATTAACATAGTAACATGTAGATGAACAGTCCTTAAGTTGGTCAGGACAAGCACTCAATGATAAATTTAACTGAATTAGCTAAGGGTAAAAATAAAAGGAGTGGTTAAAATTTAGTTTAAAATAATGTACATGTTAACATCTATTAAAATAGATTCTGCCTATTAGAGTGTTGTGGAGTAAATAAGTTAGCCCTGGTAACACAAATGAACTAGGCAAGACGCCTTAAATAGAGAACTCAAAGTGAGTCAGTTGGAGAGAATTCTAATGACATCATGGTGAGTGGTCTAAGCCAGACATAATATTATAATCACCAGGAGTGAGTTATAACAGTAGGAACGAGGAATCAAAAAGTAGGAAAAGTACATTTTGCTCTGGCACATGTGACAACGATAAATTAGAAGCACATTGGTTTAATTTTTTCCTTTGGTGTGTGTAAAAAAGAGAAAAAAAAAGAATAAAAAACCAAAAAAATAAACACCCCAGATATTCTTTAAATATGGAAGAATTATGAACCCAAGTGGTAAAAAATACAACAACAACAACACCAGTTGTTGGAACTCCAGTAACAACAACAAAATTTAATTGAAATAATATGGAAGAAAAAGGAGTTCTTTCACTCCTGATGTGGTGCCAAATGCCATAACTAAATTCACACATGATGGAATTAGCTTTACTGCTTATTTTAGAAGATATAAGCCAGTTTTCAGAGAAAAATACAGTGACTGGGAAGATGAAAAAAAAACAAGACTTTTGTTGAGGAAGTTAGCATTGGTAGAATATAAAAAACATTGTAATTTTGTACTACCGAATAAACAAAGAGAAACTTGCTTTGAAGAAACAGTAAATATTCTGATTAAAATTTTCAATGAGAAAAGTTTGTTCTTCAATACTCATTGGAAGTGTATGAATCTGACAAAAAAAAAAAAAAGACAAATATTTTGTCACATATGCTGGAATCATTAACAAAGAGTTTGAAAGATTTAAATTAAATGAGCTGACTCCAGGTATGTTTAAAGGATTAATTTTTGTTCAAGGTAGAATGTTGAAAAAAACAAAAGATGTAGAAATATGTGCTAGAATTTTAACAAAACTTGAACAGAATTAAAAACTAACACTGCAAGAGATATTGGATGAATGCCAGAGAATCTGAGACGCAATTCGGCAGAAATTGAAGAAAAAGAATGTGCATATATACAAGCTAAAGGAAAATATGGAAAAAGACAAATTAATCCATGTTTCAGATGTGGAAAGTTACATCTCAGAGTCGACTGTCCTTTTAAGAATTCAAAGTGATACAAGTGTGGAAAAGTAGGACATAAAAAGTCACACTGTAAAACTAAAGCAAGGAAAAGTTCTCACAGAAAAGATTTTGTACACAGCACTGCGATGGAAGAAATAATTACAGAAAACCAAAGAAAATCATGTAAAAAATTAATGTGGATGTAAAAATGCAACTAGAGACTGGTATTCACATCACAATAATCAATGAAACCACATGGAAAGCAAACAGAAAACCTATATTAAAAAGAACTTTGAAAATTGCATGTGGCATGTTGGGTAAGAAATTATTTTTTATTGGGGAAATGACTTGTAATGTTTCCTTTCATAAAAAGTGTGTAAAAAGTTAAACAAATTTTTAGAATCCCATAACTACCCATTACCAAGTCCAGAGGAATTTCTTTGGAATTTAACCAGTGGAAAATTTTTTTTTCCAAGCTGGATCTTTCTGAAGTGTATTTGTAAATACATTTTGAAGAAGAATGTCCAGAATTAATAACTATAAATATGCACAAGGGATTGTAGATGTTCAACAGATTTCTTTCTGTGATTAAATTGGTTCTAGCTATATTTCAACAAGCTATGGATACTATGCTTGCAGCGAGCATATGAAAAGAGTTTTTGAAAAAATATGAGAAGACAGGTTCAAACTCAGTGAGGAAAAGTACAAATTGTCTTTGCCTAAAATCAAGTACCTAAGACAAATCATTGACAAAAATGGTCATCAACTAGATCCATTGAGGGCAAGTGCAATTAAGAATATGCCTCCTCCAAAAAACATTCAAACAATTATCAAATCTATATACCTAATATGCAGAACTGGAGAGCTCCACTGAACAATTTGCTTAAAAAGGGCATAAAGTGTAACTGGACTGATTAAGCGTCAGAAGGTGTTTGAAGAAATCAAGAAAATACTAACATTAGACTTATCATTAATGCACTATGATCCAAAAGCAGAAATCATATTGGCTTTAGATGCTAGTGACTATGGTATAGGAGCAGTAAATGTACATAAATATGATGATGGTAACATGAAAGCTGTTGCACATGCCTCGTGTTTGCTACTACTGGCAGGAAAAAAAACTACAGCCAGATTGAAAAAGAGGCATTAGCAATAGTATTTGCAGTGAAAAATTTTCACAAATTTATACACAGATTTCTATTATAAATTTATGGTTTGAAAAAGGGAATTCTTATACTTACAGTGAATAGATTATAACACTGGTGTACCATTTTGAGGATGGAATACCATCATCCAAAAAACTAGGACATGCTGATGGTTTATCAAGATTGATATAAAAAAAATACTGAACTGTTTGAGGACACTGTTATTACAGCATTAAAAAGTGAAATAGAAATTAAAAAATATTATGCAATGTAGTATGCAAACTACCAGTTACCTTGGAATAAATAAAAGTAAAAGCAAAACAAGACGTTTATTTTGAAAATTAAAAAAAAACACTAAAAGAAAGTAAGAAAGATAGACTATTTTTAGAATGCAATCCAGACTTGAATGCTTACTCACTATCTTGGCCAAAGACAGATACTCCATGGTCAAGACTGCACATAGATTTTAAAGGTTCAATAAATGGATCACATTATCTTGTGGTAGTGGATAGTTTTATCAAGTGGCATGAAATTTGTAAGTGCCAAAAACCATCTTCCACAGTTACAGTGATTTTTTTACATAAACTTTTTGCAAGATATGGCATTCCAGATGTCATAGTCTCAGATAAAAGGACACAATTCACTGCTTATGAATTTAAAGAATTTTGTAAAATATTCTCGATTGAACATATTAGTACATTGCCATATCACCCAAGGTCAGATGAACAAGTGGAACAGTTTATAGGTACTTTTAAGAGAGCTTTGAAAAAAGCAGGTAATAAAAAAGTGAGTGAAGAAGCACTAAAAAAATTCTTGAGAGTATACTGGATAATGGTGACTCCCAATACACCGGTAGGCATGTCACTGGCAGAATTGATGTTCGCAAGAAAAGTTAAATTGGTGTTTGACAAGTTGTTACCAGGTCAAAAAAGAATAAGAATAGATAGCAAAAAGGACAAAATTTTTCAAAATTGGCAAAAAGTATTTTTCAGAATATATAAAAAATGAAAAAGAAATCAGTTAAAAAAAAAGGTATACTGAAGAAAGTCCCACAAGAAAGGAAGAAACTATGGAAGTATTGTATGATATTTTTGAGGAACGGACAAGTATAATTATCAGAAAAAGGAAATGTATGGAAAAACTAGAGATTGACCCAAAATGAGAGAAATACAATTAGTACATGATGAACTTACCAGAAAGAGAAGGGGGTGAATACTAAGAAATAAAATAAAATATTTACTAGTGAAAAAAAAAAAATCTCAAAAGGAAGGATGTTGTGGAGTAAATAAGACACGTCAGGTAATACAAATGAACTAGGCAAAACACCTTAAATAAAGAATTCAAAGTGAGTCAATAGGAGTCAGTCAGGAGAGAACTCTAATAACGTCACAGCAATTAGCCTAAGTGAGACTTAATATTATAACCGCTAAGAGTGAATTATAACATAGAGACATGTCATCAGGCTTATATGATTTGGGGAAACTATATTTAACAGTGACAGAAAAAAATACAAGCTTATCTTTCACCCATAAAGGAGAATAAATTAACATATCAGTCTCACCAAAGAACATTAACTGTAAAATGAATTAGTAAATAATATTAAAGTAGTTTTAGTTTTTTTTCTCATTTTTTCACTGAAAATAAATTTCAGTTTATTGTATTTTATAAAAGGTAGTTGTACAAGGTAATAAATTTCAAGTTTTAGTTCTAGAATTTATCACACAGTGCCACAGATGAATCAAATAACCACCAAAATTATATTTACTATCAGTAGATAAAAAAAAAAACTTTAGATAGGAAAAGAATAAATAGAATTGAAAAATGAAAAGAAACAAAAAAAAAGATTTGTGTAAGTTTTTCTCTCAACAAAAGTATTTCAATTGATCAGGAATTATACAATATAGTAAATAGTAGATAAAGAAAACTTATTAGAATTTCATAAGGTTAAAATGAATAATTCTAGGATTATCAAAACTAAAAGAAAGAGAAATGAATTCATTTTGAAATCACAAGATACTTTCTTTGAATGAACAACTTTTAAATTAACTGATCTGTTATTTACTTACTTTTATAGAACAAATGAAAAGCATCTAGTAAAGTGTATGTATGTATTTATGTGATAAAATATAGTTTTAATCTATGCTATATTTATGGGACAGAAAGGATCAATATCCAGGATAGAGTGTATGTAAATATAAACAGTGGAGACATAAAGATCAAAACCAAATTCAGCGCAAAGAAAAAGACAATGCATTTATTCAGTTTTGAAAAAATAGTTACGAAATTCTTATAATTATTTTTGTTTGATAAATTAATAAAAACATGCAAAATCCAATTGCACGTATCTGGATATGGGAGAAATTTTTCAGATTTTTTTTTTTTTTTTAATCATTTCACCCCAAGCAAGGCAACAATGCGACTAAGACCCAATATGTTACTGAGAAGGAAAGAAACTAAAAAAACATTATTGGGGAGAAAGGACAATAAAAGAACAGGGTTAAAAAAAGACAAAATGATGATTGACATTGCATTTAAACTTTTGAAGATCATAGTTGATAGTATCATAATTCATATCTACAGAAAATGGTAAATTGTAAAATCCTGAAACCCAATAACTGTTGCATATATATATATATATATATATATATATATATATATATATATATATATATATATATATATATAATATAAAGTAAAATTGACAAAGTACTTTTGTTTTGTTGTTTATAATCAATGTTTCTTTTTTGTATATGTAGAAGTATTTTCCTTTCTGGACTTAATGAATGTAAAAATTGTTCAAATGTCTGTTGATTCCAAGTGCTTTTGGCTAAGCTATTAGCAATTTTCATTGAGTACTTTTTTATGCTACTATAATAAATGGTGTGTAACTGCTATTGTAGGTGGTATAAAAGTTACCAAAAGTATAATGTTAATTTCAAACATTGCCAGTACACCATAGCTATGTTCATAATTAATGTTATTAATAGTTGGTTTCTTATATGTCCAGCTATTATACCTTTTAGGAGTTGTTAAATCACATCATCAGTTATATTATTGTTTGATAGTGCTGAACTGTATAAAATTAAATGTATTTTGGGTCATTATTTAAAAATTTCATTATAGCCCTTCTATATAAATTCAAAATGACAAATGATGCAATGAATATGCATACATCTGTGTTCCCCCTCACAGGAATATGATTGGCTGGTGTTAGCCATAAATACAGGCTGATGTGGAGGTATAGGAGGATGCCCATTGGACTACGTCATTTGCTATCCTATTGCCTACACCGAGTACCAGTCAATTACTGCTACCTGCTAGATTGTACTACTCGGTTACAGTAGCCAAAACCACTTAACTACTTTGAACAAATATATCCCTTTCTGGGACATATCAACAAATTTCAAAAATATTTTATTTTAATAAGAACAAACAACTTTGAAAATTAATTGGTCTTCAATGAGTAATTATTTTCCCTTCTAAAAACTAACCCGTCTATCGGTAGATTCTCCATTTTATGCACATATGAAAATTTGTGTGCAATCTTGTTATTAAGATTTTTTTTCTCAAACCACAACAATTATTAATTAAATTTTCAATATATTTTCTGAATGTAAAATAAGTTTGTTTTTTTGGGGTTTTTTTATATTTTTTTTTTTACATTAACAGGCATTATGTTTTTTTTTCTTTCTCTCTCAAAGTACTTTTGAAAATTTCATCTTTTGTACTAAACTCATTACATTTTGACATCTGCCCTGTGTCTGTTCTGGCATTTCACTTCTCTGCTGAATATTTGACTGCTTGATTGCACAAGAAGAGTTTTGATTTCTGTTGGCAGCAAAGAAATTGGATGCAGAATTGAGAAGCAATTAACAGTTTATTGGTTGGATTTTCTCATTTAGACATAAAGTAGTTTTAGCAGTAAAATAAAAAATTGTTAATAGAAGCAGAAAAGAAACCTGAAAATGATCGATAGGTTAACCTTGTAACATCTATGGCTTAACCCATTTCTTAAAAAGATCAGAGAGATTTTAAAATTTTATAGAAAAAATTGCACAAGGTTTTTTTGTATATGACTTCTTTTAAAGCCATGGCATTATATGTTTAGCACATTATCAGCCAGGTATTTAAAACTCTACCAAAACTAGCACTACTGTCTTTTAAATCTTTCTTATATGCCCAAATACAATGTGATAATTATCATGTCTACTTTCCTTGTCTTTGAATGCAATTAAAGCAGCAGCAATGGATATATCCCATTGAATTGCAATTGAAAGTTCCTTTATATTTTATTGATTTGCTCATTTAATATAGGGTCATATGTTTATATGTTATAATTGTCAGATTTTAAGATTAATTGTAATAATATGTATGTTTGTGTTCACTTGTAAGAGAATCAATTTCAATTACTCATTGATTCTTTGATATTTGCTTTGACAACAATAAATCCCTTCTTCTTTCCTCTTCTCTTCTGTATCTCTTGTGCTCTTACCATTTGTCCACTGCAGAAAACTCACATTTGACTATGTGACGATCGTAGGTTGTAAAACAATTCCCAGTGAAAATTCACGGAAGGTCTGTTTGATGTCTATAGAAAGCTGAAGGAAATCCAATGGACTAGAGAATCAGTCAACATTTATGCCAATAACATTAGGAGATTGGCAAGATTAGCAGGATGTGGGGAAGGGTCTTGAATGGATTGTTAAACAAAGTCAGACCAGGATTGGACTTTAGAGAACTAAATGCCCATGTGGCATGTCACACAAGTGGTGAAACCATTTGCAGATAACACGAATGTCATGGGTTCGAACACCATACTTGCCACCATCAAATTTTGGATAGTGGTCAAAGATAAAGATTTCTCGGCAAAATTTGAATATGACAACCCCTACCCCTTCCCTACTCTGTTATGAATTTACTATAGAAGTTTCACCATAAGAATTCATCTTAACCTATTTCGCTCTCATCTCTTTCAATTGCTTGACTGATGCAAAATAATGAGATTGTTACTATCTTTGCTCTTCCATTGTGTGCCGTATTGATGCCACTTAATGTTCTACCCACTGAAACGCTTCCTTTTGATTTTGTTGAATAAGCAGACAAGTGAAGCAGCAAATCAAACCCTGCCATATTGGCACTGGCCTTTTCCCTTCTGTTCAATTCTTTCTGCCTCATTGCATCTGGCTTCTCAGAAAAGAGACGACTGGCAGTACGTTATTAATGTTTCACAACAGTTGAACAAACCTGGCCTGCATTGAATTAGTTCTTAGTAGATATTCAATTGCTTATGTATATCGCAAATGACCGATTGCATATAATATTTTTACATGAAAGTCTAAATCAGGTTGAAGGCTAATAAACATTCTTGAAGTCTAACTTACTGGAACTTTACAGCGTAAATTATTGCCAAACTCTTTTTCGATCTGACTGTAACTTCATTCCACAGGCAGTAACGTTCTCGAGGCATGTGCTATTGACTTCGTAGATCCGTCCTTGAATTTATGAAGCAATACCGCACATAGTCCCTCATTACTGGCATCTGCTGCTACCATGATTTTCCTCTTCAGGTCGAAATGCGCTAACGATAGGTCTGCTAATAGACAGCTTTTTATTTTTTTAAAAGCATGTTCGCATTCTTTTGACCATATCCACTTTGCGCCCTTTTTAAACCAAATTATATAAAGGAGTTCTCATATCATACATTTTGGAGATATAAATACTATAGTAACTTACTAATCCCAAGAATGCCTGGTGTTTAGCCACATTATCAGGTACTGGCAAATTTTTTGTAGCCTCAGCCCTTTCTGGATCCAGTTTTCTTCCTTTACTGTCAATGATCTGCTCTAAATATTTTATCTTTTTTAAGAAGAACTCGCATTTTTCAGCACTCAGCTTGAACCCGTATTCCTCAATTCTCTGAAATACTGCTCTAATATGTGTTTTGTGTTGGGCCTCATTTTCACTTTTAATCAAAGTATCATCTATGTATGCGATTGCATACTCCATACCAGCCAACATTGAGTCCATTATTTGCTGGAATAGGCTTGGAGCTACCTTCAATCCAAAAGGGAGATGATTTAGTTTTAAAATCCCTTTATGTATATTTATTGTCAGGTACTTCGAACATTCTTCACTGAATTTAACCTGAAGGTAAGCCTTGGACAAGTCCAACTTTGAAAACACTCTACCTCCGTTTAATTTAGTGAATATATCCTCCGGAGATGGTAGAGTGTTACTTATCAAGTCAATGAAAATTCATAAGCATAGATCCAGATTTGAAGATCATGAATTAAACTGATTAAGATGATAATGAAAATAATCCTGGCTTTCTATGACTTGCAATTAACACAAAAAACAATTTCTAAGCTATAAAAAACTGTATAACAAATATATTGAAATTGTCTGTACGAAAGAGGTTTACTGAACCAGGGAGCACATACACTTTCGATTTGTGAATTTTTGTGAATGAATGAAATGCTACATTTTAATTCACCTCTAAACTTAAGTCTTTTCCCTGACACTCCCCTGGCAATTTTGTCTGTGTTAGTCAACAGTGGGTAACCGATTTTTTTCCATGTTTGCTTGTTTATCACTGAGATATCACTTCCTGAATCAAGTGATAATTTTATGGTCTGCCCATTTATTTTTACATTGAGGTATTTTCTTCTTTGACCCTCCTCAATTTCATTTTTAGACAAAACTACGTTCACCTTTGTTTGAGACTTTGATTTTTTTTTCTCTGTTTTACCCGACAATGGGAACTTCTATGGCCTACACGCCCACAATTAAAACATATTTTATCCCTAAAGAAACAATCCTTCTTAATATGCTTTTCTACACACGAACTGCATATAGTTTTTATTTATTTATTTTGTATCCACTTCTGTTGTCTTACAGCTTGTACTCGCGAAATACTCTTTTCCTCAATCCGAGTATTATCTTTTTTTATGTTTATAATTCGCTGACATTCTTCCGTTACTTTTTGTAGCGTAATCTTCGTATCCTGTTCCATGATAGTGAGGATTCTTGATCTAATTTCTTTGTCCTTTGGTGTTGTTAGACCCTGCACAAAAATTAGACACTTGAACATGTCGCTTGACAATTCCTTTAAATTAAATGCCTCACAATGTGCATTAACCATACCTGCATATGTGACAAAATCATCATCCTCTTGTTTTACGATATCTAGACAGTTGTATCGAGTATGAAACAGACACTTTTATCGAACAAAATTTCTACTGTTTCACTGAATGTCATTTCTTCTGGCTTCTTTGGTGGATTAAATTCGTGTATTTTGTATTTTCTTCTGTTCCCAACTTCTGCAACAATAGAGTGATTTTTTCCTCATCGGACCATTGTTTGCATCTTTTTGTAAATATTGTTTCAAACTTACGAAAATAAGACGGAAACATTGAACCACTGTCAGGGTCATATTTAAATTCAGAGAGTGAATTTGAAATTCCTTCAGCAGAAAAAAATCTAGAACCTGGTTCTTTTGTTGTCCTAGATAATACATCTTCCCAAAGTGATTTATTGTCTTTTGCCTGTTGTTCAAATAACTTTCCAAACCTTTACTGTTGTTGTTGTTGGAATTGTTGCTGTAAAGTGACTTGTAGCACCTTAGCTAATTCCACAATTTGTTTCATTCTGCCAATGTATCCACAAGAAAAAATTTTGGCCCAGTAGACAATAAAATTTTCTAAGTCCAAACAAGAGGGGGGCAATTTCTTACTTTCTGTAAGCGTTGCACAAGTTTTTCCTTTTCTAACATTCCTCGTTAATAACCATTAAAACAAAAATGAGAGAAAAATTACTTTCTATAAGCGTCGAACAAGTCTTTCTAATGTTCTTCGTTAGTAAGTGTTGTCGACTGTATTTTGTTTTAACTTGTGAGGTCGTTTCGAATCTTGTCGCCAACTGATATGTCCCAGAAAGGGATATATTTGTTCAAAGTAGCTACTGTAACCGAGTAGTACAATCTAGCAGGTAGCAGTAATTGACTGGTACTCGTCGTAGTCAATAGGTGTAGGCAATAGGATAGCCAATGACGTAGTCCAATGGGCATCCTCCTATACCTCCACATCAGCCTGTATTTATGGCTAACACCAGCCAATCATATTCCTGTGAGGGGGAACACAGGTGTATGCATATTCATTGCATCATTTGTCATTTTGAATTTATATAGAAGGGCTATAATGAAATTTTTAAATAATGACCCAAAATACATTTAATTTTATACAGTTCAGCACTATCAAACAATAATATAACTGATGATGTGATTTAACAACTCCTAAAAGGTATAATAGCTGGACATATAAGAAACCAACTATTAATAACATTAATTATGAACATAGCTATGGTGTACTGGCAATGTTTGAAATTAACATTATACTTTTGGTAACTTTTATACCACCTACAATAGCAGTTACACACCATTTATTATAGTAGCATAAAAAAGTACTCAATGAAAATTGCTAATAGCTTAGCCAAAAGCACTTGGAATCAACAGACATTTGAACAATTTTTACATTCATTAAGTCCAGAAAGGAAAATACTTCTACTTATACAAAAAAGAAACATTGATTATAAACAACAAAACAAAAGTACTTTGTCAATTTTACTTTATATTATATATATATATATATATATATATATATATATATATATATATATATATATATATGTGTGTGTGTGTGTGTGTGTGTGTGTGTGTGTATCCTTGATAATAGGTAGAGAAGTGGCTGAAAGTGCCCAGAATGATTATAACTATGGACAATTCCTATATTCCTTAACACTCAAAAAATAAAAAAATGTTAGGTTGCTGGAAAAACTCAATAAAAAATTAATTAAATCTTCCTTGTCAGCCATTTTCAATGAAAGATGCATGCATGCATATATATATATATATATATATATATATATATATATATATATGAGAGAATATGATAAATAAATTTCTGTATATCAGAACAGTGTCAGGCAAATGAATGACAAAGAGGGAAAAAATTCTGTGTAATGCATTTCATCCTTTAGGACTTCATCGGACTAAAGCAATAGAATTATATATGCATGGGAGGGGGATAACCAACATTTGTAGTTTTATATTCATCCTCCCCTTCCTACACATATATAATTCCATCAACACAAACATTACTTTAGTCTGATGAAGTCCTAAAGGACAAAACATGTTACACAGATTTTTTCCACTTTCTCATTCATTTTCCTAATATACAGGGTGCGATGGATAAATTGTCATCTAAATTATGCAAAAATGAAAATGACACTGACATCTCATTTTAACACATATTTACTAAAATTACACAAAAATATCTTGAAATCATCATCATCATCCCTGTGACTTTTGTAATTGTCAGAGAGATCCGAATGCAGAAGCCACACTGAATCTCCTTCACAACGGTCTGTCAACGGCAGCCACCAGCAATTTTGGTACAGTCATAACTATCCATTGTTTGACATTATCCAACCAGTTTTTACGTTGGCGTTATCCCCTACATCCACCTTCAACAGATGGTTTTGCACGGGCTGTTGTGCCTTGTAATGTGCCCAAACCCTGCCGATTTTCTCTCTTTGACAGTATATCTTGAAATACTAAGTATTACTGAGTAAATTTATTCAGTAAAACTGCCATTGGCTTCAACCACGGTCTCCAGACAATTTCAGAATTTCCCACAACTCTTTTGGGCATTCTCCTTGTTGAAGTATATTGTTGTAAGGGATGATGTGGCTGCAGAAATAGTCTGATAGCCATGACTGGGTACTTCTACTTGTGTGGCATAGTGAAGAGTCGCGTTTCAAGACATAGGAACTTCCAGCAGTTACCCTCTTGATCCAGGGCAGAATAACCTCCTCAAGGCAATTGATGTAGGCCTCTGTGTTAGTCTGAGGCCCTGTGTGAAGATGAATGGAGGCATAATGTTGCCATCACTAGTTATCATTCCAAACACCATGATGTTGACTGGATATATAATCCAACTGTTTCTGATTCATCAGCACTATCTTCAGATGACACCAAAACACTCTGAAATGTTTGTACTAGAGCTTCTGACATGAACGCCAAGCATTACAGCATGCCATTCCCAAATTTCTGTCAGAGTGAATTGCATCATGGTGTTTTTTTTCATAGATGGTGCCCAACTGACCTTATTATCCTGTGCAGTCGAAAAAATCAAAAACAAACAACGCGCATGTGTGAATATAATATGGCAAAAATTTACCCATTGCACCCTGTATATTTCACAATAATTTTCCAGTGAATGGTAGTCGACCACAACTAAAAGTTTCATGTGTTCTCATGTAATCATCAGGCAGTGTGTGTGTGTGTGTGTGTATATATATATATATATATATATATATTCAGATGAATAAAATATACCTGTAAAGACAATATAAATAAAAAACAAAAACTTTTTTATCAACACATTTCATCACTTGAGGAACTTTATCTCCATATCTACCTTAAAGTTCATCAATGTTGGTATGTGTATAAGTAACTTGTTAAAATCTGTTGTAACTCTATTGTAATAAAAATATATTTAAAATTTGTCCATTCTTTCCCAGTTTTTACCAAATACATCAAAATAGTCCTCATTACTTAAGAAAAAAAAATTATATTAAAGAGCAGTAAAACCACAAACGATTGAAAATTATTACCTAAAATAGTCTAAACAGATCAACTTAAATAGAGAAAAAAGTTGAGGAAAGTGTTCAAACTTCACCTGTAATTTTAATATATTTATAAACTTTCTTCATAGCAGTTATAAATAAGATTAGAATAGTTCATCTACTTTTATGTGCTATGTCCCTTCAGGATGTAGTAGATTATGGCCCTCCACATTTTCCTGCCCCTTGTAGCTCTTAATAAGTTTTGTGTTTTTGTTATTTCTCCCAAACCTTGTAATGCTATCCATTTGCTCAAGCCCATCAAGTATGTTATATGCTGTTTTCCTCTGTCCCTCTTTTCTCATGAATATCAGATTTTCCAAACCCTTTCCTCATTATGTGCCCCAGAAATTTCAATTGCCTCTTCCTGATGTTGAGTAGAAGCTTCCTTTTGTTTCCATTCTCTCTAAAACCTTGTTACTGCTCACATGTTTGGTTCATGGTATCCTCAGCATCTTTCTGTACAATCACATTTCTGTTGCTTCAAGTCTCTTCCTCATCTTTGTGCAGATTATCTAACATTCGCTGCCATGCAAGTGGACTGATATCAGATAACAGTTCAGTACTCTTTTCTTTGTTTCCAACAAATTTTTTCTGTCACTTAATATTCTGCTTAGCTTTTGGAATGCATCTTTGCCTATCCCAACACACACTATATCCCAATACATCTTCTGATCATGGTATCATATATTTCATCCTCTGTTAGAACACTTCCCAGATATTTAAATTTTATCATCAGTTACTGATCCTTTTTAATTGTATCATTCTTACCACTTAGTAATCTAAATATTGTGAGCCAAGTGCAACTTCTCAGAGACTCTTACATTTCCTTCACACTCTTACAATCTCACATGATATAATGCCAGTGGAGTAGCTTGAGATTTTTTAAATCTTGTAATTCTTCCTAAAGAGAGGATTTACTGCTGTTTTATGTCAACTTATTTTTGCTTCATCTGAGATATCAGAATCCCTATAAAATAATGCTAACCATTTTAAGCAAAATCAAAAAAAAAATAGCAACAGTGTAAATCTTGAAGCCTAAGTCGATGACTGTATTGATTTTCAACCATCTCTCCTGCTCATTTACAAGCTTGGCCTACATTTGAATGAAATCTCAGTTTGATGATTGGGTTAGATTTTAGTTGCTGCTCTCAGTTCTATCTTGTTTCAAATGAAGACCTCATTGATAATTGTAACATGTTTGAAGAACCTATCTATTGATAATTACTTGAGCTTTAATATTAGCATCTTAATGACACTTGATACTTCTTAACATATACAAATGATTATACATAGACACATCTGTAAGTCATTACTGTTTATTGGTATTTACACGTAACGTGTTTCATCAATACAGCTGATGGATTTATTAATGTTTTTATTTAATTGTATCAATGTCAAATATCATGATCTTGGATTGCTTTGAAAAATGTCATTTATTAGGAAAAATATATAAAGCAAAAAGGATATATATAGATAGAATTTCTTAGGCAATAGGTGTAAAAGTTTCATCTTCTGTATAGTGAGTATTAGAAACATCTATAATGTAACAATGAATGTATGCATGTGTTGCAGAAAAGAGTGTGTACATATACACTTGTATGCATACATGAATTGAGATGAAGAGTGTGTATGCATGTCAAAGGAAAGAGTGTGTATGCATGTCAAAGGAAAGAGTGTGTATGCATGTCAAGGGAAAGAGTGTGTAACTGTGTCAAGGGAAAGAGTATGTAACTGTGTCAAGGGAAAGAGTGTGTAACTGTGTCAAGGGAAAGAGTGTGTAACTGTGTCAAGGGAAAGAGTGTGTAACTGTGTCAAGGGAAAGAGTGTGTAACTGTGTCAAGGGAAAGAGTGTGCATGCGTGTCAAGGGAAAGAGTGTGCATGCGTGTCAAGGGAAAGAGTGTGCATGCGTGTCAAGGGAAAGAGTGTGTATGTGTGTTCAATGAATGAGTGCATGGAAGTTTTCACAGAATTGTTATGGCCAATTTTTCTAAATTAGAACTTTTTAAAATATTTAATTTCTAAATTTCTAAAATCAAAAATGGTATCAGCTTTGTTTCTTTTGTAAGCCTATCGAAGACAATACATAGGTAATCCGGCATGGAATAGAAAAACAAAATATGATGCAAGGAAACATTAAGCTATAAATCTATGAAAGACAAAAACAGGCTATGATATATTTGTCGCTGCTATGTTAAAATGACAATGTGCACATTAATTGGAAATGGTTGCTGGTGTTATGTCAGATCCAGAATTAATAGATGATTTGTTAAATATATAAAAATTATATAAACTCTATTCTCAAGGTTTCAGTGGGTTAAATGACAGTGAAGGCCTTCATGAAGTCAGCAGAGAAAAGTAAAATTGAAACAAAAGACATTAAAGATTTACAGAATAAAAAATAATGAAAAAATAAACTGATAAATAAAAACATTATAAAGAGAAAAAATCTAGAAACGATATTGGGAAACCAAAAAAAATAAAGAGAAATGTTATAAACATAGGACAGCATCAAAAAAGAGACAAGTATATGTACATCTATGATAAAAATTTTCCTTTCAGGAGAGTGACTCATTCTGCCTTCTCGGACTGTTTTTTAGCTGACACGAAGTGCAAACAATATATTGAATCAATTGCTAAGTCTGCAACTAAGAAAGTTGGTTCAGTATGTTGTGCTAGACAATTTCTCTTGCCAGAATCTATCTTACATATTTATAAGTCTACAATTCTTCTTTCCTTGAACATTGCTGACACATCTGGTCTGGTGCTCCTGCTATATACTTAGAGATTCTTGATAAAATCTAAAGAAGAATCTGCAAGGTTATTGGTCCTGACCTTGCATCTCGGCTTCAATCATTTTCCAATTGCCAAAATGTATCTTCCCTGTATCTTTTCTATAATACTTACATAGTAATTGTTCTGATGGGCTCTTTGCTATGGTAGCTAGACTTTATGAATTTAAGCGCACTAGTAGATTGGTGGCAAGGTCTGATTATTTTATATTTCAAATGGCTAAATGTAACCATAAGTTCTATGCTCAGTTTCTTCTCTCGTACTTCTCACTTGTGGAACTCTTCCTCCCAGTCAACTTTGAGTTTCAAACATTTAAATGCAACGTCAAAAATTGTTATTTTCTATTCTTTTATTTTTCTCTCTACTTAATAATGTTTATTTTTCTTCTAATATTCTCACACTCAGTAACCACTAATGTTTTAGTGGCTTTATTGCTTTGTTTGGAATGAAATGGTTAAAAACAAGACTGATAGGTAGTTGACCAACCTGTTGACTCCAATTCTCTCTCTCTCCTTCCTTCTCACTTCCTCCAGAAAATAATGCATATGACTATGTCCCCTGCTCAAAAAAGGGAGTAAAAAGAAACCTGAAGAAAATTGTCATTGATTCAGACTGTGATGCAACATTTGGGTTCCAACTGAATGCAGATAGACCCCTAGAATCTATGTTATTGGTTCTGAGTAGGAATCTCGACTTCAGTCACTTCCCACCCTCATAACATAGCTTCCTAGTGTCTATTTTATAAATATATTCATGGTAATTGTTCTGATGGACTTTCCTCTATAGTACCTAGACTTTAAGGATTTAAGAGCAGTACTAGATTGGTGGCAAGATCTCATCAATTTGCAGTTGAAATGCTTCGATGTAACTGTAAATTCTATGCCAACAGTTTCTTTTATTGTACTTCTTGCTTGTGGAACTCTCTTCCGGCTTCTTGCTTCCCAGTCAACTTTGAGTTTCAGAAATTTAAATGCAATGTCAATTGTTATCTTCTGTCTTCTTAATTCTTGTTCTTTTATTGTCCGCTCACCTTAATAGTAGTTTTTCTCATATTCTCTAACACTCAGTAACCCCCATGCATCCTAGTGGTTTTATTACCTTACTTGGAATGAAATGATTAAAAAAAATATTTCCAGTTTTGAGAAGCCTATTTTCTGTATGTTCATTAAGGTATTGGTTCAGTAGTTTTCAATAGAGTGAAATGAGCTGTGGTGGCAGAGGTAGAGAAGGATTTCAGTATCTCTTTGTAACATGTCTGCTGCAGCTAGAGTAAATACTGGAAAGAATTCCACTAGGTTCACAAAAAACCATTTTGCCTGTCTGTATTTCTAGTTTGGAATAAATACAAATTCTATAAAATTCAACTCACTTTAAAAGTTCTATGCTTGAGAGCAAAAGATTTAGAACTGAGGGTAAACTCAAATTTGAAGTAGATTTTTTTTTTCCACACCATGTCTTTTACATGTTTCCTACTGGTTCAAAATTAGTGTGAATGCTCTTCTTGCCAATTTGATTCTAAAGTGACAATGCATATCAAAATTGGATTAGACTTTAACCCCGAGCAACTCAGACAAAAAGAGGAGACAGATAAGATCCAATCTTCACAAGCAAATAGAACAGTTTTTGGAATAATTTGCACTGAACAATACCAGTGAAAATTATGCGGCATGGTTTAGATGTTAGACAGTAGCTTAGAAGTTAGAAGAAATGAAGTCAATCTATTATTCTCAAGCATCAGAGTTACGTTACTACACTTTCTGTATAGTTTCCAGCTGATTCTAATTTTTAGAGACAACAGAACATAAAATATTACCAATGGCTGTTATGAAATTTGAAATAAAGGGCTTTTTTTTTCCTTCTTTATTTTGTTGAGACACTGTTATCATTTTTTGAAGAAGCATTTTCATATTTGTTGCTTATATCATTTCAGCAAGATCTATATGCCTGAGGAAGGCTGGAGAGTACACTAGCCAAAATGTTGTCTGATAAAACATAGATTAGTTTAAAAAAGAAAGGAAATCAATGAATTGGAAATTTCCTTATGGCTGAATTCTACAATTCTAATTTGAGCATCAGTTGTACTACTTTCTTTCAATGTACCAACTGTAACATTTCATTATAAATTCACTGAAGAGCCTGATGTGCTTATTATCAGTAAGTAGCTGCCAAGAGAAATTATGAGGGGGTGCTGAAAAGCTGTTGGTTTGATTCATTTCTCTAAATCTGATCAAATCCCTAAAGATTAGAATCTTTTTTTAATCCAAGAATTCTTAACTTTTGAGTGTTTGACAAATTAGTACCTGTGGATCACCATAGTTGGGAAACCTGAAATTTTATTCTAGATTCTTGAGATTTTTTATTTATTTCAATGAAGAAAAACAGATTTCACAAAAAAAAAGTCAGTCTAACACTTTCAAATATTAACTCTTATATGATAGTTACAGTGTGACTATCATCACAAGAGGCACCTAAAATTTCAAGAGAGTTCATTCTTTCATTAGGACACTATTAAGACTCCCTTAGTTAAAAAAAAGATAAGTAATGAAAGATCCATTCAATATTAAACACTATATCAAAACCATATTAACAGTCTTAAAAATTTACTACAAAACCAGAAAATCTAGCTGACTGCATCTGTTATCTAAAATGATTTTCATTATTCTAAATTTTCTTTTCTCATTTCACAATTAATTTTTTTTCTCTGAAAATTATCAGCCAACTAAATATCTATTTCATCCAACAGATAAATAAAACACAAATACATTTTTATAAGATTTTCTAATATCACACTTTCCATTTTTCTGTGTATTTAATAATATACACTTATTTAACTATTTGAATCAATGAATAATCTCCCCTATCAAAAGAGAGTACAGTGTAACCCGGATATAAGAGAAACCCGGGTATAAGAGAGATGTTCTCTGGTCCCAAATTAGGGCCTGTGTTAATGTATATATAATAGACCAAACCCGGATATAAGAGAAACCCGGATATAAGAGACTCATTATCCGGTCCCAACAACTCTCTTATATCCGGGTTACACTGTATATAAAAACAAAACAGTAAAACCTTTAGTCATTGAAATATTTCTACACTTCTTGCAAACCAATTTCTTTGTTTTTAATGTATTTAATTAAAAATTGATAACATGATATCAAATTCAGACTTGTGTCAAGTAACTTACTATGAAGCAATCTTCATAATAATAATAATGATAATAATAATAATAATAGGCAATATTGAAATATGCCTGGTTCCAAGTAAATGATGTGTGTTAGTAACCAGGTAACTTTTTTCTTTCTAATTATTGTATTGTGTTGTTCTATGACATGTGATTCTTCAATAACAGAAACTTTCATTATAGCTTCACAATCTGCTGAAGATAGAAAGAGAGGGTAGTTATTTCATTTTCTATCTGCCTCTTTTCCGGTTGTCTTTCAATTTTTTAGGCCTAGTAAAAACAACGGCTCCAAGTTTTGACAAATTATGGTTTATCCAAGTGATTTAAACATCTTACCAGTGACGCCATACTAATAATAAAGTAATGATGTGAAATAATAATTTTTTTCTATCATTTCCTCCCAAATAAAACCACTAAGATGCAAATGGCTAATGAGTGTGAAAGAATATTAGAAAAGAGAAACATTATTAAAGAGAAAGAACAATAAAAGATAATGATTGCCATTGCATTTAAATTTTTGAAGATCAGAGTTAACTGGAGAGCAAGAGTCTGGAAGAGAGTTCCACAAGTGAGAAGTGCAAGAGAAGAAACTGTTAGCATAGAATTACATCTAGCCATTTCAATCATAAAATGACAAGACCTTGCAGACAATCTAGTAGTTTGCTTAAATTTGTAAAATGAAGGTAACAAAAAGAAATGCTCATCAGAACAATTACCAAGATGCCAGGTCAGGACTGATAACATTGCAGATTCTTCTTTGTATTTTAACAAGAATCTCTGAATATATAACAGAAGCACCAGACCAAAATGACAATTATTTACGTTATAAGATAATTATGGGCCTGATAAAGAAAAAGCATCAAATCATTTCAAGTAATTTTATGAGAATACTATGAATAAGTTGGATTTTATATTACTCATTTCTCTGTTTGCTTCCATTCTAGATATTTTGGTAATATATATTTTATCCTATTAAATTCCATTCAGAACAAAATACTTGTTAATTTTCAAGTAGATATATTTTCCACTACTATTAGCATATCACCTGAAGATGATCAGAGAATCATCATTAAAAACATTATGAAAACTTTTTATAAATCATTATTCTTGAATATTCAGTAAAATAATTAAGATCAACTGACATTAAAAAAGGAAAAAGAAAGAAATGAGACTTGATAAGGATTGATCAAAGAAAGAACAATGAAATGTCTAAAGAGAAGTGCTGTGATTTATAAAACAGTTTGTTAAATAATACTTTCAATCTGGACAAGTAAAACTACAGAATTGATTAGATGCTAATGTAGGTAACAAGTACCACAAAAAGAAAGTTATTAAATTTTGTAAATCAATAATTATCACATCCTTATTGTTAGCAGACATGGCTTTCATGATATTGATTTGTAGACAATTTTCCAACTGGTGATTGTCTTTATTACTGTTGCTGTGACTATTATTATCATCATCATTGTTGTTGTTGTTAACAATATTGTACAACAATGAAATTTAAAATGTTTGCAAATGTGAGATCAAAGCAGAAAGTGCTTAACACAAAATCTATGAGTTATAAAAAAGGTGTTTAATTTATTAATGCTCTTAACATGATCCTCTTAGTTGTGTAATTATTTCCAAATGTTGTTTATTTTTCCGTCTGTATCTAATAAACAAAAAATCCTGGAGTGGGGATTATTGAAATATTAAATAAAAATAAATATTATTTTCATTTATATCTATGCACATCAAGGACAAGAAAAAATATTTTTAAGTAAAATTAATTCTCAGAAAATTAATAAAATTAAATAATAATAAATAAATAGCCATGCAGAGCAAAATGTAAAACAATGCAAGCAGTTTTATTGCAAGCATTACTCAGCTTTTTGTCAATGGGTTCCTGAGTTATGCTAACAAAATTCATGTCAAATGTTATATAGCACTAAGAAAAATAACTATAACTTTTTTTTTAAAAACCTGAATGTGTTTACTTTTATTATCATTTGGTGAAATTTAAAATGTTCAAACATTATTCTTTATAAACCGTAATCTCAAAATTGTGTGTGAGTAATAATTGCAATCTTAGGATTTAATTTGTCTAACTTAGTTATAAAATATTGTAGAAGCGAAACAATTTATCAAGATTTTTATTAAATTATTATAATTTTGAGAAGAGTCATTCCAAGACTTATTTGGTTTAACTGAACTAGTTTTTTGAAAAAGGCTGTTGAATGAATCAGCTAAAATGTAAAATCAACAAACACACAAAATAAGTTCAACAGTCTAAACAAGTTTAAATGTTTACACTGTTATTTTTAAAGCTACAGAAATAAAAACTCTTGTTGAAATTAACAGAGAAACAAACAAGCTGATTCAAATGATACAGATCACATCAATGAAGACTGTTAAATAAACATTTTAAAAAGTTAAATAGAAGCAGAACCATTTATGGATTCACTAAATGCACAAGAAGTAACTTTCTTATTCATCATCTTGTATTAATGTTTAAACAGAAAAAGATAAAATTGAAACTAATCAATATAAAGCAGCCTTAGTCTATCAGCTGACTGATCAACTTATTATTGACCATGACGAGGAAGTTAATTAACATTCAAAGATAGAGTGCAATGTATTTTTTAATTTCTATAGACAAGCAATTCATCAGTTGCAAACTTTAAAGAGATGATAAAAAAAAGAAAGTTAAGTGTATAATGCCAATAATGAAATCAGAAAAAATCTGTCTTATCACAGATGACAATATAATCGTGTTCCTTTATTCTCCCCTATCTTTAATAGCTACGAATGGTTTGAAATTAATGTAATTAATTTATACCATGAAGGTATTACAGATTTTATAATATGCTGCCTGTTTGGGATGATGATGATGATGATGTTATTGCAACAATTTTTCAAAATAGCAGAACCTGCACCTGACCAAAAATCAACACTGGAATTCTTGAGATGGTACACAAGGCATTTAAACAACTGACTCAGCAAATAAAACTGATAGACAAAATGTTATAAACTGCAGATTTAGAAGCACATTTTACTTCATCTTACACATTTGGAAGAAATAAATGACCTGTGAAAACTTATAAACAATCTCTGTAAACATAATTTGGTTACTTTGCCAGCTGTTCTTGCCGTTAAGGGGTCGGGGATGAGACTACATATAGCATACAAAGTAGTTGAATAAATCCTATTTGACAAAAATATGAAAGCCTAAAATACAAAACAGAATAATATAATATTTCATGAAGTCATAGCAGATTAATGGTGATTCCCCTTTCCCTGACAAAGAGAAATCTATTCTATAATATTAAACTCAATGTGACTTAATATAAACATTCATCACATATCCTGATCTCTCCTTCTTTGTAATAAGGTATTCTGTTATTCTGCCTATATTAATATGTAAACATGTATTGTGTTCTCCTAACCTAATCTCATTATTTAATAGGGAAGATCAAGCTGCTGATATATTGCAATTGTTTATTTTGTGTAAGCTTTCTTCAGGTATCTTTTACGATGTAATAATTTAAGAAACATAATTCCTTCCTAGTTGCAACAACAGACTTAATAGATAAACATTCTAGATTACTCAGGTAGATAATATAACCAATGCAACTGCAAATTGACTTAAATATCATCATCATCATCTTTTGACTGTGTCATGTTGATAAGCACGTTACTCAAATAAATGACAATATAAAATTCCTATCACTATCCCAACCAATACATATACCATTAAGTCTAGAATAAAAGGGTAGGTTGGAAAATCCATTCAAAATTAATTTAAGCAAGAGGAGGTTGGAATAAACAGATAGGCTGAAAAATGTTTAAAATAAAATAAATGTGTGTGTGTGTGTGGGGGGGGCTGGAATAACAGCAAAAAAAAATGGGGGGGGGGGGATAAAAATTTAAATAACCTACCAAGCCCTGTCTATTCCTGATGTGAGACTAACTATTTATATTAATACTGCTGTTGATTATCAATTCAGTAATGTAATTTTCTTCTGGTCTTTTTATTTTCTCTAAAATCTACTTCAAAGTCATTCTGACTGACCTTATATGATTTTTAAAACTTTTGACAATTTTCTCCTTTTTTTGCTATTTTAAAATTGTAGGACAAATACATTTATATATCAACTTAGAGATAATATTTCACTGGAAAAAAATCATCCAAGAATGATCTTCTATAGAAAACTATCTTTCCTGTTATTAGAGAAATATAAAAAATAAGCATATCATAAATTCAAATTGCCCGATTTGGGGGCAAGTTAGAAATCTTATATATTAACAGATATGGGAAAAATGAGATTAAGAGAAATATGTGTGTTCACTCAACAGAGGAGTTAAAATATATGGAGAGAAAGTCTCAAAATGTTTAGGCATTTTTAATCAATACTTTACAAAAGTGTGTCCATGATAAAGATAAAGACAAACAACTAATATAAAATTAGTCTGTAGCCCAACAAGTACATCGAGCAAAACGAATAAAATCGTACTATGACTTGATTAGTAAAGAGGATCGAACCATTAACAATTTGCAGCAAATTAAAAAAAAGCAAAAAAACTAATCAAATGTCATAGAATTAGAAATATGTGAAGTTCCTTTCACTGGGAAAACAATATGCTAAACTGTTAATAATTGCTTGAAACACTTCTCTGGTTTGCTTGTTGATCTTTAAGGGATGGAAACAACTTCTCAGTTGAGCCTGAATAAATCATAAGTATCAAAGTTAAGGTTTTTGCTACAAATAACAATGAAAAATACTTCAAAATAAATAAATGAAGAATCTTAAAGTATGTTCAGTCAGTCATAGGATATATATTTCAATATCAACAGACAATGTTGATTTGGAACAAGAAATATGAATATGAACTGGATTTGTTGACATGTCAGTATCCATAGTAGCTGACATGAAATGGGAAGATTATATTGAATCCATTGTGAGATCTGCTGCTAAGGAAGTTGTTTCACTGTGTCATGATAGATTCAAGAGAGAAAAACTAAATTTACATATTCATAAGTCTACCATTCATCCATGCTTTGAATATTGCTGCCACATATGGTCCAGTGTTCCTGCTGTATATTTAAAGATTCTTGATAAAATCTAAAGAATCAGCAATATTATTGATCCTAACTTAGCATCTTGGCTTCAGTCACTTTCCCATGACCATAATGTAGTTTCCCTGTGCCTTTTCTATAAATACTTTCCTAGAAAATGTTCAGATGAACTCTTTGCTTCGTGAATTTAAGTGCAGTATTAGAGTGGCAGCAAGGTCTCAGCAATTCACAGTTGAATTGGCTAGATATAACTCTAAGTTCTCTGCTAACAGGTTCCTTTCTCACACTTCTTGCTTGTAGAACTCTCTTACAGCTCCATGCTTTCCAAGCAACTTTGATCTTCAAAAATTGTAATGTTAATTGTTATCTACTGTCTTAATAATGTTTCTTTTTTTTTTCTTATTCTTGTGTCTTTGTGTCTTTACTGCCTTACATGAAGTGATGATTAAAAAAAGATACAATCATTTACTAAATCTGCTGTATCTGAAATTTTATAGGGCTATATATAGCTTGATATCACTGAATATAGAATAGTGAAGATCTAGATATTTGCTCATAGGTTCAAAACAGGTATATTTATAGCGATGTGACTAAAGAAACAATGCCTGCTAGATGAGCCTAAATTCCCTTCCCACCATAAAAAGCCTGTCGAAAATTTTTTGTATACTTCTAAGTGTTTACATACCAATGTAACGTCTACAAGATGATTATAGGAGGTAAAATAAACCTTCATAGAACACTGAATCAATTGGAATAAATAATATAAAACAAAAATCTCCAATCACTTCTTTATCCATACAAAGATTGGTTATTTGTTATACAAGTTAGGCACAAGGCCTTTAGTTGTGAGACTGTAGAAAGAATGAGGTAAATGAGAGCAGGTCTGAAAATAAGATCCCCCGCAAAGTCTTGCTCATCAGAAACGGGTGTTGCATGATGAGCAGGTATTCACAGAGAAAGGTGAATGAAAGTGCCTGTGTTTGTGTGTGAAGATTTCCCAAGACAGTAGCAGGAAGTGAAGTAAAATCTAATGCAGCAAAGATATGAATGAATGAAGCAGTGAATGAATGACTGCAATCTGTCAGTGCATGACTTGGGATATCAAAGAAATAATAAAAGGCAATACAAGTCGTAGCAAAATCAATAAGTGGAGGTCATTCTCTCAGATACTCTATAGACAGAGCCGGGGAAGATGGTTACTATCACAAAATATACCAGTACAGCACTGGACTATGGCCTGAATGATAGTAGCACTACCACAAAAGTAGTGAGAGGGAAAGAGAAAAGAAAAAAAAAATTTAAGTGAAGAAAATTATTATTTAAAATTAAATTTACCAAAACTGGATTCCAGTTAAAGTTAAAAATCTGATCTCAGTATTATAAAAACAATAATGCTATTTTTAAAATAGAATAATGAAAACAATATATAAACAGTCGTAAATTATGAAATTTAGTTGGGAAAGAAAACAACAACTTCTATGCAAATCAGGGATAATGCTTCCAGATATCAAATCCGATGTTTTTTTTTTCAATAGCATTAAGATTTCAAGAAGAGATAAAAAAAAATACAAACATTAATAACTGCTATTTATGTTAAACTGAGAGCAATTTGGATTCAAGAAGAAAACACCATTTTATATATAATTCAAATTTTTGCTCATTATGCAAGGCTTTTAAGATATGGCATTTGCAAACAAACATTGAAGTGATAGCTAGAATTTTACTGTCATGTGAAAACACCCTGAATTTAATGAACATTTTTCTCCATTCGAGATGATTTAGAAAAGGCGCATAATTAAGAAATAACTGTTAATATAAATTCTATCAAAGTAGTTACTGAAGTGCAGTCATAAAAACGATTGCTATATATATATATATATATATATATATATATATATATATATATATCCACACACACACACAAGTGTGCTTGTTTGTATGCAGATAGAAACCATAAAGATGAATATAAAACCCAGACACCATTCACCACCACCCTACCGCTGGGGTATACATTTTTGATCAAAGTAATGCAACTCAAATAAAAAATTACAGTGAAAGAGACAAATACAACAAAATTAGTTTCTTTCATCATAAACCTGATTTGAGACAAAATATCAAGTGAAGATATCATAAACACATGGAAACATTTACAGATATTGTTACACTTGAATGATGACTTGTTACAAAGGAGTATAAACATTATGTTTTTATATACAAAATAATCAGTGGAAGTATGTATTGACCCTGCAATAAGTTATCCCATAATACTGTATAATTTGAAGAAAATAAGTAATAAGTATTTAAAGTACTAAAAACCATGTTTAAAATGCTATCAATTGGAAGGGATTCAGAATTGTAATTAAGAAAAATAGAGACAGGAATTAAATAAGATTTGTCATATGAATTAGTACCTTATAAAATGAAAGTACTAATTTTATGAGTTACATAAGGAATTAATTAGTTAAAATATGTTAAAAATAGGTAAGGTCTTTAATTTAGATTACTGACTAGTTACAGTTTTTTTTCATTAGTTTATTTCACAAACTTTAGAAAAATTACAAGACAATAGGATTAATCAAAATATCACCACACCCAAAATAGTGGAGAGGATTAGCAATCAATTGTAAGCAGAAAGAATAAGTAAAAATAGAATAAAAATCAATATAAATATTTTCAGTGAGGCTGGCTTGTATGTTATACTGTTAAAAAAAATACCAACGAATGCACATGGCTTAAATTAAAAGTTTCAAGAGTGAGACAAAAGTTAAGTCGTCATTTCCAAAACGGGCTGCTTCACACACTGGTAACTTAGCTGGCATTAAAATTTACCTTACACTCAAATCAATAGCACTGCTTTTAAGATGTATATATATATATGTGTGTGTATATATATATATATATATATATATATATATATATATATATATATATGCATGGGAGAGATAGAAAATTATACAAGAAAAATAATGCCAAAATTGTTTTCTCTGAATTTTCATACAAATAATATTAATAGATATCTCTTGAGATGTTAAGAAAATTAAAATGGTTTCATTTGTAAAACATTACAAAAATTGTTTCTATAATATAAATACATAACTAATTCAAATAAATATATTTTTCAAATGATTTTACATTTTAAACCTAATAATTTAAACCTAAATTCAGTCATAAATACTGAACATAGAAATATTTTTGTACAAGTAAAACATATATGTTAAATAACTAGACAATTTAAAAATCTAATTTGACCTAAGATCTAAATCAATGTTAAGTACCAAATATAGGTGTTGATAATAACAAAAATATATTTATTTACCATTATATTTACAAGTACAAAAAAAAAAAAAAAAATGCTCATGTCTCGTTTTTACCCCCTGCTAAAATCTCACTGCATCTTTTGTTATGGTTACTTACCCTTCGATAGGTGACCCTCATGGTGCTTCTCTTAGGTGAACTGAAACTGGACATTTACATCCCTTTGTTAAGAAAAAAAAAGAAAAGAAAAAGAAACAAAAAAAAAAGAAACAAACTTGTAAGCTGATATTAAATATCAGGCCTGAACTTTTTATAAAGACCTGCAGCAACAGGACATTTTTTGTGACATGTGGTAAATGCGTCCACCAAGTGCTTTCCGAATGTGTTTCACAATTCCTACATTTCAATGTGCGTCTCCAGAACTTCACACCAGAATATCAGCTGGGTAAAACAAGGAGGAAAGAAAGGAAAGCAAAAAAGGAAAAAATAAGGAGGGGTGGAAGGAGGGAAAGAGATGAAAGAGAGAGAGAGAGACGCACACACACAGAAGGAGTGAGTAGTAGAGACTAGAGTGGGGCTATAGATCTGACTATCTGAATACAGTCTTCGCTGTAGGGTGTTTTATGTCGCTAAATTTAATCAAGGGATATTTGCTCATTATATTTGGGTTGCAAACAAACATTTACACAATGTGTCATTTGTATGACATAAATGACACAGGTTTTTAATTTTGATCTCTATTTTTATTTTATATATGCTAGGTTACAGATAGTGAAAGGAAGAAATCTACTTAAATTCTGGTGTGTTCAATACAATAGACATTTTCAAATATACATGCACATGAGATAAAATTGCCAAAGTGATATAACTATTCCTTAATTACTTGCCCCGCTTTAACAGAAACACTTTAACGAGTTAATAAAAAGGAATGTTTACAAGTAGCAAACAAGTGATAGGGAGGGTATAATAAACTGTCATTATTGTAGTGTGTTTGGGAAGACTGTGGAATAACAGCTCACTGGAGGGTGGCTAGGAAGGAGGTAATCAATAAATTATCAAAAGGTGCCACAGATTTGTATTGTTGTAGATAATCCTTAGTAAGTAAGCATTTTCTACACTTCAAAAAAATCTGATTCAGAACCATTGCATTAAAGTTGTATATTTATTTTTTTATTTTCTTTCTCATTTCTCAGTCAAATCAAGTTTCATGAATTTACAAGTTTTTGTTAAACAAATTGAATCCTTTTCTCACTATATAAACTAACACATCACACTGACAAAGTTGTAACCTAAAAGCATAACAATGAATAACATAAAAAATATATATGCAATAGATTCATAATTAAATTACTGATTTGACTAATAACTTACATACTGATATGTTTTAAATATCCTATCAGTTATAAACAATTTTAACTAGTCATACTTGTCGTCACATTGTGCAATAAGCATGTAGAATATGTGGTTGTAAAGTAAATTATGTTTATATGGATATAAATGAATTTATAAGCACCTTCAAATCTCAAACTTTACAGGTATGACTAAAATGTGTTTTTCCCCCCAAGAAAAATCCGAAAGAGAAATTTAATTATAATAGTAAAAAGATTTTTAATAAGGCATATTCCTGTCACTTGTAAAGAAGTGAATACACTAAAATAATAAATGAATGATGGAATGAATAATTTACAAACAATAACAAATAATATCAGAAAAGCAACTGACTTCAGACTTATCCATTATTGGCTTGAAAGATAAAAGATCAAGATTTAGGACTTGAAAAACATTTTTTTAACTGTAACTTTCCTTCCGTCTCTCACTCTCTCCTGTTTTTGTCTACAAATGAAAAATAAAATGAGCAAATAAAATAAAAAAACTAAAACAAAAATTAAAAAGTACAAAACAAAAACAAAAACTGTTTTCATTACTATTCCATAGCAGTTTTAAAATTTCATGTCCTGGGATGAGAAAAGAAGAGGCCAGGCTTTAAAAGGACACTCCCGTAGCACTGAGTACATGTTGCTCATAGCCATGGTTCACAAGTCGTCTTCCCCCATGTGCATCAGTATTTATACTTATCTTGGATCTATCTTGGTCTACTCCGTCCCCACAGGTATGTGTTGTTAGCTGATTTAATTGCATTTTAAGCAGTAATCAATAGACAATAAGAGCCTGATGCGACAAGCCATTCTTATGAAAAAGGGTAAGAATGAACAAGAAATGTTACATGGAGACACACAGCCATCAGCAGCGGCAATAACAATAGCAGCCAAGGTTCAACTGATTCTCACTAATATGGGCTCATGCTGCAGTAGCAGTAGTTGAAGGTGCCAAGGCAGCAGTTGAAGTAGCAGTAGAAATAACAACAACTGTATATATCTGGCGAGCTTTTAGCAAGTCTTATTTTTATAGGATGAAAAGATAGACAAGTTCGAGAAATTCACAATAGAATGCTTTGATAGAGTCAAAAACAAATTTGAAATTTTAAAAAGATATGCAGTATTACAATAAATGAGAGATTTGAATAAATAAATAATTCTGCAATTAAAAAGGTAAATAAATATATCAATAGGAGCAGAAGCTCATGATAAATAAATAACCAATTTTTGTTATAACTTTAGGCAAAATTGAAACCTCCAGAAAATAAGTGGTGCATTTCAATTGGTGAAGCAAAAGAAAACCAGGAGAAAATTGTATAATCATCATCATCATCCAAAATATAAACATATAAAAAAAAAGTGAGAAATTGAAATTGAAACAATGATCTTTACAGCTCCCAAAGTGCTGGTAGACCAGAATAAATATTTTGTACAATATACAACTGTCCATAAAACTAGATAAAAAAAAAAGGGGGGGGATATCTAAAAATAGTACGTAATACAAATTCTCTTGACCTTTTCAACAAGGTATATCTCATGTACCAACAAAATGTACTACTAATATTTAACATTTTCATGGTTTCCCCAAAATGTCCAAATTGCTATTTTGGAGCAGTGCTTGACCATTGTCTGCTTTTAGTTAGAAAAAGAACTAGTTGGTTTTTAAATAAAAATTGTGCTTTAATAAGATTCACTGATCAGATACAAAGAATTGCAGACCTCATCACTTCTAATTTAGTGCTTTAAATACAGAAACAATATTATAGCAAAATTATTATATTATATATATATATATATATATATATATATATATATATATATATATATATATGTGTATATATATATATATATATATATATATATATATATATATATGTGTATATATATATATATATATATATATATACACACACACACACACATACACACACATATAATAATGAAATAAAAAAGAAAATGAAGACATTAATGCTTTGCCTAGCAAGCCAAATCTTTATGGAACCTTTTCAAAGAATAATTTGTGATGATCTAGGATTTGTGTGTGTGTTTTATAAGGAATTCTGGTTCAATTCTTGCGTCAAAGTAAGGTAAACTAAGGAAATATCAACAGAATAAAGTAAATTAAATTTATAATGAATTTATTATTAAGTATTTGAAATCTTCATTTTTTGTAACTTATTAAGAGAGTCTACTGTATATTATTTGCTAACATTTCAAAGAACATTTTATAATAAAAG